>OY740812.1:5435668-6035668 GCA_963514005.1 Raja brachyura | reverse complement strand
CTGCTGCCATTCAACATTATCCAAATAACCATTCTTGATGTGGCAACCTCAGTTAGTAAATCATTTGCCAGCTTGACCTGTCCTTGCTTTACCTCCACCAGGCCTATTATTTATGTAGAACCACCAAAGACAGTCAGAAGCAGTAGTCTGCCCAGGCGTTTAATGCATTTATACTGAGACAGTGTTAATATTTCATATGAGCGGCCCTCCTTGAACCTCTCTCTGTCTAAATACCCAAAAGCACTTTACAGCCAATGATTCACTTAAGACCTGCATTTAAAAATGTATTATAAGGAATGTGGTGCCCTATTTTAATCTTGAAGTACTCCATTGTATATTCAAGTTCTAGGTTTCTACATGAGCACATGCATTAGGACCACTGGGCTGCTAAAGCCTGTACCACCATTTAATAATATTATATTTGACTTTTCATCATTGACAAACCTCAATATTTTCCAATCTCCCTGCAAATTATTCAGCCCCTTGCTTATCTGTCTCTGGTTTAAATGTATATCCGAAGATAGACACAAAATGCTGGAGTAAATCAGCGGGACCGGCAGCATCTTTGGACAGAAGGAATGGGTGATGTTTCTGGTCGAGACCCTTCCTTAAAATATCAATTCTCAGACTCAATCTATCTGAAGAAGCGGTCTCAACCCGAAATGTCACCCATTCCTTCTCTCCAGATACGCTGCCTGTCCCGCTGAGTTACTCCAGCATTTTGTGTCTATGTTCAGTTTAAACCAGCATCTACAGTTCCTTCCTACACATTAAATATATATCCGAGGAAGAGAGTTCCAAAAACTCATGACCCCTAGAGAGAAACAAAATAATCTAATTTGTCTTAAATGTGCAACAACTTTTTAAAAAGGCAATCCCTAGGTCTGGATTCTCGTACAAGGAGAAATCCTCTTCAAATCCATAGATTCCAAACCCATCAGAATCTTCAATTAAATTCTTTCTCACACTTTTAAGCTCTAATTTTCAAGTATTAGTTGACTAAGCCTGCTTTGAACTTCTTTCAATGTATTTATATCTGTCTTTAAGCAATGACTCAAATATTATATGTACACTGAATTCCTGACGAAATCTCACCAGTATCCTTTATAACTGAAGCACGAGTCCCCTATTTAAAGTACCAATCAATAAACAATAAAACACGAGGAGAACATGGATGGGTGACGTTTTGAGTCAGGACCCTTCTTTACACCCAGTCTATCCGTGTTTCCCAGAGATGCTGCCTGACCGGTTGAGTTGCTCCAGCACTTTGTGCCCTTTTGTGTAAACCAGCGTCTGCAGTTCCTTGTTTCTACTGTCAGCTTTCTTAATTACTTGCTCTATCTTCATAATAGCTGATTGTGAAGCATGCCCCAGGTATGTTGATCCCTCATAACAGGGCTCTGTAATCGCTCAGCATTTCTATGGCAAACATTTAAAATAACATCTTCCCAAAATGAGCAATTTCATATTTTTGCGCATTATAGTCCATTTGCACGATGTTTGCCAAAACACTCAACCCACGTTTTCCCCTCTGTAGCCTCCTTATGTTTCTTGCATGCTGAGCGTCTGACGGCTCTGGGCGTTTACTCGCTGGAGTTTAGAAGGATGAAGGGGAGATCTCATTGAAACCTACCAAATAGTGAAAGATCTGGATAGAGTGAATGTGGAGGGGATGTTTCCACCACTGGGAGAGTCTAGGACCAGAGAGCACAGCCTCAGAATAAAAGGATGTACCTTTAGAAAGTAGATGAGGAGGAATTTCTTTAGCCAGTAGGTGGTGAGTCGATGAAATTCATTGCCACCAACAGCTGGAGGCCAAGTCAGTGGGTATTTTAAAGTGGAGATTGATAGTAAGGGTGTCAAAAATTATGGGGAGAAGGCAGGAGAATGGGGTTGAGAGGGAAAGATAGATCAACCAAGATTGAATGGCAGAGTATATTCGATGGACCGAATGGCCTAATTCAGCTCCAATGACTTATGAATCTCTCTCCTTAGTTTATATCATCAGCATATTTGGCAACCATACCATGAATGTCTTCATTCAAGTTATTTACACAAAAACTCTGATAACCCAACACTTTCAGGACTTTGATGACGATGTCGGGCAGATTATCCGGACGATTGGATGTTACTCCTATTAGTGCCGCATCAGACATTTGTTTCTCTTTGTCACTTGTTACAAAGTAGAATCACAATTTTATATCAATGAAACCAGGGCATTTAAACTAAAGGGAGTGAAAAATGAGACCCATGAGGTTTGTTTGTGTGTGTCACTTTGTCAAAGAAACAGAAACGTCCAGGTGCCCCGGGCCCTGCTCCAGCCAGAAAGAAGGGTCTCGACCCGAAACGTCACCTATCTCCTTCACTCCTTAGATGTTGCTGCACCCGCTGAGTTTCTCCAGCTTTTTGTGTAACCCCCCACCCTTCCTGACTCCCAGAGTGGAGGGCCCAGACTCGGCTACACACTGGCCGGGTGTACGGGACCCTGGCCCCGGTCTACTGCCCCCTGACCTGGCTCTATAGACCAGGGGTCTATTGCTCACATACCCGGTTCTATGACCCCCTGACCCTGGTCTATGACCCCCTCTGACCAGGGTCTATGACCTCCTGCCCCTGACCCGGGTCTATGACCCCCTGACCCGGGTCTATGACCCCCTGATCCGGGTCTATGACCCCCTGATCCGGGTCTATGACCCCTCTGACCTTGGTCTATGACCCTCTGACCCGGGTCTATGACCCCCTGACCCGGTTCTATGCCCCCTGATCCGGGTCTATGACCCCCTGACCCGGGTCTATGACCCCCTGACCCGGGCCTATGACCCCCTGACCCGGGTCTATGACCCCCCCTGACCCGGGTCTATGACCCCCTGACCCAGGTCTATGACCCCCCCTGACCCGGGTCTATGACCCCCTGACCCGGGTCTATGACCCCCCCTGACCCGGGTCTATGACCCCCTGACCCAGGTCTATGACCCCCCCTGACCCGGGACTATGACCCCCTGACCCGGGTCTATGACCCCCTGACCCGGGTCTATTGCCCACTGATGAGTTGCTGGCCGGGGCCGGGGGGGGGGGAGCAGCGATCAACCGGCCGAGGCGCGGCCCTGTCCAGGCGGCAGCTCCACCGCCCCGGCCCCCAGGCCTCTACCTACCCCGCCCAAGGTCGCTCTCCTGCTGCGGGCCGCTGCCCGCCGGCTCCAGGCCGCTGCCCGCCGGCTCCAGGCCGCTGCCCGCCGGCTCCAGGCCGCTGTCCCGGGGATTCTCCGCCATCTCCAGGCCGCGTCCCGTTGCCCCGGCAACCACCCTACTGCCGCCAACGAGTTCACAGCGTGTCCAAGAGCAGCCCCCCCCTAACCTCCCTGACTCCGCCAACCACCGCGCCCTAGCGGCCGGGAGGACCATCGCCCCAAACCAATGCACTCAGGTGACTGACCTCTGTCACCAGCAAAGAACTGCACATCTGTTTGAGAAGGAACTGCAGATGTTGGAAAAGTCGAAGGTAGACAAAAGTGCTGGAGAAACTCAGCGGGTGCAGCAGCATCTATGGAGCGAAGGAAATAAGCATAACCCTTCTTCAGGCTGATCCTTATGCTGGTTTCCACCAAAGATAGACACAAAATGCTTCAGTGAATCAGGAACCCCAACATCCTTTCCAGGAGAGGCAGCAGTTCACTTGCACCTTCTCCATCCACTGTTCCAGGTGTGGACTCCTATATGTCAGCGAGACCAACGATACACTAAAAATGTTGGAGTAACTCAGCGGGACAGGCAGCATCTCTGGCTAGAAGGAATGGGTGACATTTCGGGTCGAGACGCGTCTTCAGACTGAAGGAGGCCAATCGCAGGCTCAGCGATCATTTTGAACACCTCCGCTCAGTCCGCCTAAACCCACCTGATTTCCCAGTTGCTAAACACTTTAACTCCCCCCTCCCATTCTCATACTGACCTTCCTGTCATGGGCTTCCATAGTAGATGTTACTCTTTATTTAAAATGCTACATTTCTGACACTTTGAAATTCATTTATCAAGTCCCAAGTCCCCATTGTCCTTCCTGCAATTTCCCACTTTGCAAGACTTCATTGGCACAAACTACTTCATCAGCTTTAGACTTCAAGCTAGAGTGCAGAAACAGGCCCGTCAGCCCAACGAGTCTGTGCCGACCAGCGTTCCCCACCCACTAACACTTTCCTACACAATTTATAATTTTACTGAAACCAATGAACCTATAAACCTGTTCGTCTTTGGAGTGTGGAAACCCAGAGAAAACCCACGAGGTCATGGGGAGAACGTGCAAACTCCAGACAGACAGCAACTGTAGTCAAGATTGAACCCAGGTCTGTAGCATTGTAAGGCAGCAATTCTACCACTGCGCCACCCCTGATCAAGAGCAATAAAACTGATAGGTTTATAGTAAATCGAATTGGGTAGGAACACTTTGTCAGAGAAGACTGAGGCACAACTCAATAGCTGTATTTTAAGATTTCCAATGGCACAGAAACCTTTACCATACAGGATAGAGACCGGATTGGGGATTCATAGACAGAACAATAACAAATTAATCCAATGCAATTTTAACATGTTTCTCCTCTGTAGTGGGCTAAATCTATGGCACTAGATACCATTTGGTGTAGATGATTGTTGTGTGTGGATCAGTTTTAGTCCACAATGCTGTGTTCAGTAGCAGGGTCACCGTCTCCGTTTCGAAGTAGGAAGTAATGTAGCACTTTAAAAAAAAAAAAAATGCAAGGTATATTTTATGAACAAACTGATATTCTACCAATAATCATTCATATACTTTATTGATTAACTACTATAAATAATACAACAGAATCGCCTTGCTCTACTAATCTCTGAACACATTTCGAACTCAATTCCTTAATCTACAAAAGTGCACACCACAAATTCACCACCTTGGCAGAGTATTAGATCACACATTTCTTTATTTCACATTCAGAAAGGCATAAATGGAAGTGTATTCACCAGAATTGTTCACAATATTGAATACTACAGAACAACCTGAACATGTACCTAAACTGAACATGTACTCGTATCTGGTCCAGACTGCTATCCCTTGAAACCATTGGCCCAAACATTAGTTTGATGCAGACATTTAGAGATTTGCTACTCGTTAGTCTGTGTATTAACTTGCAATTCAAACCATATCAGTCCAGTATAAACCCACTGCGCTAAAAAGCTCAAATAGTGGATTAAAGTTGATACATTGATGAAGGAAAGAGGAAATTATATTGTTCATATGGGTTGCTCATACATTAGATGTATAAAACCAGATTGGATGAGAAAGTGCAATGAAGGGTGGAAGCAAGAATACATAATTTAATTTTAAAGAGAACAAACTAAAATTCCATGAAAATCATTTAAATATTGTTTCTGCATCACAGTTTTCAATTTGAGGATCAATAATTTTAGTATTATGTGTTGATATTACAAACCCTCAAGCATCAAGATAATCAGTTTAGTTTAATGATCCAGCATGGGAACAGGCCCTTCAGCCCACTGTCCATGCTGACCATCGATCACCTGTTCACCAGTTCTATGTCCTATACATTAGGGACAATTTACCGAAGCCAATTAACCTTTAAACCCACTGGAGCGAGGTCTGAAGTAGGGTCTCGACCCGAAACGTCGACCATTCCTTCTCCCCAGAGATGCTGCCTGTCCCGCTGAGTTACTCCAGCATTTTTTTGTCTACCTATAAACCCGCGTGTCTTTGGAATGTTGAAACGACAGCACCCGGATAAAACCCATGCAGTCACTGGGAGAAGGTACAAATTCCACAATGACAGTACTGGAGATCAGGATGAAACCTGGGTCTCTGGCGCTGTGAGGCAGCAGCTCCACCGCACCACCCTGGATGCTCCAAAACCTCCAATGTTAACACTATGTCATCATGATGGGAAGTAGAGATGGGACAACACTTGGGAATGATTGGCAAATCATTTTCTCCTGCCTCTGCAGTGGGGAAAACGCTCCCCAAAAATCTCCAAGCGTACTCACCACCCACTCGGACAGACTCTCTGTAAGAGAGTTCAAACTACCTGGTCTTCCTCACCAAAGTCTAGCTACAAATGCATCTCTGAAGTCATAGAATTTTTTTTTTTCCCCCTCGGTGGCAGTCTTTAATTACAAGTTAAAAAATAAATGAGCTAGAAATTTCATCCCTCAGACCACAGACAGAGAGACGCCAGTAAATATATATATTTAAAATAAACAGGATTATGCAGCAATTTAGTACATTATGCTTTCCTTTTAATTAATTCTGAAATGTACATGATTTTCTCCATGATACAAGATCCCTTTAAACTGGATATAAAGTAAATGCTACATAATTCTATCCCTTAACTGTATGTCGAGTCATTCCCAGCAATGGGGCATCAGAAGGACGTTGAAACAGGTAAAACTGAAGGGGTAGGAGAAATTAAATCAACTTCCAGTTAATATTGTTAATCAGCTCTACATAAGTTAGCTCACAGTTGAATACTTCAGATAGCAGTATAATGTATGGTTGGCCACCAGTTGGTTCACAGGCAATCTCTTAAGAATAGCAGCAGCAAATGGCAATATTGGCTCAGTTAACAATCAATACAACAGTGAATTCATTGGGCAGATGACTGTGTGTGCGCATGTGTGATCTACAGAGACTAACGGCTCCAAGGAAGGCACCCATTCCCTTTGCTTCTGCAGGTCATCAGTCTGGCAGTTATCAATATCTGAAAACCAATATAAGAAAAAAAACATTATGAGGGGCAAACAGAAGAGGTTTTCCCAATCACTGAGTGATAGTCCCACTGAGCAAGAAATAGATTTCAAGGTTGAAACCAAGAGCACAAAAGTACCTACGGTAGGATTTGCGAAGTGGCACCTCGGGAGGGGGGTGTCTATTTATAAAACTTGATCTCCGTGTCAACACAGTCGAAGAACAAATCTGCCATCTCTTCTGGGTCAAAGGACCCTCCACTGGTCAACATGCTCTTGATAGCTTGCAGTCCCTGCCTCTCAAGGCTCTGCATAGTCTGGTGCAACTTCACACCCTGCTCCTGAAAGGGAAGAAGCCAGCATTATAATGTTATAATGGCATTAGCCAGCAGAGTCAAATTAATGGCTCTGCAATCTTCTTACTCCAGTGCTCCCCCTCTCTCCCTCCAACTCTACACCACAGGGTTTCTTTGGTTTGGTTTATTATTGCCACGTGAACAGAGGTACAGTGAAAAGCTTTTGTTTGTGTATTATTATCCAATTAAAATCACATCATACTATACACAAGTACAACCAGGCTGTACGCAGATACAACAAGTCGTGCAATGAGAAAATGACCAGAGTGCAGAATAGAGTTTTCCTGATGGCTCAACATCAGACTCGGGCTACCATGAATCTCACAGTTCCAGTGCTCCCTTGAAAATTAAGGGAGGTGCCAAAAACATTCAAACATCTGAAATGAATAACACTTTGTAACATCGTAATGAATTTAAGATTCGGCACGGTGGCGCAGCGGTAGAGTTGCTGCCTTACAGCGAATGCAGCGGCAGGAGACCCTGGTTCGATCCCGACTACGGGTGCTGCCTGTACGTTCTCCCCGTGGGTTTTCTCAGAGATTTTCGGTTTCCTCCCATACTCCAAAGACGTACAGGTTTGTAGGTTAATTGGCTTGGTAAATGTAAAAATTGTCCCTAGTGGATGTAGGATAGTGCTAGCGAGGATCGCTGGTCGGTGCTGACCTGGTGGGCCGAAGGGCCTGTTTCCGCCCTGTATCTCTAAACTAAAAGTATGTTGGAGAATTAATAAAATCTGAAAATACAGAAACTTTGCCAGTCTGGCATCAATGTGCCAGGATCGTCGCAGTTCTCGCCAGAGTATCGGAGTAAGCCAGGTGTCGGGATTATCCCGGTGAGGTGGGACCAGGCTCGACTCACCCACCACAGGCAGAGGACTCGCTCAGCAAGGACAGAGGTATTCTGCCCCGGTGTATGCGGAGATTCCGGACTCTGTCCCGAGCCACAGATTGGATCCGTGCTGCTGAGAGCGAGGAGGGGCGGCCAAGAGCGAGGAAGGAACGGCAGGAACGAGGGGGGGGGGGAGGGGGGGGGAAACGGCAAGAACGAAAGAGGGACCTAGTCAGAGGAGATGCAAGGAGTGTTCGGTGCTGCCATGCTCTAAATAGATTGGCCTGCTCCGTGAACTTTTGTAACTTTGTCGGTGCCAGCAACGCAAGGACACTTGTGTACTGCCTAGGCGAGATCTGCTGCCTGACTTTACGGAGAGGTGGTTAAATAGTAAAAATGAGGGAGTGGGGGCTCGGAAAGCGGAAGTCATCAGAGATGAAGGGGTCTGAAGAATCATCGTCATGATCGTTGAGAACATCAACGGGCACGCTGCCTTACAATGCCGTGTACGACAGTGATCGCAACTTCTACTGAAGTGCGGATGGCCGTTGGCCAGGTCTTGTTTTTGGTCCTGCTGGGGGTCCACAGCCCCCTCCTCACCTGGCAAACCGGGTGGGTGAGACAGTTTAGTCGCCGACTATCCGACCGTGGAGCAGGTAGCAGGGATTACATGGTACCCGTGGTGGGGGGGGGGGGACTCCCCCCGACCTTATCTTGACTATTCATAACCATCACCCCTTCCTTTTCTCCAGGGATGCTCCAGGGACCCGCCGAGTTACTCCAACTTTTTGTGTCTATCTTCGGCATGACATTACACGTTGGATACAAAACAAAGCATTCCATTCTACCGAGGTACACAAGACAATAAAGTATCATTGAATGAAAAGCAACGATACCTGCCCACTCTCCATGGTGGCTTTGGCATGCTGATGTGCCTTGTACAACTCATGCCGCCGATCCCGACTGCTCTGGAACCGAGGATGCTTCTTGACAGGATCCTCATCACCATAATACGGAGAAATCACCATAGGAACGGGTGTCACATCATCAATGAAGATAAAGGGCTTGAAGACAGATCTAGTCATAAAAGGTTTATTTAGTTTAGTTCATCGACACGTATACCAAAGTCCAATGAAAAGCTTTTATTGCGTGCTATCCAGGCAGTGGAGAGACTACACGATTACAATCAAGCCGTCCGCAGTGTACAGATACAAGATAAAGGGAATAACGTTTAGTGCAAGATGAAGTCTAGTAAAGTCCAATGAAAGATAATCCGAGGATCTCCAATTAGTTAAATGGGAGGTCAGGACCGCTCTCTAGTTGGTGATAGGATGGTTCAGATGCCTGAAAACTGTCCCTGAATCTGGAGATATTTTCATGTTTATGCACTTCTGTATCTCTTGCCTGATGGGAGAGGGGAGAAGAGGGAGTGACCGGGGGGTGAACCTCATCCTTGATTATGCTGGTGGCTTAATCACAGGCGAGTCTCTTATAAGTTATATATAAAACGACACAAAGGGGAAAGAGTAAGATCACTGATGATAGTACTAAATAAGCATAACATCTTCCCTGTGCTCCCACTCCCTCATATGCAAGAACAATGGTTTGCAAAACTTTAAAAAAAAATCTTTTTTATATAAACATTGTGCCTCGTCAGCATAATCTTTCAAGATAATCAGGTCAGTTCAAATGTTAATCCATTTTAATCCATTATGCAACCTACTAAATGAAGTCAGTGTTACATTTCTGCCCACTTAGCTTTTACTTATTTTTGATCAATTTTCACTTTCAGGCAAAGTTGCTAGAGGTCTAACCTCTGGTCCGGGGGGGGGGGGGGGGTCCCAACCTTTTTCCGTCCCGTTTACCCCGGCAACTTTAATAGCACATAACGTTATTTCACTTATTTATGAACTAACGATGAACAGATTATACCAGAACCAAACACAGTCAGTCAATGAGAAAAAATATGTACAAATCCAGAATCACCAAATTTATCCCCCTCCCCCCCCACAAGTAGGCGAAATTTACCCCAGGTTGGAAACCCTCACTCTAGTAAAAAGTAAGATATCTGTCAGATGCCGGGATAAAATGGCAGGATCCTTCGAGGCTACACTTTAATGCACTGGTGCTAAATTTTGCACAGAGAAAGTTGATGGATTAAAAGATGCACATGGGAACAGGCCACATTGCCCATTGATCACCCACTCACACCAATCTATGTTATCCCACTTCCTCATTCACTCCATATACATTCGGGACAATTTAGAGGATAATCAACGCACCAACCCGCACATCTTCGGGATGCGAGACGAGGTGACAGGAGCACCCGGAGGAAATCCACGCGGTCATATCGAGATGCGAATACTGTACATGGACAGCACCAAGCCAGAATCGAACCAGAGTCTCTGGCGCTGAGAGGCAGCAACTTTATCATCTGTGCCACTCACTCTACAAGTCCACTGAAGAATACAAGCCTGAAGAAAGGTTCCAACCCAAAAGGTCACCTATCCCTTTTTTACCCCCCAGAGATGCTGTCTGACCTGCTAAGTTACTCCAACATTTTGTGACCATCTTCTGTTATAAACCAGCATCTGCAGTTCCTTCCTACACATAAAAACATACTATATGCACAAGTAAAGAGAACCTGTTGCGGAGTGCGTTCGCCAACACTGGCCTACTGACCTTGATGGGTCAGGGGTTGCTGTGAAGAAATGCACGCAAGGCAAGTCTTCATCTTGGGGCAGGATGGACACCATGCTGCCCGTGGTACAGAATGCTCCAGAGTCCATGCAGATCCCAGTCTCCTTATTGCGTAGGATGTCCATGATAGTCTCTGCGTTAATGCTACCTACAGTGACCCAAAACACAAATCACCTTTAGTCTCCCGCAGACATGCAGCTAATCACATTTTCATTGCATCACGTCTAGGGTTTAATGTACACTTATTGATAGGAATGACCCGTTGATAGACTCGTATACATAATCATGAGAGGAATAGATTGGTATTTGCACAGAATCTCTGGTCCAGAGTAGGGGAATCAAGATCCAGAGGACATAGGTTTAAGGTGGGGGGGGGGGGGGGGGGGGGAGATTTAATAGGAATCCAAGGGGTAACTTTTTCCACACAGGGGGTGGTGGGTGTATGGAACGAGCTGCCGGAGGAGGTAGTTGAGGCATTTGGATAGGTACATGGATAGGGCAGGTTTAGAGGGACACGGGCCAAACACAGGCAGGTGGGACTCTTGTAGATAGGGCATGTTGGTCAGTGTGGGCAAGTTGGGCCAAAGGGCCTGTTTCCACGCTGTATCACTATGACTACATGGCCTCCAGCTTCACACCGCATGTGAATATCCAGAAGCACGGAATCGAGAATATTATTCCAATGACCACGATCAAGAATGCCTCTGAATTCGGCTGTGTGTTCCCACGCTCTTTGACTATATGACTGTAATAGGTTGCATCATTGATACCATACCCTCTACCATCTCCGCCCTGTGTCCTAGCTGCAAACTGCTTGCAGAGACTCTCAAAGATTCTTCATCTCCCAACTCTACCAGCCACGCCATTCAGTGTATGCAAAGTTTGGGAGGCCAAATAAATAAGTTTCCATTCACCCAGCGTAAATTAAGCTTTACCTCGCGTTCCTGAAGACTCTCACATGCAATAGTGAGCCACCTTTTTGGCACTTGGGCTTTATTCACCTTCTTGCTTGTGAAGCAGCTCGCAGCCTCCAGAATAACGAGCCTTTGCAGCCTCCATCCTCGCTGGCGGGTTGGCCAGAGTGAAAACCTGGGAGAAGTTGAACTCCCTCTCGCCGTCCCACCATCCCTGGCCCTGGGTATAATTCCGAAGGTCGGGATGCTCCGCGTTGATCTCCGTGGTGATGGTCAGCTGATTGGAGATATTTTTGGCGCCTTCTGTAAAGTATAAAGAGCACAGGAGCATAAAAGGCACTGGGTACTCGCTCTCTTCAAAAGTGATAGGAGCAAAATTAGGCCATTCAGCCCATCAAGTCTGCACCACCATTCAATTATGGCTGATCTATCGCTCCCTCCTAACCCCATTTTCCTGCCTTCTCCCCATAACCACCGACACCCCGTACTAATCAAAATTCTATCGCTGCCTTTAAAATATCCACCGACTTGGCCTCCACAGCCTTCTGTGCCAATGAATTCCAAAGATTCACCACATTCCGACTAAAGACCTTCTCATCTCCTTCCTAAAGGAACATTCTTTAATTCTGAGGCTATGACCTCTGGTCCTAGACTCTCCTGAAGAAGACACTCTTGGGAGAATGCACAGGTTGTCATACTGAAGATAGACGCAAAGTGCTGGCGTCATTCAACGGGTCAGGCAGCATAGCTGGAGAAAAGGGATGGGTGACGTTTCAGGTCTGCATCCTTCTTCAGAATTAATGCGGGGGGGGGGGGGGACTGGAGGTAAGAAAAGGCCAGAACAAAGCAAGGCTGACAACCTATGGCCAAGGAAGGGTGGAGCCTATAATGGCCGATTGTTGGCTGGGGAAGAGGTGATAATAACGAAGGGATACTAGGATGCAAACTGTGGAACTAGTAGGATGAATAGGGTGGGGGGGGGGGGAAGAGGGAACGCAAGGGTTATTTGAAATTAGAGAAGTCAACATGCACACTGCTGGGTTGCAAGCCATATGGGAATGGGAAGGGAAGTTAACATGTTTGGAAACCAGGAAAGTGCGTTGTCAAAAGCAGACTGAGCGCGAGGGAGATCACATAGCCCAAGGCGGACATTAAATCAATCTTGGCTTAACTGTCTCATCAGTCACACAGAGTTCAAACAGCTAATCCCTCAGCAGTTTCCCTCTTTCAGAGAGCATGCCATTTAATATAAGGCAACAATGCTGAAGCTAGAAATCTAAAATAAAAACAGAAAATGCAGGAAACCCTCAGCACGTCAGGCAGCATCTGTGGAAAAAGGAGAGAAATGTCAAGTGTTTCACTTTCCACAGAGGCTGTCTGACCTAGCAAGAATTTCTGCACTTTCTGTTTAATTAACAGGCATAATTTGGGCTTTAGTCATATGCTAAATGACATACTCATGAACACATGGATGCCTATCTAATCAATACATGTGGGTTGAGTATTCTTCCTCTATATCAATGCATGCTAACACCAAGTCTACTGCACCTCGGGGCAAGATCAAATAATTCAATAAAGATAGGATGTGGTTGGATATTGACATCGGGTGCTGTCCATGTGGAGTTTGCACGTTATCCTTGCGACCATGTAGCTTTTCTACGGGTGCTGTCTGCGTGGAGTTTGCATGATCTCCCTGTGACAATGTGGATTTCTTACGGGTGCTCCAGTTTCCTTCTACATCCAAAAGATGTGTGTGTTTGTATCTTAATTGGCCTGTGTAAATTGCTCCTAGTGTGTTGAAAAGAGATGAGAAAGTGGAATAACATAGAACTAGTGTGAATGGGTGATCAATGGTCGGCATGGATTTGGTGGGTCAAAGGGCCTATTTCCATGCTGTGTTTCGAATCTAAAGGCATAAAGGCGGGCACTTAATGCACTTAGGAGTGCTGTTGTTGGTTTTGTTCCATATTGGAATGTAATCTTCCTGCAGCCATTATGCATTTTTAAGATTCCAGTGGATGGGAAATAAAGAACAGAATTGGGATGAGCATTTGCCTGTACGCATCATCGCTTCCCAATATTGCAAGTTGTGAATGGTGCACAAATAATAATTAAAAGATTTAAACCAGCATCTGCAGTTCTTTCTTACACATTAAGAGACGAATGATGCTCCTGAATGAAGGATCCTGGTCATAAAATTGGAAACCTCAGTGGAAGAGCCAATATCAGAAAATCTCCTGGCATCCATTAGCTACATGTTGAGCAGGTTATTATTGCCACATGTACCAAAGTACAATGAAAAGCTTTTGTTGCGTGCTATCCAGTCAGCAGCTATCCACTTGGAAGCTATCCAGTGTGCTTCCAAGCTAATCAAAAAGACTAGGTAGGATTACAATGAAGCCGTCCACAGTATACAGATATAGGATGAAGGGAATAACGTTCAGTGCAAGATAAAGTCCAGTAAAGTCTCATTAAAGATAGTCTGAAGGTCTTCAATGAGGTAGAGGGTAGGTTAGGACCACTCTCTAGTTGGTGATAGGATGGTTCAGTTGCCAGATAACTGCTGGGAAGAAACTTCCCCAGTAATATTCTATAACTACACTTTGAACAGGTTACAGCAAGACACCAGCATCTTGTTTTTGTAAACCCGACTACATAGCAAGAAGTTTAAACTTTGTGGGACAAATTTTAACCACATTGCATTCACACACAGAAACAATCTGTTCCCTCAGATTGCAGCTTCAAGTAATCCCAGCAAGAAGCAATTTAAAGACATTTCTAAACCCGATAGAGGCTTAGGTGAACATGCTTCATAATTTGTTTCTAAGTAACACAGCATTAGTAGGATTGGTGCACGTGGATGGTTGATGTGACCTCGTTGGGCCAAATGGCCCGATTTATTAACCGAATGACTACGACACTGTGGATTTATTAAATTGCTTTTAAATTTCCTTCTTAAATGCACATGGATAGGACAGGTTTGGAGGGATATGGACCAAATGCTGGCAGGTGGGACTAGTGTAGCTGGGACATGTTGGCCGGTGTGGGCAAGTTGGGCTGAAGGGCCTGCTTCCATGCTACATCACTCTACGACTATGAATAATTAACCTGTAATTTGCTGAGCAGCCCAGTATTTCCCAGATGTCTCCAGTACCCAAGCCTCTCTTCGGTCCACGATTAGAAATGTATTGTAGTAGCTGAATGCTTCCTGGGACTCCTTGCAGTTCCCTCCCTGGCCATGGAGCTCCACCAGGGAAGTAATGACGTCCAGTGCTTGCTTGGCAGTGGAACCTCTCTCCAGCCCAAGCCTAGTAGAAGAATGAGGAATAGGAATTCAAGAGAAAAACAGGGTACAATCTATACCATTTACAAAAGGAAAATACTTTAGCTTAGCGAGACAGCACAGAAAGAGGCCCTTCGGCCCACCAAATCCGCGATCCTCACACACTATCACTATCCTACACACAATAAGGACAGTTTAACCAAAGTCAATTAGCCTACAAACTTGTACGTCTTTGGAGTGTGGGAGGAAACCAGAGTTAGTATGGGAGGAAACCCACACAGGTCACGGGGAGAACGTGCAAACTCCATACAGACAGCACCCGTAGTCAGGATCGAACCAGGGTCTCTGACACTGCAAGGCAGCAAATCTACCAATGCACCACCCTTTTATGTTCAGAGATACACCACCGAAACAGGCGCTTCGGCCCATCGAAATGGTTGCTTTGGGGAGAATTCTATATGTCATAGTCTTTATAAAGTCCCAGACAAACATCAATGCATTGTGCTCCACGTAATGTCACTGATTTGATTTCAACCACGATTTGTCTAGCACTGATCATGTAAGTAACACCAAAGGACACAAGGTGCTGGCGTAACTCAACGGGTCAGGCAGTATGTCTGGAGAACATGGATACGTACTTTTCGGGCCAGGCCTGCAGTTCCTTGGTTCCACCTGTAGGTGCACACTTTCAGTTCTGAACAAGTCTTCATAAGACAGAATGTGTAGGACGGAACTGGCAATGTTGCTTCGAACCAAAGATAGACACAAAAGGCTGGAGTAAGGTCAGACAGCATCTCTGGAGCAAAGGAATCTGTGACGTTTCAGACTCAGAGAAAGGTCTCGACCTGAAACAACAACTATTGCTTCTCTCCAAAGATGCTGTCTGATCTGCTGTTATTCCAGCTTTTTGTGTCTATCTTAAGTCTTTATAAGAACTTGTAAAAGCTTTTATTGTTGGCAAGCAAATGCTTTTTAACAAGTTCTTATGAAGACTTGGTTCTAATTAGATCTTTTCACAAGCTTGAAGCATATTCTTTCATTTATTTTTAAACACAGGTGTTAACCAACTTCAAATTACCCACAGACAAGTAACAGGAAGAGCAGTTTAACATTGGCTGATATTTAGGTATAGGTGGATTAGAAGTCTAACAACTAGTTCATATACCATCATGAGCTGTGAAATTAAATACAATAAAACTGCTCATTCATGGCCAAGAACAAAAAAAAACATTGAATTCAAGTCAGCTGGTTTGCTAATGTTCTTCCCAAAAAAGAATTTTCTCTCCCCATCCCATCGTGGCCATATATAACCACAGGCACATTACCAAGATGGGGGCCCTGCAACAGCCTGTGGCTCGGCTGGACCAGGCGCCACTCAGAGGCCGAGGGGGTGGAAGATTGCAACCTTCACGTGGTCCGCCCCGTTTCGACTAATGCAATCAACTCGACGTGCACACACAGAAGACCAAATAGAACAAGTTGTCCTACAACTTTAGGCTGTGCACGCCACATGAAAGAAGTAGAAGAAAAAGGCTGAGCATGTGGACGGGACATGGCCTACAGAGGTGGAGGTTGCTACAGCTACGCTTAGCCAGGCCGACCCCGCAACGCTGCCAGGACAAAAGGCCGTCGTGATTACATGGGTTCTCTCCACGTCCTCTGGTTTCCTCCCACTTTCCAAAGACATTCAGGATCCGAAACTTCATCCATTCCTTCTCTCCAGAGATGCTGCCTGTCCCGCTGAGTTACTCCAGCATTTTGTGAGTATATTCGGTTTAAACCAGCACCTGCAGTTCTTTCCGACAGGCTTGTAGGATAATTGGCTTCTGCAAATTGTCCCTAGTGTGCAGGATAGAACTGGTCGCCGTGGAATCGGATGGAGCCGGTCAGGTAAAATACACGATGTATCTCTGAAATAAACTAATCACTCCCTTTCAATCAAGTTCCCTTTCTAGTTGCCCACCATCCTAACTTTGAAATGCATCACCCTGTCCAAATCCTCCAACTCCCTATCCACACGAGGAAGGCAAAAGCTGACAAGCACGTCTAAAGGGCAAATTAATGCTGGCCCAGGTTGTGAAGAGTAAAAATTACAAATAAAATTATTTTCATGCCAGATAAATTGAATAGCTTTGTAATTCAATATTTAAATGCAAGGGACTTCATACCATGCAATACAAACTAGAACAGGAGCCTTTACCTGACAAGGTCCATTCCAAGCAGTGCTTCCTTCTCTGCTAGAGGTTCTTTGGTCCACACAGCCTCATTGCCGATACAGACGCCATGCTTGTTGGCGCCCATCTCTGCTCCCCATAGCCAGGCTGGGCGGCTGAGAATCACTGCGTGCGTCTTCTCCACCTGATCGATTTCAATGTATGTGCACTGTTCAATAAAATAACAAGGGAACATAACGTTGAAGCCAGCATGGATGATTCTTTTTGTTTTGCACACTTTCATACAATTTATTTTCAGAATGACAGAAGGTAGTTCGGAATTAAATGTGTATCAAAAGAATCTATTTGATTACGGCTTAATAATAAGGAAAAAAAAACTAATCCTAAAATTCTGCAAAAATGCTCCGATACCAACATTAATGCTCCTACACCAACATATGTGGATTTTAACTATGTTTTTTTTTAAACTGGCTTTTTTTTCTCTTTGTCTCTCTATTTTCTTCTTCTTCTCTAGGGTCTATCTCTTAATCCCTTTCTCTAATTCTTTGACCAATGGGTTTTTTTTCTTCTTCTCCCCTTTGGCTCTATTTCACAACTCTTTTCACCTACTTCACTCTTTCTTTTTATTCTTTTTCTTTAAAAGCCATAACATTATGGGGTACAATGATTATAACTATATATATATATATATATATGTGTGTGATGTACACTGATGTACTTGCCTCTAATAAATTAAAAAAATAAAAACAAACAGTTAGACAGGTACATGGATCAGACAGATTTGGAGGGATATGGGTCAAATGCGGGCAGGTGGGTCGAGTGTAGCTGGGACATGTTGAGTGGTGTGGGCAAGTTTGGGCCGAAGGGGCCGTTTCCATGCTGTATCACTCTATGCCACTAATCCACCTCAAAGCAAGACTACCTGCCCTTGATGTTGAAAATGTTTGAAATTTGACTTTTTTCAAGAGCTATTAATTTTTAAACTGCTACGAATCTATGATAGTAAAAAGGCACTAATTAAGAGTACTGAAAATCTGTACGTGTAATCTGCCATATAGCAAGATGAAAAGCTGCATTAGTGCCACAGACCAAACAATAAAAGCATTCTTAACCAGCAATAGCATCAGTGAACTATTGCCAAAGAATAAGATGTACAGGAAATTAATGTGGTACAAAGAAAGTTTTGAACTTAAGATATCTATTGAATCATTAATATACATCAAAACTTGAAAATACTAACAGTGACAGCACTGTTATTTTAAGTGGTATTAATGGATCCATTTCTCCATTAATCTAACAGGAAGAAATATTCTAAATAAACATACATTATTAATAGGGTAACGCATATCACATCAACTCTCATTGCTCTGCAAGGCCGTTGTTCAGAGGAGGACAGATAGGGCCACACAGTGGCGCAGCTGGGATAGTTGCTGCCTCACAGCCCCAGAGACCCAGGTTGGATCTGGATCTTGGGTACTGTCTGTGTGGGGTTTGCATGTTCTCTCCGTGACCGCCTGGGTTTCCTCCCGGTACTCCAGTCTTCCCCCCATATTCCATAGACATGCGAGTTTGCGAGTTAATTGGCCTCTGCAAATTGCCCTTAGTTTAGAGAGTAGGGGGGGAAAAGGTGGGCTCACATAGAACGAGTGTAAAATGGTTGATCAATGGCCAGCCTGGACTTGTTGGGCCGAAGGGCCCGTTTCCATGCCTTATCTCCAAACTAAAAAGATTGACTGCATCTGGATATTAGATGATATAAAAATGTTTTAAAAACTGCAGCCAACTTCATGAAATACTTTAAGCTACTTGAAAAGCCATTAGACTCAAACCTCTTGCCCCTACTTGGTTCCATTCAAATGCCGCCTTGTTCCAAAAATGCACTTCTCCTAAAGTTATTTATAACGTACATTTATGTGGGCCTGTCAAACCACACACACAACAAATTCATACTCTTGCCCAACTCACACATACTTTCCCTCAAAGCTCTTCCAAACCTTGAGACCATATTCCAGGTTTTAAAAGCAAAAACTAGTTATTTCTCAATTTGCAGACTGTGGATAAAATCTTTGGTTTTGACTGTCCTACTGCCAAGTATAATGGCGTTTACATGTCTATGGAAAGACTTGCTACTTGAACGTTATCAATAAGATTCTGCCAGGATTGGCAGAGAATATTCCCAAGCTGCCTCTTTCTCTGGCTGGCGAGTCTAGAATGAGGATACTCTAGGGATAAGGGACTGGCTATTTCTGAAGAGATATTCTTTCGCATTAAGGGCGGCATGGTGGTAGAGTTGCTACCTTACCAAGTGAATCCTGACTATGGATGCTGTCAGTACCGGGTTTGTATGCTCTCCCCGTGACCGCGTGGGTTTACTCCGAGTGCTCCAGTTTCCTCCCACACTTCGAAGTCTGTGGGTTCATTGGCTGGGTAAAATAGTAAATTATCCCTAGTGTTTGTGGGATAGTGTTAGTTTGCGGAGATCACCGATCGGCACGGAACCGGCAGGCCAAAGAGCCTGTATCTCTAATAAAAGGTCATAAGTCTTTGTGACACTTCAAATCCATCTCCAGTATCAGCAAGGCCGATATCAATAGATTGTTGGACAGCAGGCAACTCAAGATCAAGCAGAAATATTTGAGATACAGGATCATTACATTACTGAGTGACAGAGGGATACATGTAGCTCACTCCTATTTCTACTGCTCTTACATCACTATTATGCTTACTGAAACATTAACCTACCTCTGCTTCTGCATTTCAATCATAATTTTGAAACAAACGGCCATTCTTTGGTTTTGGAGTCATGGTCACACAGCGTGGAAACAGGCCCTTCAACCCAACTTGCCCCCTCTACACTAGTCCCACCTGCCTGTGTTTGGCCCATATCCTTCTAAACCTGTCCTAGCCATGTCCCTGTCCAAAACTCTTAAATATTGTGATAGTCCCTGCCTCATCCACCCCCTCTGGCAACATGTTCCATACACCCCCACGCTTTGCGTGAAAAAAAAAGTTGCCCCTCAGGTATCTCTTCCCCCCCCCCCCCCCCACCACCACCACCTTAAACACCAGACACACCCTTTCGCCCACAATACCCATGGCAAACATGATCCACATGCCTCCATTCCCTGCATGGCCATGTGCCTAGCTAAAAGCCCACAAGGGAAGAAGAAATGCATGGTGCAAACCACAACATGCTAATCCATCCACCTGCAACCATCATTTATTTTTGTTTCGAATGAATAAAATTGAAGTATATAAAGACTCTGGCAATGTGGCATGCTCAGTCCCCTGCTCTACTCTCTATATACCCACTGCTGTAGAGCTCCAAGCTTTAAGCTTGTGCACGACACTCCATTGTTGAAGGGATAACGGGTAAAGACGAGTCAGAGTGTGGCAGGGAGATCAGTAACAAGGCTAAATGGTGCCAGAACAACAATACCGGAGTCAAAATGTGCAGGAAAGAACTGCAGATGCTGGTTTAAATCAAAGATAGACACAAAATGCTGCCCATTCCTTCTCTCCAGAGATGCTCTGTCCTGCTGAGTTACTCCAGCTTTTTGTGTCTATCTTCGGTTTAAACCAGCATCTGCAGCTCCTTCTTGCGCACTCTTGACTCTCGATACCTGGAAGTAGCTAATCTGATGTTGGCATGATGTAGCTAATCAAGTGCAATGCCCAGTCTCTTACCTCTACCTTGGAGTCCTTTGCATGTTCAGCTGCAGGAAAGTAGACCACTTCCTGGACTTCCTCCCGTGGTCTGTCCGAATTTTTCCCAAAAATCACTTCTTTCCCTTTGGTGGCCGGTGGAAGCGCAACAAAGCAGTCACAGGAAGAGGGGACATTGCCAGTGGCAGCCGCCATTCTGTAAAGAAGGACACCACCCCAAGATCTGTATTACCTACAAGCATAGGATTGAAACACAAGGATTTAGAAACATAGAAAATAGGTGCAGGAGTAGGACATTCAGCCCTTTGAGCCAGCAATGCTATTCAATATGATCATGGCTGATCAGCCAAAATCAGTACCCCATTCTTGCTTTTCCCCCCCCATATCCCTTGATTCCGTTAGCCTTGTGCAACGTCCAGTCTCTTATCGGAAGCTCTTGTTCCCTCCTCCAAGCTAGTCATTAGGCCTTTATTGCCCCTGGTTTAAAACTCTGGATCCTCCTCAACAATAAAGTGACAACAGCCGGCTGTGGGGATCATGTCAATGGATATTTTTTAAGGTGGCGATCGAGAGATTCTTGGCTAGCACTCCCATAGGATTGCGAATGACTGATTAGTAAGGGAGTCAGGGGTTATAGGAAGAAGGCAGGAGAATGTGGTTGAGAGGGAAAGATAAATCAGCCATGATTGAAATGGTGGAGTAAACTTGATGGGCTCCTAGAACGTACAAAGTGTCTCAAGGTGACTCACTAATACCAACTTCAACTCAAGTTGGGCTTTGTGAAATTTTGATATGTCATCCACATTAAAATATTGTTTGAAAAATTACTCTGGAATGAATGGGTTCCCTCTCCTAAGAGGATGACATGCCACAGCATCAATAAAATGACTTCAAAACTTCCTTACTTATCACGTGGGCTCTGTTTCCCCAAGGTAGTTATAATCAGCCGAGCACCCAGTTGGTTGATCGTAAGATACAGCATGGAAACAGGCCCTTCGGCCCACTGAGTTTATGCTGACCATCGATCTCCCGTTCACACTTTTTCTATGTTATCTCACTCTCACATCAGCTCCCTTCACACTCGAGGCAATTTACAGAAGCCAATTAACCTACAAACCTTTGCGATGTGGGAGAAAACCAGAGGACACCCATGCGGTCACAGGGAGAACATGCAAACTCCACACTGACAGTAACCACGGTCAGGATCAAACCCCAAGGCTGGAATTTAACCCGGGTCTCTAGCACTGTGAGGCAACAGCTCTACCAGCTGCCCTTTGCCAGATGTCAGGAAAAGGCAATCCTGTCTGTGTGATTACTTGGACAAATTGTAGAAAGGAACTGCAGCTGCTGGTTTAAACCGAAGAGAGACAAAATGCTGGAGTAACTCAGCAGGACAGGCAGAATCTCTGGTGAGAAGGAATGGGTGAAGTTTCGGGCCGAGACCCTTCTTCAGACTACCTGAAGGATTGGCGTGATACCTCCCACAGTTACAAACCTTGCTGACGCTAACCTTTTCAGTCAAGTCAAAGTCAAAAGTCAAAAGAGTTTATTGTCATGTGTCCCTGACAGGACAATGACAATCTTTCTATGGTTCTAATTTTAAGGTTCAATTAAGGAAAATATATGTCTTTCTGGCAGCTTGATGAGATAACATAGTGCAGGCAAAAGCAATGACATCATTACATCACACGCCATGTCGCCATACAACGTTTGAAAACTTGAAAAAAAAAGGCATATTTAACAATTTACACAATAATAGGCGCCCCTATAAGCTCTGGGAAGCTGACAGGCCCCACCCAGGAAACACAGTGTGCAACGGAATTAATACGATTGCGTTATTGTTGTATTTAATTGAACCTCGGGGGTTTTAAACCAATTAAGTGCCATTTTTTGTCGCTGTTGTGGGAAATACAATCATCAAACAGCCCACAGCAACAGCCTCAGACGCAGGAACATGAATTAACAACCGGATGAATACGATGAGGTATGGAAAACAGTAAAGAACTCCCCCCTAATCTCGTTACAATAGAGGCTAGGGAGAGTTCCTGAGAGCTACCTCGTTCAACGTACAGCCTTGAAGCAGCACCTCCCACGGCGTAGTATTCTCCCCGCTACACTGGGAGGGGCATCCTGACTTACACCTCAAATTTCCTGAGTGGAACCGGATCCAGGGAAGAGGGGGAAGGAGATTGTCAAGGTTGGCAGAGAACAGGGTCTGTGTACAAACCACGGCCGGAAGTGTGACTGTATCAATCCTCAATGTATCAATGCTCAATGGCTACAGTAACAGACCGGTATCAGTTTCCAGCTGTTTGCAGTTTCACCCCAAACCACGACTATCAGCTCGTAACCTTCACCCCAAATACTTCCATCAAGGGAGTTGCAAGATTGTAATTAACACCAGCAGAACCACATTTTGCAATAAAACGCACAAGAGAGCGCGGCAATAAAATGTTTAGCACAAGCCCGGCCTTGCAAACCCCACACACCTTGCAATAACCACGCAACACGCCTCTGTTACTGCGAGTTACTGGGACGCTGACTAATTATATTTCCCCAGCAGCTAGTGGTGGAAGGCTGAGGGTGATATTCCGCCGTTAACTCAAATGATTTCCTTACCTCGCTCAGATAATCCCAACGCCACACCGGCTGCCCTCCGATTAGTGCATTTCACTCTCTCGGTCAGCTGACAGTGTCTGTGGAAGTAATGTTAACCCTTTCTGGCCCTGTGAAGTGGTTTCGGAAACCATACCCTCTTTATTTAGCAATTACCCACTCACTGCTTTACTCTACCTGCTCAGTCTGAAGAAGGGTCTCGACCCGAAACCTCGCCCATTCCTTCTCTCCAGAGATGCTGCCTGTCCCGCTGAGTTACTCCAGCATTTTGTGTCTATCTTCAAGATCTTACCCCCTTTAGCTGCACCAGATGACAGGAACATGAGATCAACTCTATCTGAGAATCTGTCGGAGATATCAAACCGTTCAAGATTCGTACGGGTCTTACATTGACGAGTACGGATGTCAATAGTCAATAGGTGCAGGAGTTAGCCATTCGGCCCTTCGAGCCAGCACCGCCATTCAATGTGATCATGGCTGTTCAGGGGTAATGTGTAGAAGGCAGGTGAATGGGGTTAGAAGAAAAAGATAGATCAGCTATGATTGAATGGCCGTGGCCCAGTAGACGATGGGCCGAATGGCCTAATTCTACTCCTATCACTTATGACTTTATTCAGCTTAATGAGAATCACAGTACCATCAGAAATCACAGTGTAAGAATAAGGGGTAGGCTGTTTAGGACTGAGATGAGGAAAAACGTTTTCACCCAGAGAGTTGTGAATCTGTGGAATTCTCTGCCAC
Source organism: Raja brachyura (assembly GCA_963514005.1). Next base: position 6,011,676 of record OY740812.1, on the reverse strand, counting down.
AAAAGGCAGTGGAGGCCAATTCACTAACGTTTTCAAGAGAGAGTTAGATCTAGCTCCTAGGGTTAATGGAATCAAGGGATATGGTGAGAAAGCAGGAAGCGAGTACTGATTTTGGATGACTGGCTCGATGGGCCTATTTTCTATGTTTCTAAATCCACAGCACCTCAGCGTTGACAAGAGTTGCCACACTAGTTGGCCTGAATAATGCTTCGAAAACAAAACACACATTAAATTATAGCAAATATAAACATGACACATAGTTACCGCATAATGTAATACGAAAGAATTGCAGATGTTGGTTTGTACCAAAGATAGACGCAAAATACTGGAGTAACTCATTGGGTCAGGAAGCAGCTCTGGAGAAAACGGACGGGTTGCTTTTTGGGTCCTGATCCTTCTTTGGACCCCCAAATAGTTATGGCACATTGATATGCAGGTAATGGAGGAATATGGATCACGTGCTAGCAAAGGAGTTTGCTTCATCTTGACGTCATATTCAGTACAGACATTGCGGGCCGAAGGGCCTGTGCCTTTGCTGCACTGTGCTTTGTTCCAATCAATGAATTTAGTTTTATTTTCTGCTGAATTTTCTCCAAGTTGCATGTACTTTTGTCGACAATTCCTGGAGACTCCGAGTCTAGACATAGAGGGTTGGTAACTGCAGGAGGCCAAGTATAGATCAGGTCAACTCAGTGGTCAAAGCCATTAAAGACAGCTTGGAAGGTCCAGAATTTTCAGTCATGCATATATTTTCTCACCCATTAGGGGGAGCTGTTTCGCTGAGATTTACTTTTGGTCGTTTAATTGAAAAGGGGAAGCAAGTTTCTGAATACAGAATTGATTTTATTGGCTGTCAAGTGAAATTGTAACTGAGCACCCACAGAAGAACATTGTTGCATGGAGAATAAAACCCAGAAAAGGCAAATCTATGAAGAAGTGTTCCAGAGGACTTTTACAGCAAAACAACATTGAAAACATACAAACATAGAAAATGGGTGCAGGAGGAGGCCATTCGGCCCTTCAAGCCAGCACCGCCATTCATTGTGATCATGGCTGATCGTCCGCTATCAATAACCCGTGCCTGCCTTCTCCCCATATCCCTTGACTCTACTAGCCCCTAGAGCTCTATCCAACTCCCTCTTAAATCCATCCAGTGATTTGGCCTCCACTGCCCTCTGTTGCAGGGAATTCCATAAATTCACAACTCTCTGGGTGAAAAAGTTTTTTCTCAGCTCAGTCTCAGCAAAAAAAGGGTTTGAAGAAGGGTCTCGACCCGAAACGTCGCCTATCTCCTTCGCTCCTTAGATGCTGCTGCACCCGCTGAGTTTCTCCAGCTTTTTGTGTAACCTTGGATTCTTCTTGGTTGGTAAGGGCGTCAAAGGGTATGGGGAGGAGTGTGTAGGAAGGAACTGCAGATGCAGGTTTAAACCGAAGATAGACAGAAAATGCTGGAGTAACTCAGCGGCACAGGCAGCATCTCTGGAGAGTAGGAATGGGTGATGTTTTTGGGTCGAGACCCGTCTTCAGACTAGAGTCAGGGGAAAGGGAAAGTAGAGATATAGATGGTGAAGTAGAGAGATAAAGAACAAATGAATGAAAGATATGCAAAAAAAGTAGCAATGAGAAAGAAAACAGGCCATTGTTAGCTTTTGCTAGGTGCGAACGAGATGCCAGTGCGACGGGTGGTGCTACTTGAAGTTAGAGAAATAACATTCATACCACTGGGCTGTAAGCTGTCCAAGTGAAATATGAGATGCTGTTCCTCTAATTTGCATTTGGACTCACTTTGACAATGGAGAAAGCCTAGGACAGAAGGGTCAGTGTGGGAATGGGAATGGTAATGAAAGTGTATGAAAGAAACATAGAAACATAGAAAATAGGTGCAGGAGTAGGCCATTGGGCCCTTCGAGCCTGCACCGCCATTCAATATGATCATGGCTGATCATTCAACTCAGTATCCAGTACCTGCCCTCTCTCCATACCCCCTGATCCCTTTAGCCACAAGGGCCACATCTAACCGCCTCTTAAATATAGCCGATGAACTGGCCTCAACTACTTTCTGTGGCAGAGAATTCCATAGACTCACCACTCTCTGTGTGAAAAATGTTTTTCTTCAATCCTAAAAGATTTCCCCCTTATCCTTCAACTGTGACCCCTTGTTCTGGACTTCCCCAACATCGGGAACAATCTTCCTGCATCTAGCCTGTCCAACCCCTTAAGAATTTTGTAAGTTTCTATAAGATCCCCCCTCAATCTTCTAAATTCTAGCGCGTACAAGCCAAGTCTATCCTGTCTTTCTTTATATGAAAGTCCTGACATCCCAGGAATCAGTCTAGTGAACCTTCTCTGTACTCCCTCTATGGCAAGAATGTCTTTCCTCAGACTTGGAGACCAAAACTGTACGCAATACTCCAGGTGTGGTCTCACCAAGACCCTGTACAACTGCAGTAGAACCTCCCTGCTCCTATATTCAAATCCTTTTGCTATGAATGCTAACATACCATTCGCTTTCTTCACTGCCTGCTGCACCTGCATGCCTACTTTCAATGACTGGTGTACCATGACACCCAGGTCTCGTTGCATCTCCCCTTTTACTAATCGGCCACCATTCTGATAATATGTTTGGTTTCTCCTCCTCCAACTTGTTTAGTTCCAACTTGTTTAGTTCCAACTGCAGATTCTGGTTTCAACCGAAGATAGACACAAAATGCTGGAGTAACTCAGCGGGACAGGCAGCATCTCTGGAGAGAATGAATGGGTGATGTTTCGGGTTGAGACCCATCTTCAGACTGATGTCAGGGGGAGGGAGATACATAGATAAGGAAGTGTAAGGTGTGAAAATACGACAAAGGGAATGGAGATCAAGGAAAATGTAGAATGGATCATTGTTAGCTGGGAGAAGGTAACAACACAGAGATAAAATGTAGTCAGAGACAGTAAGACTGGTCAGAGAACAGCAAAGGGTACTGGGCCTCACTCTGACATTGGAGGAGGCCAAGGACAGAAAGGTCAGTGTTGGAATGGGAAGGGGCATTAAAGTGTTCAGCAACTGGGAGATCAGGTAGGTTGAGGCGGACTGAGCGGAGGGGTTCAGCAAAACGATCGCCGAGCCTGCGCTTGGTCTCACCGACATATAGGAGTCCACACCTGGAACAGCGGATACAGTAGGTGAGGTTGGAGGGGGCGAAAGCAAACCTCGGCCTCACCTGAAAAGACAGTCAGGGTCCTTGGACAGAGCCGAGGGGGGAGGTATAGAGACAGAGAAAGCGGAAAGCGGAAAGGTAGGGGTGGGGGGTGGCGGCGATGGTAAGATCTGGCCAGTAGTGGGATCCCATCGAAGGTGGTGATTATGTGCTGAATGCATCGGCTGATGGGATGGAAGGTGAGGACTAGGGGGCCTCTGCTCCTGTTACGACCGGGGAGAGGTGGTGCAAGAGCGGAGCTGCGTGATATCGAGGAGACCCGAGTAAGGACTTCATCTATGATGGAAGAGGGGTACCCCTGTTCCCTAAAGAGGAATTAAAGTGTTTGGCAAATGGAAGAACAGGTAGGTCTAGGCTGACTGAGCCAAGGTGTTCAGGGAAACGATCTGCCAGTATAAGTTTGATCTCGCCGATGTATAAGTGTCCACATCTTGAGCAATGGATGCAGTAGATATGGGGAGGTAGTAGAATGGGGTTGAGAGGGAACAATAGATCAGCCGTGATAGAATGGCAGGAAAACTTGACAGGCCAAATGGCCTAATTCTGCTCCTATGTCTTATGGTCTTAACGTCTTAATGTTTTGGCAGGCTTAGAGTTAGATAAATGCCCAGGGTCTGATTAGATATATCTCAGGCTGCTATGGGAGAGGCAAGAGAGGAGATTGTTGGGATTGTAACCAAAACTTTCATTTCTTCTCTTGCTAATGAATGGGACACAGCAAATGTGATATCGTTATTCAAGAAGGACAACAGGGATAAGCCCGATAATTACAGACTGGTGAGTCTAACATCAGTGGGAGGGAAATTATTGGGAAAAATACTGAGGGCCCAGGATTAGTCAGCATAGCTCTGCTACCAGTACTGTTACTGCTACTGCTTTACTAGTAAAATTGAATTGTTCAAATAGGCAGCATAGTGTGTTAGTGGGGGTAGCGCAGTTGATGTTAGTTTAGTTTAAAGATACAGCGTGAAAACAGGCCCTTCGGCCCAACGACCAGCGATCCCCGCACATTAACACTATCCTACACTAGCGACAATTTTGCTTTTACATTTATACCAAGCCAATTAACTGACAAACATGTACGTCATTGGAGCGTGGGAGGAAACCAGGTCATGGGGAGAACGGACAAACTCCGTACAGACAGCACCCGTAGTCAGGATCGAACTCGGGCATGTGGCGCTGTAAGGCAGCAGCTCTGCTGCTGCGCCACCATGCCGCCTTTATGTTGACTTCACGAGTTTCGGTCGGGTCTTTGCCAATCTCTCAAATGGGAGATGGGACCAATAGGTAAGAATCCAAGGGGTCCACGGCAAATTAGCAAATTGGATCCAAGATTAGCTCGGTGACAGGGTGGAGGACGATGGTCAAAGATTGACTTTATGATGGGAAACCTTATGACAGTGATGTATCGCAGGGAAGTGTACCAGAACCCTGTGTAGGAAGGAACTGCAAATGCTAGTTTATACTGAAGATAGACAAAAAGTGCTGGAGTAACTCAGTGGGTTCTGCAACATCTCTGGAGAAAAAGGATGGGTGAACTTGCAGTTTGTTATGAGTGGTGTTGGTGTAGATAAGCATTTGATGTTCAACATGGAGTTATGGGCTGAAGGGCCTATTCCTGTGGTGCATGGTTCTATACCGCCATACCTTTTGGATAGGGACTGTTCTTCAGATTGGAGACTGTGGACTTTTCCAGGCCTTTCTTCCTTTTTTGGATCCTTCCTCAGTCTGACCTGAAATGCCAACTGTCCATTCCTTTCACATATGTTGCCTATCCTGAAGGGGTTGTTTCTTGACAGGGGTTTGAAGGGTGGAGAATATGTTGGGTGTAAGGGACACATTCCAGACCTTGGTGCCTCGCTGGCTGGATGCAATACCACCAATGCATTCTACAGACAAGCACAGGAAGAGATTAGTAAGACAGATTTACTGGCGGCAGCTTTTCTATAGGAATGATTAGCATCCTTCCCTTCATACTGAGGGTGCTGTGTATCTTGTTTTTAAGAAAACACAGATGGTAGACAGTGGAAGGCTGTAATTTAATCCCTTGGTTGAGGCAATATTCATAAATTGCTTAAAAACTGCTATGGCGGTTTGCAATGCCACCAGAGAAAATTATAGCCTTTCCGCCCATGTCTAACTCTCCATACTTCTATATTTAACTCTCCGAAAATGATATGATACAGAAAGCATTCATTGCTTTCTGCTACTGTCCATAAGCAAAACCAAATGGGACTCTTTATTCATCTGAACTATCTGTAAACGTAATAATATGTTCCGGGAGTGGTGGGTTGGTGGTTGGGAAGCCCCATGTTCTTGAAAGGGAGGTACATGGTGAGATGGTTTATTTTAATAATGGCTTCTCTTGATCAACAAGGATATGAAGTTCGAGATGAATGTAGCTCCTTTATATTAGTAACACATTGCAACTTGCTCCACGGAGCCATAATCCATCCAAAATTGACATTATGGCAAAGGAGGTCTCATAAGAGTAGATAATCGAACAACCAAGAAGTGGAGAGTTTAGTTTAGTTTAGTTTAGAGATACAGCGTGGAAACAGACCCTTCGGCCCACCGAGTTGGTGAGTTCCGTTTAGATATACCGTGTGGAAACAGGCACTTCGGCTCACCGAATCCGCGCTAACCAACAATCCCGTTCTGCACTAGTAGACTAGTTCTATCCTACACTCTAGGGCAAATTTACAGAAGCCAATTAACCTACAAAGCCGCACATCTTTGGAACGTGGGAGGAAACCAGAACCCCCTGGAGGGAACCCACATGGTCACGGGGAAGAACGTGTAAACTCCGTACAGAGAGCATCCCGCGGTCAGGATCGAACACGGGGTCTCTGGTGCTGTAAAGTAGGAACTCTACCGCTGCACCACCATGCCGCATGAGGATTGGTAGAGAATCCCAGATCTTAGGTCATAGGTCATAGGCAGCTGATGGTTCAGGAACAGATATGTTGTGATGATTTACAGGATTGGAACGTTCTCCAACCCTGTTGAGCTGGAGTTGGTGTCAGAAGTGAGAGGTCAGAAGAGCCTGGATGGATTTGGACTCAGAGATAAGAATTTTGCAATTAGGCATTTGGACCTGGGTGCCCGCATAGAACATAGAACATATCAGTTTATTCATTCATGTGTGTATATATTTATATGACGGTATATGGACACACTGATCTGTTTTGTAGTCAATGCCTACTATGTTCTGTTGTGCTGAAGCAAAGCAAGAATTTAATTGTCCTATCAGGGACACATGACAATAAACTCTCTTGAATCTTCAACATTGAGCATAGGGCAGTACAGCACTGGAAGAGGCCCTTTGACGCACAGTATCCATGGCAAACATGATGCCAAGTTCAACTAATCTCCTCTAACTCGATCTGCATCAGTGAGGATGATGAAAAAGGCAATTTGGTGCAAGGTAGCTGAAGGGCACCAGAGCATTGGTCGTGCTTTCATTTGGAAATCCGACATGTCTACAATGAGTTTCACCATTTACTACATCTACACTGTAGAAAGCATCTTACACAACTTGGCTTTGCAACTACTTCATCCAAGACTGCAAGAAATTGCTGAGCATTGTGGATGCAGCCTAGACCATCAGTTGTGGATGCAGCCTAGTCCAGCCTAGTCCATCACCTAGCCTCACACCACCCTCCACCTCTCCCCCTCCACCCCCCTCCCCCACCCGGTCAACACCATCTTCACCAAAGATCCTATGGCGAGCAAGATAGATCACTCGACGAAAAAGACGTAGTACGGTCATGGGCAGATTCATGGGCGATTTTCGGCCCCATTTCCGTAACCGGCTTCCGTCTCCGCACCAAAGATCCCATCAGAGCGGAGCAAAGATAACTAGTGCGGAGACGGAAGCCGGTTACGGAAACATCCTGGTAAAAATAAAAGTTCCGCTATCGGATCTTTGATCTCCACTTCACAATGCCTCAGGAAAGCAGCCAGCACGATCACAACCTGGTCATTCTCTCTTCCCCCTCCCCGTCAGGCAGAAGATGCCAACAGCTTGAAAGCAGAAACAGCTCCATCTCCACCGTTAACAAACTATTGAGCGCGTCTCCAGATTTACTTTGTTGTGGCCCTTTTTTAATCTGCATTTTCTCTGTAGCTGTAACATTATATTCAGCTCTCTGGTTATTTTCCTCTTTGAACTACCTGTTGTACTTGTGCATGGCATATTGTATTTGTGTATGGTAGGATGTGACTGGATAGCACGCTAACGCATTTTTATCAAAGGCCTTCCGAGGAACTGTGGGAAAAGATTTAGATAATTGAGTGATTAAGATGAATTAAGACAATTAAAATATGTCAATAAAAATTAAGATTAAAATAATGAAAGAACCTTTTAGTTCATTCAAATGAATGGGCTGTGCTATACATTACAACAAAGCAGAACAGACATGTGTGAAATGTTTTAAACCCCCAGCTCAATGTGTAGAGGTTCCATCTGGACCAGTTGCTGAATCCAACAGTTGAACAGAAGGTTGATCCAGTGCATAAATGTTATACAGTCATAAGTGATAGGAGCAGAATTAGTCCATTTGGCCCATCAAGTCTACTCTTCCATTCAATCATGGCTAATCTGTCTCTCCCTCCCAACCCAATTCTCCTGCCTTCTCCCCATAACCCTTGAAGCCTGTACTATTCAAGAATCTGTTCTTTATTGCCTTTGCCAGTGTTTGGTCAACTTCTGCATTGTAATGTTAAAGAAGGAACTGCAGATGCTGGAGAATCGAGGGTACACAAAAGACTGGAGAAACTCAGCGGGTGCAGCAGCATCTAAGGAGCGAAGGAGATAGGCGACGTTTCGGGTCGAGACCCTTCTTCAGACATTGTATTCTGCATTGTAATGTGGTGGGAGGGGCAAAGTTGAAAGGAGATGTGGGGGGCAAGTGTGATGTGGTCCACACAGAGAGTGGTGGGTGCTCGGAACACGCTGCCAGGAAGGCTGCTTTTGGAGATAAATAAGACAGCAGATTTTAGATACCTACTGAATGATGATTGAAATTACAAAATACTCATTGAACTGTAGCAAGTATAATCATGGCAAATAATTGTGCAGTATTTATAGGAAGGAACTGCAGATGCTGGTTTAAACCTAAGATAGAGAGTAATGGTGGTTGGCTGTTTGTCGGGTTGGAAGCCGGTGACCAGTGGGGTGCCTCAGGGATCTGTGTTGGGTCCACTGTTGTTTGTCATGTACATCAATGATCTAGATGATGGGGTGGAAAATTGGATAAGTAAGTATGCAGATGATACTAAGATAGGTGGTGCTGTGGATAATGAAGTAGATTTTCAAAGTCTACAGAGAGATTTGGGCCATTTGGAAGAGTGGGCTGAAAGATGGCAGATGGAGTTTAATGCTGATAATTGTGAGGTGCTACATCTTGGCAGGACAAATCAAAATAGGACAAAATGGTAAATGGTAGGGAATTGAGGAATGCTGTGGAACAGAGGGATCTAGGAATAACTGTGCATAGTTCCCTGAAGGTGGAATCGCATGTAGATAGGGTGGTAAAGAAAGCTTTTAGTGTGCTGGCCTTTATGAATCAGAGTATTGAATATAGGAGTAGGGAAGTAATGTTAAAATAGTACAAGGCATTGGTGAGACCAATTCTGGAGTATGGTGTACAATTTTGGTCACCTAATTATAGGAAGGATGTCAACAAAATAGAGAGAGTACAGAGGAAGGGATAGACAGAGTTGACGTGGATAAGCTTTTCCCATTGAGGGTAGGGAAGATTCAAACAAGAGGGCATGACATGAGAATTAAGGGACAGAAGTTTAGGGGTAACATGAGGGGGAACTTCTTTACTCAGAGAGTGGTGACTGTGTGGAATGATCTTCCAGCAGAAGTGGTGGAGGCAGGATCGATTTTAACATTTAAAAGTAAAGTGGATAGGTATATGGACGGGAAGGGAATGGAGGGGTATGGTCTGAGTGCAGGTAGATGGGACTAGGGGAAAATAAATGGTCGGCACGGACTGGAAGGACCGAGAAGGCCTGTTTCCGTGCTGTAATTGTTATATGGTTATATGGTTACCTGGTTATAGACACAAAAAGCTGGAGTAACTCAGCAGGACAGGCAGCACCTCTGTAGAGAAGGAATGGGTGACGTTTTCGGACGAGACCCTTCTTCAGAGTCTGTCTGAATTATGCAGGATATACTTTCTGTGCCTGCCCATACCTCTAGTTTCCCCCTCCCTGACTCTCAGTCTGATGAAGGGCCTTGACCCGAAGCCATCGTGACTGCACGGGTTCTCTCCACGTGCCCTGGTTTTCTCCTACTTTCCAAAGACATAACGGTTTGTAGGTGTCGGCCTGAAACGTCATCCATTCCTTCTTTCCAGAGATGCTGCCTGACCCGCTGAGTTACTGCAGCTTTTTGTGTATATCTTAGGTTTAAACCAGCGTATGCAGTTCCTTCTTACACAAATAGTTATTGGCACATGGATATGCAGGGAATGAAGCGATATGGATCACGTGCAGGCAGAGGACATCAGTTTAACTTGACATCATGTTCGGCACAAACACCGTGGGCTGAAGAAGGGCATCGACCCGAAACGTCACCTATTTCCTTTTCTCCAGAGAAGCTACCTGACCCGCTGAGTTACTCCAGCATTTCATGTCTATCTTCTGCTGAAGGGACCGTTTTTCTATGGTATTACTCTTTGTTGTAACACGAAGGTGCAGAAACAAGGGGGACTATAGTCTGCATACAGCAGTCATTAGTCAGCAACATGATCCGTCCCATTAGATTAAACCCTCTCTCAAAATTGGGGGCAAAGGAGTGAAATATTGTCATATTTATTGCCAATAATGCATGGAACCATTCAACCCAATACAGGAAAGAAGGACCATCCCTATACAAACAGCAGCCCTTTTGTTGCAGTGCCTCACTGTTTGGAAGTGTTGCTAAGAAACTGCCTGCAAATTATAATTTACTTGGAGACCTTTGTCTCCATGAATGTTACAGCCGCACTATTATAATGAGAGGGTAGTTCTGCTAAACCTCCAGAGTTCGGTCTATCGATGTTCCTGCCAGGCAGTGAACATTCCTGTCATTCAATTTAAAAACACCTCCAGATCATGTATCATTTTGCCCCACCCCATTGCTACGCCCAACTGTGTTTAAGTCCTTCCAGTTTGGAGGCTTAGTGAACGAGGTTTCTCTAACACATGATCACATACGACGAAAGAATGGGTCGACTGGGCTTACATTCACTGGAATTTAGAAGGATGAGAGGGGATCTTATAGAAACATATGAAATTCTTAAGGCTAGATGCAGGAATAATGTTCCCCGATGTTGGGGGAATCCAGAACCAGGGGTCACAGTTTAAGAATAAGGGGTAGGCCTTTTAGGACTGAGATGAGGAAAAAAATTTAAACCCAGAGAGTTGTGAATCTGTGGAATTCTCTGCCACAGAAGGCAGTGGAAGCCAATTCACTGGATGTATTCAAGGGTTGAGTTAGATATAGCTCTTAGGGCTAAGGAATCAAGGGATATGGGGGAGAAAGCAGGAACGGGGTACTGATTTTGGATGATCAGCCATGATCATATTGAATGGCAGTGCTGACTCGAAGGGCCAAATGGCCTACTCCGGCACCTATTGTCTATGTTTCAATATTTCTTTGGTGTGTCATTTTGTGTTGCAACACTTCAGGCCAGGCACAAAACTGTTCCTTGTCATTGTAATGAGCAGGCAGACAGATGCTGGTTTACACTGGAGATAGATACAAAATGCTGGAGTAATTCAGCGAGTCAGGCAGCATCTCTGGATAGAAGGAAATTTGTGACGTTTCGGGTCGAGACCTAGTCTGAAAAAGGGCCTCAGCCCGAAACGTCATCCATTCCTTTTATCCAGAGATGCTGCCTGCCCCGCTGAGTTACTCCAGCATTTTGTGTAATTTTTATTAACTTGAGCAACATGCAACATAGGAATTCTGATGTCGATTGATGAATACGTTCCTTAGCTCCATGTCTGCTTCTCCTTCATCATCGACGAATTGAGCGCAATACCGTAAAACCCGTACTCATGAGAAATCACACCAGACAAAGGTGAAACATTTGAAAACAAATCTTTATTTCTTGTTTATTTCAACACTGGAGACAATGTTGATTAAATAAAGGACACAGCAATAACTTCCTATTGTGCCTGTATTTCACAGCATACTCTCCTGAAGAGCAGAAACCTGTCTTGGGTATGGCTGGGATTTATGCAGTTCCCAATTTTTAGTTCCATTGCAAAACACCAAGGGCTGGAGAAACACAGCGCGTCAGGCAGCATCTGCGGAAGGGAATGGACAGGTGACGTTTTGGGTCAGCAATATTCTTCAGATGGAACAATGCCTATCCCCTCCCGCTATCGATGCTGCCTAAACCATTGAGTTCCTCCAGCACTTTGTGTTTTGCTCAGGATTCTAGCATCTGCAGTTCCTTGTATCCCCTTTAGTTCCACTGCAGTTGATTCCATTGCTGGATATCATACCCCGTGTATCAAGAAAGGCTGATACCATTGGCATCTATATTATGTGTAGGAAGGAACTGCAGATGCTGGTTTAAACCAAAGACAGACACAAAAAGCTGGAGTAACTCAGCGGGACAGGCAGCATCTCTGGAGAGAAGGACTGGGTGACGTTTCTGGGGGGCCTCGACCCGAAACATCACCCATTCCTTCTCTCCAGAGATGCTGCCTGTCCCGCTGAGTTACTCCAGCTTTTTGTGCCTATCTGCCATCTATATTATGTCAGATTCCAAGTTGAATTTCTGCCCACCAGATTCTGTAAAGACATGTCTAAAGGTTCAAAGGAAAATTTTATTTAACAAATGTTTCAATATTTGAACTACAGATTGGAATTCTAGTTTATCACACTCTTTACAAAGAAGCCCTTTCAGGGTTGAGCTCGTGATGTAACATTGTAAATTTATTGCAATACATGGCGTTTATTTCTAATTAGTTGTAACGAGCTCCTCCCATGACTTCTACTTTGCTCCATCCCATTATTACACATTTCACAAATGTTGTCATTGGTAATTATAACCAGCAACTTGGTTCAGTTTGAGAGGACCAAGTAACCTGATATTGCACTAATCAACCAGTTATTGAACGGACCCAGATACAGGATAGAGGAAGAGTGGGTTTCACCGCCATTGTTAGGGATGGAGTGAGGGTTAGTATGAAGCATATCTTCAGCCGGATGGGCTGAATGGCCTAGTTGTGTACTAGCTCCTCACTTTCATTTCATGTTTCATGTATTTTGTGTTTTTTATGACTATTGGCAGATCGTTTTTTTTTTAAATGATGTAGAAGTGATGTTGGTAATTTTTTTAAATGATGAAGAACTGAGGTCGGTTGAGGTCCCGACCACAGGGGAAAATGGAGGTGGACTGGCCAAATGTTGTGCCTTCCACCACAGTGATGAATGCTGTGGTGGATGTTTGCGTTATTTTTTTTGTGTGTTCATTTTCATTGTACCGCTGCTGGCAAATTCATTTCACTTGCACTTTATGTGCAAGTGACGAATAAAACTGATTGTATTGTATTGTGATTGTAACTGCAGATGACGAGAGAATACCGACAGGTGGATCTTTCGGACTCTGGATAACACTAAAGAGGCTAAGATTTAAGTTCGGGTTGCTGGAACAAGGAAAACAAGGACAGCATCATTAACAAAAGAATATTTAAATGACGAACTGTCCAAAGCTGTGTGTGAGGTGACTATTTGTACCATGGCTATTGAAGGGTGTAATGACTCACATTTTTCTCCAACGATGACTGTTTAGGAATATTTATTTGCTGATACAACAGCATCAAAGTGCTGGAGTAACTCAGCAGGACAGGCAGCATCTCTGGAGCGAAGGAATGGGTGATGTTTCAGGTCGAGACCCTTCTTCAGACCCTTCTTCAGAGTCTCCCCATTCTACCTTACAACTGGCAACATCCAAGATCCCACAGCAATCAGCATCCCTAGTGATGTATCTCTCTAATGTGCAGGAATCCACAAAATGGCAAAAACAAGTGTTTTATTCTAAGCATTTACATTAACAAGACAAATATCCATTATTTTCTAATGTAAATATATCTTCTATTAAATATTTCAGTGCCTATCCCAGCAGTCCAATATCTCGGAATGGATATTGATTATTTTTTATTATTGATCAGTCAGACACTAGGTGCACCAGTTCACATTTTCTGGAGGGCATGTTATGTCATTTTGTTCCCATGTAATGAAAGTCACATTAATGTCCACAGAATATACGGCAGACAACATCTGAAAATGCACGTAAGAATATAGTTTATAAAAATTAACCTGACAAAACTACTCATAACCACGATCTACAAGGAGGAATGGTTTATTTTCACAACAAATAAAATGTTTGTCTAATGAGTGGGATGGTGACCTTGTCTTAAAGTCACCCTGAGTCTCTGACACGTCACCCTATGGTGTGTCGAAAGGCAACAAGTGCCTCCTCACTTCTTAATGCCTTGACACAGCATTGTCACACTGTACACACAATGCTGGCTATAAAGAATCTATTGGAACTACTGTGGTAATCTTTGCAGCTTTCACACTAGGTGCTTATAGGCGCACTAAGTTACAACTAAAGTTACTAGCGTTTTACTTGTTGCCAGCCAGACACTGCCTGGATGATGAGAAGTGAGTCCATTTTCTTTCATACGTACAACGAAAAAAAATTACTTAACAGTGCGAAAAATTCCCCTTTGGAAATATTCAGGATGTTTGATCAACCTATTTGCAACTTTAGGGCGAAAACAAAACTTCAGGGCAAAACTCTTTCTGAACATTGTATTGGTTATGATGCTAATATTTGTTCGAATGATGAGCCGCGGAAAGTCCCTAATGAGGGCTAGAGCATTTGGATCGAAAATATTTGCACTTTCAAGGCACCTAAACTGAACAATGCTTCTTGAATCGTCGTTCATGGTGCACCGCTTTTAGAAGCGTGAAACGTATTAAAATGTAATAAAACTAAGAACTGTACATTTGTTTATTTACAAAGTCGAGCCTGCCGCAAGTATGCAGCAGTGTGTAGCCATTTCTGTGAACTATGTATTTTCTTGGTCACTGAGGCATGCTGCATACTGTTTGGCAAGTCCTTCATTGCAGGTCCAGATCTCTCGTACAGTTTGTTCTCAGGGACTGTTGTCCTGTGGAAGTCAGTCTACTTTTGTAAATAAATCCTGTGTCATGATCAAGCTTAATCATTGACCTGAACAAACTGAGGGCATCTTTGATCAAACTGGTACGTTGAAGTTTCAGGCAGCATCTCTGGAGAGAAGGAATGGGTGACATTTCGGGTCAAGACCCTTCTTCAGAGGAGGTAGTTGAGTCAGGGACTCTCCAAACATTTAAGAAGCAGTTAATCAGGTACTTGGATAGGACAGGTTTGGAGGGATATGGACCAAATGCTGGCAGGTGGGACTAGTGTAACTGGGACATACTGGCCGGTGTGGGCAAGTTGGGCCGAAGGGCCTGTTTCCGCACTGTATCATTCTATGACTCAATGACTCTAAGAGTGTCAAGGGAGAACTTGTTGTACGAAGGAAAATGTCTTTAGCACACTCTTTGCCCAACACAGGCCATTAAATATATTAAGCGACTAGACTCTTCAGATAGATCCTCAGTTTAGGAATTATGAGGAGAACATTCAGTTACAGAAATGATTTTCTCAGGAGGACAGAAGGAGAATTAATACTGTATATTTTTTAAGGTACAATTCTATTTTTTAGAGATTTGATAGGAAAGGGTAATTGTGTGTGATTAATAGGTGGTCACCCAGTTAAAGCAGTCACGAAGTGAATGAGAGCAGGAGTTAGTTGGTCGTTATAGATTATCAATGAGAATAGATGAAAAGATATAACATAACAGAAATAGATTGGGTAGACGCACAGAGTCTCTTGCCCAAAGTAGGGGAATCGAGAAGCAGAGGACATTGGTTTAAGGTGACGGGGGAAAGATTTAACAAGAATCTGAGGGGTAACTTTTTCACGCGAAGGGTGGGGGGTGTATGGAACGAGCTGTCAGATGAGGTAGTTGAGGCAGGTTGCAATGTTTAAGAAACATCTAGACAGGTGCATGGAGGCCCCATACCAGATGCGCCCACGTCGCGGGGCTGGAAACTGGAAGTATCCCGAGTTAATTCTGCTACTACCATCATCTATTGCAACAAGTGATGGCTCCCACTGATTGTCACCGGAAGCTTGCATCTTTTTCAGGATGGACGATGACAGCAATGTCAACATTTGAAACATGGAAGATGGACACAAAAGAAGAAGAAGGTACATGGATAGGACAGGTTTAGAGGGATATGGGCCAAATGCAGGCAGGTGGGACTAGTGCAGATGGGACACATTGGTCGGTGTGGGCAACCCTTAGGAGAATATTGGAATGTATTTAAAACTGAGACAGACATCAATGGGATGCCAATGTATATATCAATTGATGGAGTCTATAATGGGAAATGATTGCCAGGTGGATGTAGGATAGGATTCAAGGATGTGCTCAAAGTCTTCTCGAAGAAATGCAACATTCCTTCTAACTCTGGCCCGTGGCTGGTCAAAGTAGGGAAGAATCATTCGGGATGCTATTGAAAACCTTGAGTTGATCTATTGGGAGCACAAGGTAAGCCACAGAGGGGGAGGACCTCTCCAACCACCTGCCCCATATATGAAGGAGTCTCATGCTGGCCTCATCGACCATCTCAAAGAATACCAAACCAACGAGGAAACAGTCGTAAGTTCATAAGGTCTAGGAGCAGAATTATGCCATTCAGCCCATCGAGTCTATTCTGACATGATATCATGGCTGATCTATCTTTCTCTCTCAACCCCATTTTCCTGCCTTCTCCCCATAACCCCTGACAGCCGCATTAATCAGTCATTTGCCAGCCCGAGGGAGTGCCTCAAAAGAAGATGTTAACACGATCAGGAGATGGATTTGATGACTTGGCCAGAACAAATGGAATCCAAAGTTGTTCAGGAATACTGCAGTTGAACAGCTGGACACTTTTAAAGAGGACATGGTGGATACCCTCCAATGTGGGAGAAAGGAATAGATATCTGGATGGTCAAATAGTAAAATAACGTGGCAGAGAAAGGTACGTCTGTCAGATTATTAACACAGGTGAGAAGCACACTGATTATGGAAAATTAATGAAGCAGGTATAGAACAGGTATAAGAAAGGATGCACGCAGGGAATCCTAAATCATACATGTACAATAGGCAGGTAGATATGAGTCATCGACGCCGGCTATGATTTTTTCTGTACCTTTTCATACCTCTAGATTTCCCCTCCCCTGATTCTCAGCTTGAAGAAGGGTCTCAACCCGAAATGTCCCCTGTTCATTTTCTCCAGAGATACTGCCTGACTCCAGTTACTCCAGCATTTTGGGAGGGGCGGATGATTGTTTTTGACAGTGTGCGGAGTACAGTCCAGCTCCACAGGGACTGGTGCAGGAGCCACTGATTTTCTCTTCATGATTTAGACTTGGGTAGTTTGGGGAAAAAATTCCATATTTGGAGATGACACCAAAGTTGGAAGTATGGTGAAATGCCGGGACAGTTGCAGACTTCAAGAGAATATTGGCTGAGTCAGCAGATGCATGGTCAATGGAAGTTACCTGATAAATAATGCGGTATTACATCTTGTTGGGAAGAGGGAAGCCAATAGTAAATGGGACGTCTGTGCTTCGTAAGTTCCATGAGCAGAATTAGGCGAATCGGCCCATCAAGTCTACTCTGCCATTCAATCATGGCCGATCTATCATTCCCTCTCAACCCCATTCTCCTACCTTCTCCCCGTAACCCCTGACACCCTTACTAATCAAGAATCTGCTAATCACCACCTTAAAAATATCCATTGACTTGGTCGATGGCAATGAATTCCACAGATTCAACATCCTCCGACAAAAGAAATTCCTCCTCGTCTCTTTGACTATGTGAATGCACAGCTATTGGAGTACGGGATCAGAGGGAACCAGTGGTACATGTGTAGATTGGATAAATAGTTTTTAAAAAATCATATAAAATACTTAACAGCGACAAGCAGTCATGATGTGACCTAATAAAATACTGATATCACTACTAGAATATTGTGTCTAGGTCTCGGCATTAAACGAAAGGTAACTTGAAAAAGCCATAGGGAAGGCACAGAAGAGAATGCTTCCCAAATGGGAATGGGATAATGAGCAGGAAGGAACTGCAGACTTTGGCATACGCCAAAGATAGACACAAAATGCTCAAGTAACTCAAAAGACAGGCAGCATCTCTGGAGAGAAGGAATGGGTGACGTTTCCAGTTGAGACCCTTCTTCAGACTGACCCGCTGAGTTATTCTAGCATTTTGTGTCTCTTCTGGGAATGTGAAAATTCTGGGCATGCCAGGTATGATTTCCTTAAAACAGTTGAGATGTTCCGATAGAGATATTACAATAACAAAGGCTCTACTCAGGTCAGCAAGAGGGAAATTGTTGCCATTGACAAAAAGGTTAAGAAGCAGAGACTGAAGATGGCTGGGAAAAAAACGGTTGAAGCATGAAAAGCACTCTGAGGGCAGATTCGATGGTGGCATTCGAAACTAAACCACAAGAAACTGCAGAGAATTGTGGACATCACACAAACCAACCTCCATTCCAAGGACTCCATTTACACCTCACGCTGCCTCTGCCAGGCCAGCAGCAAAATCAAGGATGAGTCGCACCCCGGCCACTCCCTCTTCTCCCCTCTCCCATCAAGCAGAGGGTACAGAAGTGTGAAAATGTACACCTCCAGATTGAGGGGCAGTTTCTTCCCAGCTGTTATCAGGCAACTGAATCATTCTACCGCCAACTAGAGAGTGGTCCTGAATTACTATCTACGCCAATGGAGACACTCGGACTATCTTTGGTCAGATATTACTGGCTCTATCTTGCATTAAACATTATTGACGTTATTCCCTTTGTCATGTATGTTCACCGTTGGATGGCTTGACTGTAATCATGTATTGTCTTTCCGCTGACAGGTTATCACGCAACAAAAGCTTTTCACTGCACCTCGGTACACGTGACAATAAGCTAAATTCAAACCCAAACTCAACTGTGAAAAACGGCGGAGCTTCAAGGAGAGTGAAGGGGGGAAAAGAGCAACCAGATGGAACAGGAACAGTGGACTAGTTGGCCTCCATCCACGCTGCAGCTCTAACATGCTTCTCAGTTTTGTAAATAAATTTAAATAGAGCTCTAGGGGTTAGTGGAGTTAAGGGATATGGGGAGAAGGCAAGCACGGGTTATTGATAGGGGACGATCAGCCTTGATCACAATGAATGGCGGTGCTGGCTCGAAGGGCCGAATGGCCTCCTCCTGCACCTATTTTCTATGTCAAAATAGATTGTCATCACCTTTCTAATGCCCTTTTAATAATGAAAACAAAGTTGGAAGATGTAAATCGTCCCTAGTGTGTGTGTGTGTGTGTGTGTAGGATAGTGTTAGTGTACAGGGATCACTGGTCGGCACGGACTCGGTGGGCCGAAGGGCCTGTTTCCGCGCTGTATCTCTGACACTAAACTAAACTAACAAAAAGTGTAACCCTTTTTTGGGGGGAAAATGTTGACTTTCCTTCAGAGTCTATACAACAATATACAGCGTTTAGCAAGTGCAACTATTTCATACACTAATATGTTAACTTTACAATGAGCGCACACTTGCAAAGTCTCAATTCTGCTGCCTGTCGGCATCTGGGAGGCCGTCGCCGACCCCCTTGCTCTCACGGTCTCTCTGCATGCCGCCTGGTGACTGTGGTTGTCCGAGCAGCGGGCCGCACTTGCCGCCGTCATGGCCGGCCTCTTTGGCGGCCACCTGGCCGGCCTCTCCGTGGGTCTTCATGTGCTTGGTGAGGTGGTCGGTCCTCATGAAGACCCGGTTGCAGACCGGGCAGAGGAACCGCTTGGAGCCCGTGTGGGTCTGGAGGTGGCGCTGGAGCTCGTCTGAGCGGGTGAAGCGCTTGCCGCAGAACAGCCAGTTGCAGACGAAAGGCCGGTCTCCGCTGTGCCACCTCAGGTGGGCCTTGAGGTGGGATGTCTTGACGTACGCCTTCCCGCAGCCCGGGATGTGGCAGTTGTGAAGGGTCTTCTTCTTGTTGCCGCCTTCCACTGATGTCCCCAGTCTCTCGGCCTCCAGGCAATTGGGACAACGGCAGTTCCCCTGTCCCGAGCTTCGAGACAATGATCTTCTGGCCGTCTTGGGCCTGGAGGCTCCATCCAGCGTCTGATTCAAGACCAGGGCCTCCTGCACTGGCTCGGACTGCTTATATCCCTCCTGGTTGGTCATGACTTGGTTGAACTGCAGCAGGTGAGTGGGTGGGCCACAGAGTTGGTTCTCAGACCCGTAGTTGCCCAGAGTGGGCTGAAGCCCAGCTGGGTGGCTCGAGTTCTGGAGACCGGTCGTCGTGTTCTGCAGGTCCATCCAGCTCGACCCGGCGTGCAGGTCCCACCATGTGGTCGAGAGACCCCCGTCCTCGGCAGGACCACCCTGGTGGGAAGGTCTGAACCAGGAGTCGTGATAGTGAGCCATGTCGACGCGCGGGTGTAAGGGGTTGGAAAAGTACTCGACCGTAGACTGGAGGTTGGGCTTGAACTGGCCGCAGTCCTGACCCTTCAAGCTCGGGCCATTCAGCAAGGCATACTTGTTATTGAAGGCAAAGTTGGGAGGTGTGTTGGAAGGGCTGAAGGCACTGCTACCGGACGTGGCTAAACCCAAGTTCTTGGGGAGGGTGGCCGTCTTCCAGGAGTTGTAGCCGGAGGACAGAGGCGAGGCTGGTTGCTCCCCGATGCTACTCCATGTGGCAGTTTGCATTGCCGAGATCACCTCCCCACGGAGTCGATGCCGACTGCAAAAAGAGAGGAAATGTTAGCGGGTTCAAAGGACAACTCGTCATGAGCCAGCGCGGAGGAAAACAAGCCGAGCTTGTTGTTACGTTTGTCAGGTTTATAATGGCTCACCAGTTAATCAATGAAATTGTAGACTTGTCAAGGAAAGAATGTGCTTCTTTCACAACTCCTTGCCGCTGCATGCCATCTGCAAGATCAACGGCGTACAATACCGCAGTGTGGGGGAACCTTAGAAGCTGCTGTGTTAAACGTGCAGAGAGTTGTGGAGTCGCAGGATCACACAGCACAGATACAGGCCCTTCAGCCCACTGAGTCAGCATAACCATCATAGCTGAGGACAAAGGGGGACTCAGCAGGGGGGGGGGGGGGGAGCAGTAGATGGTACCGAAGATAAGACACAAAAAGCTGGAGTAACTCAGTGGGTCAGGCAGCATTTCTGGAGAAAATGAATATATGACGTTTCGGGTCAATACCCTGTTTCAGACTGTTCAGTTCAGTTTAGTTTAGAGATAGATCGTGGAAACAGGCCCTTCGACCCACCGAGTCCACACCGACCAGCGATCGCTGCACATTAACACTGTCCTACACACACTAAGGACAATTTACACTTATACCCCTTATACAAACACAAGCTAATTAACCTGCAAACCTGTCTTTGGTGTGTGGGAGGAAACCGAAGATCTTGGAGAAGGATGTTGCCAAGACTCGAGGGCCTGAGCTATAGAGAGATTAAGCACGCTGGGTCTCTATTCCTCCAAATACTCCAAAGTCGTGCAGGTTTGTAGGCTAATTGACTTGGTAAAATTTTATAAATTGTCTCTCGTGTGTGTAGGATAATGTCAGTATGCGGGCATCACTGGTTGGAGTGGAAGAGCTTGTCTCCGTGTTGTGATTTTAAACTGAAACTAAACAAGACCATTTGACATTGTGGGATTTCATGGTCACTGTAGTGGGTGCTTGCATTTTATGGTCAATTTGGTTCCAGTTGCCCGGTTGGCATTTGACTTATGGCCCTAGGTCATGAGTCTGAACATTTGGATCATTGGCTCGGGTGGATGAACAGTGTATGACCAGGTATCAACGTCTACCTGGTCCAGCCCATTCAATATGGAACTTGAAGAAACCTCAGATATCTCACCAATGCATGCAGGAGTTGTATTAAATCGGGATTAGTAAAAGCAAATTAATCCACAAACTTGAAAGGGTGCAGAGGTTTACAAGGATGTTGCCTATGCTTGAGGGCCTGAGCTATAGAGAGATTAGGCAGGCTGGGAATCTATTCCTTGGAGCGCAGGAGGATCGAAGGGTGATCTTATTAGTGGTGTACAAAATTATGTGAGGAATAGATCGAATAGAAGAATAGATTGGATAAACCCACAGTGTCTTGCCCAGAGTAGTGGACTTGAGAACCAGAGTTTAAAGTGAGGGGAGAAATGTTTAATAGGAACCTGATGGGTAACTTTTTCACACAAAGGGTGGCGGGTGTATGGAACGAGCTGCTGGGGGAGGTAGCTGAGGCAGGGACTATCGCAATGTTTAAGAAAGGTACATGGATAGGACAGGTTTAGGCAAAATACAGGCACGCGAGACTAGTGTAGATGGGACAAGTTGGTCGGTGTGGGCAAGTTGGGCTGAAGGACCTGTTTCCACATTGTACCTCTTTATTTATCTAAATCTGGACTTCTTTGTAAATCATTAAAACTAAATTAAAACTAAAAGATCACATGCCACTGATTAATCTTACAAGGGGTAGTGATTTGTAAACGGGAAAGAATGAATTCATGAAACTAGAGGTAAATGGGAGGAAATCATTCATGGTTTCGTTTAGTTTAGTTTAGTTGGAGATTCAGCATGGATACAAGCCCTTCGGCCCATCGAGTTCACCACCACTATAGATCATCCGTTCACGATAGTTCTACATTATCCCAACTCTGCCGTCATTCCCTTCCCTACACACTGAGGGCAATTTGCTGAAGACAATTAACCTACAAACCAGGCACTGGAGTTGGTGATTGTGGCTGTAATCAGATTCAGGGAGAAAGACCGGTCTCACAATCAAACCTTTACGACCCAACTCATGTCCATCCACAATCGCCACCAGCAAAGAAACTGCACAAGAGACTGCAGATGCTGGGACCTTGAGCAAAACGCAAAGTTCTGAGGGAACTCAGCGGGTCAGGCAGCATCTGTAGCCGGAATGTTGGCATGTGTCAGGGCGGCACGGTGGCGCAGCGGTGGAGCGCCAGGCACCCGGGTTCGATTCTGACCACGGGTGCTGTCTGTACGGAGTTTGTACATTGTGACCGCGTGAGTTTTTTATCGGGTGCTCCGGTTTCCTCCCACACACCCAATGATGTAGAGTTTTGTAGGTTAATTGACTTGCAAATTGTGAATGTCCCTAGACTGGTGTGCGGGGTGATCGCGGGTCGGCGCAAATTCTGTGGGCCGAAGGGCCTGTTTCCACGCTGTATCTAAAGTAAATTACAAGTCTAGGGACGTTTGTGGAGAGGTCCATTCTCCAGGATGAAGAGTTCAGCGGTCTTCAGCGGTCCCTATCATAAACGTCGCCTGTCCATTCCCTCCCGCCTGTCCCGCTGAGTTCCCCGGCACTGTCACCCGTCTGAAGAAGGGTCTCGACCCGAAAAATCACCTATCCATGTTCCCCAGAGATGCTGCCTGACCCTCTGAGTTACTCCAGTACTCGGATACTTGCTTAGATCCAGGAACCGTTTATATGCGGAGCCTCCTGAATCCATAAATCCATAAGTGATAGGAGCAGAATTAGGCCAACTCTACTCCCACCATTCAATCGTGGCTGATCTATCCTTCTCTCCCAACCCCATTATCCTGCCTTCTCCCCAAAACCCCCGGCAGCCTTACTCGTGAAATGAAAGAGAATGGAATGGGGGGAATCGTGGGAGGCCCATGGCTTTGAGAGTAGACCTGTTGCCCCTATAGCTGCAGAGACCCGGGTTCGATCCTAACCCCGGGCGCTGTCTGCGTGGAGTTTGCACGTTTTCCGCGCGTGGCCTCCCTCCGGGTGCTCCGATTACCGCTCACATTGCTAACGCCTGCGGATTGAGAG
This sequence comes from Raja brachyura, assembly GCA_963514005.1. The sequence continues at coordinate 5,988,482 of OY740812.1, read as the reverse complement.
GTTTTATTGTAATGAACCTATAAGTTACCTGGTGCGTGGGTAACATCTGCGGGGAATTGGTGAGGGCATGTTTCCGTGCTCCCAGACACTCCCTCACACGGTTTATCCCAGATATTTGCGCGTCCCAAGACAGCATAAACTGCACACGAGTCATTGGGGGAGAGAGATAGAGGGAGACTCGCAAAACTAAAACAAAACGCAAACTGCTGGCGGGACGGATCTCGGCGGATCAGGCGGGGTTCCATGTCTGGACCCTTCTCCAGAACTCAGTGGAGCTAAAACACAAAGACAGGAAGATCACACGCGTATCTTTCCTGCAGCTCGGGGCGTTTGAACAAGCATCCAGGTGACAGGCGGAACCTTTAATCATTCCGGCTGCTTCTTTCTGGCGAAAAATCTGGAGTCAACGTGGTATACCCGGAAATTAGCCGTCATCATATATTGATATCATCATTATATAACTAAAGCTATTGACACCGTATGTCCACGGGACCAGTGTCAATGTTATAGACATTATGATTGTGTTATATACATGGTCTGAAGAAGGGTCTCGACCAGAAACGTCGCCAATTCCTTCTCTCCATAGATGCTGCCTCACCCGCTGAGTTTCTCCAGCATTTTATGATTTTACCAGCATCTGCCGTTCTTTCTTAAACATTAATGTTCTAGACACGGACCTCTTTAAAACAAAAGGGAACACTGTTTGCGTAGGAAGGAACTGCAGATGCTGGTTTAACTTGAAATGGAAAATTAACTAGTTTAGAGATACAGCGCGGAAACAGACCCTTCGGCCCACCGAGTCCGTGCCGACCAGCGACTCCACACATTAACACCATCCCACACACACTCGGGTCAATTTACATTTCTATACCAAGCCCAATTAACCTACAAACTTCTACGTCGTTGGCGTGTCGGAGGAAACTAAAGATCTCGGAGAGAGCACACGCGGTCACGGGGAGAACGTGCAAACTCCGTACAGACAGCACCCGTAGTAAACGCGGGTTACTGGCGCAGTGAGGCAGACACTCTACCGCTGCGCCACCATTGACTTATCGCCCGTCACAATCTTCAGTCCTCAGGCTGGGAAGGACGAGATTTATATCCAGGATGTTTGCATGCATTCTTCCCTCGCAAGAGCCTAATTTAGCGATAGCTATTTACAGCGAAGCAGCGTTACTCCAGCACTTTGTCTTTTATTTTGTAAACAAGCATCCGCAGTTCCCTGTATCCCTATAGACATTTGCATTCGTTTTAATTTCGATAAATACGCTAGAAATAAACAAAATACTGAAATATTGAAATATTAGGTTACAGGGAAAAGTGACATTAATATTTAATGAAATGCCATATTCCTAATGCACCGCTTCCCTAGTGTCCAAATTCCTGGGTCACCAGGCGCACATTTCCAAGGATAAACGAGACGTTTGATTATTGATTGTCTCAAGGAAAGTATGATATAGTCATAACGCTAAAACACCAGACATTGTGTCTGAGCCTAGATTGTAATTTGGCCACATAATTAACCCCATTTGTATCACCACTCGGGAACCACTGTGAGTCTTCGCTGCGAAGAGCAACGACTCCAGAGTTTCTTCCAAAAAATCATGGAATTTAATTTCTAATTTTTTTTTGTCACAATATCGAATATTTCAATCCGGGTCACTCCACCAGATGCACACAATTCGTTTTTTTTAAACCAGATTTCGCGAGCTAAGAACACCACCGAACACCAACTACGACGGAAGAAGAGACACAAAGTGCTGGAGGAACTCGGCGGGTCGGGCAGCCTGGACGGGCGACGTGTCGGGTCGGGACTCTTCTTCAGACAGATGATTAGGGGAGGGGGTGGAGGGAGAAAGCTGGAGAAGAGGATGGGCAGGATAGAGTGTGAGAGGTAATAGGTGAACACCAAGCGAGTAGAAGAAGGGTCTCGACCCGAAATGTCACCCATTCCTTTTCTCCGGCGATGCTGCCTAACCCGCTGAGATACTCCAGCTTTTTGTTGATAGACCACTAAGTTACTCCAGCACTTTGTGTCCTTTTGTTTGGAAACCAGCATCTGCAGGAGACGGATGCAGCAGCATTCTTGTTTCTACCAACTATGAGACACTGTTTAAAACTCAACAATAATGTTTATTGAAAAAATCTTCCCAGCTACATTTACTCTGTAATCACTTTGAGGGCCAACTCCAATTTATTTATTTTTCTTTAATTCTGTATATTACCAAAGAAACACGAGTATGATATTCCTGCAGATAGACACAAAAAGCTGGAGTAACTCAGCGGGACAGGCAGCATCTCTGGAGAGAAGGAAAGGGTGACGTTTCGTGTCAAGACCCTTCTTTATAAGCCGTGGCTGGTACTATATATATATATATATATATATATGTGTGTGTGTGATTTTACCTCCATGTAGAGTCATGGTGATACAGCAGAGAAACAGACATTCCGGCCCAACTCGTCCACACTGATCAAGATACCTCATCTAAGCTTGTCCCGTTTGCCTGCGTTTGGGCTAAATCCCTTTAACCCTTTCCTATCTATCGCACGTACTTGCCGATCAAATGTTGTTACAATACCCGCCTCAACTACCCCGTCTGCCAGCTCGTTCCAACACATTTTCCATGATAAAGTTGGCGCTCAGGTCCTTATTAAATCTTCACCCTCTCGCCTTCAACTTTTGCCAAAGAGAGGCACAAAATGCTGGAGCGATTCAGCGGGTCCGGCAGCATCTCTGGAGAAAGGGGAGAGGTGACGTTCGGGTCTGGAGCCTTCACCAGACTCCAAACCCGTGCCCTCTCGTTCTTGATTCCCCAACCCCGGGGGGAAAGAGACTCTGCACCATCCTATCAATTCCCCTCATGTGGGGTATGTGCCTCTAGAAGATCACCCCTCGGCCTCCTGTGGAACAAAACCCTAGCCTGCCCAACCTCTCCCGTAGCTCAGAGCGCCGAGTGTTGGCAACTTCAATTTCAAGTGTCTAAATTTCATTGCCTAATCGTTATTTCCTGTTCATCTTGTTTCAGAATCGTGGGTGTCCCAAAGCCGTATAGAAACTCGATTAATCTTTCACAGTAACTTGAATACGGACATTTATTCACGTTAAAGGAACCCCCTGTCTAGAAATCGCAATTCTTGCATAAGATAGACTCTAATACGACCTGACCTCGTTTTTGTGTGAGTTTAATTTAGCGAAGGCAAATTTTGAAAATCTTGCGGTGCAAGTTTTCCCCAAGAACAATAACAATAGTTATGATTCTCGAATGGCCAGATAAGATCAATGGGCAGCCCGTGTGGCAGCAGAACAAGGTTTGTGCAGGAAGGAACTGCAGATGCTGGTTTACACCAAAGATAGACACAATAGGCCTCGACCCGAAACGTCACCCATTCCTTCTCGCTAGAGACGCTGCGTGTCCCGATCTATAGTCTATTACTAACAACTTCTCTTTTGAGGAGCAAGGGGAGGGAAGAATTACATTTCATGTTTTTCTTCACTCCTATGTACGACAGTGATCGCAACTTCTGCTGAAGAGTGGATGGCCGTCGGCTCGCTAGAGGTTCGTCCGCCCTTTGACAGGTCTTGTTATTGGTCCTGCTGGGGGTCCACAGCCCCCTCCTCACCTGGCAAACCAGGTGCGGGAGACGGTTTAGTCGCCGACTATCCGACCATGGAGCAGGTAGCACGGGATTACATGGTACCCGTGGCGGGGGGACTCCCCCCGACCTGACCCGAGTTATGGGGTCCTAGAGTGATGCAGCGTGGAAACAGACTCTTCGGCCCAACTTACCCACAGCGGCCAACATGTCGCATCTACACTAGTCCTACCTGCGTTTGGTCCAAACCTGTCCTGTCCATGTACTGTCCGATCCATGCAAACCCCAACATTTTGTGTCTATCTTCGGTGTAAACCAGCATCTGCAGTTCCTACACCTTACCCTTCCATATCTCTAGACTCACTCTCTTCTGAATCTCAGTCTGAAGAAGGGCCTCGACCCAAAACGTCACCCATTCCTTCTCTCCAGAGATGCTGCCTGTCCCGCTGAGTTACTACAGCTTTTTGTGTCTATCTTCAAAGGAAAGGGGTTGACGGAGTGGTGCACACAGGCGCGGTTTTAGGAGCGACATATTAAACCCGAATTAGTCCTGAACCGCACAACGAACTGTAAGGTCTTACTAAGTCTCATAAAGTTCAAATTACAGGTCAGCCAACGTATGAGACGGACCGTTAACGTTTATTGTCTTAGTCGAACTGCTGACCAATTCATTTTAGGTTTGGAACACAAAGTGCTGGAATAACTCTACGGCCCAGGCAGCATCTCTGGAGATCGTGGCTAGGTGATGTTTCAGGCCGGGACGCTTCTTCAGACTGGAAGGGATCTGAAGAAGGGCCCCAACCCCAAGCATCACCTGTCCATGTTCTGCAGAGATGCTGCTTGCCCCGCTGAGTTACTGTAGTACTTTGTGCTCTACGCAAGATTCCAGCATCTGCAGTTGCTCTAGTTTAGGTGCCACGTTGATAACGTTACAACAGCCACAGCAGCGACCATCGCCAAAGTCCCACACCCCCCTGGCTACGCTCTCATCCCACTTCTACCGTCGGGGAAGATGGTTTAGAGCCTGAAAACAGTGACCATCGGGTTCAGTAATAACTTCTTCCCAACAACCACAAAGCACTTGGACACCACACAATGGAACAGACGGCTGTCGAGGCCAAGTCATTGGGTATTTTTTAACGCTCCGATTAATAGATTCTTGATCAGTGCGGGTGTCAGGGGTTACGGGGAGAAGGCAGGAGAATGGGGTTGAGGGGGAAAGATAATGGGGTTGAGGGGGGAAGCCATGATTGAATGGCGGAGTAGACTTGATGGACCGACTGGCTTAATTCTGCTCCTATCACTTATGAACAACACGAGCCTCAACAATGAACGCCTAGTGGACTTCGAGCTTTATTTTGCAGTAGTATCGGGTTATTTATCTAGTGACTATTTGTTTATTATATATTATGTTTGTGAATTCTGTTACAGGCCTGTTATGCTGCTGCAAGTAAGAAATTTATTCTTGCGAATGAAAAAAGTTACTCCAGGATTTTGTGTGTAAACCAGCATCTGCAATCCCTCCTTACACATAAGAATTTAATTGCTCTGTAGATAGACAAAACATGCTGGAGCAACTCAGCGGGCCAGGCAGCATCTCTGGAGAGAAGGGACGTTTCGGGTCGAGACCCTTCAGACTGAGCAAGGGGAGAGGGAAGCATAGAGCTATGGATGGGTAAGGCGTGAAAACACAGATCAAAGGGGACGTTGATCAAGGGAACGGAGAATGGTAGAGATATGCTGCCTGGCCCGCTGAGTTACTCCAGCTTTCTGCGTCTATCCTCGGTTTAGCTGAGGGGAAGGTGGCAATCTAGTCTGAAGAAGGGTCTCGACCCGAAACGTCACCCATTCCTTCTCTCCAGAGATGCTGCCTGTCCCGCGGAGTGAGTCTAGCTTTTTGTTTTGTGCCGATCGATCTTCACGCAATCAACAATATTTAATCAGGAGGACAGTGAAACTGTCCGGAGAACCAGGGTGGGGGAGAGGCGGGGAGAGAAGGAGAGCAAGGGTTACTTGAAATTAGAGAAATCATATTCAGCCCGCCTGATGCGAGCTGCCCATACGAAATACGAGGTGTCGCTGCAAATGACAATAAATACTCTTAATTCTTGACTCTTAAACTAGACTTTTAGAACTTACAAACCCCTGAAGATAGACACACACAAAATGTTGGAGTAACTCAGCGGGACAGGCAGCATCTCTGGAGAGAAGGAATGGGTGACGTTTCGGGTCGAGACCCTTCTTCAGACTTGGGTTGCCCCCGAGACAATTAAACATAACTACAGAAATGCGAAGTGTGTATGAAGGAACGATAGACAATGGACAATAGGTGCAGGAGTAGGCCATTCGGCCCTTCGAGCCAGCACCGCCATTCAATGTGCTCATGGCTGATCATCCACAATCAGTAGCCCGTTCCTGCCCTCTCCCCATATCCCCTGACTCCGCTATTTTTAAGAGCCCTATCTAGCTCTCTCTTTAAAGTATCCAGAGAACCTGCCTCCACCGCCCTCCGAGGCAGAGAATTCCACAGACTCACAACTCTCTGTGTGAACTGCAGATGCTGGCTAGTTACTACAGCTTTTTGTATATGTCTACGGAAATCCAAAGCTTTCGTTAGAACAATTGTGAGTCAAATCCTATCCCCGAGAGATGAGGGAGACGCCACCCAGGATCATTGCTTTAATTTCAGCCTGAAGAAGGGCCTCGGCCCGAAACGTCACCCATTCCTTCTCTCCAGAGATGCTGCCTGTCCCGCTGAGTTACTCCAGCTTTTTGTGTCTATCAATTGCTCCGATTACAGCAAAACAAATGCGCGGATGTTGACTGTAGCGACGGCTAAGGATTTTTTCTCTTCAACCCACCTCCTCCCGGCCCCACCGCCCCGGACTCTGTTCAGGCGCACTCCTGAGAGATGGGGCACCCGAACGGGGACCGGACGGCAAGGTTTCAAGGAAGGGTCTCGAACCGAAACGTTGCCCATCTGGGGGGTATAGCTCAGTAGCAGAGCATTTGACTGCAGATCAAGAGGCCCCTGGTTCAAATCCGGGTGTCCCCTTCCAAATTTCTTATAGAAACATATACAATTATAAAAGGACTGGACACGCTAGATGCAGGAAAAATGTTCCCAATGTTGGGCGAGTCCAGAACCAGGGGCCACAGTCTTAGAATAAAGGGGAGGTCATTTAAGACTGAGGTGAGAAAAAACTTTTTTACCCAGAGAGTTGTGAATTTGTGGAATTCCCTGCCACAGAGGGGAGTGGAGGCCAAATCACTGGATGGATTTAAGAGAGAGTTGGATAGAGCTCTAGGGGCTAGTGGAGTCAATGGATTTGGGGAGAAGGCAAGCACGGGTTATTGATAGCGGACGATCAGCCATGATCGCAATGAATGGCGGTGCTGGCTCGAAGGGCCGAATGGCCTCCTCCTGCACCTATTTTCCATGTTTCTATGTTTCCTTCGCTCCAGAGATGCTGCCGCACCCGCCGAGTTTCTCCAGCACTTTTGTCTACCTTCGATTTTCAAGCAACTGCAGTTCCTTCTTAAACAAGGTTTCGGCCTGAGCCACTGCCGTATTCCGGCGTTGACCTCTGAGAAGGGGCGCAGGGACCGAGGTCTGAGTCCCGGCCGGGAAACGCCAGGGCAAAGCGGGCACCTACCTGCTGTGTCGCCGGCGAAGTGAAGATTGGATCTCCCTCCCTCGGTGAGCGCACAGAGAGGGCTGAAGGTGCAACAAACACGCGGAGTGTTGGCGGCGGAAGACAAGATTCTTCTCCTGAACAGGCAGACGGCGCTTTCCAGAGAATCAGATCATTGACCGTACTTCCCCTCGCGGCCGGTGAACACACAGTGAGGGAGACAGCGGGCAAGCGACCGGTGGACTGGGGGAACCTGGGGACGCTCGCAGCTCCGCACTGCACCCAACACCTTTCTCCACGGCCTTTGACGAGTTGCTCTTTTTTACTCTGGGTCCGACGCTGCTGGCTCCTCCCAGCCAATGACTCGACGCTAAAGTGCACCCTCGCAGAAAAAAACCCCGCAGCAAAACAAATTATCTAACTCACAGCGGGGGGTGTCACCCGGGGGGGAGGAGGGGGGGGGGGGGTGGACACGTAGTCAATGCTCATTTTAATATCCAAAATACAACCCAACTACTGCGATAGCCGGCCACTCCCCACATTACAGGGCAGCCTGAATGCAGATACAAGACGCTGCTGGGTGCCTGAGCAACACATACAAGTGACGGAGAAATACAGAGTTAGATGGACACAAAGTGCTAGAAGAAACCAAACTAAAGCCGCACCCGCTGAGTTTCTCCAGCACTTTTGTCTACCTTCGATTTTCCAGCATCTGCAGTTCCTTCTTAAACTAAACTAAATCCTTTTCCACACAGAGGGTGGTGGGTGTGTGGAACGAGCGGGTCAGGCAGCATTTCTGGAGAAAAAGGGATGGGTGACACATCGCGCCGGAACCCTTCCTCGGGCGATGCCTGACCCGCTGAGTTACTCCAGCAATTTGTGTCTATCTTTGGTATTAAACCAGCATCTGCAGTTCTTTGGTTCTGCTGGGCAAACAGAGCAGGTCATTGGCTGGCTATTGTGGCTCTAAGTCCGGCGGGGGTCCCCTCAAACAAGGGAATAGATGGCACCCGAGGTGGCAAGGATGTTTTCTTTAAAGACGGGTTGCGAACTACTGATACTGTTTGTACATATATATAATTTTTACCGTTCATTATTCTAAGTTCGCTCTTCTGGGGAGATGCCAACTGCACTTCGTTGTCTCTGTACTGTACACTGCACAATGACAATTAAAGATTGAATTGAATTGAATTGAACCCTACCAAGACAACACTGAATGTGTAGACAATGGGAAGTATGAAGAGTTTCTGTTGTGTGTACTTAAAACATCTGAATACAGTCTAGTCAGAAGAAGGCTCCGTCTGAAGAAGTGTCTCCGTCTATTCCCCTCCCATAGATGCTGCCTGACCCGCTGACTTTCTCCAGCAGTTTGCTTTTGGCTCAAGGTTCCAGTCTCAAGAGCCGCGTGTGTCTCCAACAGACCTTATGTTCTACGCACAGGCCATTGGAGGTTAAGATGCGACGGGGGGAGACATTATCACGTATTGTCTTTCTGCTGATATACAAAACTAAACGAAACTAAACTATACCAAACCAAACTGAACTAAACCAAGCCAAATATATTTTTTTCCACACAGAGGACGGTGGGTGTATGGAACGAGGCGCCAGCTTAGATATTTGAGACAATAACAACATTTTTAAAAAGGACACCAAGTGCTGGATTAACTCGGTAGGTCAGGCAGCATCTCTGGAGAACATGCGTAGGTGACGTTTCGGGTCGGGATGTGGATAGGAAAGGTTTAGAGGGGAATGGGATTAGATTTGAAGGGGCGGCTTGATCAGCATGGGCGAGGAACTGCAGACGCTGGTTACACCGAAGATAGACACAAAAATGCCGGAGTAACTCAGCGGGACAGAGTCTGAAGGAGGGTCTCGACCCCAAACACCACCCCATAATTTCTCTCCAGAGATGCTGCCTGTCCCGCTGAGTTACTCCAGCATTTTGTGTCCGTCCTCCGTGTTGTATGACTCTGTAACTCTACACTGCATCTCCAATAACCGTCTACGCTGCTAACGGATCTGAGGACTAGGCTTAGATTTCTCCCCCCGCATAGCGTCGACAGGACAGATGCTGCCTGACACCAGTCACTTTACAGAACCAACCAGGCACCTATTGGGGAGACACACAAAACAACAAGCGTGCCCCCGCCTCTCGGTACAGTGATAAACCAGAGCAAAGATTCGTGAAATTTGAGCCGAGACTTTGAGTGCGAGCGGACTGGGACGCTGCTAATTCCTGAAGAAGGGTCTCGACCCGCAACGTCACCCGCTCCTTCTCTCCTGAGATGCTGCCTGTCCCGCTGAATTACTCCAGCTGTTTGTGTCTATTTTCGGTTTAAACCAGCATCTGCAGTTTCTGCTTACACATTGTAGAGGAGACGAGGGCGAGGGAGGATACACCATTGTCCGGGTCCCAGCGGGATACTACCAGTGAATATTGGGGCAGATAGAAATTAGGTGCAGGAGTAGGACGTTTCGGGTCGAGACCCTTCTTCAAAAGGAAGGGTCTTGAAGAAGGGTCTCGACCCGAAACGTCGCCTATCTCCTTCGCTCCTTAGATGCTGCTGCACCCGCTGAGTTTCTCCAGCTTTTTGTATAATCCCCGAGTTACTCCAGCATTTTGTGTCTATCTTTAGAATATTTTATAATTCGTATGATTTCTGAAAATCCCACTGTATTTATGACACTGACATACCGTGCAGCAGAGATTGCCATCTGAGGTGCACAAGGATTCTCGGCGAACATGTGAGCCCTCGGCATCGAAATGGCTTGTGGATTTCTATAGAGCGCAGCGGGTGTGAACTGGAATTGACCCGATAATCCTCCACCCGGCGTGTTGGCTCTTGCCGCCTTTGAAATTGCCATATCGCGCCAAAGGAATAATGGGTTCGCGGTCAACGGTGAACTGAGGTCCCTGGGCGCCATTCATCACCCACACAATTAAATGGCTGCCTTTTGCTTCTCATTCCACTGCAATAAAGTGGCGTCCACGGTCCCAGTGTATAATATTGCATAACGGTGTATAATGTAATATTGTTAAATACATATGTACGGCAAGATGGATTAAAAGTGTCAAGAGTTAAAGAGTGGGGGGGGGGGGGGGGGGGGGTACACAAAAAGCTGGAGAAACTCAGCGGGTGCAGCAGCATCTAAGGGGCGAAGGAGATGGGCGACGTTTCGGGTCGAGACCCTTCTTCAGACTGCTAAAGAGTGTTTGCCGTATGTCCCAGATAGAATAATGAAATTATTACTTGCAGCATTTGTAAACATAGTACACAATCCACGAGACTTAAGAGTGTAGGAAGGAACTGCAGATGCCCGTTTAAACCCAAGACAGACACGAAAAGCTGGAGTAACTCAGCGGGACAGGCAGCATATGTGGAGAGAAGGAATGGGTGATGTTTCGGGTCGAGACCCTTCTTCAGACTGGTTAGGAAAAGGGAAACGAGAGATATGGACGGTGGTGTCGAGAGATAAAGAACAATGAATGAAATATATGCAAAAGCGTAATGATGATGAAAGAATTGTTAGCTGTTCGTTGGGTGAAACAGCTAGCGGGTCTTCGACCTCCGGTGCTGTCTGTGTGGAGTTTGCGCGTTTTCTCTGTGACCGCGTGGGTTTCTTCCGGGTGTCCCGACTTCCTCCCACATCCCGGCTGCTGGGTCAATCGGTCGCTGTAAATTGCCCTTAGATTCTTAGATAGTTCAGATTCAGATTAGTTTATTGTCATTTGCATCAGAGGCGCAACGAAATACCCTGTTCTCACAGAGAAGACAGAGTAGACAGCACACACGGTGACAAGAAACACCACGAAAACTACAAGACAGTGGAATGGTGCATTTATCATCGCCTAATTATTGGCAGGTATTTTTGGAACGAATTCACTCGGTTACATGGTGGGAATTTCCCCTTCTGAAACAAATTGGATGCGGAATGTGTAGAGAGGAACTGTAGATGCTGGTGTATACTGGAGAAAGACACGAGGTGCTGGAGTAACTCGGCAGATTGTCATTGTCCTATCTGGGAGACAAAACAATACAACACTCTTGATTCTTGACTCTTGACAGATCAGGCAGCATCTCTGGAAAAAAATGGATGACGTTGGAAGGGTCCCGGTCCCGTTACGCCACATGTCCTTTTTCTCCACAGATGTTGCCTGACCCGCTGAGTTATTCCAGCACTTGCTGGGTCCATCTTCAGGATGTAGCATGCGTTTTGCTACTTGAAGCCATTGACTGAAGCTGTGTCTCCTGAATGTAACGCCCTGTAAAGGGCATTGGCCAAGAAGAGTGGCTTTGGAAATGAAAAACGTCTTTGGCGGAAATCAAATGAATGAATTGACCAAGTGCGGTCCAATCTAACCGTTCACAATAGGACGCGAAACGAACGATTTAGAAAAAAAAACACAAAGTGCTGGAGGAACTCAGCGGGTCAGGCAGCATCCGTGGAGGGAATGGACAGGTGATGTCTGTTCTGAAGAAGCACTGGGCAGCTTACAACCCAGTGGTATGAATATTGATTTCTCGAACTTCGAGTAACCCTTACATCCCCCCTCTCCCCCCATCCCCCATCCCCCATCCCCCATCCCTCCCCCACCCAGCTTCAAAGTCGTCTTGTTGATTCTCATTGTCTGTTCTCGTTCTCTCCTGGCCAGCCCACAACTAACAATGGCCTGTTTCCTTTATCATCTTTACTTTTCTGCATATCCTTCATTCATTTGTTCTATATCTCTCTACATCACCGTCTATATCTCTCGTTTCTCTGTCCCCTCTCAGTTTGAAGAAGGGTCTCGACCCGAAACCTCGCCTATCCCTTTTCTCCAGAGATGCTGTCTGACCCGCTGAGTTGCTCCAGCTTTATGTGTCTATCTTCTGTCCTATCAACGTTCCTGTCTAAATGCTTCTGAACCGTTGCGATAGCACCTGCCTCAACTTTCTCCTCCGGCAGTTCGTTCTATACACCCACCACCTTCTGTGTGAAAAAGTTACATCTCAAGATCCTATTGAAGATCGCAGCCCTCACCTTGGTTCATTCCCCTACTCTGGGCAAGAGACTCTGTGCGTCTACCCGGTCTATTCGTCTCATTATTGTGTACACTCGGGCATGGATTTAAATAAATGCAGCATAAAAGACCAGGTCAAACCGACAGGCGCAATTTATCGTTGATCGGTAAATGACCAGGAGTTTGCAAATCGAAGATTGGGGGGATTTAAAAAAAAACGGGGATTGTACGAATATGTCGGAATCTATTCGACTCACTAGAAATGAAACGGAATCGCATTAAATGCCTTGCCAAATAATGGCAATGTTGGTTCAGAAAGCGGTGAATGTCGGATTGAGTAGTGGCTCCATGGAGTCTTCAACGTGACATTTGCATTGTTCACCCATAACCCCAACTCCCTTTAAACAATAGGGGCAGAAGGAACTGCAGATGCTGGAATCTTGAGCAAAACACAAAGTGCTGGAGGAACTCTGCGGGTCAGGCCACATCTGTGGATGGAACAGCCGCCTTCTGCTTGGATAGACACAACATGCTGGAGTAACTCAACGGGACAGGCAGCACCTCTGGTTGGGTGACGTTTCGGGTCGAGACCTTTCTTCAGATCCCTTCTCTCCAGAGATGCTGCCTGTCCCGCTGAGTTACTCCAGCATTTTGTGTCTATCTTCGGCGTAAACCAGCATCTGCAGTTCCTTCCTCCACATTTAGTCTACGATCGGTCTCGCCGATGTTAAGGAGGCCACATCGAAAGCACCGAATACAGTGAACGACCCTTTAAACAGCCCTTCGTTTAGTTCTGAATACTGAACAAAGCGTGTAAAAGCAAAACGCCGGAGCGATAGAGCTGCGAGGATTTCGCTGAAACAAAACGCCTCATCCATTCTCTGCCGGAGAAGGGTCCCCGACATATCCATGTTTTCCAGAGATGCTGCCCGACCCGCGGAGTTTACTCCAACACTGTCTGTCTTAGTGCCTATTGTTCCTGCTTGTCCCGCGCCAATTTGGTTTAAATCCGCGCTAAAGCCCACTGGTGCGATCTTGTGGACATTTCCACTTTCTTGCGAGGGAGATACTTACAAGGGAATTCGAAATTTCTTTACCCTCCCGGGTGGGAGTTTGCAGGGCTGGTTTGAGTAAAATATGGGAAAGACAGACACAAAGTTCTGGAGCGACTCAGTGGGACAGGCAGCATCTCTGGAGAAAAAATAATGGGGCGGCGAGACAGAGTAACATACCGTTTTCGTTCTAAAATGTCTGCACTCACCTCACCCAACTCTAAGAGACGCGTCTCTGCGTTTGGTTCGCACCGGTAGACAAGTTCAAATTCACAGACCCAGTTGGAAGCGGGACGTGTGTGTGTGTGTGTGAACGAGAGGGGAGGGACGAGCGGGGACGCGAGATAAACGCAGACAATTGGACCATCTAAGGAAAACCATGAAACGACTGACCAGGTTCTTATATGTGGATGGACACAAAATGCTGGAGTGACTCAGCGGGACAGGCAGCGTCTCTGGAGAGAAGGGATGGGTGACGTTTCTTCAGACTGACGAAGGGTCTCAACCCGAAACGTCGCCCATTCCTTCTCTCCAGAGAAGCTGCCTGTCCCGCTGAGTTACTCCAGCATTTTGTGTCTGTATTCGGTTTAAACCAACATCTGCAGTTCCTTCTTACACATACTGTGAGGTATGTTATACGCGACGGGCTGTTTGGGTAGCGGAGTGGCTCAGCTTGGTTTGAGGTTTCGCATTCACACAATGCTGCCCGAGTCTTGCGGTCCGCGGGGCCCATCTGTTCGTGAAACAGGCCGAGCAGCTGTTGCGTACAAAGAGGCGAAGCAACAACTTCCAGAATCAATTGACAATCTCTTCCCGAATTCCCAATGTTGACCAGCGTATGATCAGCCATTGGCACCAATGATCTATTTCCGTACTTAATGTTAACTAACCCTTAATATTCGTTACTATCCGTGATTAATAATGGGATTAGTCGCTGGCTCAAAAAGGCAGCCAGCATCATCAGAGACCCACGCCACCCTCTCACTCCTGCAACCGGGAGAAAGGTACTGAAAACTGTAAGGTCCAGAATCGGGAACAGTTTCTTCCAGACAGCCATCAGGTTATAAAACAGCACGATCTCCAAATAAGCTCCGAACTACATAGACTTGGGGGCATTGGTTTTGTCTTTGCACTATAATGGTCTATGCACACAGAAACACACACACACACACACACACTTTGGTGCCGCTGTGGGGTTATGTTGTGTGTGGACTTCTGTGTTTGTGCTTTTTTTTAAATATGTTTATTTATTTATTATTTATTTTTATGTTACTGACTGTAAGGAAAATCCATTTTGTTGCCTCTAAAATGAGATAATGACAATAAATTGAATACAACACAAATTGAATTCAATACAAATTTAATACACACACGCACACACGCACACACACACACACACAAACACACACACACACACAGAAACACACACACACACACAGAGAAACACACACACACACACACACACACAGAAACACACACACACACACAAACACACACACACACAGAAACACACACACAGAAACACACACACACACACACACACACACACACAGAAACACACACACACACACACAGAAACACACACACACACACACACAGAGAAACACACACACACACAGAAACACACACACACACAGAAACACACACACACACACACACAAACACACACACACACAAACACACACACACACACACACACAGAAACACACACACACACAGAAACACACACACACACACACACACAGAAACACACACACACACAGAAACACACACACACACAGAAACACACACACACAGAAACACAGAAACACACACAGAAACACAGAAACACACACACACACACACACACACACACACACACACAGAAACACAGAAACACACACAGAAACACAGAAACACACACACACAGAAACACACACATACAGAAACACAGAAACACACACACACACACACACACAGAAACACACTCACACAGAAACACAGAAACACACACAGAAACACAGAAACACACACACACACACAGAAACACAGAAACACAGAAACACACACACACACACACACACAGAAACACACACACACACACACAGAAACACAGAAACACACACACACACACACACACACACACACACAGAAACACACACACACAGAAACACAGAAACACAGAAACACACACACACACACACACACACACAGAAACACACACAGAAACACACAAACATAGAAACACACACACACACATACACACACAGAAACACACACAGAAAAACATACACACACACACACATATATAAGAGAGAGAGAGGTAGAGAGATAGAGAGAGAGAGGGGGGGGCGGGGAGGGAGAGACAGAGGGAGAATCTGAAGAAGGTTCTTGACCCATTCCTTCTCTCCAGAGATGCTGCCTGTCTCACTGAGTTACTCTAGGATTTTGTGTCTATACATATCTTTTTGATGTTTGACTTTTTGTTGTTTATTATGGTGTTTACAGAGACCGATGTTGTATTGGTGCAAGGAAGAATATCATTCTTCCATTTCGGGACATAAACACTTGAATTTGACTCACTATTTTATCCATCAACAACCGACTCTATTAACTGACACTAATTCCTGCATTTATATCTTAATTTAAGACATTGATTCCAGATAATATTGTCCCCTTCTCCAAAACAATCTCAACAAAGAGTTATGAGCTAAAACTAATAATCTATTTTTAGAACTGAATTCTATACTAAACTCTGGGAGATGATCAAGAAGCTGTTCCAATATCCAAAACCAATCCTGTTCATTCTTGTACAGAGAATGTAAACTGTGATAATCACTTAACCTTATTGTTCCTTAAACTAAACTAAACGGAAGTAGCTATGAGCTGATCTCTCATCAATGACGGTATGGCAAATGTCAATGTATGGGGTGGCACGGTTGCGCAGTGGAAGGGTTGCTGCCTTACAGTGTTCAATCTTGACTACAGGCGCTGTCTGTATGCAGTTTGTACGTTCTCCCCGTGACAGCGTGGGTTTTCTCCGGGGGCTCCGGTTTCCTCCCACACTCCGAAGACGCACAGGTTTGTAGGTTAATTGGCTTCGGTAAATTGACCCAAGGTAGTGAAGGATGGTGCTGGTGTGCAGGGTGATCGTTGGTCAGCGTGGATTCGGTGGGCCGAAGGGCCTGTTTCAGTGCCGTATTCCTAAATCAAACTAAAGTATGCATCATTAATGTTGACTGAGCTGCTCTCTGAGCAAGTTCAGCACATTGAGTTTTATAGAACGCTTTGTCAGCAGCTTAAGAGAAAGGTCCTTCACTTAGTTATCAATTATGGATGACTTTTGCCAACACTCCCATCCACAGAATCAATAATTATATACACTTCAAACGCAACGTTTTCACTAACGAATAACACAGTATGTCAGAATTTCTGTAAATTATGCTGATATATCAGAATGACGCTGGAGTCGTAAAACGCTTCTAAATTAACGACGTACACAGATCAAAGGACAGATCCCATGAATATAACTTTATTATATTTAGGCGACAGTTGTGAAATAAGTACTTTTTTGGCTTGGACATCTATTTATTAGTTTGAAATGCCTTGCACATAGAATGTAAACCCAATGAATTGGAATGGGATCGCAAGTGATCTCATGGGCTATAACTAATATATACTGCTCATTACATTTTAAGATTAAGTCTGACTTTGGTTGTATGAGTGTGACGAATCACCATCGATTAGACAATTAACCACAATAGGCATTAATACATAAAATCAAACACATATTTTCGTACATAACACAATCGCAGACACATCTAATGATGCATATTGTTCTTATAATACATATTTGTGCACATACTAATGTGTAGACACACTAACACACTGATATTCATTATGTACGATATGTATCATTATGATATGCATTAACTTGGTTTGCTTAAGGTTACATTTTGCAGATAGATGCCTATTACATAGAACATACAATATAAAATAGTACGACACTTAGACCCATAAAGGGCGAACAAGGTGCCAAGCTAAACTAATCTCTGCTTGCCCATCTAAAACCCTTTTAAATGCCACTATTGAATGTGGAATTCTTTGCCACAGACGGCTATAGAGGCCGTCAGTGGGTATTTTTAAGGGAGAGGTAGATAGATTCTTGATTGCCAAAGGTGTCAGATGTTATGGGGAGGAAGGCAGGAGAATGGGGTTAGGAGGGATGGATAGGTCAGCCATGATTGAATGCCAGAGTAGACTTGATGGGCTGAATGGCCTAATTCTACTCCTTTTAACTTTATGATCTAATGACCTGCCTCCACCACCACCCCTGGCAACGCAATCCAGGCCCCCACCACTCTCTGTGTAAAACAAAATCCCCCACACATTTCCTTCAAACATTGCACCGCTCATAAATCTATACTCTCTAGCTGTTTACATTTACACCCTGGAAAAAGGTTTTGACTGTCTACCCCTCTATTTTTTTAATAAAGTTAAGATTTAAAATGCGTTTTTCTCAAGGTTTTACAACAATTAAGGCATTTCATAGTCACAGAGTCATACAACATGGAAACAGGCCCTGTGGCCCAACTTGTCCATGCTTGACCAAGATGCCCCATCAACAATAGTCCCACCTGCCTACATTTGGGCCATGTCCTAAACCTTTCTTATCCATGTACTCGTCCAAATGTATTTTAAATGTTGTGATAGTACTTGCCTCAACTACCTCTTCTGGCAGCTCGTTCCATACACCCACCACCCTCTCTGTGAAACAGTTGCATCTCAGGTTCGCATTAAATGTTTCCCCTTTCACCTCAAAATCTGTGTCCTCAAAACATGTCAGATGATCATAACCCCTCAGTTCCTGAACCAACATATATCTCTTCACACACTGATGTTGATCATGGCCCCGCGATTCCCAGTTCCCTGCATTTTTCGTTCTGATGTATGGGGCTGTAATTACAGAAACAACTTCTCTTTAAAGTCTGCCGACATAAGATTTATGTGCTGGGATGTGGAGGAAGGTGAGTAGAGGTGAGGTGCTGGAATGTAGAAAACCTGTGCAGGCTCTTCAAAAGCATCTTGGAGAAGGAGTGGGATGGGGGCAGGAACCTGCGTGTTTCAGTTTGTGTCGATTACAGGTCGGAAAATAACAGGCAATCAGAAAACTTAATTGGGAAGAGTGCATTTTTCTGTCTCCACCGAATCCCAGTGAACAAGAAAAGACACAGCATGCTGGAGTTACACCACGTCAGGCAGCATCTCGAAAGTACATGGATCCCTGAAACGTCACCGGTCCATGTTCTCCAGGGATGCTGCCTGACCTGCAGAATCCCATTGAACAGGAAAAGACACAGAGTGCTGGAGTAACCTCAGGCAGCATCTCTGGAGAACATGGAGAGGTGACATTTCAGGGATCCTTGTTCTCAAGGGATGCTGCCTGACCCACTGGGTTATTCCGGCACATTGTGTCTCTTTTTGTAAACCAACATCAGCAGCTCATTGTTTCTAGCCATTGAACAGAAGATGTTTTCATTTCTGCAACCTGTAACTCTGGAATTTGTAACAATCCCCAATTTGCTCTCCCAAGCCTTCCAGGGAAAATTGCAGAGGCATCATCCATTCAACTTATCTCCGAATTACCCCGAGTGATGGCAGCTAACAGCAGAGTCTCGACCCAAAACGTCACCCATTCCTTCTGCCCAGAGCTACTCCAGCATTTTGTGTCCACCTTTGGTTTAACCCAGCATCTACAGTTCCTACATGCACAGAGTACTGCACTGGTTGATATGCACTCATCTTGTCTCTGCTACTCTCGAACCCGTGTCGCTGGCAACGTGAGGCACCAGCTCTACCAGGTGCGTCACTGAGTCACTCCTTTTGAGTGTTGTTTATCAGGAGTCTTATCTTTTGAATGAGATGTTGATCTGTGGCCATGCCTCACATGTGTCTGAAAGAAAATGCATTTTTATTTTTTAAAACAAGGGAAGACTCCAACCAACATTCTTGCCTCAACTAACTCAGCTAAAACTGATCCTTGATCATGATGGGCAAATAGTAACTGAGTGTTCGTGACTGACTGCAACATCTCCAATAGCATAATGGTAACTACTCTTAAGAAGGTGGCTCAGAAGGTAATGACAAACCTGTTCATGCATTGACCATGCCAAACCCTCACCTCAGAACGAGTGAATAGTAGAGCAAGTCAGGGCACTAAATCGTGTGTTTACTTGCTTGTGGTCAAGTTATGAACATATCAAGGGAGTCTTATTGTTATAGGTCCCGAGGTGGAACAGTGAAATGGGGTAGGGATTGGATCTCAACCCAAAATGGCATCCATTGCTTCTCTCCAGAGATGTTGCCTTGTGCTGCTGAGTTACTCCAGTATTTTGTGTCTATCTAGGGAATGTATGTTCCATCTCGACCAAGAATGGTGTCACTCAGATGTAAGTGCAGAATAAGGAAAGTGGCGGATGCCACAAAGTGCTGGAGTAACTCAGCGGTTCAGGCAGCAACTCTGGAGAAAAAGGACGGGTGACATTTTGGGTCGAGACCCTTATTCTTGCCTTACAATGGAACCAAATTCCAACCAAGGATACTGTAATCTTTGACAACCACCTTCACTATCTGCAATATCACCCGTTTTAGCGTCATCCGCAAAGTTGCTGATCATGCCTTGTACGGACGCATTCAAACCGTTGATATAGATGACACACAGCAATGGGCCCAGGAGGTCAGGATCAAACCCAGGTCTCTGGCAATGTGAGGCACCAACTCTACCAGGTGTGTCACTGACCCACTCCTTTTGAATCTTGATTACCAGGAGTCTTGTCTTTTGAATGAGAGGTTAAACTATGGCCATGCCTACTTTCTCACACGTGTCTGAGAGAAAACTCAGTGTTATTTGCAAAAATGGAGAGCTTCCAACCAACATTCTTGGCGCCACTAACTCAGCTGAAATTGATAATTGATCATTATGGGCAAATAGGAACTGAATGTACGTGACTGACTGCAACATTTCCTGTAGCATAATGGTGACTTAAGAATGTGGCTCAGCAGTAGAGTTGCTGCCTTACAGAGCCAGAGACCCCGGTTCGATCCCGACTATGGGTGCTGTCTGTATGAAGTTTGTATGTTCTCCCCGTGACCTGCATGGGTTTTCGCTGGGTTCTCCGGTTTCCTTCCACATTCCGAAGATGTACAGGTGTGTAAGCTAATTGGCTTGGTATAAATGTAAATTGTCCCTAGTGTGTGTAGGATAGTGTTAGTGTAGCAGACTCAGTGGGCCAAAGGGCTTGTTTCCGAGCTATATCTCTGAACTAAACTAAACTAAACTAAACTAAACTAAACTAAATTAAAGTGTTTCTTTGGAAGATCATGAAAATAGCTATAAGCAAGCAGGATTTTACTTTTAAAGAAATATTGATGTGCGTGGACAAATCAGCATGAAATCTGACCATTTGACTGCGGCTGTCGAGTGAGACATGGTTTTATTGGCCAAAATTGCCTGCAACCAGCAATAAGGTAAAATTGGCATGTTCTTTGAGGAAATCATGCTGCATTTAGATGCAAACTACTTTTTAAGGACGAGTCTGATGATCACAATCTATTCCTGCTTGGTGGAAGATATTCATGGCAAGAGATTGAGGCAATTCATGCTTTATTTTGTTGGGTAAAGCACAATTTCTTCATGATTTCTCCATCTCTTAGTGGAGACGTTTTGTGAGGCAGCCGATGAGAGTTTATCATCTAGGTTTTAGAAAAACAAAAGATATTTCACTTCTCAAAACCCCGCAGATGTTGGAAATGTGTGAAATAAAAATGAAAATGACGGAATGTTCAGTGGGTCGGGCAGCATCTGTGGAGAAGGAAACGATATTAATGTTTCCATGATAACCACTCATCAGAGCAGGCATTTAATACTCACTGCCCTCAGAACAAGGTCTGGTAGTTTAACCTGAAGAAGGGTCCCAACCCAACCTATCCATTTTCTTCAGAGGTGCTGCAGAGGTCCAGCTGAGTTACTCCAGCATTTTTGGTATAAATACTCCTGTACCTATTTTCTTCCTCCTGCACCTATTTTCTATGTTTCTAAAGGCAGGGGTTATTGATTGGGGACGATCAGCCATGATCACAATGAATGGCGGTGCTGGCTCGAAGGGCCAAATGGCCTCCTCCTGCACCTATTTTCTATGTTTCTATGTTTCTAAACCAGCATCTGCAGTTCCTTTTCATTATATTGCTGGCAGGTTAGTGGCTGTTACTGGGTCAGTATCTAGAAGCCTGGTTTGTTCTAGGGTACCAAGAATGATGGGGGACCCAGTGAGGGTGGGGGGAGCTGTTAACACGTGCGGTGTTGAACCTTTACAACTTTGTCAGCGCCAAAACGTGGCGACATTTGTGTACTGCCTAGGTGAGGTCTGCTACACGATTTCACTAGGTTGTACGAAAAACAAACCATCTCACTGTACCTAGGTATATGTGACGCTGAAGCATTATTGAATTAATCTGGCAGACAAATTTAGTCGTCACATTTATTTATATAGCACATTTAAAAAACAACTCTCGTTGACCAAAGTGCTTTACATTTGTTATAAGAGTAGTATACACAAGCAGGCTACATACATATATACAAATAGCCCTTGCTCAGAGGACGTCAGGAAAGGCTTGGGAGAACAGATATGTTTTTAGACTAGACTTAAAGGAGTCGATGGAGGGGGCAGTTCTAATGGGGAGGGGGATGCTGTTCCATAATCTAGGAGCTGCGACCGCAAAGGTGCGGTCGCCCCTGAGCTTATGCCGAGACTGCGGGACATTCAGCAACCCCAAGTCGGCTGATGTGAGGAACCTGGAGGTGGTGTGGTGGGTGAGAAGACTTTTGATGCAGGTGGGTGCAAGCCCATTGAGGGCTTTGTAGACAAAGAGGAGGGTCTTGAAATTTATTCGGAACCGCACAGGGAGCCAGTGGAGAGAGGCCAGGATCGGGGTGATGTGGTCCCTTTTTCGGGTGCCCGTCAGGAGTCTCGCTGCGGCGTTTTGGACCAGTTGCAGGCGGGACAGGGAAGATTGGCTGCTGCCAGTATAAAGGGAGTTGCAGTAATCTAGGCGGGAGGAGATAAATGTATGGATGATCTTTTCGTGGTCATCACACTGGAGGAATTGTTTTATTTTAGCTATCATCCGAAGCTGAGAGAAGCTAGCTTTTACACACAAGTTTAGTGTGTAAGAAGGAACTGCAGATGCTGGTTTAAACCTTAGCTAGACACGAAAAGCTGGAATAACTCAGTGGGACAGGCAGCATCTCCGGAGAGAAGGAATGGGTGACGTTTCGGGTCGAGACCCCTATTCATTCTGAAGAACAGTCTCGACCCAAGATGTCACCCATACCTTCTCTCCGGAGAAGCTGCCTGTCCCACTGAGTTACTCCAGCTTTTAGTGCCTATCTAAGACACAAGTTTAAATCTGTCACACAGCTGGGCATCTAACTTCAAGCAGTTAAATACATCTGTAGTAGAAGTTGTTACAGTAACTTAGGAAATGCAGTTTGCATATAGTTAGTTCACACAAGCAGCACTGTAAAATAAATGATCCAATTAAACAATTTGTCTTGAAATTCATCCCTGAAAGTGCTGGAGAATAGTGTAAGTACTTCAAATCCTGCCTCTGAAATTCATTTTCCATTGATGTTCCTGGAAATAATGTGCAGCTGCTAAGATGTAACGTTACCAATTCGGGATGGATTGCAATGTGGCAATGTTTTGATTATAGATAAATATAGCGCAGGATACTGGGGGAGAATCCCTACGTCCTTCTTTCACATAGTGTCATAGGATTTTTTTTGGGTTATCCATCACGAGCTTACGTGACTCACCTGGAACTCAGCGGGACAATTAAAGCTAATGGTATCAAAGAGGATGGAGCAGCTTGAATGGGAAGACGGCTTAAACATAAGTAGTTATTAATGGATCATTTCAGAGGAGGGATTTAAAAGAGTGGCGTCCCACAAATTATTCTCTTGTCAATACAGATATCTGAATCATTTTGGCTTGAATATAAAGATTACATGTAAAGCTGGTAATGATTCAAAAAGTTATTGGGAGAGTTTGATTTTTTTTTTCGCTTTAGACGTTTTTCGACACAAAAATGTTTTAGACATCCGCACGTCTAAAGTCAGTAAAGAGTCTCGCAAATTAATAGGCAAATATTGGCATGAAAGGGATTTAGGAGTTCATGTACACAAGTCGTAGAAGGGTAGAGTGCAGTTACAACGAGCAATTAAGAGAGAAAATGGTATGTTTGCCTTTATTTCAAGAGGATTGGAGTACAAGAGCAAGGAAGTTGTTGTAATTATATACGGCTTGGTAAGACCACACCTGGAGTCTCTTGTAAAGTTTTGGCCTGAATTTATTCCCTTTGGATCTGGTAGAGTAGAGGTTTATTAGAGTGGGAGGGAGATTGAGTGGAATACACTACAAGTTTCTAAACATTTTGTAAAGTAGGTCGGTCCCATTGAACATGTATTAAAGAATTCCAAGACAAATGTATTTTTCACTCTGAGGGTGGAGTCAAGGAAAGTCAGAGGGCGGTAGAGGCAGGTTCTCTGGATACTTTCAAGGGAGAGCTAGATAGGGCTCTTAAAGTTAGCGGAGTCAGGGGATATGGGGAGAAGGCAGCAACAGGGTGCTGATTGGCGATGATCAGCCATGAACTCATTGAATGGCGGTGCTGGCTCGAAGGGCCGAATGGCCTACTCCTGCACCTATTGTCTATTGTCTATTGAAAGCGCGGTCACGTCGCGGCCCTGTTTTTGCCAGTCTTTCCACCACTACGCACAAGAAGCACCAAGACAGACATCATTGTATCCAGATGCCGAGAAGTGTGTTCAGCTCTGGCTGAACAACCTCTAATCTTGTGTGTGGACTCGATAAGAAGAAGACGACTCTGAGGGTGGTGGGTGTATGGAAAGAGCTGCCAGAGGAGGTCATTGCGGGAGGTACAATAACATTCAAAATACACTTGGACAGGTACATGGAGAGGAAAGGTGCAGAGGGAAGATAGACACAAAAATGCTGGAGTAAATCAGCAGGTCAGGCAGCAACTCCGGAGAAAAGGAAAAGTTGATGTTTCGAGTCGATGCTCTTCGTCTGTCTGATGAATTGTAAATTGTCCCTACTGTGTGGAGGATAGTGTTAGTGTGCGGGGATCGCTGGTCAGCACGGACTCAGTGGGCCTGTCTCCACTAAAAAAACTCCGTGACCAGTTCAAATGATTCTATTTCAGGTGCACACTAACTCAGGCTACTTGTTTAATTCAAATAGAAACTCAAGGACTATTTGTTCCTAGTGTTTAAAAAAGATCCCCTCTCCATCCTTTCACATTCCGATATGATTCAGATCCCCACTGATAATTTGTGTGTCCAACCTAGTTTTGCCGCCAGCACCAGTTAAAAATAACCTTTGCTTAAAAACCATCTGAAAATAGCCTGTTACTCCCAATATTGGAATAATTAATTATTGGAGTTGCAAATAGTTTAAACACTCCACTTGTCATGTAATTGTCCATTGGCATGAATAAGCAATTCCCCAGCAAAGGTACCCTGACTAAGGCTGACTCAGCCATTGAATGATGGTGCAGAAAGGTGCAATGAGAATTAATGAACGGGGCTTGGGCAGCTTACAACACTGCGGTATAAATATTGCTTTCTCCAAGTTCAAGTAACCCTTACATCCCCTCTCTCTCTGTCCCAACCCCACTGCGCTAGTCGTCGCACTAGTTTCACTGTCGTTCTGCTTAGTTCCATTGTTTGTATCATGCCTTATCACCTTCTCCACAGCCAACAATGGACCATTGTGGGCTCCACCATTCCTTGATCACGGTTGCTGGCTTTGTTTTGTCCTTTTGCATACCTCTCATTCAGTCTCTGGACTCCTTCTCCCCTGACTCCCAGTCTGGAGAAGGGTCTCGACCCGAATCGTCACCTATTAGTTTTCTCCAGAGATGCTGCCTGACCCGCTGAGATACTCCAGTTTTTTGTGTCCGTCTTCATTGTAAACCAACATCTGCAGTTCCTTCCTACACACTAATCATTATCAAAGTCAAAATTGCTATGAGCAAAAATAGAATTGCTTCGAACTTACAGCACAGATAGAAACATAGAAACATAGAAAATAGGCGCAGGAGTAGGCCATTCGGCCCTTTGAGCCTGCACCGCCATTCAATATGATCATGGCTGATCATCCAACTCAATATTCTGTACCTGCCTTCTCTCCATACCCCTTGATCCCTTTAGCCACAAGGGCCACATCTAACTCTCTCTTAAATAAAGCCAATGAACTGGCCTCAACTACCTTCTGTGGCAGTGAGTTCCAGAGACTCACCACTCTCTGTGAAAAAGAAATATTCTCATCTTGGTCCTAAAAGACTTCCCCCTTATCCTTAAACTTTGACCCCTTGTTCAGGACCTCCCCAACATCGGGAACAATCTTCCTGCATCTAGCCTGTCGAACCCCTTAAGACTTTTGTACGTTTCTATAAGATCTCCCCTCAATCTTCTAAATTCTAGCGAGTACAAGCCGAGTCTATCCAGTCTTTCTTCATATGAAAGTCCTGCCATCCCAGGAATCAATCTGGTGAACCTTCTCTGTACTCCCTCTATGGCAAATAGATGTAGACCATTCATAAGTTTATAAGTGGTAGGAGCAGAATTAGGCCATTCAGCCCATCGGGACTACTCCACCATTAAATCATGGCGGATCTATTTTTCACTCTCAACCCCATTCTCCTGTCTTCTCCCCTTAACCCCTGACACATGTAGATCATTCAGCCCACTAATGTTTCATTCCCAAGTGTAAGTCCTCTGGACATCTCAGTCTACCTCCCCTCCCCATGTACCTACTAGTTACCCCCCCCCCCGACCTCCATGTACCTAATATGCGCTGGTTTGTTAAAGAAAACACAAGACGTGAGTATATATTGTAACAAATAAGACATTGTAAGAACAAGTAGGAGAACGGATGAATTACTTCAACATTCCTTCTGTGAGAGCTCAATTGTTTTTTTTTCCCTTATCAGAATTATTCCACATTGAAGAAGTTGAAAACATTAAATAACGAGAATCCTGGATCCACTCAAGATCTGAGTAATTCCAAAATATACAGTGGAAGGTGACACTGGGCAATTCTCGAGAACATCTAACGTTGCTCTCCTGGTCCACGGATACTAAACTGAATTAGACACAAAATGCTGGAGTAACTCAGCGGGACAGGCAGCATCTCTGGAGAGAAGGAATGGGTGACATTTCGGGTCGAGAGCCTTCTTCAGACTGAATTATTGTCTAAACTGAATAATTGAGCGTCATACTCCAATCAATAGTTCAGGGAGTAACCTGGAAGATTTCTGATATCTGCAGTCTGCCTCACTCCTTAAGATACGTTTATTTATCGAGCCATCTGAAACATAGGTTGGAATATTTGTAGTATGCAACACGTTAGTACTGGATCATGATCCTGTTGGCACAGGTCGAAAAACTGAATCAATATTTCTCACTACAATCACTATTGCAGCAATGTCAACAATAGTACAGCCCATACCAGTTTTGAGGTCATTCATAAAATACCTGTTGATAAATATCTGTCACAGTTATCAGCTGTTATGACAGACCTTCTCTACACTTAGTTTAGTTTAGTTGAGTTTAGAGATACAGCGCAGAAACAAGCCCTTCGGCCCATCAAGTCCGCGCCGACCAGCGATCCCCGCACACTAATACTATCCTACACACACTAGGGACGATTTACATTTATACCAAGCCAATTAACCGTTCAAATTTATACGTCTTTGGAGTGGGGGAGGAAACCGAAGATCTTGGAAAAAACCCCATGCAGGTCACGGGGAGAACACACAAACTCCGTACAGACAGCACCCGTAGTCAGAGCCGAACCCAGGTCTCGGGCGCATTAAGGCAGCAACTCTGCCGTTGCGCCACCGTGGCCCCCTAAATTGTGGGTCTTGTGGTGGCTAATGAGACAATGCTAGAATGGCAGCCTCTGCCATTGATGGGACAGATGATGGAGGATAGGCCCTGTGTGGCGTTTAGTTAGTGAGGTGGATGTGCTGTCTCTGCCATCTCCCAATGAAGGCACTCAAGGTCTTCAATAGCATTTCGAATGCTCCATTCTCCACATGGGAAGGTAGTGGGCCAGTGAGTCCCAATAATCAGTGGGGATGTTGCTCAGTGTCTGTCTAAGGAAGCTTTGGGAGCATTCTATTTTACACTGTTAATCTGGGTATCTGGTTATTTGACAGAACGCAGAACAGAGCATCTGTTTGTGGAGTCGAGTGTTGACATGCAAGCAAGTTAGCCTGCCCAACAACGTCTACAAAGTGTATCTTGGACCTTAATACTGGCCTGGGAGTTGATACTGATGCTGGTTTACTTGTCTTTCCATTGAATTGCAAGGATTTTGTAGAGTTGCCTGCCGTAGGTAGTCCAAGTCTCAGAATATTTTTAAGGCAGAGATAGGTAGATTCAGTAGTTGTGGGGAGTAGGCAGAAGAATGGGGTTAGGAGGGAGAGATAGATAGAATGGCGCAGACTTAATGGGCCGAATGGCCTAATTCTGCTTCTATCACTTATGAAGTTATAAGCTTATGAATCATATAGTAGAGTGCTACCCAGTCTGGGTTCGTCATCTTTTCTCAAATACTCTGTTGGTGTATTTAAGGTGGTGGTGAATGTTATCATAGATGTTTGCCATTGTTGTGAGGTGGCTCCAGAAGTACACATAGTGGTCCTCATTTTCCACAGTCTCCTCATGAAAGTCAATTGTTTCAAGGCAATGTGGTCTGACGGAGTTTTATTGGCAAAGAAACCTGGGTTTACGTCGTTCAGTTAATTATCAAAACTGGTGTACAAAACTCTGGTGTCATTCGTACAACCATGTTGGCGCCTGATCTTTGAAGGAGCAGTCCTCAAGTAAACCAACTCCCACGATAGGCACATAGTGTTGGAGTAACTCAGCAGGTCAGGCAGCATCTTTGGTGAGGAAGGATGGGTGTTGTTTCGGGTCGAGACCCTGCTTCAGACCGAGAGTCTGGGGAGAGGGGAACTAGAGGTATACAAATCCGAGCCAACACCGACCACAATGGTCCATTAACCTGCATCTGCGGTTCCTTCCTACACCTAACCCAATTCCCATCATTTTTCTCTCATGAACACCTACACTTCCTGTTGCTTCTATTGCTCATCAAATTACCCTTCCATAATGCAATCACTTCTTTCTCAATCACTTGGCATGACAAAATCCACAGTCCTCGAACCACCCGCTGCCTCATCTCATTGACTGCCCAGATCATACAACCCCACAATAACTTAAAAGGTAAGAGGGGCAAAGTATAAAAGAGATCAGGTCAGTTTATTAGACAATGCCTGGAACACGCTGTCAGCGATGGTGGAGGGTGCAGATACAATAAGGACGTTTAAAAGACTTTTTTATAGGCACATGGATATGCAGGAAATGGAGGAATATGGATTATGTGCGGGCAAATAAGAGTTGGCTGGGCATCATGTTCGGCACAGACATTATGGGCTGAAGGGCCTGTTCTTGGGCAGTACTGTTCTAAAGAATAATCCTCATAAAATTATATTTTAGAGCTCTATGACACATAAACATGTAGTGTTTTTCATTTTAACGTGTTAATATATTAAGATACCTGTTGTGATGTAAGTTTCGTAAAATTGATGATTTAAGATTTCATATTCAATTTTAATATATAAAATAGTTGTCACTTTTCTACCAGCCCTTAAATACTTATTGGGACCGGTTTGGGGGATATGGTGGTGCAGGCTCGAAGGGCCGAATGGCCTACTCCTGCACCTATTTTCTAATTTCTATGGGCCAAACAAGGGCAGGTGGGACCAGTGTAGATGGGACATGTTGGGCGGTGTGGGCAAGTTGGGCCAAAGGGCCTGTTTCCCACACTGTATGACTACATGATGCTATGACTCTATGTAAGAAGAAAATAAATTCTTTTAGAGCCAATATCATGTTATCATAACGGTACATTTATCAGATGGATTCCTCTTTCTTTTAAAAATAATTAATATTCAATGAAGAAATAATGTATAAAAGTGCTTGTGACAGTTTAAAGTTTAATGTTTCTCTACACATAGAAAATAGTATGAAAAGGGCTCCTGATCCAGCATAACATATATAATGTGAAATTGGTTGTAATGTTGCAATATATTAATGTTTGATGAAAAAGGTTCAAAATACTACTTAACTACTAAATGTGTCAGAAAATGTCAGATGCAGGAAATTTTTTTGTAGTAAGAACAGTAAACGCTGCATAGAATATAACTAATTTCAGTTTTTATAATTAGTCATAGTCATAGTCTTACAGCATGGAAACAGGCCCTTCGGCCCAACGTCCAACATGTCCCATTCACACTAGTCCCACCTGCCTGCGTTTGGCCCATATCCCTCCAAACCTGTCCTATCCATGTACCTGTCCCAATGTTTCCTAAACGTTGCGATAGTACCTGCCTTAACTACATCCTCCGCCAGCTCGTTCCATACACCCACCACCCTTTGCGCGATAAAGTAAATACATTTAATTTGAACTAATACTGAAGCAAATAATTTGCTTCATAATTTGCAAATAAGAAGGGTCCCGACCCGAAACGTCACCTATCCATTTTCTCCAGGGATGCTGCCTGTCCTGCTGAGTTACTCCAGCACTTTGTGTCCAATTTGTTTAACAGCCGAATATCAGTATGAAATCCTCTGCACCATATTTATGTTGTGTTATAACTCGCATTTTTAGGGGGTGATATTACCGAGACAAAGGTCCCAGGAAACGTTTTTTTAACATTTGGCTGGTTGGAGGATATGTGAAGTGATCCCAGCTGGTACAGACTGAATCTTGTGGTTTAGGCAACCAGGTTAGATTGATTCTAACGAGCTGAAAGCTTTTATCTGGAGACCTGGAGTTTCCTGTTGGTCTACCTTTGATATGGAAGAAACACCTGCAGCAGTGGAGACACTTCCTCATAAACCTTTACCTTGCCTCTTTTGATTCATGGCGCTGGGGTTTGCTGTTCAAGTGCACAGTCATTACTGTCTCCAGACTCGCCTGTTCGACGCCAGCCTTTGCTGTATCTTCAGTTGTTTATGGGCGGGTTCGCATGTATTTTACAAGAGACAGAATTCCTTCTTTTTTTTTCTTGCAAAGCTGCACTCTCAAGCTGGCTTTCGCAATTATCAAAGCCGCTCCTAACTTTTGAACACTGTTACACAGCCACGCCCAACCACTTACAAAAATATTCGCGCTCCACAGAAAATCATGTCAACTTTCTTTTAGAAAACATTATGTCAACTCTTTTTTAAGAAATCATTGCAAGTCATGTAAGTATTTTTAGTATCTATTTTCGAATTATTGGCTTTTACCCATGACAACCAGGACAAAGTCAGCATGGATTTACGAAAGGTAAATCATGTCTGACGAATCTTGTGGAATTTGTCGAGGATGTAACTAGTAGCGTGGATAAGGGAGAACCAGTGGATGTGTTATATCTGGACTTCCAGAAGGCTTTCGACAAGGTCCCACATAAGAGATTAGTATACAAACTTAAAGCATACGGCATTGGGGGTTCAGTATTGATGTGGATAGAGAACTGGCTGGCAAACAGGAAGCAAAGAGTAGGAGTAAACGGGTCCTTTTCACAATGGCAGGCAGTGACTAGTGGGGTACCGCAAGGCTCAGTGCTGGGACCCCAGCTATTTACAATATATATTAATGATCGGGATGAGGAAATTGAAGCCAACATCTCCAAGTTTGCGGATGACACTAAGCTGGGGGGCAGTGTTAGCTGTGAGGAGGATGCTAGGAGACTGCAAGGTGACTTGGATAGGCTGGGTGAGTGGGCAAATGTTTGGCAGATGCAGTATAATGTGGATAAATGTGAGGTTATCCACTTTGGTGGCAAAAACAGGAAAGCAGACTATTATCTAAATGGTGGCCGATTAGGAAAAGGGGAGATGCAACGAGACCTGGGTGTCATGGTACACCAGTCATTGAAAGTAGGCATGCAGGTGCAGCAGGCAGTGAAGAAAGTGAATGGTATGTTAGCTTTCATAGCAAAAGGATTTGAGTATAGGAGCAGGGAGGTTCTACTTCAGTTGTACAGGGTCTTGGTGAGACCACACCTGGTGTATTGTGTACAGTTTTGGTCTCCAAATCTGAGGAAGGACATTATTGACATAGAGGGAGTGCAGAGAAGGTTCACCAGACTGATTCCTGGGATGACAGGACTGTCTTATGAAGAAAGCCTGGATAGACTTGGTTTATACTCTAGAATTTAGGAGATTGAGAGGGGATCTTATAGAAACGTACAAAATTCTTAAGGGGTTGAACAGGCTGGATGCAGGAAGATTGTTCCCGATGTTGGGGAAGTCCAGGACAAGGGGTCACAGCTTAAGGATAAGGGGGAAATCCTTTAGGACCGAGATGAGAAGAACATTTTTTCACACAGAGAGCGGCGAGTCTCTGGAACTCTCTGCCACAGAGGGTAGTTGAGGCCTGTTCATTGGCTATATTTAAGAGGGAGTTAGATGTGGCCCTTGTGGCTAAGGGCATAAGAGGGTATGGAGAGAAGGCAGGTACGGGATATTGAGTTGGATGATCAGCCATGATCATATTGAATGGCGGGTGCAGGCTCGAAGGGCCGAATGGCCTACTCCTGCACCTAATTTCTATGTTTCTATGTTTCTAACCCATTTTGAGTATGAGTTTAGTTTATTGTCACATGTACCAAGCTTTTGTTGCGTGCTAACAAAGACAATACATGATTATAAACGAGCCGTCCACAGTGTACAGATACATGATAATGGGAATAACGCGGAAAAAGTTTAGTACAAGATAAAGCTAGTAAAGTCCGATCAAAGATAGTCCGAGGGTCTCCAATGAGGTAGATAGTAGTTCAGGACTGCTCGCTAGTTTGTAGGATGGCTTAGTTGCCTGATAGCAGCTGGGAAGAAGCTGTCCCTGAACCAGAGAGGAGATGAGATTTTTTTATACACTGTAAGCCATTCCGATCTGGACAGCAATACCTGAGTGGATGGAGATATCATATTAACTTTCAAAAACAAATTGAATGTACATTTAATAATACATGTAAATTGAATATACAATTTGGAGGAATATAGAAAGACCAAATTGACATGTTTTTCAAAAGACAACACAAATGGACCAGATAGCTTCCTTCCGTAATTTCAGCAAAAGAATAACTCATTTGCTTTTATTCATTGAGAGGTCGATATATTTTCCAGTAACAGAACCTATTGAAAAGCGGATAAATTTGTTATAGAGTTATACAGCTCCGAAATAGCCCCTTTGGCCCAACTTGCCCGTGCTGACCATGCCCCATCTATTCTAGTCCCACCTGCCTGCGTTTGGTCATGTCTCTGTAAGGCTTTCCTATCCATAGTCTCCTTAAACCATTTCATAAAACAGTGGTTTTCGGAACAAAATCAGGAGAAAGTAATTTCAGGAAAACAGTGGAGGACTACTATTTTAATCCCCAACAAATGCCAATGATCAATTATCAGGCAAGTGAATCATCCTACCAACAACTAGAGAGCAGTCCTGAGCTACTATCTACCTCGTTGGTGACCCTCGGACTACCTTTGTTTGGACTTTACTGGACTTTATCTTGCGCTAAACGTTATTCACATTATTCCTTTTATCGTGTATCTGTACACTGTGGATGGATCGATTGTAATCACGTGTTGTTTTTCCGCTGACTGGTTAGCAGGTGACAAAATCTTTTCACTGTACCTCGACACACGTGACAATAAACAATAAACTAAACTAAGCAAAACTAATTTCTGCACATTGTCTGAAGCACACTAGCTCGCACCATCACAAGTCACGTTTAAAGATGAGCGGTTTTGTTAACTTTAATAATTTATTCTTTCCCAAGGGCAAGAATTGAGATGTAGAATAAACAATGTCCTTCAGGGTTACTTTCAATCACTTTAATAATTAATCTATTTATAAAGTCACAGAGCCATACTGCATGGAACAGATCCGTTGTCCCAACTCAACCATGGGAGATGCCCATCTCACTAGTCCCATTTACCTGCGTTGGACCAACATCCTTGGTGCAGGAAGATTGTTCCCGGTGTTGGGGAAGTCCAGAACAAGGGGTCACAGTTTAAGGATAAGGGGGAAGTCTTTTAGGACCGAGATGAGAAAATCATTTTTCACACAGAGAGTGGTGAATCTGTGGAATTCTCTGCCACAGAAGGTAGTTGAGGCCAGTTCATTGGCTATACTTAAGAGGGAGTTAGATGTGGCCCTTGTGGCTAAAGTGACCAGGGTGTATGGAGAGAAGGCAGGTACAGGATGCTGAGTTGGATGATCAGCCATGATCATATTGAATGGCGGTGCAGGCTCGAAGGGACTAATGGCCTACTCCTGCAACTATTTTCTATGTTTCTATGTTTCTATCCCTCTAAACATTGAATTAAACACAACCTGTTGGAGGAGCCCATTGGATCAGGCAGCATCCATGGAGGGAAACAGTCAGATAAACTTTTGGGGTGGGATACTTCTTCAGTCTGATACCTAACGCAATGTTTCCATTTAAAAATTCTCATCCTTGTTCCCAAATCCCTACTCGGTCTTGACTTATTAATGTCTAAAGCCACCTCCAACTCACACACGTTTTATCCTCCTGCTCAACACCAATTTTCTCTACCCCACCCCTGGTGCATGGCGATAAGTGTTGGAAATCCCTCTCTAAATACTCTCTCTCTGCTGGTCTGCATCTACTCCTTCCTTTAAGATGTTCTTAAGAGCGTCTCTCTTTGAGGACATGTGTAGGAAGGAACTGCAGATGCTGATCCTGGCCTCTCTCCACTGGCTCCCTGTGCGGTTCCGAATAAATTTCAAGATCTTTCTTTATGTCTACAAAGCCCTTAACGGGCTTGCCCCCACCTACATCAAAAGTCTGCTCACCCACCACACCACCTCCAGGTCCCTCAGACCGGCCGACTTGGGGTTACTGAACATCCCGCGGTCTAGGCATAAGCTCTGGGGCGACCGACCGCGCCTTTGCGGTTGCAGCTCCTAGACTGTGGAACAGCATCCCTCTTCCCATCAGAACTGCCCCCTCCATCAACTCCTTTAAGTCGAGACTTAAAACTCATCGTTACTCTCCAGCCTTTCTTGACGTCTTCTGAGGGAGGGCTATATGTATGTATTTATGTATGTACTTAATCTATGGACCACGGTTATATAACATTAGTACCTCCACCAATGTAAAGCACTTTCGTCAACGAGAGTTGTTTTTTAAATGTCCTATAGAAATAAAAGTGACTTGACTTGACTTGGTTTAATCCTCGGTTAGACCCAAAAAGCTGGAGTAACTCAGTGGGACAGGCAACATTCTCTGGAGAGAAGGAATGGGTGATGTTTCGGGTCGAGACTCTTCTTCAGACTCTTTGAGGAAGTCTCATTTGACTGTGTTAAATGTTATTTGGTAATACTCCTGCATAGAAAATGTTCCCACACTAAAGGCAGTAAATATACTCGAGGTATTGCGAAATAAGGGGATGTAGCCAAGCCCCAGTGATTAACAATTGCTTGACGTTGATTCCTGGCTAGTAGAAAGGACAAACAATGCTCGCCCATTCCATTATTGTTACCCAGGAAATAGATGAGTGTGAACATTGTGTATGAAGGGGTAGGTTGGGGACCCGCAGCCCCCTTTATATCAACGGGTCGATGGTAGGGAGGGTCAAGAGCTTCAAATTCCTGGGCGTGCATATTTCTGAAGATCTCTCCTGGTCCGAGAACACTGATGCAATTATAAAGGGATATGGGCCAAACACAGGCGGATCGGTCTGTTGTAGACAGGGTATACAACAGACCTGGGCAGGTTGGCCTGGGCAGGTTGGGCCGAAGATCCTGTATCACGCTGTATGACTCTAACTTTATGACAAGTTCCAATGTGTTGATACAGAGTCATTAACATTTAGTTGTCATACATACCTGTAATGAAACAATGAAATTCTTACTTGCATAAGAGGCCTGCCATCACAATTTACGTAGATAATTAGGATGGTGCAACAGTTGAGTTTCTACCTTACAGCACCAGAGACCTGGGTTCGATCCTGACTTGGGTGCTAACTATACTGAGTTTGCCGTTCCACCTGTGACCTGCCTGGGTTTTCTCCGGTTTCCCTCAGGTTTCCTCCCACATTCCAAAGACACACAGGTCTGGAGGTTAATTAGTTTCGGTAAAATTATAAATTGTCCCTGGTGTGTGTGGGATAGTGTTAGTGTGTGGGGATCGCTGGTCGGCGCTGACTCGGTGGGCTGAAGGGCCTGTTTCCGCACTGTATCTCTAAACTAAACTCAACACAAAATGAAATTAAACAAATCTAAACTAAACTAAAACTAAACTAAACTTATAATATATATATATTTTAAATTCAATAAATTAATAACCCCAATACTAGTGCAAAAATAGCCCAGTCTTTAGTGCAACAGTACACAGTTCACAGGTAGACAAAAATGCTGGAGAAGCTCAGTGGGTGCGGCAGCATCTATGGAGCGAAGGAAATAGGCAACGTTTCGGGCCGAAACCCTTCTTCCAGCAGTTGACAATTGAGGTTAGTGTTGTGTAGAGAGGTAAATTACTATCCTCATAATTGAAATTAGTTATGAATCAGTGAATGGAAATTTGAAAGCATGATAAAAAATCCCTGAAGCATTCGTTGCTCTTGCCCAGTCATCTTTGATTTTATCTGTGGAGCCACAAAGCTTTTGTTGTGGTGAGTGTTGCACCTTTCCATCCTTGGATGTTGACACAGACTTCACTTGCTGTGTGTTTTACGGGATCAGGGGCTTCCTCTGTCTCCTCCGACCCCATTACAGATCCAACGAAAGAACGTTTATGATCCTGAAAGGGTGCAAAACTTGAAAAGTCAATGTGGATGAAACAAAATTTATTTTCAGATTTTTTTTTTCCTCTCTCTCTCTCTCTCGATCTCTCTCTTCTCTGCTTAGTCTGCTTCCTGTGGAGCCTGAGGGCTACTAACTCTCGCTGGGAATGCAGTTCTGTGGCTGTGAACAACCTTGCTGGCATCTCTCTCCCTCAACTGAATATTATTCACCAACACTATGATGTAAGTTCGTAAAGGAAATAAGATTCTGGTCTTCATAAAAGAAGCATTGGACAGGGACACGGAAAGGAAGGGTTTAGAGGGGTACGGGCCAAATGCAGGCAGGTGGGACTAACGTAGATGGGACATGTTGGTTGTGGGGGCCTGTTGGGCCAAAGGGCCTGTTTCCACGCTGTATGACTTCATGACTCTGTAACTCTATAAACAAGGAGTAGAAAAGCAGAGCCATCAGATAACATATTTAATCCAACTTTGTTCACTACACTTTGTGTCAAGAAACGAGCCAAGAGTGTTTAATTATCATACATACCAGCATTAGAATCGTAGAACCTTACAGTGTGGAAACAGGCCCATCGGCCCAACTTGCCCACACCGACCAACATGTCCCATCTACGCTAGTCCAACCTGCCTGCGTTTGGCCCATACCCCTCTAAACCTATCCTACCCAAGTACCTGTCTAATTGTTTCTTAGTCGTCAGTGCCTGCCTCAATTACCTCCTCCGGCAGCTCGTTCCATATACCCACCGCACTTTATGTAGAAAAAAACAGCGCTGAGGTTCCTAGTAAATCTTTCGCCCCTCATCTTACACCTCTGTCCGCTGGTTCTCGATTCCTCTGCTCTGAGCAAGAGACTCTGTGCGTCTACCCAATCTATTCCTCTCATGATTTTGTACACCTCTGGAAGATCATTCCTCATCCATCTGCGCTGAGTCCTAGCCTACTCAACCTCTCCCTATAACTCAGGCCCTCGAGTCCTGGCAACATCCTCATAAATATTTTCTGCACCCTTTCCAGCAATGGACTAATTAAATTCATCCATATTGCAGCCTTTCAGTCCCATTGATCCCAATAACATAGACATATCTACAGATCAGACAATAATCAGTAATACAGGAAATTAATAAGCGTGTGATTATCGTAGAGGCATTGATTGCTTGAAAGATTGATACAGCATTGATTCAGCCCATCAGGTTCATGCTCGCCATCGATCACTGGCACCTTTCTAACCTCATTGTTCAGGACCTCGGTAGCTGACACCCAGATTTTCTGGAAAGCCGAAAATGATTTTCACCAAATTAGCACAAATTATGCGAAACTCCTGAAGAATGCATGGTAAAAGGATTAAACACTCTTTGCAGCTTTCACAAAGGGGAAAGCGCTTTGTACTTGTAAATCCTTGTAAATCCAAATCCAAATAGGGATTGAAGCTTCTTACAGCTGATGACATTATCCTAAATTAAAAGCTTTGATAATAAGAATTTCCTGTACAATCAGTCCTGGTGTTCTCATTACCTTCCGACGCTGCTTCAGTGACAAAGATTGTTGTTATTCTAATTCTGTTTTGACATGACTTTGTTGTTGAGACCACCATGTATAGAGATAGGGAAAGCCTTAGTTAAGGGTCCCAGCCCGAAACATCACCTATTCCTTCTCTCCAGAGATTCTGCCCCATCCACTGAGTTACTTCATCATTTTGGGTCTATCTTCGCTATAGACTGGTTTACACATCATAGCTGCAGTGCAAAGCTTCTTGTATGCTGATCTCAGGAATGGTTAGGTTATGGGAACCAGAATTTCTGATCTCTACCCAGGGACTAATAACCAGAAGTTCACCCCAAGCAAAGAAGGGAAAGAAATACATTAGCATTTCTATTGTATCCTTCAAGCCGTCACAATATGCTTGAGTACTTCCCAGCCAATAAATTACTTCTGAAGACTATTCACTGTGCGTGATCTTGCTTGATGTCCCCTCTACAATCCTTGACACCAGTGCCCCGGGTACGGGAGGGGAATCACCTACTGATTCTCTCCCAGATTGCTCACCTTCTGTAGTAAGTGCCTGTGAGAAGATCAAGCTGAACCCTTCCCAGGCTCCATCACAAATGTACCTTGTGCCTTCTCAAGCTGTGTCACCAGGGGAGGTGAGGGTGGGGTTACCGACATCCCCCGGTGGCCAAGTATTAAACTAGATGCTTCCCGGCATTCTGAGATAAGGGACTGGATATTTGTCAATGGTTATTGCCACTAAATGAGTCAATTAGTTCACCAACCCGGCATTCTATTCCTTTAAAAAGCTCGAGAAATGGTAGCTTTAATTATCTGTGAACATTGCTTTATCTTTTATGGCTTATTCTGTTCTGTCTTTTGCTCTCTCTCTCTTTCTCTCTCCCTATTTCACCCTTTCCCTCTTTCTCCCCCTCTCTTTCTCTCCCTTATCTCTCCCTCTCTTTTGCTCTCACACTCTCTCTGTCTCTCTGTCTCTGTCTCTGTCTCTCTCTCCTCCTCTCTCTCACTTGCACTTCTCCCTCTTCCTTTCTCTCTCTCTCTCTCTCTCTCTCTTTCTCTTTATTTCTCTCTTTCTGTCATGTGTGTGTGTATTTGTGTGTGTACAGACAACCTGAATAAATGGATTGAATATCCACTAGTTGTAGAATACATGGGAGTGAACAGGGGAACTGGACAGACTGAACAGTTTTAAACAATATATCTGACTAGGATCACTGTATTGTATGTACCGTCAGATCCCTTGCCATTGTTGATGATGTGAGACAACTTGCTCCAACAAGAATGCTAATCGTAAACCCGCTTGAATATTCATCGTGAACAGGGATACTGGACAGACTGGACAATTTTAAACAAACCGCATCCTGTTTACAGCACGGAAACAGGCCCTTCGGCCCACCGGGTCCGCACCCCCCAGCGATCCACGCACATTAACACTATCCTACACCCACTAGGGACAGTGATCTCGGAGAAAACCCACACGGGTCATGGGGAGCACGTACAAACTCCGTACAGACAGCACCCGTAGTCGGGATCGAACCCAGGTCTCCGGCGCTGCATTCGCTGAAAGGCAGCAACTCTACCGCTGCGCCACCGTGCCGCACTTAATTTTACATTAAATCTGAATGAATATTAATGGGTCTATAAGTATGTGCTGCCTTGGTCGACTGTTGGTAGGCAGAGTGGCAGGAAAAGAAGATCCTTTGCATTATCCAAGCCTTTTACTTTCCAAATATATTGGATATTTTCCTTTGGCTTATACATAGTATAACAGCTGTTGGATATTTGGGTTGGGACCCTTCATTCTCCAGAGATGCTGTTTGACACGTTGAGTTATTCCATCACTTTGTGTCTTTTTTTTTGTAAACCGGTATCTGCAGTTCCTTGGTTCTACAGTCAAACTCAGATACAATAAGTAGATCAAAGGGGAAGATACAGAGTGCAGGACTGAAGATGGGTCCTGACCCAAAACGTCGCCTATCCTATCCATTTTCTCCAGAGATGCTGCTTGACCCGCTGAGTTACTCCAGCATTCTGTGTCTATCCATTGACAGTTCCTGACAATCAATTGTTTCCAACAGCTATTATACTATGTATAAGACAAAGGAAATATCCAATATATTTGGAAAGTAAAAGGCTTGGTTGGATAATGCAATGTTTTTATATCCCTGCCACTCTGCCTACTGCAGGTACAGCAGGCAGTGAAGAAAGCCAATGGTATGTTAGCTTTCATAGCAAAAGGATTTGAGTATAGGAGCAGGGAGGTTCTACTTCAGTTGTATAGGGTCTTGGTGAGGCCACACCTGGAGTATTGCGTACAGTTCTGGTCTCCAAATCTGAGGAAGGACATTATTGCCATAGAGGGAGTGCAGCGAAGGTTCACCAGACTGATTCCTGGGATGTCAGGACTGTCTTATGAACAAAGACTGCATAGACTCGGTTTATACTCTCTAGAATTTAGGAGATTGAGAGACGATCTTATAGAAACTTACAAGATTCTTAAGGGGTTGGACAGGCTAGATGCAGGAAGATTGTTCCCGATGTTGGGGAGGTCCAGGACAAGGGGTCACAGCTTAAGGATAAGGGGGAAATCCTTTAGGACCGAGAT
The DNA here is from genome assembly GCA_963514005.1 of Raja brachyura. The sequence goes on along the minus strand of OY740812.1, from coordinate 5,948,137 downwards.
GAGAAGGAATTTTTTCACACAGAGAGTGGTGGGTCTCTGGAACTCTCTGCCACAGAGGGTAGTTGAGGCCAGTTCATTGGCTATATTTAAGAGTGAGTTAGATGTGGCCCTTGTGGCTAAGGGGATCAGAGGGTATGGAGAGAAGGCAGGTACGGGATACTGAGTTGGATGATCAGCCATGATCATATTGAATGGCGGTGCAGGCTCGAAGGGCCGAATGGCCTACTCCTGCACCTAATTTCTATGTTTCTATGTTTACTAACAGTCGACCAAGACAGCACATACTTATAGACCCATTAATATTCATTCAGATTTAATGTAAATACACGGGCAGCGGTAGAGTTGCTGCCTTATAGCGAATGCAGCACAGGAGACATGGGTTCGATCCCGACTACGGGTGCTGTCTGCATGGGTTTTCTCCAAGATCTTTGTCCATAATGGGTATAGGATAGGGTTAATGTGCGGGGATCGGTGGGCCGAAGGGCCTGTTTCTGCGCTGTACCTCTAAACAGGATGCAGTTTGTTTAAAATCGGTCAGTCTGCCCAGTTCCCCTGTTCACGATGAAACTTCCATGTATCCTACAACTAGTGGATATTCAATCCCTTAATTCAGGTTGTCTGTACACCCACAAACACACACACACACAGATAGAGAGACGTAAAAGAGAGATAAATAAAGAGAGAGAGAGAAAGTAAGAGGGAGAGTGAGAGAGAGGGGGGAGGGAGGAGGAGATAGGGACAGAGACAGAGACAGAGAGACAGAGAGAGTGTGTGAGCAAAATAGAGGGAGAGATAAAGGGGGGAAAGAGAGGGGGGAGAAAGAGGGAGAAAGAGAGAGAGAGCAAAAGACAGAACAGAATAAGCCATAAAAGATAAAGCAATGTTCATAGATAATTAAAGCTATAATTTCTTGAGCTTTTTAAAGGAACAGAATGCCGGGTTGGTTGACTCATTTAGTGGCAATAACCATTGACAAATATCCAGTCCCTTATCTGAGAATGCCGGGAAGCATCTAGTTTAATACTTGGCCACCAGGGGATGAAGGTAACCCCACCCTCACCTCCCCTGGTGACACAGCTTGAGAGGGCACAAGGTACATTTGTTAAGGAGCCTGGGAAGATGCTCCAGGCAGCATCTCTGGAGAAAATGCATAGGCAATGTTGTGGGTCGGGACCCATCTTCAGTCCAGAACTCTGTTCTACACTCTGTATCTTCCCCTTTCTTCTACCTATTGTATCTGCGTTTGACTTGATTGTAGCACCAAGGAACCGCAGATACCGGTTTACAAAAAAAAAGACACAAAGTGGCGGAATAACTCAACCGGTCCAGCAGCATCTCTGGAGAATGTAGAAGGTGTCCCGACCCAAATGTCACCTTTTGGTCCATTTTCTTCAGAGATGCTGCCTGATCTGCTGAGTTACTCAGGGATCTTGTGTCGATCTTTGGTATGAACCAGTTCCTGCAGTTCCTCATTTTGACATCTGTCGATTTGTGTTTGGGAAAGATGGAATGTTTCAGCTCAAGAGTGCAGCAATAGAAAATAGCCACAAAGCAAGACAGATGCTGGAATGTGGAGCAACCCATCTGTTCAAGGAACTCAGTGGGTCAACCAGCATCTGTGGCGGAGAAAGGAATCAGACCCAGTTCTTATACTCGGAGATGAATGAATAAGTTTATTGGCCAAGTATTCACATACAAGGAATTTGCCTTGGCGCTCCGCCCGCAAGTGACAACATGACATACAGTGACAGTTAGGAATGACATTAAACATGGAATGGCATATCTGGACCAATTTCACTGAGAGGATATTCCCTGGAATTTGGCAAATTAATTGATGGTTTTGTCAAAGTTTTGAAGGTATTAAGGGACATCAGTGAAGATGGATAGAGAGTATTTATTTCTTCTAGTTTTCAAATCTAAGGCTGCAGACTTGGCAAAAAAGATGAGATCCATGCTTCTGGGAAGTAAAGGCCCTGTCCCACTTTCCCGAGTTACTCACGAACTCTCCCGAGTTTTCCCCTTGATTCGAACTCGGAAAATTACGGTAATAGCCATTCGTAGGTATTCGGGGCTATTCTTTTAACTTGTGGACATTTTTCAACATGTTGAAAAAACGTCCCGACTTACCTGATGCCCCGAGTTCCTACGGCTGGCATTATGAGCCACCACGAACCATTTACGGACTCCTACGGGCTCGCTACCGACATTACCCGACATTCCCCGACTCCGGATCAAGGGGAATACTCGGGAGAGTTTGTGAGTTAAGGGCCTATCCCACTGTACGAGGTAATTCAAGAGTTCTCCGGAGTTTCCCCTGATTCGAACTCGGAGAATTACGGTAATAGCCGCTCGTAGGTTATTGTGGACATTTGTGGACATATTTCAACATGTTGAAAAAACCTCACGAGCTTACCGCGTTTCGCGAGTATCTACCGTTAGTGTTACGAGCCACTAAGAGACATCCCGAGCTCCAACATACCCGCTACATACATTCTACGTTCTTACCACGAGTTTGATTTTTTTTTTTAAACTCGGGAGAGCTCTTGGGTAAACTCGTATAGTGGGACAGCCCTTAACTCAGGAAAGTGGGCCTTTACAGGGTGAAGTACCGACCCGAAACGTCGCCTATCCATGTTCTCCAGAGATGCTGCCTGACGCACTGAGTTACTCCAGCACACAAAACAAAATTTTCAGTGTACCTCAGTATGTGTGACAATAATAATCCTAAACCTAAACCTAAAAAGGAGCAAATTTAATTGTCTCCGCTCTTCCAATAGTCTATACAATTGCCACTCTCAGTATTTTACGCCACAAACAAAAACAATTGTGGGAGGCAGCTGATTTTATCGAGCTGAATATAGAGAATCTGACGAGACCAAACGTAGACTGGGCGATCGTTTCGCTGAACACTTTCGCTCAGTCCGCCTGAACCCACCTGATCTCCCGGTTACTAATTCCCCTTCCCGTTTCCACACTGACCTTTCTGTCCTGGGCCTCCTCCATTGTCAGAGTGAGGCCCAACACAAATTGGAGGAACAGCACCTCAAATTTTCGCTTGGGCAGCTTACAGCCCAGTGGTATGAATATTAATTTCTCTAACTTCAGGTAGCCCCGGCATTCCCTCTCTCTCTATCCCTCCCTCACTCAAGTCTCACTAGCTTCTCATGTTTACCCAACAAACAGCTAACAATGGGGGGTTACACAAAAAGCTGGAGAAACTCAGCGGGTGCAGCAGCATCTAAGGAGCGAAGGAGATAGGCGACGTTTCGGGTTGAGACCCTTCTAACAATGGCCTGTTTCCTTTATCATCGATACCTTGTTGCATATCTTTCATTCATTGTTCTTTATCTCTCTATATCAATGTCTATATGTCTCATAACTTTATCCCTGACTAGTCGGAAGAAGGGCCTCGACCCGAAACATCACCCATTCCTTCACTCCAGAGATGCTGCCTGTCCCTCTGAGTTACTCCAGTTTTTTGTGTCTATCTTCAGTTTAAACCAGCATCTGCAGTTCCTTCCAACACAGAAAGAATATGAATATCTAGTTGAATATCCCAGCTAGTTTAGGGTCAAGCCAGCAGTGGGCTGCTACTTAGAAGATGTGTGCCCCATCCAGTCTCTTAGTGTCTGCTCACCCCTTTTAGAGTGGAAGGCTGGAGTTTGGATTCTTTTCATTCTGAAACCTTGCCACTTGACCTTGGAACTTGGATGAGCACAGAGGGCGGGCATACCAACCGGCCTCCTCTACCCACCTGGAGCCACGCCAAAACATTCCTGTAAGCTCGTCGGGTCTTGCTTGCATTGCCTAAACACGTGCAAAAGATCAAAAGGAAGTTGCAGGCTAGAACATTATAGACAATGAACGCTGTATTATTACTGACCAGCAAAGCATTTCAAGCCTGTTTTACAAGACAATGGGCGTGACAATATCAGGATTATACATTGCTTTAATTATAGCCTTAGCTGCCTTCGTCCCCTCTCATTTAGTAAAAACAGGACATTTCCTTTGAGTTTTTACACCAACCTGTTTTGATTTTTCTTGCCTTCGTTAGAAGTTGGACCCTATGTTTAGAGCTGGCTAGAGACAAGGACATAAAGTCAATTGTAAAGGTTCCTCCTACTGACTCAGTGGCTGATTGCAATAGCATGATTCTACAGAAGAGCAAAGGAGTTACGCCTCATCTCCCTGCCCAATATCCATCATTCCCAACCAACATTTACATAGAAGATAGACATGAAATGCTGGAGTAACTCAGCGGGACAGGACGCATCTCCGGAGAGAAGGAAAGGGTGACATTTCGGGTCTGAAGAAGGGTCTCGATCTGAAACGTCACCCATTCCTCTCCAGAGATGCTGCCTGCCCCGCTGAGTTACTCCAGCATTTTGTGTCTCTTTTGAGTAAACCAGCACCTGCAGTTCTTTGCTGGACACATTTTCATAGAGCTACTGTAGAAGCTGGCTGTGCTTTACAAGTTAGGTCTTTATTCTTTGGAGCGCAGAAGGTTAAGGGGGGACTTGATTGAGGTCTTTAAAATGATGAAAGGGGTAGACACAGTTGACGTGGATAAGCTTTTCCCATTGAGGGTAGGGAAGATTCAAACAAGAGGGCATGACATGAGAATTAAGGGACAGAGGTTTAGGGGTAACATGAGGGGGAACTTCTTTACTCAGAAAGTGGTGGCTGTGTGGAATGATCTTCCTGCAGAAGTGGTGGAGGCAGGATCGATTTTAAATTTAAAAGTAAAGTGGATAGGTATATGGATGGGAAGAGAATGGAGGGGTATGGTCTGAGTGCAGGTAGATGGGACTAGGGGAAAATAAATGGTCGGCACGGACTGGAAGGGCCGAGAAGGCCTGTTTCCGTGCTGTAATTGTTATATGGCATAGATTAGTTTAGTTTAGTTTAGAGTTACATTATGGAAACACACCCTACTGCCAAGCGAGACAACTCTGACCATCGTGGGATAACGTAGAACACACCAGCTCTATTTTATCCCACTTTCACATCCACACCCTACAGACGAGAGGAAATTTACAGAGGCCAATAAACTTAAAAATCGACATTCTTGCTATTGAGGGAGTGCAGCGTAGGTTTACAAGGTTAATTCCCGGGATGGCGGGACTGTCATATGCTGAGAGAATGGAGCAGCTGGGCTTGTATACTCTGGAGTTTAGAATGATGAGAGGGGATCTTATTGAAACTTATAAGGTTTGGACACGCTAGAAGCAGGAACATGTTCCCGATGTTGGGTGAGTCCAGAACCAGGAGCCACAATTTAAGAGTAAGTGGAAAGCCATTTAGAACGTGGATGAGGAAACACTTTTTCACACAGAGAGTTGTGAGACTGTGGAATTCTCTACCTCAGAGGCCAGTGGAGGCTAGTTTCAAGAGAGAGCTAGAGAGGGCTCTTAAAGATAGTGGAGTCAGGGGATAAGGGGAGAAGGCAGGAACGGGGCACTGATTGGAGATAATCAGCCATGATCACATAGAATGGCGGTGCTGGCTCGAAGGGTCAAATGGCCTACTCCTGCACCTGTTGTTCATTGTCAATTGTCACATCTTTTGTATGTGGGAGGAAACTGAAGGACCCAGATTCTGGTCATACGTGCCTTATAGGGAGGTATCTTTAGAATGGAGGTGAGGAGGAATTTCTTTAGTCAGAGGGTGCTGAATCTGTGGGATTCAATGCAACAGATGGCTGTGAACTCCAAGTCATTGGATATTTTTTATGGTTCTTAATTTGTACGGGTGTCAGGGGTTGTGGGGAGAAGGGAGGAGAATGGGATTGAGATGGACAGATAGATCAGCGATGATTGAATGACGGAGTAGACTTGATGGGCCGAATGGCCTAACTCGACTCCTATAACTTATGACCTTATGACCTGGAGGAAACCCACAAGGGAGAACGTACACACTTCACACAGCAGCATCAAAACCGGGTCTCTGGCGCTGTGAGGCGGCAGCTCCACCAGAAAAGCCTCTGAACCATCCTATTAGCTTTTTCACTAAATTTGGTTCAGTGTTTCCTACACTGTAACTATCACTGCACATATAAAGAAACCCAATGACTAAAGCGTATACATACTAAAACACATACATTTTGATATTTTCCCAAGCAGGGGAAAAATAAGCCAGTGTTTATTTTTCTAATAATTATCTTAGTTCCTTATTTTCACACAGGAAACACTTCACCGAGCAATTCCACCCCTGCACAAGTTTGGCCTTGTCACCTTCCCACATTTCCATCAACTCCTCCCACGTTCATTCACCTAAACACTGGAGGCAATTTACATAGGCCAATTAACCTTTCAATCCACACGCCTTTGTGATGTGGGAGGTAACTGGAGCTCCTGTAGGAAACTCATGCGGTGACAAGGGAGAACGTGCAGACTCCACGCTGACAGCAGCGGAGGTTGGGATTGAACTTAGAATGCTGATATTGTGAGGTGGTAGCTCTACTGGGTGCGCCACTGTGATGTGATTGTGTATGTGTGTGTTTACTTTAGGGATGCAACGTGGAAACAGGCCCTTCAGCCCACCGAGTCTGCGTCAACCAGCAGTCACCCCGTAAAACTAGCACTATCCTACATACTAGGGACGATTTACAATTTTTACTGAAGCCAATTAGCTGATAAACCTGAAGTTCTTTAGAATGTGGGAGGAAACCGGAGCACCCGGAGAAAACCCACGCAGTCACAGGGAGAACGTTCAAACTCCGTACAGACAGCACTGTGTGTGTGCGTGTGTGCATATGTGTGCATGGGCGTGTGCGTGTGCATGTGTGCGTGGGTGTGTTTGCGTGTGTGTGTGTGTGCGTGCATATGTGTGCTTGGGTGTGTGCGTGTGCATGTGTGCGTGGGTGTGCTTGCGTGTGTGTGTGTGCATGGGTGTGCTTGCGTGTGTGTGTGTGCGTGCATGCGTGTGTGTGTATGTGTGGGGGGTGCACATATGTGTGTGTGTGTGTATGTGTGTGTGTGTGTGCGTGCATATGTGTGCATGGGTGTGTGTGTATGCATGTGTGTGTGTGTGTGCATATGTGTGCATGGGTGTGTGTGTGTGTTTGCGTGTGTGTGTGTGTGTGCCTGCATGCGTGTGTGTATGTGTGGGGGGTGCGCATATGTGTGTGTGTGTGTGTGTGTGCTTGCGTGCGTGTGATGCTGAATGAGAAAGAAACTGATTGAAATGATTGAAAACAATCTCCCCCTTCCCCCCCCCCCCTTTCCCCCCCTTTCCCCCCCTTATCTCCCCTCTCTTCCCTGTGCCCCACTTGGATGTGCACCCATTTCTCTCACAACCCTGCCCCCTCCATCCTCCCGTCCTCATCCCCACATATCCTTTCCTCTGGCTTCACATTTCACTCTTCTCCTCTCCTTGTTTCTTATCACACGACCCTTTGCTCTTTCACCTCTGGCCTTTGTCCAACCTTCTGTGAATCAAACCCCCCCCCCCACCTGTCATTCAACTGACTTTGTCCCTCCTCCTTCGTTCTATCCCCTCCTACAACAGTCTGAAGAAGGGTCCTGACCCGAAACGTCCCCTATCCATTTTCTCCAGAGCTGCTACCTGACCCGCTTTGCATCTGATTCAGTAAAGCAGCCTCTGCAGTTCCTTGTATATCCATCTACGGATGGCGTGGTGGCGCAGCGGTAGAGTTGCTGCCTCACAGCACCATAGATCTGGGTTTGATCCTGACTACGGGTGCTGTCTGTATGGAGTTTGTGGGTTTTCCCTGTGACCATGTGGGTTTTCTCCGGGTGCACCGGTTTCCTCCCACATTCCAAACACATGCAGGTTTATAGGTTAATTGCTTCTGTAAGTTGTCCCTAGTGCATAGGATGGAACTAGTGTACTATCGATGGTTGGTCGATGGTCGGCATGGACACGGTGGGCCGAAGGGCCTGTTTCCACGCTATAGCTCTAAATATAATACTAAGACCGAACTAAATCTGAAGAAGGGTCTTTCCCAAAAAGGTCACCTCTCCATGTCCTCCAGAGATGCTGCCTGACCTGCTGAGTTACTCCGGTACTTTGTGTCCTTTCGGGTATTAACCAGCATCTGCAGCTTCTACTGATTGCAATGCCTCTCTGGTCTAAATGAATCAATCACCAGGCACATGAGTGAGGAATGGGCACCCAGGGTAAGATGCCAGAGGGTGGTTGGCACCTGTGTAGACCAAGTCAGCTCCTTCAGAAACTTGTGGAGAAGACTAGGAGCTGAAGATGGACACAAAATGCTGGAGTAACTCGGAGGGGCAAGCAGCATTTTTAAAAGTAACTTTTAAAATCTTTTCCGTGTACGGAGGACCCGACCTTTCCTCTGTCGGGTCTCCATTGCCGTTGGGGCCTAGCACCGTGGAGCGGCCTCCAACCGGACCTGGGGCTCCAGTCACGGAGCCTGCGGCCTACTCATCGTCGTGGAGCTGGCCGAGTTGGGAACGGGAGGAGCTGTGATGGCGCGCTGCTGCGGCCCGACCTCGGAGATTCGGAGGCTCCAGCTGCGGGCTGGTGGACGGTAACACCGGGAGCTCACGGGTCTCTGGTGGGAGACCGCTTTTCGGAGCTCCCGCAGCGGCAACTTCTCCCACCCGAGTTGCGGGGTTGAAAATGACCTGGAGCGGGGCCTTACATCGCCCGGCGCGGCTTTAATGGCCGCGGGACCTGCTAGCGGCCACCGGGGGCTCCAACATCAAGACCCGCAGTGCGGCTCGCCCGGCGCGTCCTGAATGGCCGCGAGACTTATTTACCATCGCCCGCCGGGGGCTTTGACCCTGACATCGGGAGGAGAATGGGAAGTGCAGGGGAGAGATAAGACTTTGCCTTCCATCACAGTCAGGAGGAGATTCACTGTGAAGGATGTTTGTGTAAATTGTGTTGTGTCTTGGTTCTTTTCTTGTTTGTATGACTGCAGAAACTAAATTTCGTTTGAACCTCAATGAGGTTCAAATGACAATAAACGGTATTGTATTGTATTGTATTGTATCTCCGTAGGGAAGGAATGGGTGACGTTTCGGGTCGAGACCCTTCTTCAGCGGGTCTGAAGATGGGTCTCGATTTAAAACGTCACCCATTCCTTCCCTCCGGAGATGCTGCTTGTCCCGCTGAGTTACTCCAGCATTTTGTGTCTGTCTTTGGTTTAAACCAGCACCTGCAGTACCTTCCTACACAGACTAGGAGCTGAATCAGCTTTGCTCTTTAAACGTCTGGCAGTGAAACAATGCCTTAAGAACATGACCTAGGGCAGGCAGAGTTGTAAAATAAATCCCCCACAAGATTAAAGGCTGCGGGATGTCTTCCATTTCTACCTTGCAAGCCAAATGTTCTTGTTTACTGGGGCTGGTTAATTAAAGGTAGTGACAGAAATGTGAATCAAAATAAATTATAGTTCTGAATATATGATCTTACATCTACAGGTTTAAAATTCTCTCCACCTAACATGTTTTTTTGTTTGAACTTATGGCAGGCTAACCTTTAGCGACTTAGCAACTTACACCATTTTACCTTCACTACAAACCTCTCGCTTCCCATGCACTCCCATGGCTTGAGTCATGTTAAACAGGTGGAGGAGAGGGTGCGAGACAAAGATATTCCGAAACATAGGGTGAGAAATTCCATTAGTCATCAATAAATACAAAAGAGGATTCAATGTAGGAAGGAACTACAGATGCTGGTTTAAACCGAAGATTGACAGAAAATGCTGGCGTAACTCAGTGGATCAGGCAGCATCTCTGGAGAAGAGGAACAGGTGACGTTTCAGGTCGAGACACTTCTACAGACAGAGAGTCAGGGGGAATAATAGCATTCCAAAAAAAAATTTCAAGAGAAACTGATTTAGCTCTGAAAATGAGACGGTGGAACTGTTCACTGTCAGGAAAGGAAATAGCAATGGTTTCTTTAAGGAGAATGAGATGAAAACGGAAAGGGGAGAAGAATAGAAAGAAATACTTGTAGATAGACACAAAATGCTGGGGTAATTCAGCGGGTCAGACAGCATCTCTGGAGAAAAGGAATAGGTGACGTTTCAGGTCGAGACCTTTACTCAGAGAGTGGTAGCAGTGTGGAATGAGCTTCCAGTGGAAGTGGTGGCGGCAGGTTCGTTGGTATCATTTAAAAATAAATTGGAGAGGCATATGGATGAGAAGGGTATGGAGGGTTATGGTATGTGCAGGCAGGTGGGACTAAGGGAAAAAAGTTGTTCGGCACGGACTTGGAAGGGCCGAGATGGCCTGTTTCCGTGCTGTAATTGTTATATGTTATATGTTATATGTTGAGACCCTTCTTCAGACTGTAGCAATAGCTGTAGCATTAGACAGGGACAGCTACAGCCGTACACTACACCATTAAGCTACAGCCGTAGCTGTGAGTGTAGCATTAGAGGATTTGATACAGGATTAAAAGTCCAAGCAAAAGCAACAGAAAAGGCCAATTCTGAATGGTCTGTTCCTGTGATGTACCCTCGATGTAAATAAATAGATACCAATCGCTAATGAGACAAACAATGTTCAAAGGGGAAACAGAATCATTGGCGTTTCAGAGCTTGCTGTGAGCATATTTATTCTTTACATTGTCACTGACTATACTTCAGAAATTGGTGGTCGTAAAGAGACATCTGAAGGCACTAAAATACTGTTTGCACCTGTTTTGGTCATCTAAGTGCAGTTTTAAGATTAACCATCAACCTGCTTCCATTCTTGCCCATGCCAGAACCACCTATCTCACTATTAAGATAGTTATCTTTCTCCTAACGATGGACTATCACACTATTAAGATCGTTATCTTTCTCCTAACGCCACCCCTTCCCATCTCCGCCTCCTCTCACTAAATTAATTCAGCTCTCAGAGTGAAGAGTTTAGAGACACAGTGCGGAAACAGGTCCTTCGGCCCACCGAGTCCACGCCAACCAGCGATCACCCCACACTAGGGACAATTGACAATTTTACCGAAGCCAATGGACCTACAAACATGCATGTCTCTGGAGTGTGGGAGGAAACTGGAGCACTTGGAGAAAAACTACGCGGTCACGGGGAGAACGTACAAACTCCGTGCAGACAGCACCCGTGGTCAGGATCGAACCCGGGTCTCTGACGCTGTGAGGCAGCAACTCTACCGTGGGACCACCATGCCGCCGTAGCTGTTACATTTCTCCACAATCATCATTCTAAACGCACACAGCATGGTTAACAGAGTCCGGTGAAGACAACCCTCGAACAAGCAAAGGGATGTCACCGCAAAGGGCCACATGAGTGGCAAGGGTAAGGATAATAGTTGTAAACTCTACTGTTAGTTAGTGTATTGTCATGTATACAGTGAAAAGCTTTTGCTGCGTGCTAACTAGTCAGCGGAAAGACAATACATGATACATTCGAGCCGTCCACAGTGTACAGATACATGATAAAGGGAAAGGATAAAGCCAATAAAGTCCGATCAAAGGCTACACAAAAAGCTGGAGAAACTCAGCGGGTGCAACAGCATTTAAGGAGCGAAGGAGATAGCCGACGTTTCGGGTCGAGACCCTTCTAGAGGGTCTCGACCCGAAACGTTGCCTATCTCCTTCGCTCCTTAGATGATGCTGCACCCACTGAGTTTCTCCAGCTTTTTGTGTACCCTCGATTCTCCAGCATCTGCAGTTCCTTCTTTAACACAAAGTCCGTTCAAAGATAGTCCGAGGGTTTCCAATGAAGTAGATGGTAGTTCAGGACCGCTCTCTGGTTGTGGTAGGATGGTTCAGTAGCCTGGTAACAGCTGAGAAGAAACTGTCCCTGAATCTGGAGGTGTGCGTTTTCACACTTCTGCACCTTTTGCCCGATGGGAGAGGGGAGAAGAGGGAATGGCCAGGGTGCGACTGGTCCTTGATTATGGTTAATGAATGCATAGACATTGAGAATGTCGGCAGAGTTTTTGCACTGTTCTTGTTTTGTATCGACATTTTATAGTGAATTAAGTTTATTTTTTGGCAAAAAAATCTTTTTAACAGGTCATAATGCCGAGGCATTATTGATCTGGTCTGAAAAATCACAGCAGAAGCTGGAAGTCCAAAATACAAACAGTCCGCAGATCAGGCAGCACTTGTGGAAAGAGAAACAGAGACGATAGGAGAAAGAAAAATAAGTTTTGTTTAATTTAGAAATATCGCACGGAAATAGGTCACACTATAGATAGACATCAATCACCTGTAGATAGACACAAAATTGTCGTTTAGTTTCGTTTTGTTTCATTCAGAGATACAGCCCACTGCGTCCACACCGACCAGCAATCCTCATACACTAACACTATCCTACACACTAGGGACTGTTTACAATCTTTACCAAAGCCATTTAATCTATCAACTTGTTAAAGAAGGAACTGCAGATGCTGGAGAATCGAGGGTTACACAAAAAGCTGGAGAAACTCAGCGGGTGCAGCAGCATCTAAGGAGCGAAGGAGATAGGCGACGTTTCGGGTCGAGACACTTCTTCAGACTTCTATCAACTTCTTTGGAGTAAGGGAGGAAACCAGATCACCCGGAGAAAACCCACGCAGTCAAGGGGAGAATGTACAAATTCCATACAGACAGCGCCTGTAGTCAGGATCGAACCCGGGTGTCTGGCGCTGTAAGGCAGCAACTCTACCGCAGTGCCACCTCGCCGGCCTCTTCAAACGAGTTCTATGTTACCCCATTTTCTCATCCATTACCTACACGTTAGGGGCAATTTCTTTTTACAGAGGCCATTTAACCTGCAAACCCGCGCATCTTTGTGATGTGGGAGGAGACCGGACACATAGAGGAAGCCCACGCGGTCACAAGGAGAAGGTGCAAACTCAACACACACACACAGAACCTGGGTCTATGGTGTTGTGAAGCAGCTGCAACACTGTGGGTTTTCAGATCCCGAGGCCCTTCATCAAAAGCGCTGAGTGTTGCCCACAGTTTCTGTTCTTATTTGGGGACACAAGGAAGTGCAGATGCCAGAATCTCGAGCAGAAACCCAAAGGCTCCCTTGTTCAGATCTGTTCCAATCTGAAACCTTGCCTATTGATTCAGATGTTGCCTGACAATAGACAATAGGTGCAGGAGTAGGCCATTCGACCCTTCGAGCCAGTACCGCCATTCACCGTGATCATGGCTGATCATCCACAATCAGTTCCCCGTTCCTGCCTTCTCCCCATATCCCATCACTCCTCTATCTTTAAGAGATCTATCTAACTTTCTCTTGAAAGCCTCTAGAGAATTGGCCTCCACTGCCTTCTGAGGCAGAGAATTCCACAGGTCACAAGCCTCTGGGTCAAAAAGTTTTTCCTTATCTCCGTTCTAAATGGCTACCCCTTATTCTTAAACTGTGGCCCCTGGTTCTGGGCTCCCCCAACATCGGGAACATGTTTCCTGCCTCTAGCGTGTTCAAACCCTTAATAATCTTATATGTTTTAATAAGATCCCCTCTCATCCTAAATTCCTGAGTGTACAAGCCCAGCTGCTCCATTATATCATCATATGACAGTCCCGCCATCCTGGGAATTAACCTGGTGAACTTACGCTGCACTTCTTCAATAGCAAGAATGTCCTTCCTCAAATTTGGAGACCAAAACTGCACACAATACCCCAGGTGTGGTCTCACCAGGGCCCTATACAACTGCAGAAGGGCATCTTTGCTCCTATACTCAACTCCTCTTGTTGATCTGACCTGTTGAGTTACTCCAGCACTTTGTGTTTTGCTTCTATTTTTATTTGTTGTACCATTTTGTGAACCTTGCTCAGAATGGGAATTCTGCCAGTGATCTTTGTAAAGCTGCCTACTACAAAGTGCACTGAGCAACTGGGCCATTGAATTACTTGCACTATTAACCAGAATTCTTTCTTGAACAGGTTCACCCTGCATATCGCGGGAAGGCAGATGGAAGTGCAGAGGAAGTTCAATAAACAAGTTTGGAATAGTCATCACGGAATTAAGACGTTATACTTATCAAAACAAAATTGAACTGCTGGAGGCTCTTTTCTTCTCCAGAGAAGTAACACTAACTAGTGACCTGATTGGGTTCTTTGAGATTGTGAAAGAGTTCTTAGTTCAGTTTCAGTTCAAATGTGCAGACGAAATTGAACGCAGGAAATTTTGATGGGGTTCGATGTACAAGGGTGAGAGGAGGCTTGTGTGGAACATAAATAATGGCTTGGATTCAGTAGCCTGTTTCCATGGTGTAAGTCTATGTCATACAATGTAATGGATTAGACCAATGCAGCGTAAGACAATAAGGTGCCGAGCAGCATAAGATTGCATGCTACAGGAGGACAGGTAAAACCAGTAGGCCCTGTTCTGCTATAACATACTTCCTGTAGCTAATAATTGGTGTAAGGGAAAGCACGCACTCCATGTGGTTTCTCGACTTGGACAGGAAGATTATTTGAAGTATTGTGTTCGGTTTTGGTCGCCGTCCATAGGAAGCTTGTTGTTAAACCTGGAAAGAGGGCGGAAATAATTTACGAGGATGTTGGCCAGAACTTGAGGGCCTGAGCTATAGGGAGAGATTGAGCAGGCTAGGACTTTATTCCTTGGAGAGCAGGAGGATAAGGGGTGATCTTAACTGAGGTGTATAAAATCATGAAGGGAAGAGATAGGGTGAATGCACAGAGTCTTTTACCCAGAGTAGGGGAATCAAGAACCAGAGGACATATGGTTAAGGTGAAGGGGGAAAGATTTAATAGGAGCCTGAGAGTGGTGTGTATATAGAACTAGCTGCCAGAGGAGGTAGTTGAGGCAGGTACCATAACAACATATAAAATACATTTGGACAGGTACATGGATAGGAAAGGCTTCGAGGGATATGGGCCATTCAATCATGGCTGATATATCTCTCGGGCAATTGGGACTAGTGTAGAGGTTTCTTTTGTGTAGTATGAGCAAGATGGGCTGAAGGGCCTGTTTCTGCAATGTATGGGTCTATGAAGAGGCAGTATAAAAAGGTTTTGGTGCAGGAAAGGCATTGGGATGATAAACCAATATTACCATTTTACAAATATTTCAAACTGGGAGCCTTCTTTGGGCTGAAGAAGGGTCCAGTCCCAATTGTTGCCTGTCCATTCCCTCCACAGATGCTGCCTGACCCGTGGTGTTTCTCAAGTACTTTGTGTTTTATCAGGTTTTATTGTACGTGTATCTGCATTGTTGTATCAACTGAGATGTGGTGCAGGTTCCTCTTTGCAGACTCTGGAAGACATCATCATCATCATCATCGGCTGTATGATAGTCGAAATGAGTATGACTGTCCTCTCATGGAGTGACTTTGTTTAACGTGGGGAGACTGGTGCACAGACAGCCACCACATGGTCATTGACATATCTGGGTCAGAATCCAGTGGCATGGAGTCCAAGACGACCGGAGACCCTTTTCTGCTGCAGCCTTTATCCCCTTCCCAGCAGTTGTGACGCTCCACTGAGGTCAGCCATTATCCTCCGCCTGTTCCACCGTTGAGGTCTTGGTTGGATTGCTCTTTGTCAGAGTCCTCCCCCTCGACCTTACCGCCATGGGTGACCCTACCAGGAGCATAGCTCCAGACGGCTCAGGATCTCAGGACCACACAAGCTTCTCCACCACGACAAGGTGACAATCCACAGAGAAGACTCTGGAATTATGACAGTATTGAAGAAACACTTAATTTTTAAATTTTTTTACATGATCATGAAGAAGCCAACTTGTAAAATTTGTCAATAATCAACCTTGGAGAGCTGGCTGGGGTGGACTAACCTCTTGAACAAAAATCAAAAAAGGAGAATGGGGTTGAGAGGGAGAGATAGATCAGCCATGATTGAATGGCGGAGTAGACTTGATGGGCCGAATGGCAGAATTCTGCTCCTATCACTAATGAACATCTGAACTTATGAAAAAAGGATTTTATTGTGGAAGACTATCTTAGTTCAACAGATTAGACAAAATAAGGAATGTTAAGAAAAATGTATTCCTCCAGTTAAGCCTGCGGTCTGCATGAAAATTAGACACAAAGTGCTGGAGTAGCTCAAGAGGTCAGGCAGCATCTCTGGAGAACATGGATAGGTGATGTTTTGGGTCAGGGCCCCTGAAGAACACTATCATTGTTTGTTTGTTTTTTCTTATACATGTACTGAACTTCTTTTAGTTTATTATGGTGTTTACAGAGTATAATCTTTACATATCTATTGTGTTGTTGCAAATGACAGTATCATTGTTCTGTTTCAGAGAATATGACAATGAAACATTGTTGATTCTTGATCCGTGTTCTCCAGAGATGCTGCCTGACCTGCTGAGTCACTCCAGCACTTTGGATCTTTTTTTTTTGTAAACCAACATCTGCAGTTCCTTGTTTCCACATGGATCGAGGGATCGACTTCGGGAGCTCCAACTGCGGGAGCTTGGATCTCCGCCTGCGGGAGCTTCGATCGGTCCGACTGCGGGAGCTTCGATCGGCCCGACTGCGAATGGTTCGACTGCCCCGACCACAGGAGAAAAGGAGGGGAGAAGATAATATGGTATTGCCTTCCGCAATGGTGGATGTTTCTGTCAATTTTTATGTAGTTGTGTGTCTTGTTGCTTTTTTGGTAGGCCTGTATGTAGGTACGTTACAAAACGTACCTTCAGCGGCGCTGCAGTTCTGTCACTGGCCTTGTGCGCGACTTTGGCGCCTTTAAAGGGGGGGCGGGGTTAAAATGCGGTTTTCCCCTGCCTTCAGGAGTTTTATTTTCTCGGGGTGCGAGCTTTTGCTGAAGATTCGTCCCAACTGTTGGTCTGTGAATTTTTTTTAAAAAATTGCCCGACAATTTCAGCGCTGGAGTAAAATAAAAAATAGCTCCTAACGCCGTGAACGGCGACAACGTGGACAGATTTCACGTACAGGAGAGGTAAAGGAAAGCCATTTATTTTACATATAAACGTGCTTCTTAAGATGACCTTAATCCAAATTTCATGTTGCGAAACGGTGATTTATTCCCCATGCGAACTGGCAGTATTTTTCCTGCCGTAATGGGGTCTAAATTCACCGTAACTGCAACGTTCCAATTGATCGCGTTCCATAAAAACCCACTCGCTAGATGATTTGAATGGCCATTAATTTACGGGAATTAAACACTAAATTCCTTAAATTCATGACGAGATTTAAAAATCATGTTATATTGTGAATTCTTGTGTGAATGTTATTTGGACACTTAGGCTATTTAAAAATGTTAATATTTTCTTAAGAAATTGATAGATGTTTAGATCTAGTAATTGAATTTTGTAATTAGCTACAATTGGATAACTAACTAATTTGTATGCTTTAATTTCAGGTCATCCAAGTAAGATTGTTTCATATTTGTTTCAGAATGCTTCAATCTATAATAACTGAAAATTTCTTTCAGTTCTCTTAATTTTTAAGAAAGTTATGGGCTTTTGACTGTCCTTGATCACAGCTTTTGTGTTAAGTCAATGGAAAAGCAATAGGGAACAAGATGCTAATTTCCGAGTATGAAAATGGCCATAACGTTTTTAATACTGAAGATATGAAAGTGAATTAGGTGTCAAATTAAACTTCTTTTTATGCTTTATCTGCTGGGATAAATTGCAGACTTGATTTTTAAAATCTCAAAATGTTGTAACATTGCTACTGTATGGCAAATCAAATCCCTTGTATGTTTTTACATTCTCGGCTAATAAATAAATTACAATTACAATTACAAAATTATCTTGTCAGTCTTCTATTTATATTTGAAAATATTTTTTGCAAACTATCAGTGAGAAAAAGCAGCAGAGAGGCAGTTTATTGTTTTACAGTGAAGGATGTTGCTCTTATGTTGTGTCAAGGAGGCACAGCGGTAGAGTTGCTGCCTTGCAGCGAATGCAGCGCCGGAGACCCGGGTTCGATCCTGACTACGGGTGCTTGTCTGTAAGGAATTTGTACCTTCTCCCTGTGACCACGTGGGTTTTCTCCCTGAGCTCCGGTTTCCTCCCACACTCCAAAGAGGTGCAGGTTTTGTAGGTCAATTGTAAATTGGCACTAGTGTGTTGGACAGTTCTAGTGTACGAGTGATTGATGGTTGGTATGGACTCAATGTGCTGAAGGGTCTGCTTCTGTACTCTATCTCCAAAGACCAAAGTCTAATTAGTGTAAACAGTCCCTTACTAGAGTCAAGAGTGAAGTGAGTTATATTGTCATGTGTCCCAGATAGGACAATGAAAGGTCATCGGAGAATCAATTCCTAACGTTCTGCCTCCTACCCCTCCGGCCCCCAATACCAGTTCCTTCTTTTCTAGATTTACAAGTCCATGGAATTTCTCAAACAGTCTTTGAGCTTATTGGTTGCTTTTAAGATGGTGGTGAATGTTTAGTGTAGATTGACCGACAAACCTGTACGTCTTTAAGCGTTGGAGGAAACTGGAGATCCCGGAGAAAACCCACGCAAGTCACGGGGAGAACGTACAAACTCCGCACAGACTAGCACCGGTAGTCATCAGGATCGAACCCGGGTCTCTGGCGCTGTGCGGCAGCAACTCTACCGCCGCGCCACCGTGACGCCCTTCTTGAACTGTTATAGAATCGGTGGAAAAGGAAATGTAACGTAGGGATTTTCACACTGCTGTGATTCACCTTGTTGCTAGGGCCTGATCTGCAGGTCAACCTCTTTGGCAGGGTGTCAACTATTAAGTCATTCTTACACTGAGTTAACAATTAAACAAGCAGGTCTGGATTTACTTTTTATGTTTTATTTATTTATTTTACTTCGGAGTCATGTGAGTGACTACGTGAAGACCCCGCCAGCACGCATGCGCGACATATCGTCGAACGCATTGCGGAAGCGACAGTCGGGAGGAGCGCCGCTCCTCCAGCGTAAGTTTTTGAAAAAACTACCGAAGGTAAGTCTTACCATTTCTGGTGAGCGTGGCAACTCGGTGTTCTGTTTTCCAGAGTCGAAACAGGCACCATGGAGTCGGGAAAATACCGGAGAGCAGCGGCAAAATCCGCTGCTGTGGAAAGGAGCCAGCAGTGTGCCATCTCTCCAGAGCTGCAGGTGCTACCAGCAGCCCCCGACTTCTTGCCGCTACAGACCGCAGGTTCGCCGCGGTCCGCCGGCAAAACCACCCGGAAGTCGGACAGGTCCGTTGCCTCGGCGGGACCTGAGGACACCCCGTTCGCGGTTAGCGACGGCGAACGTCTTTCCCGCATGGAGCAGATGGTGGAGCAGTTGCTCCAGCGTGACCTGCTTTTGCAGGGGCAGAGTCACAGTGGGTCTCTTCGCAGACCCACGGCAGCATCCTATCAAGGACTGCCAAATGTCTCACCCTCTTCGCAGGGGAGCATTAGGGGTCAGAGCTGGGCTGACCCTGAAGAAGGGACAATGGCTGAAGAGTACCTGTGTCAGGGGTGCCAGAAGAGTTGTAGGCATGGGTAATAAACATGCTGTACCAACCCAGAGAACTGCGTTTCTCTAAATGTGCTTGCAGTCAACAACCCATCTGGGGCAACATGAGCCCAACTACAAGGAGCCAGGAGGCTAACTCCAGAAAATCCTTAAACTGCTGACTGCTGGTATCACAGCAGTGGCCAGAACAGCGATGGGGTTGAGATGCCTGAAGAGCTACTAGATGCTCTAGCACTCCTGTGCAATACTCTTTCCAGATTTACAGCTACAGGAAGGGCATCATCAAGCCTGCACACAATCCAATATTGCGGGATTATGCAGGACTAGCAGCACACAACCGCCAACTTGCTGTTTGGGGACTACCTCCCGAAACAGGTAAAAGACCTGGATGAGGAGGCCAAGGCTATAGGCCTGATCAAGGTACCAAACACCACCAAAACCCATTATCAGCAGCGGCAGCACCCCTACACATCCACCAGACATCGTTATCATGAGAGACCATCTGGTGGTGAAAGCTCGAAGGCCGGCCCACCTGCACAACGGTCTTTTTAGACCATGGACCAGCCCGGCCTTCTTGGAAAATGCGCCAACCCCACAACGCAGCAACACTATACACGAAGAAACAAGGACAGAGACAACCCACACAACACCGGTAACCTTGGAGGTAGGTGGGTCTGGTTGTCTCAAAAACATTGCTGCCTAGATTCATCAAGGGTTGGTGGACGGTTGCACTCGTTTCATCATGTGTGGAACACTCTTACCCCTGATCCTTACATACTCGGAAGTATTCAGGGTACTAATTGAATTTGTATATGAACTGTTAAGACTAAAGGGAAAATAGGGTAATTGAGAAGACAATCAGAATCTCAAGAGTTCGTATCAAATATTTTACAAAAACAAAAAGATGACGGATGCCGCATCATTATAGATTTGACCGAACTAAATACTTCCGTTCAGTATGCCTATTTCAAAATGGACACGTTTGTCACAGCCAAATAGCTAATTTCTGATAGGTACTTCATGGCTTGCATCAATTTAAGGATGCATACTATTCAGTGCCAATACACAAGGATCATCGGAAATATCTAAAATTTGTCTGGATGGGACAGCCTTGGCAGTATAAAGCCTTACCCATTGTCATCGACACCCAGGCTGCTTACAAAATTGTTAAAACCAGCTTTAACATAATTAAGGAAACATAACCATATTGCCATGGTTTACCTTGACGATATTCTCATTGTAGGTGAGAATTTGGAGATGGCTACATTGGCAGTTCAGCCACAAAACATATTTTTAAAAGCTGGGATTACATACATCCAGATAAATCAAAAAAAAAAAAAAAAAAAAATGAAACCCTCCACTACCATGGATTATCTGGGGTTCACTATCGATTCTGTTCAAATGTCTATCACCTTGCCACCAAACAAAGGGACAGACTTGACGGAAGCATGTAAAACCCTCACTGGCATCAGGGAACCATCCATTCTGCAAGTAGCCAGAGTGATTGAGAAACTAGTGGCTGCATTCCAGCAGCACAATTTGGACCACTCCATTAACAAAACCTACAAGAGCAAAAATTCTAGCTCTTAAAAATCATGCGGGCCATTTTTGATAGGTCTATGAAACTACCAGAGAAGCTATATTACAATTATATTGGTGGATAGAAAATGCTCAGCATTGCTGTGACCCCATCACTATCATGAATCCCTCGGTTACATTACAGACTGATGCCAGTGTTAAAGGTGGGGAGCAGCTAATACCACCACTAGTTGTGGTGGCAGATGGAGTGCACAAGATTTAACCCTGTTGGGAGCACTAGGGATTAATTATCTAGAAATGCTGGGAGCATTTCTTGGACTCCGGGCCTACTGCTCAGATATGCACCAGTTGCATGTACGGTTACAAATTAATAATACCACAGTGGTGGCCTATATTAATCATATGGGTGGAATAAAATCGATATCATGTGATGAATTGCCTAATTACATCTGGCACTGGTGTCTGGATAGAGAGATTTGGATCTCAGCCACTTACCTTTCAGGTAAACTAAATACGGTGGCGGACACCAGGTCACGCAATTCAACGACAACATTGAATGGATGTTGGATCGGGACCCGGGGCCAGCAGCGATGGATGTTTCTCGCTGCATTGGGGGGATTGTTTTGCTATGCATTTCCCCCCTTCTGCCTCATCAGTCGGGTCTTACAAAAAATTAAATAAGACTCCGCTACGGGTATTTCGGGATTCCCGACTGGCCTACCCAACCATGGTCCCCAGCAGTACAAAGATGGCCGCAGAACACCACTTTCGGATCCTCAAACGGCCGGGCCTGTTGGCACGCCCTGTGACGGGTAAGTCATCCGTGCCATGATCGAATGAACCTATTGATGCAGATTCTGAACAGGCCATTTCTGGACTACGGACTCTCCGACAGGACGATCTATGTCATCACAGCGTCGTGCATGGAGTCCACCAGAGACAGCACTGACATATGTCAGAAGATGGGAGTGTTCTGCTTTAGAACAAACACTTCATATGACTCGGCCACCATCACTGAAGTGCTGGAGTTCTGGCCACCCTTCATTCCATGAAGGTTTGAGCTACAGTGCCATTAATTTTGCAAGGAGTGCCCTATCTAATAACCTGGGCCGAGGGAGTGATCACCTGCCTATAGGATCACACCCACTGGTATCTAAACTGATGAGGGGTATTAATTCTATTCCCCCAGGGCTAGATACACCCATACATGGGACTTAGGCATAGAATTTACTATGCTTCGAGGATGGACACCAATATCGGGGCTCACTCTGGATAAACTAACATATAATATGGTTATGTTTATGGCACTTGTAACAGCACAACGGGTCCAGTCTTTATAAAGCTAAGTATGGATGCCATGTGTTAACCAATGGTAGATAACCTTTCTGATACAGGGGTTACTCAAACTATATCGACCCAGTTCCTCTGGCCAAAAATTATCATTCTGGCCTACCCTGCAGATAGTCGGCTCTGCATTGTGACATATATTTTACGATATAGAAGGAACCAAGAATCTAGGGGCTCGGAGAGGACTTTACCCATAAGCCACAAACGCCCTCATCATAAGGTCACAGTGCAAGCCACTTCCAGTTGGTTAAGGGTGGTATTGGGTGCAGCGGAGATGGACACTAGTGTTTTTAAATCTCACTCCACCAGGGCTGCATCCACATCGGCGGCTAGGATGATGGGAGTTCCTATGGACCACATCCTTGCTACAGCGGGTTGGAGCAGTGAACGGACTTTTCAGCACTTCTATTATAAACCTGTGGCCGATCCTGAGACGTTTGCAGGGGAAAATGTTAAGTTCTGTTACATGATTTACCCAATGTGGGGCATATCACTTTAGGTATGATTAAATACCTTCTTTGTTTTTCAGCACAGTATCATGTCTGAAATACGTTCATCCTCCATCCCTAGCATGGCAGTGTGTGAGCATGGACTCATTCCAGGGCATGAAATCACAGAGCTTTGAAATCTTCACGTAGTCACTCACGTGACTCCGAAGTAAAATAGTAAGATTAAATGAGAACTTACCAGTTTGAAGTTTGATCTTTATTTTATGAGGAGTTACGATGAGGGATTACGTGCCCTCCGGTCCCAAAACCCTCTATTATAAAGTTCAACTGGTATGGAAGTTCTCTCTTATCTTACTATGTTAGTCTACTCTGGTATCTGTGATTTCACACCACTGCTTTGAAGAATGTCGCGCATGCGTGCTGGCGGGGTCTTCACGTAATCCCTCATTGTAACTCCTCATAAAATAAAGATCAAACTTCAAACTGGTAAGTTCTCATTTAATCTTACTATTTTATTTCAAAATAGACTTTATTCAAGTAATAAATACATACAATACATGAACCGTGTCAGAAATACGCTAACAATTCCAAGTGCGCATTAAGTAACAGTTTTTTTTTCAGTCTCTTCAGATAGATGGGGTTCCTGTTCAGTCGTGAGGAGTTTCATGGGCAGATTATGCTCTGGCCCATCCATGTCACCCCATTATTGTGCTTGAGGATTGACTGATACTGAAGCCCTGTTGCTGAGCACCAAACTAACTCAGCACTTGAAGTTGGCCCTTTAGATTGGAGTAGCCAAGCCTGGTAAAAGCAGGAGATATGTGCAGATGGTGGAAACATGGGCCACTAAGAATGGGAGATATAGAGTGGGGGTGGGAGGGAGTGGGGAGAGAGAGAGAGAAAGAGAGAGAGAGAGGCAGACAGACAGAGACAGAGAGATAGATGGAAAGGGAGAGAGAGACAGACAGAGAGAATCAGAGACAGACAGCGAGAAAGAGATAGAGACAGAAAGCGGGGGAGAGGGAGAGAGCGAGAGAGAGAGAGAGAGAGAGGGGGAGAGAGAGGGAGAGAGAGAGAGGGGGAGAGGAGAGAAAGAAAACGATCAAGACAAACGCAGAGAAAAAGATTTATCAGGAACATTTATTTAGCAGTTTGTCCAATGCGTGGGTGGAATAATAAGTGATTCTGTCAAAATTGACCTTTTAAAAGTAATCTTGATTTTGGCATATCTGTGTGGATTTCAATATCTCACCCATTTAACAATGGCCTCCACAGGAACCGTGGCTCACACTTTTAAAAAGTTAAGGGTTACACAAAAAGCTGGAGAAACTCAGCGGGTGCAGCAGCATCTAAGGAGCGAAGGAGATAGGCGACGTTTCGGGTCGAGACCCTTCTTCAGACTGGTCAGGGATCAGGGAAACGAGAGATATAAACAGTGATGTGGAGAGATAAAGAACAATGAGTGAAAGATATGCAAAAAAGTATTGGTGATAAAGGAAGCAGGCCATTGTAAGCTGTTTGTGGTGTGAAAATGAGAAGCTAGTGCGACTGGGGGGGGGGGGGAGGGGGGGGGGAGATGGAGAAGGAATGTCAGGGCCCGAGGGCTGAGGGAGAGGTGGGGAGGAGGTAGTCTGGGTTAACAGAATTGAGAAAATTCAATGTTTAAGCCCAGAGGATGCAGACTCCCCAAGCGGAATATGAGGTGCTGTTCCTCCAACTTGCGGTGTTGCTCACTCTGGCCGTGGAGGAGGGCCAGGACCGAGAGGTCGGATACGGAGTGGGAGGGGGAGTTGAAGTGCTGAGCCACCGGGAGGTCGGGTTGGTTATTGCGGACCGAGCGGAGGTGTTCGGCGAAACGATCGCCTACCCTCCGCTTGGTCTCACCGATGTAGATCAGCTGGCATCTGGAGCAACGGATGCAGTAGATGAGGTTGGAGGAGGTGCAGGTGAACCTCTGTCGGACTTGGAATGACTGCTTGGGTCCCTGAAAGGAGTGGATGGGGGAGGTGAAGGGATGGTGAAGATCTTTCAAGGACTTTTCCAAATGAACCAATGGGCTCGCATTCATTAGTGTAGGAGTTGTCAAACTCTCCCGAGTCCAGAAACCATTTGGCATGATTTTCACATTCAAAAAGTAGGAGAATTAAAAATCATAACATTTTAAGGCAATCTGAGCTAGAATAACAAAGTATTTAAGAAAGAACTGCAGATGTTGGAAAAATCGAAGGAGGACAAAAATGCTGGAGAAACTCAGGGGGTGAGGCAGCATCTGCGTTCAGACTGAAGAAGGGTCTCGACCCGAAACGTCAACTATTCCTTCGCTCCATAGATGCTGCCTCACCCGCTGAGTTTTTCCAGCATTTTTGTCTACCTTAGAATAACAAAGCTTAGTTATTAGAATAACAAAATACCTTTTCTGCAAAAGGGTAGTAGTCACCTTCTTTAAAAAGTTTGGCCACTGCCTTATAATAATGGCATCATTCGGAAACGTTAGTTATTGTGAGTTTCTCTCTATACTTTTTCTGAGCTGGAACACGAGCTCTTTTCCAGGGGCTTCAGCCCGATCTGAAATACCTGGGGAATATCTACTTCAGACAACCGTTAATTGAATATGGTTCCGCCTTCAACACCATATCCCCAAATGAAACGCTCGAAAGCTTTAACGTCCCAGCTGTAAACACCACCAACAATTTCCCCTGGACCAGCCATCCCGACGCAATGGCCAAGAAAGTACACCAATGTCTCTACTTACCGACGGCTTAGGGAGTCTGGCACGTCCCTAACAACTCTCACCAACTTCTACAGATGCGCCGTAGAAAATATTTTATTGGGATGCATCACCGCATGGTTTATACTCTCTAGAATTTAGGAGATTGAGAGGGGATCTTATAGAAACTTACAAAATTCTTAAGGCATTGGACAGGCTAGATGCAGGAAGATTGTTCCCGATGTTGGGGAGGTCCAGGACAAGGGGTCACAGCTTAAGGATAAGGGGGAAATCCTTTAGGACCGAGATGAGAAGGACTTTTTTCACACAGAGAGTGGTGGGTCTCTGGAACTCTCTGCCACAGAGGGTAGTTGAGGCCAGTTCATTGGCTATATTTAAGAGGGAGTTAGATGTGGCCCTTGTGGCTAAGGGGATCAGAGGGTATGGAGAGAAGGCAGGTACGGGATACTGAGTTGGATGATCAGCCATGATCATATTGAATGGCAGTGCAGGCTCGAAAGGCCGAATGGCCTACTCCTGCACCTAATTTCTATGTTTCTATGTTTGGGAGCAGCTCCTATCCAAGATCGCAAGAAATTGCAGAGAATCACAAGCAAACCAACCTTGATTGACTCCGTCTACACTTCACGTTGCCTCGGCAAGGCCACCGGCATAATCAAGGACCAATCTCACCCCAGTCACTCCCTCTTCCTCCCCTCTTTCATCAGGCAAGAGGCGCAGAAGTGTGAAGACGCACACCTCCAGATTCAGGGACAGTTTCTACCCAGCTGTTAACAGGCAACTGAATCATCCTATCACCAACTAGGGAGCAGGCCTGACTTCCCATCTACCTCATTGGAGACTCGGACTATCTTTAACCGGACTTTACTGGACTTTACCTTGCACTAAACGTTGCTCCCTTGTCCTGCATGTGTACACTGTGGACAGCTTGATTGTAATCATGTACAGTCTTTTCACTGACTGGGAATTACGCAACAAAACAAGCTTTTCACTGTACACGTGACAATAATAAACTAAACTGAACTAAACAGTGATGCTATGATCCAAAGAAGCACACAGTTGCCTCTACTTCCCCAGAGAACAAAGGAAGTTCAGTGTGTCTCCAACAATTCTTACCGATGTCTATCAATGCACCATAGAAAGAATGTATCACACACACTGCAACACACCTTGGTTCAGAAACAAGCTCTGCCCAAGACCACAAGATATGTCAGGGAGTTGTGGATGTAGAATACAGCTCACCCCCTCCATGACACACTGGTCAACCTGAGGAGCACCTTCAGCCACAGACTGGTTCCACCAAGATGCAGCACAGAACGCCACAGGAGATCCTTCTTCCCTTTGGCTATCAAACTGTACAACCCCTTCCCCCTTCTGTCATGGGGTAGACTGACTCGCCTCCCCCCCCACCCCCCCCCAATCTTTGCACATCCCCAATCCTGGACCTTCCGCTTGTTACTTTAATTTTGGGGCTCGTGGTGTCAACCGACCTCTCCGTGGTGAGCCCTGTCAACTTACCTCACTCAGGCAAACGACAACGGACAGAGACGGCAGCAGCGCCGCAGCTTGGCGCCAATCCGGAGCGTGCGCCCTTTTTAGGGCGGGCACCTACGGATGTCGAACCGGATGGCATCACCCTGCTGCAGACGTCTGCTGTCAAACGCAAGAAGAAGACTTTAATTTCATATTTCATCTATCGTGTTGTAGTTTATGACTGTTGGCAGATCAATTTCCCTCCTGGGATGAATAAAGTTCTATCGTATCGTATCGTGTCGTATCGTATCATATCATAGTCCAGTTCATCACATATTAGCCGCCTGTCCATTGACTCCATCTACACTGAACACAGCCTAGGCAAAGCAGCCCACATAATAAGGACCATTCTGGTCATTCTCTCTTCCCTCTGCTCCTGATGGGGCGACGATACAAAAGCTTCATAGCATGTACCACCAGATTCAGGAATAACTTCTTCCCCTCTTGTTATCAGACTACTGAACAATCCTTCTATAGCCCTGATCTTCCAATCTAGCTCAGACTTTAGACTTTTTATCTGTAACTTTAGTTTAGTTTAGTTTAGTTGAGAGATACAGCGCGGAACCAGGTCCTTCAGCCCACCGAGTCCACACCGACCAGCGATCCCCGCACACTAACAGCATTGGACACACCAGGGACGGTCCTTGGAACCTTTATTCCTGCTCCAAGAAATAAAGTCCTAGCCTGCCCTATCTCTCCCTCTAACCTAGGCCCTTGTAAATCTTCTTTGCCTTCCTTCCAGCTTTATGTAATATTTCCCGTTGGAGGGTACCCAAAATTGAACATAATACTCCAAGTGCGGCCTCACCAACGTCTTGCACAACAGGAACACAACTTTCCAATTCCTGTGGTCGACACAAAAAGCTGGAGTAACTCAGCGGGACAGGCAGCATCTCTGGAGAGAAGGAATGGGTGACGTTTCGGGTCGAGACGGATGATTCCAATTCCTGCATTCTGTGCCCTGACTGGTAAGGCCAACGGGCGAAATGCCTTCTTTACTACCCCACCGAACAGTGACGCCACTGTCAGGAAAGTATATACGTACTCCTTCGACACTCCCCAGGGCCCTACCGATCACGGTGACCTTGACCTCAATTTCTATCCCAAACTCACTAATTACAACTTCGCTCCTTTTGAACTTGCAGTTCCCCATTCACTGAAGCCCAACCCTAATGTTGTCATTAATCTGAATCCGAAATTCTGGAACTCCCTAGCCCACAGCATTATGAGAGTACCTTCCCTCGAAGGACTACAGCAGAGGCGGTACATCGCCCCTGCAACTGGGGCAATAAGGGATGGGCAATAAATGCCGGTCTTGCCAACAACGCCCAGATCCTGCAGTAAAAGATTCAACCTGTTGACAAGGAAGTTTCAGAGAACCGCCCTCCAGTTGCTGTTCCCCAACTCTCTGTCAACTCCTCACATCTTTGCCTAAAGCACTTGAGGTCAAGCCACCAGCTTCCAGCCAGTGAGTGAATCTGCTTTGAAGGCCTGCCCATCATTCACAGTTCCTCCCAAAACTCGTGTTCATAGTTCTCCCAAACTCATAATGCCAAACGTCTACCCGCTTCCGAAACCCAACAATGTCTAGTTTCTACCGGCTCTTGGCATTAATGTCTTAGAATCAATGTTTTCCGGTTCTCACTACTTTGTCTCACCTACTCTTTGGGTTAAACAGTGAGAGTGGGGATGGTGGCTAGCCAGTGTGAGATGAGGAGACAAGGTGGAATCAGACATGGACCAGTAGAAGATTGGCGGACTGAGGAGGTATAAGAAAGAACTGCATGCGCTGGTTTAAATCGAAGGTAGACACAACATGCTGGAGTAACTCAGCGGGTGAGGCAGCATCTCTGGAGAGAAGGGATGGGCGACGTTTCGGGCCGCCCATTCAAGTGCGGCCTCACCAACCCATCGGTCGAGACCCGAAACGTCACCCATTCCTTCTCTCCAGAGATGCTGCCTCACCCGCTGAGTTACTCCAGCATTTTGTGTCTACGAGGGATGAGGAATGACGGGCAAAAGAGGGCAGAAGAGGAGTGGAGGAATAGGGGAAGGGGGCGGGTGGGTGATGGGCGGATCAGGTGATCTGTTGAGTTATTGACCTTTGTCCAATTTAAGTAGCATCAACCCAATGGTTCAATGGTGCAACAATGGTGCTTTACTAGTCACGCGTGCAACTGCACGGGGAGATTCCCGTTGCATATTTACACATGTGGGCGCTGCCATATCTTGGCGCCATTTATGAAGCACAAAGTGCGGTCCGCCCACGCGCTTGGTCTACTTGAGCAGTTCCCGATCCTGGTGAGCTCTAGGTTTGCTGCAGGACCTCCCTCTGCCTCCTTCCCATCCTTCCTAGATGTATGGCGGAGACAAGACTGTTTTTCAGGACCAATTTGAAGCTGTCACAAGAGGTCTGGAAGAAGGCTGTGGTCCTGAAGCATCACCTATCCATTTTCTCCAGAGATGCCACTCAAAGGACATATTCCTGATCACCCAATCTACCTGTTGTGCTCAGCCAGGTATGGTAGTAGGATTGTTCTCATGAATGGTGTGATTTGGTAAACCATAGTATGATCTATCTAGACAAGGTTTGTCACTATATCCAGGCTACTCATGATACTAATAGTAAGATTAAACGAGAACTTACCAGTTTGAAGTTTGATCTTTATTTTATGAGGTGTTACGATGAGGGATTACGTGAAGACCCCGCCAGCACGCATGCGCGACATTCTTCAAAGCAGTGGTGTGAAATCACAGAACAAACAGTCACAATGACTGACATAGTAAGAGAAAAAGAGAACTTTCATACCAGGTGATCTTTATAATAGAGGGTCGGGAGCGGAGGGCACGTAATCCCTCATCGTAACACCTCATAAAATAAAGATCAAACTTCAAACTGGTAAGTTCTCGTTTAATCTTACTATTTTACTTCGGAGTCACGTGAGTGACTACGTGAAGATTTCAAAGCTCTGTGATTTCATGCCCTGGAAGCTCCATGCTCACACACCGCTAAAGCTGGGATAAGAGGATGGACGTGATTCAGACAAGACACTGGCTGAAAAACAAAACAGGTATTTATTCATACCAAACACAATATTGTGTCCCATAAGGGTTATTTATCTGGCAGCACTTAAAATCCTCCCTGCATAATTGCCAGGGGAGGTCACGGGTTTGTTGTAAAAGCGGTGGAAGGTTTTCTCATTGTTCCAACCCGCTGTGGCCAGGATGTGATCCAGTGGTACCTCCATCCTTCTAGCCGCCGAGGTGGATGCTGCCCTGGTGGAGTGAGATTTATACACATTAGTATCCACCCCCGCCGCATCCAGTACCACCCTTAACCATCTGGAAATGGTTTGCACCGTGACCCTGTGATGAGGCTTCTTGTGACTGACAAGCAAAGCTGTTTCCGTGCCTCTTAGATCTTTAGTGACTGAAATGTATCGCAGAATCAATGTAACGATACAAAGACGGGTGTCCGCTGGGTAAGCCAGGAACTCCAACGTATGTCCAGACACTCCGGGTCGATCTTGCTTCAATAGTCCCTGCACCTGGAATGTGATCTTCCCACTGGTAATTGCCATGGCATCCAGACTGAGTTTGTGCAGGGACTGGACCCGTTGCGCCGTGATCAGTGCCATAATCATGACCATTTTGTAGGTTAATTTGGCCAAAGGGAGTCCCGTGTTCGGTGTCCATCCTCTCAGCATCGTCAATACCGTGCTGATGTCCCAGGTATGGCTATATCTGGGCCTGGGGGGATTGGAATTAAATATTCCCCTCATAAATTTGGATACTAGGGGATGTGACCCAATTCCCAATTGGTCACTCCCCTTGCCCAAGTAAGATGATAGGGCACTCCTGGCACAGTTAATGGCGCTGTAGCTTAGACCCTCATCGTAATGAAGGGTAGCCAGAAACTCCAGCACTTCCGTGATGGTGGCGGTTTCGTATGTTGTTTTGGTAGTCACGCAGAATCCTTCCCATTTCCTGATGTAGGTCAGGTACTGCTTCCTTGTGGACTCTCTGCAGGCTGCCGTGATGGTATCAATGGTCCTGTTGGAGAGTCCGAATCCATGAAGTGGCCGTTTTAAAATCTGCAAATCAATAATCCCATGCGGTCATGACATGGATGACATTCTCCTGTAACAGGATGAACAAGCAGGCTAGGTCTTTTATTCACCCTGATACAGGGTTCTGTGGCCATCTTCTGTACCAGAGGGAACCATGGTTGAGTAGGCCAGTCGGGCACTACCAAGATACCCGATGCGGAGTCTTGCTTGATTTTTTGCAAGACCCGACTGATGAGGCAGAAAGGGGGGAAAGCGTAGCAAAATAAATCCCCCCAGTGTAGCGAGAAAGCATCCATCGCTACTGCCCCCGGGTCTGGCTCCCAAGCAACATACGTTGGTAGTTGGTGATTTAGCCTGGACGCGAAAAGGTCGATATCTGGTGTCCCATAACGTTCTACAATATCTGCGAACACATTCCGATCCAACATCCATTCTATGTTGTCGTTGAATTTCCGTGACCTGGTGTCTGCCACTGTGTTTAATTTACCTGGAAGGTAAGTTGCGGAGATCCAAATTTCTCTTTGCAGACACCAGTGCCAGATATTGTTGGCCAATTCATCACACGATATCGACTTTACACCGCCCATGTGGTTAATATAGGCTACCACCGTGGTGTTGTCAATCTGTATTCTAACATGAACTTTGTGCATGTTAGTGCAGTATGCCTTAAGGCCGTGAAATGCTGCCAGCATTTCTGAATAGTTAATCCCTAAGTTTTTAAATAGGGTTAACTCTGGTGCACTCCATCTACCTCCACAGCTAGAGGTAGTGTTAGTAGCTCCCCACCCTGTGGCACTGGCATCCGTTTGTAAGGTGATCGAGGGGTTGGTGATAGTAATGGGTTTGGAACAATTTTGGGCATTACCCATCCACCAATATAATTCAGCTTTTGCCTTTCCTGGAATTTTCATGGGCCTATCAAAATGGCCAGCATGATTTTTGAGCGCTGTAATTTTGGCTCTTTGTAAGTTTTGGTAATGTAAGGGCCCATATTGTGCTGCAGGAAATGCAGCTACTATCTTCCCAATCACCCTGGCCACCTGCCGAATGGATGGGACCTTAATGCCAATGAGGCTCCTGCAAGCCTCTATCAGGTCTTCCACCTTGCTTGGTGGTAACGTGACAGACATTTGCACTGAGTCAATAATGAACCCCAAATATTTCATGGTGGTAGAGGGTTCCAATATTGATTTATCTGGATGTATCGTAAACCCCAGTTTCTGAAAAAGATGTTTCGTGGCTGTGACTGCCAAAGTAGCCATTTCTAAATTCTCCCCCACTATGAGGATGTCATCAAGATAGGCCATAACAGTATGATTCTGTTTCCTTAAATAGGCCAAAGCTGGTTTCAATATCTTGGTAAACAATCTGGGTGCTGACGATAGCCCATTAGGCAAAGCTTTATATTGCCATAATTGTCCCATCCAGATAAATTTTAAGTATTTCCTATGATCCTTGTGTATGGGTACTGAATAGTATGCATCTTTGAGGTCAACGCATGCCATGTAGTACCCATTGGCTATAAGCTGTATAGCAGTGTCGAAGGTGTCCATTTTAAAATGAATATACTGGACAGAAGTATTCAGGTCGGTCAAATCTATGATGATGCGGCAACCGCCATCTTTTTTGTTTTTAGTGAATATATTAGACACGAACTCCTGAGGTTCTTTAATGGCCTTCTCAATTACCCCTTTTTCTCTCAACCTCTGTAGTTCAGCATGCCCTGCTGCCTTATCTCTATGAGAAAGGACGAATTTCCGACTAGGTGCATGCTGTACCGGGGTAGGGAGTTCGTGAATAAATTCAATTTTGTAGCCCTGAATACTCCTGAGTATATAAGGATCAGAGGTAAAAGTGAGCCAATTCTCGAGGAACATGTGCAACCTGCCCCCTATGCAAAGTGAATTTGGGCCAGTAGTGTTCCTGGGGATCCCAGACCCACCTACCTCCATGGTTACTGCCGGTGTGGTGGTTTCTGGCCTTGCTTCCTCGGCTGGTTGTAGGTGTTCTGGGAGTGGCGCATCTTCCAAGGAGGCCGGCCTGGGCCTTGGCCTAAAAAAGACCGCTGAGCAGGTATGCCGGCCTTCGAGCTTTCACCACCGGCAGACCTGTTAGGGTAACTCTGCCCGGTGGGTGCGTAGGGGTGCGTTCTGTGTGGGTGATGAGGCTTAGTGTACCCAGGTACTTTAATAAGGCCCAAAGCCTTAGCCTCCTCGTCCAGATCTTTAACCTGTTTGGGGAGATCTTCCCCGAATAGCAGGCTTGGAGGCTGCGTCTTCCCAGGCTTACACAACCCCGCGAACTTGGGGTTAAGCGCCGGCTTTATAATGCTTTTCCTGAAATTATTTATTTCATACTGTGTGTTGCACAGTAAGGCCAAAGCATCTTGTAGTTCTTCCAGCATATCCACTCCCACTGCTGTTCTGGCTACTGCAGTAATCCCTGCGGTTAGGAGCTTCAGGATCTTCTGAAGTTTCATCTCCTGCCCTCTACTCGAGGGGCTCATGTTTCCCCATATCGGGTTGTTTACCGCGGGTACATTTAATGACTTGCAGTTTTCTGGCGCCATGTATTTGTCTGCTGTGGCATTGATGGCCTGTTCCTGAAGTTGGTTAGTGGCCATATAATCAATGCTGGCAGCCAGCTTGGGGTGGATGGGTAGGCCCTTCTGGTTGGGCATGGCATGTTTGCTCACCACATCCATATAATCTTCACACACCCCTGACGCTGCAGGTGCTTCAGCCAACTCCCCTTCTTCTGGGTCAGCCCAGTTCTGACCCTCAATGCTCCCCTGTATAGAAGGGGATACATTTGGCAGTCCTCTAAGGGAACTTGCCGTGGGCCTACTAGGGGTCCCACTGTGATCCTGCCCCTGCTTTAGCAGGTCACGTTGGAGCAGCTGCTCCATCATCCGCTCAATGCGGTCAAGGCGACCTCCGTCGCTGCCTGCGAGCGGGGTGCCCTCGGGACCGGACTCCGCTGAGTCAGCCCCGGCCGACTTCCGGGTAGTTTTCCCCGACCGTGGCGTACCAACGGTCTCAAAGTCCGAAAAGTCGGGAGCTGCAGGTAGAACCTGTAGCTCTGGAGAGGCGGTTCTCCGTTGGCTGCTGTCCTTAGCCGCTGATTTGGCCGCCGCTCTCTTAGATTTTCTCCCTTCCATAATGGTCGACTCACTCCTTCGGTGAGACTTACCTGGCGTGAGTTTTTTAAACTCACGCTGGAGGAGCCCCGCTCCTCCCGACCGTCGCTTCCGCATGCGTACGACGATATGTCGCGCATGCGTGCTGGCGGGGTCTTCACGTAGTCACTCACGTGACTCCGAAGTAAAATAATAAACCAATGGCGATTCAGTTTGTTTAGAGACACAGCATGGTACACAAGCCGTCATCCCACCGAATCCGTGCCGACCAGTGATCACCCACAGCACACTAGTTCTATCCGGGACACTAAGGACAATTGACAGAAGCCAATTAACCTACAATCCTGCACATATTTGGAATGTGACAGGACACCGGAGCGCCCGGAGAAAACCCACAGGGCCACGGGGAGAACGTACAAACTCCACACAGACAGCACCCGTAGTCAGAATCGAGCCCGGGTCTCTGGCGCGGTGAGGCAGGAAGTCTACCGTTGCCCCACTGTGGTGCCCAATATCTTAGGGCATTCGCCGGAAAGCATTTTTAAAAAAGAAGTTGCTGTGAGGCACACAGATGGCCATTGATCTGGAGTGGGGGGGGGGGACACACATGTGCTAGCACTAAACACAGCATCCTGACCTGAAGAAGGCACCAAACTACCACACACAGCTCAGCCAAGCTACAGTGCAGCACTTAATCAGAAAACACGCCCACCCAAACCACATCACACACAGCTGGGGCCTGATAGTCTCCTCTGCGGTAGCCAGCCTCTACAGAGGAGCCTCTGACTACTGACCTTCCTCAGTCCCAGACGTCTCATTCTGTGACCACACTCTATCTGTCCTATCTTTAGTTCTCCTTGTTTGGGGTGGCAGGGGTAGATACTTGGTAAACAAAAGAACGCAAAGTACTGCAGTTGCTCAGCGGGTCAGGCAGCATCTATGGAGAACATGGATAGGTGACCTTTCAGGTCGGGACCCTTCATCAGACTGATTGTGGTGGAGGGGAAGAGAACGCTGGTCGGTGTGGACTCGGTGGGCCGAAGAGCCTGTTTCCACCCTGTATCTCTAAACTAAACTAGCATAGAAACATAGTAGGCCATTCGGCCCTTCGAGCCAGCACCGATATGATCATGGATGATCATCCAGAATCTGTACCCCGTCCCTGCTGTTTCCTCGTACCCCTTGAGTCCGTCAGCCCTAAGAGCTAAATCTAACTCAAATCAAACTTATATCAATACTTTCAACCTGCTGGCTGTTACCCCTTGTATTTATGGCAATCTTTAACAAAATTGTAACAAGATTCCTAGCTATTTCCTCCATCTTTCCTTTGAAGATTTAGGGTGGGACCCACCTGGCCCAGGTGCCTTGTATACATTTAATATTTCGAGGCTTTTCATGGCACACGCCTGCATTAGGGAGAGTTCAACTGGTTTGATCAGACTTTGTTTCATTTTGCAAACTTCATTCATGAAAGATGATGAGAAAAATGTACGATGCAGTTATTATTCCACACTTCAAAACATTATAGTAAATGTACATAGTTTATTACTTAAGAGGATTCATCTGGTCTCAGATTGGTTAGTACTTAATTTAATAAGACTCTTTTGATCCCCCTTGTGCTGTTAGCGAGCCTTTATGTTGCTCTCTTCCCACTTCAGATATTTTTTTCAGTTGTGTTCAAAAGATTACTGTCCAGCTCTCACTGCTCCATAATTTTCGATTCCATGGGGTTAGAATTCCTCCCCGGTTGCTCTGTGAACCGACAACACAAGTAAGTCTGTGATAATTCTTGCAGTGAAATTGGAGCCAGGATCTGAAAGAAGTATTTAGAAGTCCTTTCAAACGCTTAGAAATGTGACTGCACTTGGTGGCAGGGAGCTTCCATCCGGATCTCAACACGTGTGTCGGAAGGAAGTGCAGATGCTGGTTTAAACCGAAGAAAGACACAAAATGCTGGAGTAACTCAGCGGTACGGGCAGCGTCTCGGGAGAGAGGGAATGGGTGACGTTTCGGGTCAAGACCCTTTCTTCGGACTGTCTGAAACGTCACCCTTCCCTTCCCTAAGCCTCTCCCGCTGAGTTACTCCAGCATTTTGTGTCTATCTTTGGATCTGAACACAACTCTCACTAAAGGAAGTCTAGCATTCTCATTGCGGCTTGACGGGGTGGCGCTTTAATGCACGTTATAGTCAATGAAGTGTTGTAATGAGGAAAAAATGAACAAAACAATTCCTATAACGAATATGGTGATATTGACTCATCTATTTCTCGTTAGAGACGGTTTAAAGTTGGATCGGACATTGGGGTGAACTCCCAAACTTCCCTTCCAAAGTGTTTTGGGATTGCGCTAAACCATGGGAGTGAACCGGCTCAGGCAAGGTTTACACCAAGTGCTGGAGTAACTCAGCGGGTCGGGCAGCATCTCTGGCGAGAAAGGATGGGTGATGTTTCGGGTCGGGTACCTTCTTCAGACTGAAAGTAGGGGGTGGGAGATGGGGCTGAAGAACTGGAGGCGAGAATAGACCAGGGCCTTTCAGGGCCGGCCACAAATGACCTCAGGCAGGACGTTGCCTGGTAGGCCCAATGTTGGCTAGATGAGCTGTGATCTCAAAAGGGAAACAAGATGGAGAACTGTGGAACTGGTAAAACAACTAAGGTGGGGGAAGGGGGCAAGAGGGGAGGGAGGAGGGGTGGGGAGTGTAGGTAGAGGTTACTTAAAATTAGAGCATTAATTGTTCATACCGCTGGGTTGTAGGCTACCCTAGCAAAACATGAGGTGCTGTTCCTCCGATTTGCATGTGGCCTCACAGTGGCGATGGAGGAGGACAGTATGGGAATGGGAAGGGGAGTAAAAATGCTTAGCATCCGGAAGATCCAGTAGGGCTTGCAGGATCGAACGCGTAAATGGTCCCCGAGTCTACGTTTGGTCTCGGCGATGTGCAGGAGCCCACATTGGGTACACAGCATGCTGTCCTTTCAGGTTAGACAGTGGTCCACAGCGCGGACCCGGTGGGCCGAAGTGACTGTTTCCGTGCTGTAACTCTAGTCAAAACTAGAGAACACAAAGCCTACTCTGTTGGGGGACGAGTTGTGGCATCTGTGGAGGCAACAGGCCAGGACTGAATGTGGGATTGTGGCTTTGGATAATATTCTGACGTTTTGTCGGTTATACTTGGGATTAAGATAATCTTCACACAAAACTTCCCCTTAGGGTGAAAGAAGAAGTCTGTTCACAGTCTGGAAACGGTGAGTGTGTAACAGGGTACAGGCATCAGTTGTTCGATAAAATCATACATCACGTCAACAACTCGGAAAATAATCTAGCTTCTTTATTTTAATGCAGAGGTCACAAAGGGGCCGAGACGTAATGGAATTAGAAGGGAACTGTGAGAAATATTCCATCAAAAGAGAAAATGCTGGAGCATTCAAATGGTCAGGTAACATCTGTGAAAAGCGAAGCAAAGTTCATTCTTTGGGTTAAACACTTTTCATCAGAATCGGGAAATAGAGAAAAAATGTGCGTTTTAACTTGCAGTGAAGGCGGGGAAAGAATGGATGGGATAAATGGATCGATTGTGACAAACATGTTTAGTTTAGTTTAGTTCAGTTCAGTTGCAGGAAAAATGTTTCCGATGTTGGGGGAGTACAGAACCAGGGGTCACAGTTTAATAATAAGGGGTAGGCCATTTAGGAATGAGATGAGGAAAAACTTTTTCACCCAGAGAGTTGTGAATCTGTGGAATTCTCTGCCACGGAGGGCAGCGACGGCCAATTCACTGGATGTTTTCAAATGAGAGTTAGATTTAGTTTTTAGGACGAACGGAATCAAGGGATATGGGGAGAAAGCAGGAACGGGGTATTGATTTTGGATGATCAGCCGTGAACATGTCAAATGATGGTGCTGGCTCGAAGGCACGAATGGCCTACTCCTGCACCTATTTTCAATGTTTCTATGTTGAATGCAGTTTAGAGATACAGCGCGGAAACAGGCCCTTCAGCCCACTGAGTCCCCGCACATTAACACTAGGGACATTTTTTTAAACATTTATACCAGGCCAATTAACCTACAAACCTGTGCGTTTTTGGAGTGCGGGAGGAAACCCACGCGGGTCACGGGCAGAACGTACAAACTCCCGTGATCAGGATGGAACCGGGGACCCGGGTCTCTGGCGCTGTAAGGCAGCAACTCTGCAGCTGTGCCACCATGCCGGGGTATATTGAACAGTTCTCCAGTCAAACGAGTCAGACGGCGCCTTTAGAAGATGGTAAAACATGCGCAAAAGCAAGTAGAAGGGTCCATAGACTTGTCGGGCTCTACCGTCAAAACCCTCACAAAAAGAAAATGCGATTGTACCTCGGCACACGTGACAAGACACGAAACTAAAGTTTCGTTTCGTGTCTTGTCACGTGTGCCGAGGTACAATCTTCAACAAGGTGATTGCTCAACTAATCGTTGGCCGCGATTCACTTCCCCGGCAGCCAAAAGCCCAACCAGCTCAGCCCGAATGGACTTCGGTGGAAAAACAAAACATGGACAACATTATAGGTAAGACGACTTGGAACAGAACCGCTTTGTTCTGATACAGACAAAAAAAGCAAGTATCTGCAGTATTTTTGAGTTTAATGATGTTTATTGGAAGAACACTTAGGCTTCCAGAGGGTGGAGGAATACAACACTTCCAGTTATTTTCCAACGTGCTCTGATTTGGTGCCAAATATGTCTGGGATGTGGTATTATGTCAGATTCTCTGTCTAGTCTGAAAGGGGCAAATGAAATACGTTTTCATTATTCTATGAGAAATACACAGCCTTCAGAGTTTTGATTTTAATTTTAGAAACATCAATAATAGTAAGATTAAATGAGAACTTACCAGTTTGAAGTTTGATCTTTATTTTAAAGTAAATGCTTTTGATTGATGCAGGAGTGTGGTTAGGTATACTCTGATAAGTGGAATAATTAATTTCCTTTTTGTGATCAATTTTGCTCATGTGTTTAGAGCAAAATGCGTTCAGATTAAGATCGGGGATAGGAGACTGGCTGCAAGAACGTGTGTGAGTGTGATTGGTTCTTTCCTGGAGCATTTTTGATCTGAAAATTGTCTAAAACGACTTTGTTAATTTTTAAATTGGAAAGGGAAATTGTTAAGAGGTGCGAGTAGTTTCGAGTTGCTTCCTTATCCAACAGAATGGGAAACCACGCAAATGAAGATATGACCACTGGCTCGGAAAGTCCTCTACAAGAAATATGCAGTGAATTTCCACAAAAAGCTGATCGATTGAGAATCCTTTCCGGATTGTTAACTAGAGAATTAGGGAACAAACTATGGCCCCGAGGGAATTAATTGAATTGTGGGGAAATTATTACGGGGAGAGCGAGCAGAGCGGAGTATTAATGGCAAGTTGGAAGGAAGCAACTCCAAAACGGGGATAGCGTTAGAAGATACCAAAGCATTTGGACCTCCAGGTAGCCTAAGAGGAGAGCCTGAGAGTATTAAAGATGAAGAGAGAAGGAGATCTTTTACAGAAGATTATCATCTATAAGTCTTAAGCGCGAGGACCCGATGGTTGCCACTGGTTACGAGGGGGATGATGATGATTATTTAGAAGACTGATTATTTAGAAGAGAGCGTTAGAACTGGAAATTCAGGTCCACCACCATATTCACCTTACGATCCCAATACCTCAAATGCACATCGTGGAGTTCGTAATAGGAAGAGACAATTAAATCCCAATGCACAATCTTCCTTAACCCCGACCGCTCTGTCCTAGAGTTCATGGTACCAGAGGCCAAACTAGGAAAAAGACTAAATTAGTTATGGAGAAAGAAGAGCATACCCCTAGACAAATTGAACGAGCAGTTAAGGATGGAAGGAAATCCTTTAGAAAGTACCGTGAACCCCCTGGTGAAGGGGAAGACACATCTGGGTGTGAGACCTTAATTGAAGAGGCTGAGGTAGATCCTGAAGCTAAACAAACAACCCTTAGACAGTTCCCTGTGAGGGAAAAGCCTAATCCTTCTTTTGATCCAGCCAATGCAGTGAGTGCGAATAATCCCCGTGCAATTAGAGTCTATTCCCCCATGGAAGCCTAACGAGATGATGGCTATTTTAAGCCAAATACCTGATCGTAGAAAGTCACCCGCTTCTTTTGTGGAACTACAATGCGCGTTTATCACGCTGTTTCCCGGGATTTATGGGCAGTGATTTAGCAAAATAATTACCCCAAATGAGCATGCCAGATTCCTAACGGATTTAGGACATCCGTCGCATGAAGCTCTTGCAAATACGATAGCGGACAATGGAGCAAGGGAGGAAGCTGTTTTAACAGCTCTTGCCAACACCCTTCAGAAACCAGTCGATCTGGCCAGAATATGACCAAAAAGGGGAGAAGAAGCCGTTGAGCTTCTAAATCGATTTTTAGAGCGATTCTCTGAATTATATATGGACACTGGCTCATGATAAGAGTGGAAGGGACAGTGAGCTGGAAACATTCTTGAAATCATACGAAGGACAGGAATGGGAAATAGAAGTATTGGCGCTAGTGGAAGGAAAAGAGGGAGCTGTCGAATATGCCAAGATACCAGCACAATAATGGATAACATCTGATGATGTTGCTCCTCACAATACTCGAAAATAGAATTTCCCGGCTAGAGCCAAAGAGCTAGGAAAGACCTAGACAGATGGTAAGAAAGGCAAACACCTTGGAAAACCCGAATAATTACCAAAAGCAAAATTTGTCTAATCAATTGTTGTTGAATTTTCCCAGGCCCCCAAGGAAGGATGTTACCCACTTACGTCATCATCTGGGGAGTGAGGCATACGAGTGTGTGGACCCTCAAGTGTGGGCGGAGGACACTGCTCAGGTAGGATGCATGAACATCAATCCCATCCGTGCAGCTCTCCAGAAAGGTGTAACACTTCCTTCAATCCAACAATATCCATTGAAACTACAGGCCATCAGCATCATTGACAAATTAATTCAGGGTTTGCTAGCACAAGGAATATTGGTGAAGTGCCAATCTATCTGTAACACCCCTATTCTTGCCGTTCCGAAACCGGGAAAGGAGGGTCAATATAGACTCGTACAAGACTTAAGGGAAATCAAATCTGTTGTAGAACCACTTTATGCCCGAGTGCCAAATCCCGCCCATATCCTAACCCAACTACCGGCTGAAGCCAAAGTCGTTCCAATAGTCAACTTACAAAATGCATTATTTTCTCTTCCTCTTCATGAAGACAGCCAATATGTTTTTGCCTTCACCTATAAGGGCCAACAATATACCTGGACCAGGTTGCCTCAAGGATTTGTCAACTCGCCTACTTTATTTTCCAGGTGTACGCAGGATCAGCTAAGTACTTTAAAGTTTAAAATGAATTCAACATTAGTGCAGTATGTTGATGACCTAGGTGGCTAGTAAAGATGAATAGCCATATGTTGGTGGCTAGTAAAGATGAATCCACTAATTGGGAAGACACTGCACAACTACTAAATCATCTAGCCGATCTAGGAGATGTGGTCTCCCCATCGAAAGTACTGGTAGCTCAGGAGAAAGTAAAATTTCAAGGAATTATAATTTCGGCCACCAAAAGAAGTCTTGAGGAGGGCAGACTCGAACCCACCTGTGAATTTCCAGTCCCAAAAGAAGTCAAACAAATGAGGCAATGGCTGGGCATGGTCAATTATTGCAGACCCTGGATTCCAAATATAGCTCTAGAAAAAAAGGAGCTAACACCCTATACCAGAATGGAGGGCGAATTTAAATTACCAAAGAAAGCACAGGAAGCATTTGAGAACTTGAAAAGATCGCTGATGCGAGCCCCGGCATTGGGAAGGCCATTAAACGATCGTCCTTTGTACAATTCTGTCCGATTGTGCCACTTCTGTGTTAACTCAAAAGCATGGGGATAGACATAGACCAGTTGCATATTACTCCTCTAAATTAGATCCAGTAGCTAGGGGACATCCTCTTTGCACTCAAATCTTAACTGCAAACTACAATAGTTTACAATCAGCTGCCAATTTGACACTCCAACAGGAGATCGTAGTGTAGTTCACATTCGGTATCGGCATTGTTGGGGCAACTTCAAACCCAGCATTTGACAATGGCACGCCAAAATAAGTATGAGATCTACCTGTAGAACAATCCAAAATTGCAGCTTAAACACTGTGCATTAATTAGCCCAGCCTGTTCAAGAAGGAACTGCAGATACTAGGAAATCGAAAGTAGACAAAAATGCTGGACAAACTCAGCGGGTGAGGCAGCATCAATGGAGTGAAGCAAATAGGCAACGTTTCTGGTCGAAACCCTTCTTCAGACTGATGTGAGGGTGGGGAAGAAGAAAGGAAGAGGTGGAGCCAGTGGGCTGAGGGAGAGCTGAGAAGGGGAGGAGAAAGTACGGACCACCTGAAATTGGAGAAGTCAATGTTCATACCGCTGGGGTGCAAACTCCCCAAGCGAAATATGAGGTGCTGCTCTTCCAATTTAACCCAGCCTCTTTTCTTATTTCACCCCTAGAAAGGCGAGCAGAAGCAGGACACGACTATCTATTTGTTATAGAGGAGGAAACATCAGTGAGAGAGGACTTGAGCGATGT
Source organism: Raja brachyura (assembly GCA_963514005.1). Next base: position 5,905,406 of record OY740812.1, on the reverse strand, counting down.
ACCCATGGAGGACCCTAACCACATTATATGTGGATGGTGGTGCATCCATTGGTCTGTGGGGTGAGAGGTTGTCTGGGTATGCAATTATTACCCAAAAGACGGAGATTGTAGAAAAATAGAGGATTTCTAACTTCTGCAGGAACCCAAATATCACACAAACAATGGGTGACAAATTTATTGAAAGCCTTAATGCTACCCAGACAAATCTCTGTAATAAAATCTAGCACCCATACTAAAGGACAGATCCCAGTGGACATTGGAAATCGTAATGCCGATTTAGTAGCTAAGAAAGTATCATGGGAACCCAATGTGGTGGTACATAAAATTATGAGGCAGATTGAAAATTTACATAATGAGCTCCCCCCCGGAAGGTCAATGCTAACCATCTAGGAAATTACACAGTAGTTAAGAACTAGTACCAGCGAGAACCCCGGGACAGAGACCGAAGCCAACATTGTAAAGAGCTAATAGAGTAATGAACCAACATAGTAGAGAATCAACATAATAACGAGTTACCATAGTGAGGAGTGCATACATAAATAAGAAGAGGTACTGGAGGAAAGACTTGGTTAACTTGAATTGTATTGGGAATAGCAGAGCAGATGTATATTTGCCCGATGGATTTGAATTGTTTATCCCTTGATGGTAAAGCAGCTTATATTATCAAGGTGGAAAGAAATTGTCCCTGGATTTTGCATTTTTGATTGGACTTTGGATTAAATTAATAGCAAAATAAATTGATTGTTTAAATTTGAACAGCTGGGAATTCCACAGGAATTGGAATGGAATTGTATTATCGGCTACAATGCTGTGGAATTGGAAGGATAAGATTGGCATTGGAATTTGAAATGGTAAATTGAAGGCTGAGACTGAATTTGGTTAAATTGGTTATCATGGTTTGCCTTAAATTAAAGTCACGCCTGTAGGGAAATCTGGACTGAACCCAGCTGAAATTTATATGTTTACCTGTCATCAGATATACATAGTATAACATCGTGTGAGTATGAAGAAGGTTAATTAGTGTTGATCCTAGAATAGTGAAGAGTCTGTTAGGGAACAGAATAGGAATAGGGATACAGTAATAGAGCACATTATAATAGGTTCAATAGATAATAGAATAGGAATAGGTTCAAGTGAAATAGAACTATAGCAGATGTATGGGAACACATGAGTGCATGATAGTAACTTGCTTTGTCCCAAGTGCCTTAGGATTTTCTAAGGTTTAGGTTCTACTGTGGAAGGTGATGGAAGACTGGGCAGTAACACGGATGGAGGGAATTCGTGCGCCCAAAAGCTTGGGAGGTGAAGAATCCTCAGACAGAACTTGTGAATTTATGCCCATGAAAATCCAGTTATTGTGAAGAAACATCATCATCTTGCATTGCTGATGGATGGGAAATGTAAAAGACACACTTATGTATATCTGATTGTTTAGTTATCATATGAAGGTTATCATGAATGATAAAACGGGGGAATGTTTATATTGGCTAAATTAAATAAACCATAAATTGGAGGATCCCTGCACTTGTCAGAATTGCTTAACCCTTGTCAGCTGAACTTTACAGGCTTTGATTGGCACCAGCCAGTCCAGGCTCAGACTGATATGCAGGATGGTAAGGGGTCTAGGTGTTCTCCATGTTTCTCTTAAATTGATAACATGTACAGCGGTTTGGCAAACTAACCTTAAATGCATCATTTCTATTGGATCGCTGTAAAAGCATTGTAAATACTACAAATAATGTTGCAAGGTAATGTTGGAAGATCCTGTTAATTGATGATTGGTCGAACTGTTGAGCCTTGGAGAAATTGTTTGAATCTCAAGGCACATGTGTCAACATTTGTTCTTGGTTGCTTTCTTTGAGAGCTTTCTTTTTTATACAATGTATGAACTGTCGTATCACTGGGTTAGGGGAATACCTTTATGTATTGGGTTAATCGATATATGTAATTGGGTTATTAAGAGACCACCCCCATGTGGTTCGGCCCCACGAGATCCCAGGACATATAAAAGTCCGCGATCACGAGGCTCAGCGTCGAACTTCTGGGAGAGCGCTTTGGACTGCGTGAACTTCTGGAGTGTCTCTGTCTGAGTGAGGCCTAGAGGGCTTGAACAGGCAGACATGAGGATCGAACCCGCGGTGGGATAGGTACAGTAGTTGCACTGTGACGCGCTTTTGTTAAAATAAAATGTAGTTGTTTCAAGGGCTTGATTCAGTGTTTTTACTGAAACTAGACTGGGGGGAAGCTTAGAAACGAACAATTATCACTATGTTCTCTAAATACTTGTCTCTCCTCAGATGCTACCTTCCCAGATAAGAATTTCCAGCATTTTTTTTCTTGTTCCGCCAAAATCCCAAATATAAAGGACCATTTTAAAATGCTTATTACAAAACACAGAGTGAATCCACTCTAGAGTCCACTAGTGTGGGAATGCTCCAATGGAGAGATCTATCTATCTGTATATCGCGAGGGAGTCTTGGTGCTCAAGTGCCGCTATTGAAATAACAGGGCACATTTTCAAACTGAAACAAAAAGTCTATGTGTATTTTCAGAGGTTTGTTTAGACTGTCTATTGGAGTCAAAGTGGTTCTGAGAGGCGATGGTTGTAATTAACAGATGAAGCTGTTGGCTACAACCCCGTATTCCTGCAAATGATTTCCCTGAGGCAATAGACTCAGTAGCACAAAATAAAAAGAAGCAATTATTTGGCTCCAGCAGTAGGTGACAAATCCATTGACTACAGTATGTTCCAGCTGTTTGCTGGAGGGCCCTGTGGTTTGGCGCTGCACCCTGAGTGGGTTTCGATGTGTGCGAGCTTTACACGCAACACTCCACAGCTTCGCACAGGCGTATCGGCAATGCTCCTACCCATTGGTTTCCATGGGAGAGGTGATTGGGAAGGGTGGGTTAACCTGTTGCACGCCTGCAGCAGCAAAGCCAGGCATGCCTATTCACCCGTGTGTTTCATTGAATGTCCTTTCCATGGCCTGTGTGATATTCTATTCAGGGTAGGCTCCACCCTGTTGTGGAACCAACGCAGGGAGGAAGGCATGTAGGAAGGAACTGCAGGTGCTGGCTTACACTGGAGATAGACACAAAATGCTGGAGTGACTCAACGTCTATGTGCCAGAGGTGTTACTGTAAGCGTGATTATTATTGTATGTAAAACAAATAATTGTACTGTGCATTGGTACATGTGACAATACAATATATTTTATTATCTTTTATCTATAACCTATCCACCGAGATGGAGGCAGAGTAGTGTGGATAAGGTGAAAGTGAGTGCAGGATGCTTTTTAACACTAAAGATGACAAAGGTATCACTGGCATTCTCTTCTTTCTCTTCACGCATCTCCCTTCTTTGCAGTTTGTAACAAGTCTAGGAAGGAACTGCAGATGCTGGTTAACACCGAAGATAGACACAAAATGCTGGAGTAACTCAGTGGGACAGGCAGCATCTTTGTTTCTCTCTCCACAGGTAGAGTTATGGAGTCAACAAGTTATACAATGTAGAAACAGGCCCTTCGACCCAACTTGCCCATGCCGACCAAAATGCCCCATCTACACTAGTCCCATCTGGGTACACAAAAGGCTGGAGAAACTCAGCGGGTGCAGCAGCATCTAAGGACCGAAGGAGATAGGCGATGTTTCAGGTCGAGACCCTTCTTCAGACTGGTTGTCCCACCTGCCTGTGTTTGAACCATATCCATCTAAACTTCCTATCCATGTACCTGTCAAATGTTTTTTAATCATTGTGGTAGCACTTGCCTCAACTACCTCCTCTAGCAGCTCATTCCGTTGTGTAAAAAAGATGCTCTGCAGGTTGCTATTAAATCTTTCCCATTCGCACCTTAAACCTATGTCCTCTGGTTCTTGATTTCCCTACTCTTCAGTAAAAGACTACATGTATTTACACTTTCTGTTCCTCTCATGATCTTAAACACCCCAATACATTCACCCCTCAGCCTCCTGAGCTCCAAGGACTAAAGTCCTGGCCTACTGAAACGTCTCCCTGTAGCTCAGGCCCTCGAGTCCTGGCAACATCCTCGTAAGTCTGACCCATTATTGATCAAGGAATGACACTGGCTTCCCCCTGGTCTGTTGGGTCTGGAAGCCCGACCCAAATGTAAATGGCCCACGTGACTAATGTCACCAGCAGGACAAGTTTGAGCTTTATCTTCAGCTACATGTGTAAAGGTCATTGCGTTAGAACAGTGACTGGAGGAGTGATGATTGATCAGGTCCCCCCCAGGTAAGGAGTTGCCTAGCAACGATGATGTTGTTAGCAACTGCATCCGTCATTTGGATTTTCTTGGACTTTCCTTCCGCTGGCTTAATATCTGCGAGTCAAATTTGAACCCAATAATATCACCAATCCCATTACCAACCATTGACAGCAATTCTGACATCATGTAGAGACGGAATAGCCATTTGTAGCACTTGTAGAAACATATAAAATTCTTAAGGCTAGATGCAGGAAAAATGTTCCTGATGTTGGGGTGTCCAGAACCAGGGCGTCACAGTTTAAGAATAATAGGTAGGCCATTTAAGATTGGATGAGGATTTTTTTTTTCACCCAGACAGTGAATCTGTGGAATTCTCTGCCACATAAGGCAGTGGAGGCCAATTCACTGGATGTTTTCAAGGGAGAGTTAGATTTAGCTCTTAGGGCTAATGGAATCAAGGGATATGGGGAAAAAGCAGGAACAGGGTACTGATTTTGGATGATCAGCCATGATTACATTGAATGGCGGTGCTGGCTCAAAGGGCCGAATGGCCTACTCCTGTTTCTAAAATGGTTCAATGGTTCATTGTCACTTTGTGCATTGCACCGTGAAATCCTTTTTGCATAGCTCACACATGCACGAGTCGTCACATTTTGGTGCCGTTTATTAAAATTAAAAATGTTGTACTCTGTCATGCGCAGAGGGAGGGTTGCTGCCTCACAGCACCAAAGACCCAGGTTCGATCCTGACCACGGGAGCTGTCTGTACGGAGTTTGGACATTCTCCCCGTGACCATGTGGGTTTTCTCCGGGTGCTCCGGTTGCCTCCCACACTCCAAATACGTGCAGGTTTGTAGGTTAATTGGCTTCTGTAACTTCTGTACTAATCAAAGTCAAAGGGCCTGTTTCCACGTTGTTCCCCTAAAACTAAAACTAAAACATTGAGGTGGAAACGAAATGAGCAGAAATCACAGCAGGTAAGACAGGTGCAGGTCTCAGCACGTGTATCAGATTTATCTTTGCATTTGTAACAATTACTTACATGAGTGCTTGAAATAATTTCAATTGTGCAATTAAGGTCAAGTTTCTAAAAATGTTCAGCTCACGAACAGATAAATGCAGCCAACAATGCAAGGGAAACCGCGTCGAGCTCCAACATAACGTGCGAGGAAAAGATCACGTTTCGGCAAGAGTTCAGTTCCAGTTGCTGATACATATCTGCAGTTACACAGGGACCCGGTGAGACCGCACCTGGAGTATTGTGTGCAGTTTTGGTCTCCTAATTTGAGGAAGGACATTCTTGCTATTGAGGGCGTGCAGCGTAGGTTCACCAGGTTAATTCCCGGGATGGCGGGACTGACATCTGATGAAAGAATGGGTCGACTGGGCTTGTATTCACTGGAAATTAGAAGGATGAGAGGGGATCTTATAGAAACATATCCAATTCTTAATGGATTGGACAGGCTAGATGCATGAAAAATATTCCCAGTGTTGGGGGAGTCCAGAACCAGGGGTCACAGTTTAAGAATAAGGGCTGAGATGAGGAAAGACTTTTTCACCCAGAGAGTCGTGAATCTGTGGAATTCTCTGCCACAAAAGACAGTGGAGACCAATTCATTGGATGTTTTCAAGTGAGATTCCGATTTAGCTCTTTGGGCAAACGGAATTAAGGGATATGGGGAGAAAACAGGAACAGGGTACTGATTTTCAATGATCAGCCATAATCATATTGAATGGTGGTGCTGACTCTAAGGGCTGAATAGCCTACTCCTGCACCTATTTTCTATGTTTCTATGTAATACTGCTGGTAGTCGACTTCCTTCATCTTCATCATTGGAATGAAAGCTTGCCTTCAGATTTAATGTCATACACTTGGCCTGGATTAAGTGTGAAATGGAGTCAACAGGTGTCAATGAATAAAGGGCCTGTCCCACCAGCATGCGACTGCATGCGGCCAGCGCGACCTAACGTGGTTGCTTGAGGCGTACGGCCTCGCGGAGCCGGTCCCACTTCGATCGCCAGAGGCGTATGGAGTTGTGTGGGGCTGGTCCCAACATCGCGCGGGGCTCCGAAAAACTGACACTGTCCAAAAACTCCGTGCGCCAACGGCCTGTCGGCCCGCAGCCGCATTGAGGACGTACGCTGCGTCTTGATGGCGTATGTAGCGTCTTGACGGCGTACGCTTAGCGCGTGGTGTTGCGCGATGACGTCACCGCCCAACGCCGTGCGACGTCCAAATTCAATCGGCCCGCCTCCTGCCCAGCTGATTGGTGAGTATGATGTCAGGACCAGCCCCGCACAACTCCATACGCCTCCGCGGTTCGAATTGGGACCGGCCCCGCGAGGCCGTACGCCTCAAGCGGCCATGTTTGGTCGCGCTAGATGCATGCAGTCGCATGCTGGTGGGACAGGCCCTTTACTCTCAGCATGGACCCAGGTTCTTCTACTTATTGAGTCTCTGCCAATCATGAAGCAGTCATTTGCACTAATCCTACACTAATTTTGTTTCCCTGTGTCTCGTGGTCTGGTCCAACGATCACCCATACACTAGTTCTATCCTACACACGGGGGACAATTTGCAGAAGCCAATTAACGTGTAGGGTCCTTGGAATGTGGGAGAAAACCAGAGCACCTGGGCAAAACGTGCAAACTCCATACAGTCAGAATCGAACCTGGCTCTCTGGCGCGGTGAGGCGGCAACTCTACCGCTGCACCACCATGCCGCCCTAGAACTATGCAAATCAGAAACACTGAAAATATCCTGAGATTTAAAAAAACCTTTGACTTGAAAGGCCGCCGATGTGAATATTTACACTTTGCACAACAACTTTTGAAAAGTATTTAAAAGATACAATGGCCTTCAGTTCCCCTGGGCAAGGGAGGGGAAACTTCACCATAGCTACCAAATAGTATCAAACATTATGATGGGTGTTTTCCCCTGGGGGTGCTTAATATTCTCAAGGTGCAGAATACACTTCTTGCTAGATTAATACTTATATACTTAGAAATCCGTGTTGATATTTCCTGAACACTTAATCCAAAATCTGTCAGGGTTCCAACTGCTACTTGCTTTGGAGCAGCTGCCTCTGTTTTCACCTTGAAGGTAGATACAAAATGCTGGAGTAACTCAGCGGGACAGGCAGCATCTCTGGAGAGAACGAGTGGGTGCCATTTCCGGTCGAGGCCCTTCTTCAGTCTGAAGAAGGGTCTCAACCCGGAACCTCGCCCATTCCTTCTCTCCAGAGACGCTGCCTGTCCCGCTGAGTTACTCCAGCATTTTGCATCTACCTTCGATTTAAACCAGCATCTGCAGTTTCTTCCTACATATTTCGTCTGTTTTCACCTTTCCTGCTGAAAGTATTCAGCCCAAAATTTGGGGTGGAAGATTGCAACCTTCACGTGGTCCGCCCTGTTTCGACAAATGCAATCAACCCGCCATGCAAATAAGATCAAATAGAACAAGTTGCCCTACAGCATTAGGCTGTGCACGCCATACGCTAGAAGAAGAAGCGACAACATTTGAAATATTCCTCTTTCTTGCCAAAGGTTGGCTGGCACAGATGAAGCACATGTGCCACCTGGAGGGTTTAATTTAGTTCAGTTTAGAGATATGGGATGGAAACAGGCCCTTCGGCCCACCGTTCCATGTTATACCACTTTCACATCCTGCTCGCTGGGCGATTTAAAGAAGTTGCTTAGGCTACAAACCTGCACGTCTTTGGAGCATGGGGAGGAAACCGGTGCGCCCGGAGAAAACCTGAGTGGTCACAGGGAGAACGTGCAAACTCCACACAGACAGCACCTGTGGTCAGGATCGTACCCTGGTCTCTGGCGCTGTGAGGCAGCAACTCTACCGCTGCACCACCGTGCCGCCTACCAGAGGGATTTGGCACGATGCTCATTGTAGATACAGAAGAATGGAGAGGTCTTTGATATTACTGCAACATGTTCCAAAAGTTAATTAACTCATTGATATGCAGTCACTAATGCAATTCAGAAAATTCTGCAGCCACTTTGTGAACAGCAAGCTCCCAGCGGAGAGTAGCGAGACAGTGATTAGATTGTTGTGTTTATTGCTGGCAATTTTGGGGACTAACATGGCCCATCATATTCCACCCAACATTTGTTCCTTAACAGCCTCTGAAACAGCACCTTGAATTTTCCACTCTCACCTGAGAGTGAAAAATATAAACTGAAGTCTAAAGTAATCTATTTGAGTTCATGCTTCATCCATTTGTCCATCGGCCCACTGAGTCCACGCCGACCAGCGATCACCCCACACACTAGGGACAATTTACAATTTTTACCAAAGCAAACCTGTTTTTGGAGTGTATGAGGAAACTGGAGCACCTGGAGAAAACGCGGTTTCCTACGTCTCTGACTCATTTTCCTGATTGAATATTACCGATTGTATGCCTTTTTGTCATCTTCCCCTCAGCTACATTTTTCTTGATCACCATCCCCTTTGATCTCTCGTTTTCACACTTCCACATCTCTGTGTCTCCCTCTCCCCTGACTCTCAGTCTGAAGAAGGCTCTCGGCACGAAATATCACCCATTCCTTCTCACCAGAGAAGCTGCATGCCCTGCTGAGTCACTCCAGCATTTTGTGTCTATATTAAGGGCCTGTCCCACTGTACGAGGTAATTCAAGAGTTCTCCCGCGTTTTTCCCTGATTCGAACTCGGAGAATGTCCGTAGAGGGTCCGTAGGGGTTCGTGGATGTCTCGTAGCGGCTCGTACGAGTAAAAAGTAACAATTTCTTTCATCACGAGTATTTTTTTACTCGTGGACATTTTTCACAGTGTTGAAAAAACGTCACGAGTTGACCGGATTTCCCCAGTACCCACCGTTAGCATTACGACCCACTAGGAGACATCCACGAACTCCTACGGACCAGCTACGGACATTCTCCGAGTTCGAATCAGGGGAAAACTCGGGAGAACTCTCGAATTACCTCGTACAGTGGGACAGGCCCTTTAGGTGTAAACCAGTGTCTGCAGTTCCTTCCTACACGTACAAACCCTGTACAGACTGCACCCACAGTCAGGATCGAACCAGTGAGGCAGCAACTCTACCACTGCACTACTGTGCCGCGTTTTGTTAAATGTAATATAGCATGTGAAACATAGACTACCCATTTAAAAAAAAAAAAGATCTTCTTGATAATTTCTTTCCTTGATCAAAGCTTCTGATCATTCCCTCACTTTGACCTTTGATTAGTGCAGGATTCTGGATCAGTACGGGTGTCAGAGGTTATGGGGTGAAGGCAGGAGAATGGGAGAGATAGATCAGCCACGATTGAAAGGCAGAGTAGACATGTTGGGCCGAATGGCCTAATCCTTCTCCTATTCTTTATGACCTTGTGACCTTGGCCAATAGCACCCAGCCATGCTGACCTGAAACTGTCTCTCTGGTGCAGCAGTTATTAAGGCCCTGGCCAGACTGGGGCACATTATCCCAGTCCGTCTCGAAAGGTGGAATTACACATCATTTTTGAGCATGAAAGTATAATTCTTAAATATGCATAACAATTTTTAATGTGTATAATTAGCATCTGATTTGAGGATGGGTTTAAAGAAGAATTTACAGACATTGGGATTTATCTTCATAGACCTGGGCTGGTTTGGAAAAATCACAGCTCCCTGTATCATCTCATTAACATCTGTAAAAGCTTACTAATGAATTGAAGTAATTACACTTCAGCCAAGCTGAACGTGTACCGGTTGAACAGACCTGCCCTGTATTCAGGTCTGAAGACACACAAATACTGAGAGCGCGGGTGGGCCAATAATTGATGTACTTGAATCTCAAGTGAAAAAAAGAGGTGTTTCATTCCCAGGGCTGTCTGCCGCTTGAGTTCGGTCATGTTTTAGCTGAATCGCTCCTTGCTGTGCCACACATAGCACATTCCGTCATGGAGCAGAGGAGACTGGTGAGATCACATTGGCCGCTGTTCTGCGGCTCGAGTGGTAACCGTTCCTCCTGGGTTGGCACTTCTTCTGCCAAGAGGCTCGATTTGGAGATCGATCAGCACCACAACAAGGCAACGAAGGAGGCACAGTGAACTTTGGGAGGTCTAACATGGGCAGGACATGTCCTCAGTGGATATCTCTGAGGCAGAGACGGATCGATTCTTGATTAGTACAGGTGTCAGGGGTTATGGGGAGAAGGCAGGAGAATGGGGTTAGGAGGGAGAGATAGATCAGCCATGATTGAATGGTGGAGCAGACTTGATGGGCAGAATGGCCTAATTCTAGTCTCCATTCATTGATTATTTAAAGGGATAGCTGAGCTCAGCATTGTAACTCAATAAGTACCCTGGTGTAGGATTAGATGAAAATATGTATTCTGGGATTTGTATACACATCTCTATAGATATTGTTATGTGAAATTGCTCCATTCATTGTTAAGATGTAGACTTCATTTTTTTATTATATAATAACTGGGTTTTTTTCTTATTTGTTTATTTTTATAATTTTTTTATTTTTAATTTTTAATTTATTTTTTATTTTTTATTTTCCTTATATAATGATAATCATTATTATTTAATCACCACCTCTATTGATCATAGATCTATTCTTTTATTTATTTACTTTCCAAAAAAAAACATAGAAGCATACATAAATTATTTCGTAATATTTGTATAATTTTTGAAACAGGTTAAATTTGTATTTGAAGAACTGTTATACTGTGGACAATATGCATTGCTTCTAATAAAAATATATTTTTTAAAAAGAATGGCCTAATTCTACTATCATTTATGAACCTATGACCTTATGAGGACCGACACAGTGAATGGTAGGGTTCTGGGTAGTGTTGTACAGCTGAGGATCTAGGAGTGCAGGGACATAGTTCCTTAGAAATGGCGTCCTAAGCAGAGAGTGTGGTCAAAAAGACTTTCGGCACATTGGCCTTCATCGGTAGAGAAGTTGGCAGTTCATGTTGCAGTTATGTAAGATGTTGGTGAAGCCACATATTATTATTTTTTGGGCACCAAATTATAGGAAATATGTTGTCAAGCTGGAAAGGGTGCAGAGACCCGGTTTCGATCCCGACTACAGGTGCTGTGTCTGTACGGGTGACCGCGTGGGTTTTCACCGAGATCTCCGGTTTCCTCCCAAACTCCAAAGACATGCAGGTTTGTAGGTTAACTGGCTTGGTGTATGTGTAAATCCTACCCAGTGTGTGTAGGATAGTGTTATTGTGCGGGGATCGCTGGTCGGTGTGGACCCGGCCTGTTTCCGCGCTGTATCTCTAAACTAAATTAAACTAACCCACCCCACCCCCCCTTCTCTTCCCAGTGCCCCCCACCCCCCCACCCTAGTGCACACACAGTTCTCCCAACATCTCCCACCCATCCCAGCCACCCTGCTCCCTTCTCCTTCCATACATTCCTCTGCCATATCTGAGCCATATATTTCCCCATTATCCACTCCCACCTCCCTTCCTTTTTCCACCCATATCCCTCCTTCCAGCTTTTCATTTCATTCCTCTTCTCTCCTTTATCACTTTCTCTTCACCCAACTGCCGGTGAAACCCCCCTCATCAGTATGCACCTTTCACTTTGTGTTTTGGTGAAGATTCCAGCATCTGCAGTACCTTGTGTGGGAAGGATGCTGGTTTAATGCTGGTTTTCCCTCTCCCCTGACTCTCAGCCTGGAGAAGGGTCACGACCCGAAAACGTCACCCATTCCTTCTATCCAGAGATGCTGCCTGTCCCGCTGAGTTACGCCAGCATTGTCCTTGTGTATCCTTAGTGTCCTCTTATTGTTCCATGGCTTAACTCAACAAGACACACCAGGACAAGAATTCTCCAACCAACTCATCAGCAGTCCAACAACATTAACAGAGGGTTTTTTTCCCCACAGATGAAGGATATACTAAGCTAAGCTCTGTGGAAAGACCATAGGGGTAGGGTGGAGAGTTTGGTGGTGGAATGTGAAGGTTGCCGGATTTGGTTCTCAAATTGTCTTAAAATAAAATAGAACATAGAGTCATAGGGGTTGGACAGGCTAGATGCAGGAAGATTGTTCCCGATGTTGGGGAAGTCCAGGACAAGGGGTCACAGCTTAAGGATATGGGGGAAATCCTTCAAGACCGAGATGAGAAAGACTTTTTTCACTCAGAAAAAGTCGAGCCTGCACCGCCATTCAATATGATAATGACTGATCATCCAACTCAGTATCCTGTACCTGCCTTCTCTCCATACCACCTGATCCCTTTAGCCACAAGGGCCACATCTAACTCACTCTTAAATATAGCCAATGAACTGGCCTCAAATACTTTGGCAGAGAATTCCAGAGACTCACCACTCTCTGTGTGAAAAAAAAAATCTCATCTCGGTCCTAAAAGACTTCCCCCTTATCCTTAAACTGTGACCCCTAGTTCTGGACTTCCCCAACATTGGGAACAATCTTCCAGCATCTAGCCTGTCCAACCCCTTAAGAATTTTTGTAAGTTTCTATAAGATCTCCCCTCAATCTTCTAACTTCCAGCGAGTACAAGCTGAGTCTATCCAGTCTTTCTTCATATGGAAGTCCTGACATCCCAGGAATCAGTCTGGTGAACCTTCTCTGTCTCTCCCGCCCTCTGAGGCAGAGAATTCCTTGTGTATCCTAGTGCATGCCTATGGAGGCACGGACCTGGTGATCATTAGCCTGGTCCGCGGTCAGTGCTGGACCCAACTGTTGGACGGCTCCTGATGCTTTCGATGGAAGTCACAGAGCCTCTGATAACCTGGCGCCGTGCAGAACCAAATAATGATACTTGGCTCAGAAAATGAGTGCAAACTGAAAATACGCTGCCCTGTCTGCACCACATAATTTCACTTTAAACGCAATGTTTTCTTCCCAAGACAGAATGCTGTCTTCTTTACCTCCATGGAGCTCCGTCTGCTACGTATAATGATCGGCTTCATTCCCTTTCAACTGTGGAGATGTTATGAAGCCGACACCCCTCATATTTCACTCTGCAAACGCCGATTTTTTAATTGTTCCTTTACCTACTGAAGTCTAGCCAGTGTAACTGTGGTACTGTGGAGCCCTCCAACCAGCCTTAAACTATCCCATTAGTACAAATATAAAATCGCATCATTCCAAGAAAACGTTTTTCTGAGTTCCTGTATAATATATATGTACATTCTACAGAAATGTAAACCTCAAAAATGCTTCTTAGACCAAATAGAAATCCTAAGCAGTGTCAGAAATGTGTAATAGTAGGGGAAACCACTCCTAAAATCTTGTACATCTTCTTATCGATTAAGTTCAGTTTTGTTTTGTTTGTCATGTGTAAAAGGAAAAGCTTTTTGATGCATGCTATCCAGTCAGTGAACAGACTATACACAATTACAAACAAGCTGTCCACAGTGTAGAGATACAGGATAAAGGGACATAACATTGCAAGAGAAGGTCCACAAAGTCCGATTCATGACAGTTCGAAGGTCTCCAATGAGGTAAATGGGAGATAGACACAAAAAGCTGGAGTAACTCAGCGGGACAGGCAGCATCTCTGGAGAGAAGGAATGGGTGACGTTTCGGGTCGAGACCCTGCTACAGACTGCTTGGGGAAAAGGGAAACAAGAGATATAGACGATGATGAAGAGATAAAGAACAATGAATGAAAGATATGCAAAAAAAGCAAGGATGATAAAGGGAACAGCCCAGTTATCTGTTTGTAAAAAGAGGTCAGGGCAGCTCTTTAACTGGCCAGAGGACGATTCAGTTGCCTGATAACAGCTGGGAAGAAACTGTAACTGAATCTAGAGTGAGCGTTTTCAAACTTCTGTACCCCTTGCCTGGGCAATCCTAATCAAACCCCCTCTTCCCAGTTCTCCGACCAGTCTGACTGTCTCCGAGTATATTTTACCTCAGTTTGCTTTGTTGTTACCTTCTCCCAGCTACTCTATTCTACATATTCCTTGAGCTACATTCCCTATGTCTTGTTTTCACACCTGACACTTCCTTATCTATGTATCTCTCTCTCCCCCAACGTCAGTCTGAAGAAGGGACTCGACCCGAAACGTCGCCCATTCCTTCTCTCCAGAGATGCTGCCTGTCCCGCTGAGTTACTCCAGCATTTTGTGTCTATCTTCTAATCATTCATACTTTTGGCCATTGAAATCACTTCACAAACCGTTAGATATCCTTGTCCCCTGTGGATGCTGCCCGACCTGCTGAGTTACTCCAGCACTTTGTGTTTTATTCAAGATGCCGACTCACCACAAGTTCTGCTGAATTATTTAATTTAAAGAGGTATTTTGAATTTGCTATTTCTATTAGTTTTGACCTCATATTTAGTCACCTCATATTCCTTTCAGCAATCAACGTCTTGCGATAGAAAATTATAAATTACTGTGGCCTTTTCTCCTAAGTCCGTTCCCCTAACCCGAGTTCTAGCCATAATGCACTCCAAAGCCTCTTGTTTTTCTCTGAGATGCATGCATGGTGCATAATCCAAGTGGCTAAAGTGATATTGAAGACATATGGTTCGCTTGGTTTCATAGGTCAGGACATTGAGTATAAAAGTCAGGAGTCAGGAAGTCATGATGCAGCTTTGGAGGAGTTTCGTTCGGCCGCGTTTGCAGTATTGCGCGGAAAACCCACGTGGTCACAGGGTGAAGATACAATCGCCGCACAGACAGAACCCGAGGATAGGATCGAACCCGCGTCTCTGGTGTGGTTGGGCAGCATCTACCGCCGCTGCTCCACACCGCCGCCCTTGCAAACTGCAAAGCAATGTTAATGATTCAGATCAATGACCTTAGATTGAGCGGGATGGTGGCGCAGCGGTGGAGTTGCTGCCTTACGGCGCTTGCAACGCCGGAGACCTGTGTTCGATCCTGCCTACGGGTGCTGTCTGTACGGAGTTTGTATGTTCTCCTCGTCACCGAGATCTTCAGTTTCCTCCCACACTCCAAAGACGTACAGGTTTGTAGGTTACCTACGTTTGTAGGTCAATTGGATTTGGTATCATTGTAATTCGTCTTTAGTGTGTGTAGGATTATGTTAATGTGCGGGGATCGCAGGTCGGTGCGGACTCGGTGGGCTGAAGGGCACTGTATCTTTCTTAAACAAATGTTTAAAAAATAAAATCATGACTAAATCAGCATTTTATAAAGCAAAGAAAAAGGGTTCTGATAAATTCATCAGGTCCCCACGTTTAAAAAAGACGGAGCTTATACAGAGCCACTCATTGCCTGAAATATTAGCAGTCGGGCAAAAACTGACACTTGTATCATTTCTTCTTTTTATTTCAGATTTACAGCATCTGCGGGTTTTATCCATTTCGACATTAACTCTGTTTCTCTATCCACATCACTCTGTTTTAATTTCAGATTTCCAGCACCTGCTGGATTTTGATTTTGGAATTTATGTTTGATCATCCTTATTAAAACTATATATCTGGCATATTGGTCCATTTCCAATGTCAAGTGATTTGCAAACTTTCCACAGCTCAAGTATTATTCTTGCATTGAGATTACAATCTGCACACTGGTTCATGAGAAGGAGTTGCAGAGAACAAGATTTTGGAGGACGGGGCTGGGGGGGGAGGGGTGGTAGTGGTGGAGGAGGGGGTGGTGGCCTGAAGATAACGCTGCCCCCAGGGGCTACAACGTGAGCTGCAACACTAGCCATGCGGTGGGTGAAGAAGGGCTCGCTGGTGCATTTTGCGAGTCAGGAGAGGGAGTGGGGTCGGATGCCGAGGCTGTAAACGGCCAGGGGGAGGATGGGAGACAGGGATGGGTTGGCTCCATTCACAGAAGATCGACACGAAAATGCCGGAGTAACTCAGCGGGACTCAGGCAACCTCTCTGGGGAGAAGGAATGGGTGCCGTTTCAGTTTGAGACCCTACTTCAGACTGAGGGTCAGGGGAGAGAGGGAGTTGAGAGATACGGAAGGGTAAGGTGTGAAAACAACAGATCATAGCAGACGATGGTAAGGGTGATTCTTTGTTATCTGAGGGCAAGGTGACAAGGAGGCACACACTCATCGTAGCATCGTCTGCTTTGAGCTGTAATGAAATGACAAGGGTTACACAAAAAGCTGGAGAAACTCAACGGGTGCAGCAGCATCTAAGGAGCGAAGGAGATAGGCGACGTTTCGGGTCGAGACCCTTCTTCAGACTCCGAAATGACAATATCTCTCCTGGCCCAGCTAATGACCCCCCCCCCCCCCCACCCCCGGGGACTTCAGGGGACTTGAATATGAAATTCCTCAATGTGTTATTTTAATTACAGCTCACATAGTTTATGCTAAATAATCAGAAAGTATAATTAGACAACAAAGGTAAAATGAACATACTTGTGTTGCCCATATGATGCTATGTTTCCGGAGTGAGAGACACACATTGATGTTTGGGATATATAGCTTCATTTTATTACATTTTTTAAATAAAGGCGTGGAATGTTGAATGTTGCCTGAATGTATTATTATCAGGAACTGGGAGGATTGCACCTCACTGTTAATTTAATGAGGCCACATTGTCTTTGAGTTGATGTCTGGTGACTCAAGGTTCACATGCCAGCTGGATAACAACAAACCTCTGAGAGGGGAATGAGTCCCTGCAAAAGCCCGAAAAACATGTCAGAGACCGTGACGGCCTTCTGTGTGGAGTTTGCACGTTCCCCCTGCGACCGTGCTAGGTGCTCCAGTTTCCTCCTGCATCACAATGATGTGCAGACATGTAGGTCAACTGGCCTCTCTGTAAATTGTCCCTGCTGTGATTGGACAGAAAATGCTGGAATAACTCAGCAGGTCAGGCAGCATCTCTGGAGAAAAGGAATAGTCTGAATGTTTCGGGTCTCTGTTCCTTTTCTCCAGAGATGCTGCCTGTCCCGCTGAGTTACATCCAGAATTTTGGTTTAACTTTGCTTTAAACCAACATCTGCAGTTCGTTCTTGCACATCTGCAGTTCCTTCCTACACCTGGTGTGTAGGGAGCGGATGATGAAGCGGGATAACCGTGACCTGGTGTGAACGGGGTATCAATTGTTGGCGTGGATGCGGTGGCCCAGGTTGTGTCTCTTAACATCAACTAAACAAAGTGGTGCAATAGATTCCAACAAGTGCTATTACACGGCAAGTTGTACTAATAGCGATGGCAGGCCACGACGTGTTAACAAATTGTTTTGAAACAGTAGACTACATTTATATATGAAGGCTAAAAGCTGCCAGCTATTTAGATGACGGAAAACACCAGGAATTCTTACAAGTCTCACACTGGCAGACAGCCTGGGAAAGATGGTGATGACAGGTGATTGGGATTCATGAAAGATATCAGCACGCATCACTTCAGCTAAATACTTGAAAACAAGAATCATTTGCCAGTTGGAGAATGGTTTTCAAAGGCAGTATAAATGTACATATCCCTCCTGGAATAAACAATTTCCCTCCCGGACTAAATAAAGTTTTATCGTATCCTATCGTATATAAGGTCTTAAGGTAATAAGTGATAGGAGTAGAATTAGGCCATTCGGCCCACCAAGTCTACTCCGCCATTCAATAATGGCTGTTCCATCCGAGCCTCCTAATCACATTCTCCTGCCTTCTCCCCATAACCCCTGACACCCCGGTACTAATCAATAATCTATCTCCAGAACCTGGGGCCACAGTCTTAGAATTAAGGGGAGGCCATTTAAGACTGAGGTGAGAAAAAAACTTTTTCACCCAGAGAGTTGTGAATTTGTGAAATTCCCTGCCACAGAGGGCAGTGGAGGCCAAATCACTGGATGGATTTAAGAGAGAGCTAGATAGAGCTCTAGGGGCTAGTGGAATCAAGGGATATGGGGAGAAGGCAGGCACGGGTTATTGATTGGGGACAATCAGCCATGATCACAATGAATGGCGGTGCTGGCTCGCAGGGCCGAATGGCCTCCTCCTGCACCTATTTTCCATTTTCTATGTTTCTATCTATCGCTTCCTTAAAAATATCCATTGACTTGGCCTTCCACAGATTCACCACCATAAAGAAATTCCTCCTCATCTCCTTCATAAAGGAATGCCCTTTAATTTTGAGGCTATGACCTCTGGTCCAAGACTCTCCCACTAGTGGAAGCATCCTCTCCACATCCACTCGATCCAGGCCTCTACGTCTCATGCATGCTCAGCTCCAACATCATGAGTACTTGTTAGTATCTGAAACTTTCTCCAAGTGGGTTGTCTTCTGCAGAATGAAGAGCTATTAGTTTAAGAAGGGACTGCAAGTGCTGGAAATATCGAAGGTAGACAAAAGTGCTGGAGAAACTCAGCGGGTGAGGCAGCATCTGCGGAGCGAAGGAGTAGGTGACGTTTCGGGCAGAGACCCTTCCTCAGATCAATTCCTCGATGTTTCGGGCCATTAGTGGTCTCTTTACTTGGGGACCTGCATCAGAACCTCACGTTATGTTGATGCATAGGTATGGTGTATAGTGTCTGAATGTAGTTGATAGACACTAAATGCTGGAGTAACTCAGCGGGTCAGGCAGCATCTCCGGAGAAAAGGAGAAGGTAAAATATGCAGAATATTACTTCTCAGTGTTGTTTCAGAGAACATTCCAGAGAAAGGCTTGATCCCACCGTCTTTTAACTCTCAGTGATCTCACCTGACAACACCTCTGAATATCTAGATAATGCACGTGTTGCTTCGTGCAGTAGAGTTGTCAGAATGTGCGCCACTCCTTACTCTTGTACGCCTGTTACCCTTTGTGACAGCCCGCTGGAGAGCCCTCACACGCCTGAAGCCAGAGCGCTTTGTACCACAAACTATGAAGAACTAGTTCCTCCACACATGTGGAACACTGCAAACTGCAAACTCCCTTTCAGCTCACCTCCCCATCAGGACTTAGAAGTTGTACAGAGCCCTAGTGAGACCACACCTGGAGTATTGTGCGCAGTTTTGGTCCCCTAATTTGAGGAAGGACATTGAGGGAGCACTATTGAGGGAGTGCACCGTAGGTTTACAAGGTTAATTCCCGGGATGGCGGGACTGTTATATGCTGAGAGAATGGAGCAGCTGGGAATGTACACTTTTAGACAGTTCAGAAGGATGAGAGGAGAGGAACATATAAGATTGTTAAGGGTTTGGACATGCTAGAGGCAGGAAACAAGTTCCCGATGTTGGGAGAGTCCAGAACCAGGGGCCACAGTTTAAGAATAAGGAGTAAGCCATTTAGAACAGAGAAGAGGAAACACTTTTTCTCACAGAGAGTTGTGAGTGTGAAATTCTCTGCGTCAGAGGGTGGTGGAGGCCGGTTCTCTGGATGCTTTCAAGAGAGAGCTAGATAGGGCTCTTAAAAATAGTGGAGTCAGGGGATTTGGGGAGAAGGCAGGAACGGGGTACTGATTGGGGATGATCAGCCATGATCACATTGAATGGCGGTGCTGGTTCGAAGGGCGAAATGGCCTACTCCTGCACCTATTGTCTATTGTCTATTGTCTATATTCGACTTGCAAATATATTGCCCTTCCATTGTTGCTGGGTCTAAATCTTGGAACCCTTTTGGTCAAAAGCACTTCACACAAGCACAACACAGTGGCGCAGTGGTCGAGTTATTGCCCTGCGGCTCCAGAGAAGCCAGGTTCCATAATGACTCCAGGTGCTTCCTCCTTTCCCTCTCCCCTGACCCTCAGTTTGAAGAAGGGTCTCAACCCGAAACGTCACCTATTCCTTTTCTCCAGAGATGCTGCCTGACCCCCTGAGTTGTGTCTATCTACAGATGCTAGGCCGTACAAGTTGGTACATTCTCTCGCCGTGACCTGCGTGGGTTTTCTCCGGGATCTCCGGCTTCCTCCCACATTCCAAAGGCGTACAGGTTTGTCGGTGAAATGGCTTCTGTAAACTGTCCCTTGTGTGTTGGATAGAACTCGTGTGTGGGTGATCGATGGTCAGCAGTGACCAAATGAGTTCACACCAACCACAAATCACCTATCCACAATAGTTCTATGTTATCCCACTTTCTCGTCGATTCCCGGCACATCAGGGGCAATTTTATAGAGACCAGTTAACCTTAAAAACTGCACGTCTTTGGGATGTGGGAGGATGCGGGCAGTTAATTTGTGGAACTCATTGCCACAGAGGGCTGTGGAAACCTTGTCAGTGGACATTTTTAAGGCAGATATGGAAACATTCTTGATTAGAACAAGTGTCAAGGGCTACGGGGAGAAGGCAGGAAAATGGGATTACAAGGCAGAGATCAGTCATGATTGAATGGCGGAGTGGATCTCGATGGGTCAAATGGCCTAATTCTACTATAACTTATGAACCCGTGAACCTGTGAAATCGGAGCACCCGAAGGAAACCCATTCCATTACAGGGAGAGCGTGCAAACTCCACACAGACTGCATCGCAGGTCAGGATTGAACTTGGATCTCTGGCGCTGTGAGGCAGCAGCTTTACCATCTGCACCACTGTGTCTCCCGTTTTAAATCCATAGGCTCGGATGTTGCAATGTGACAACTTGTTCAGAAGAAATCTTTGACTGTGTAATGACTCGTGCATTAATGTGAACCTGACGGACCCAGGGATGTTGTATGAAGGAACTACAGATGCTGGTTAAACACCGTAGATAGACACAAAATGCTGGAGTAGCTCAGTGGGTCAGGCAGCATCTCCGGAGAGAAGGAATGGGTGACGTTTCAGGCCGAGACCTTTCCTCAGACAATCCAGGGATGCTCCCTACTGATGCCCTGAGGTATTGCACGCTCTCAGTGGGGTCTACCCTCTCTCTGGTACGGCTAAGAAATAAGCCGTAGAAGGGTCCATGTTCTCCGGAGTCTGAGGAAAGGCCTCGACCTGAAAAAATCACCCATTCCTTCTCTCCAGAGTTGCTGCCTTTCCCGCTGAGTTACTCCAGCACTTTGTGTCTTTTTTTTGTAAACCAACACCTGCAGTTCCTGGTGTCTACACCTCTGGATAATGTTTGACAATTACTGGCACCGTGTGTGAACTCAATGACCTCACACAAAGAAACCAGGATCAGTCCAGAATGTTCCCATCCTACCTTTCAAGGTTCTCAATTTATTTTTAAAGACCAAAGTAAAAGGGACAGACTTAACAAAATATTCCAGGTTATATTTTGGACATTCGATTTGCCACCAGGTAGAAGGTGATTATTTAGTTCAGGCTCACGCCAGTATGATTGGTTATGGGGTCTCGGTGATCATTGGAGAATCTTAATGTTTAATGTTTTAATGTTTAATATTTCATGTTTTATGTGTCATTCCTAACTGTCACTGTACGTCATGTTGTCAGTTGCGGGCGGAGCACCGAGACAAATTCCTTGTATGTGAAAATACTTGGCCAATAAACTTATTCATTCATTCATTCATCTGTGGAATTCATTGCCACAGACGGCTGTCATTAGGTATTTTTCGCGTGGAGATTGATAGGTTCTTGATTATACATAACATGGATCATAGAACAGTACTACACAGCAACAGACCCTTCAGCCCACAATGTTTGTGCCGAACATGATGCCTAGCTGGACTGATCTCATCTGCCTGCATGTAATCCATATTCTATTGCCTGCACTTCCATGTGCCTATCCAATAGCCTCTGAAACGTCACCCTTGTGCCTGCCTCCACCACCACCCCCGGCAATCACCCTCTGTGTACAAAAAACTTGCCCCGCACATCTCCATTGAACTTTCCCCTTCTCACCTTACAACTTTGCTCTCTAGTGTTGGTTGAAAGGTTCTGACTGTCTGCCCTATCTGTGCCTCTCATAATTCGATATACTTCAATCAAGTCTGCCCTCGACCTCTGACGTTCGAGGTAAAGCACAATCCAAGTCTGTCCAACCTCTCCTTGCAAATGAAACCCTCGAACCCAGGCAGTATTCTGGTAACAAAGGGTGAAAAAAAGATTAGTGAAAGGTTAATGGGAGAAGGCAGAAGAATGTGGTTGAGAGGGAAAATCTATTTTTCTATAGGTGCAGGATTCCCAAAGAGTTAATCTGCAAGTCGAATCGGTAGTGAAGGTTATAAGGTCATGGGGAATAGGAGTGAAATTCGGCTCATTCTTCTAAACTCTAGCCAGTTCAATATGAGTAAAGTAGGCAAACACAATCCTTGCATTTATTACAAGTGGGCTAGAATACAAAAACAGGATTGTAACGCTGAGGCTCTATAAGGTGCTGGTCAGGCTGCATTTGGAATATCATGAGCAATTTTGGGCACCATATCTGAGGAAGGATGTGCTGGCCCTGGAGAGGGTCCAGAGAAGGATTACAAGAATGATCACAGAAATTAGTGGCTTAACATATGATGAGCATTTGACGGCACTGGGCCTGTACTCGCTGGAGTTTAGAAGAATGAGGGGTGACCTCATTAAAACATACCGAATAGTGAAAGGCCCAGATAGATTGAATGTTGGGAGGATGTTTCCACTAGTGGGAAAGTCTAGGACTAGAGGTCATAGCCTCAAAATTAAAGGACATTCCTTTAGAAAGGAGATGAGAAGAAATGTCTTCAGTCAGAGGGTGGTGAATTGTGGAATTCTTTGCCACAGAAGGCTGTGGAGACCAAGTCAATGGTTATTTTTAAGCAGAGATAGATAGGTTTTTGATTAGTACGGGTGTCAGGGCTCATGAGGAGAAGGCAGGAGAATGGAGTAGGAGAGATAGATCAGCCATGCATGAATGGTGGAGTAGACTTGATGGGCCGAATAGCCTAATTCAGCACCTATGTCTTATGATCATTTCTCTCATGATCATTTGATTAGTCAGTGTGAGGATGTGCTGGAATATAGGAGTGTGGTCTTGTCTAACTGATGATGACATAGAGCAGGGGTGAGGAACCTGCGGCCTTCTAGGCCATTAAGTGCCGTTTAACAAATTTTGTTTAACAAATCCTTTTATTTTTATTAATATGTTTTTGTTCGTCTTTAATTATTTTTATTTGAATTTTAAAACGAACGCATTTAAAATACCAAAGAGTAAAAGAAGATTGAACGAAATAATCCTCCCCGACTGACGGCCACAATTAAAACATTAGTAAATCATGAGGTTTAAGAAGGAACTGCAGATGCTGGAAAATCGATGGTAGACAAAAATGCTGGAGAAACTCAGCGGGTGAGGTAGCATCTGTGGAGCGAAGGAAGAGGTGACGTTTCAGGTCGAAACCCTTCTTCAGACTCGGTCTGAAGAAGGGTCTCGACCCGAAAAGTCGCCTATTTTCTTCGCTTCATAGATGTTGCCTCGCCCTCTGAGTTTCTCCAGCATTTTTGTCTACCAGTAAATCATGAGGGCTATTTTAACACCTGTTATGTTCATGATTTAGTTTTTATGCGACTCTAGAAGGTACGTTAACTTTGACATGCACGAAAAATGCATTCTTGCTTTTCAACCACTTATTGCTGCGAATCTACATTCTCCTACCTAACCCAAATCAAAACGCCCTTAAGGTCTCAAATGACGGATACCCATCTAGAAGATCAGCTGAAACTCCATGTTGCAACCAAATATTCAAATGCTTTCGCACAAATAGCAGTCACAACATAGTCATTAAAAGGTTACTTATAATGAACAATTTTCTTTCATTTTCTTGAAGTTAGTACATAGTAGTTAGATTTTTACAAAATAATGTGCATTTTGAAGTATATCTGATTGAAGTTCCTTGGATGCGGCCTACCAACATGAAAAAGTTCCCCATCCCTGACATAGAGGATGTGCAGTTTTAGTGTAAGACAGCGCCCTCTCGTGGCTACGAGCATTTATACAGTTCATAGCCTCCCGACAAGTCATCACCGATCGATCTTATGGTTGGGATTATTGAACGGCATAAATGACAGCTACTCCTAATCGATTATGTAGGAAAATAAAAATTCCTCTTTTTTCAAGTGCCATCCATGTTTACACCTGCACACCATAGGGCACTTCCATAATACAGTTCTATTGACATCAACTGAAATGAACAGAATCCTCAATTCTGTTAACCCTTGCTGTCTCCTCCCCTTCCCACTTCTCCCCCAGCCCTCGGGCTCTTCCTCCTCCTTTTTCCTTTCTTGACCCCGTCCCCCCACCTCCCATCAGTCTGAAGAAGGATTTTGGCCCGAAACGTTGCCTATCTCCTTCACTCCTTAGATGCTGCTGCACCCGCTGAGTTTCTCCAGCCTTTTGTGTACCCTCGATTTTCCAGCATCTGCAGTTCCTTCTTTAACGACTGAAAATTGGAAATGGACTATGGAGTACAAGTGTTACAAGTCATAGGACCAACAATTGACACGTTCAAATCATTGACCGGCCTGCTTCAACTTGTATTTGTCAGTAATATTACCGGCCCTTGACTACATTAATGTGTTAATAATAAACCAATACCAGGAGCAGCGGTAGAGTTGCTGCCTTACTGTGCCAGAGACCCGGGTTCGATCCTGACTACGGGTGCTGTCTGTACAGAGTTTGTACGTTCTCCCAGTGACTGGGTAGGTTTTCTGCGGGAGCTCCAGTTTCCTCCCACGCTCCAAAGCTGAACAGGTTTTTGTAGGTCGATTGGCCTCGGTAAAAATTGTAAATTGTCCCTGGTGTGTGTGTAGGATAGTGCTAGTGTATGGGGATCGCTGGTCAGCATGGACTCGGTGGGTCGAAGGGCCTGTTCCATGCTGTATCTCTTAACTAACTAAACTAAATTAATACCAATACCAATGCCAGTAGCAAAACAACAAAGTGCTGGAGAAACTCACTGAGTCAGGCTGCTTCTGTGGAAGGAATAGACAAACAATGAACAAACAAACTTTAGTTTGAAGAAAGGTCCAAACTCGAAACGTTGCCTGTCCATTCCCTCCACAGATGATGCCTGACCTGTTGAGTTCCTCCAGCGCTTTGTGTTATGCTCAAGATTCCAGCACCTGCAGTTCCTTGTGTCTCCAATGCTAACAACATTTGACGAACATAATGTGACAATATCGCTGTTGTCCATCTCTCTTTCTCATGTAGGTCCATGGTGTTGCGATGTGTGTGAACCGCACACTCACACACTAACACGTGCACACTCACACATGCGCACACACTCACAGGCAACACACTCACATGCCTACACACACACACACACACCAAATGGACACACACACATACAGGTTTAGACACCCACACACCAAACACACATAGAAAATAGACGGATGCACACAGACAAACATACACAATGGTAGATAGGCATACACGTGCGCAGGAGTTGGTAACACAAAACATAGTGCAACATACAAACACACACCCATGACTGACACACATATTCACATGTCAGAGTACATACAGTCAGCAGACAGGTAAACCCAGATACAGAGTCACACACTATTTCTTTTTTTTTCCCCCATACAAAATGCTTTTATTCAGAACAAACAAAAATGCTAAGTAGTAACACGATCAAAGAATGCCGATATTGGCATTTTACAAAGTTATCATATTAAAATATTAACATTTTTATCAACAATACATTCGACCTCCCGCAGTGACCAGCGTTCACCGAAGGCCTCCAGAGTCCCCGTGGACACCGCGTGTTCCCTCTCCAGGGACACGCGAGCACGGACGTAACCCGGATAAAGGGGCAGGCCGCTGACCGCTGTGCGGCCGTAGGCACTATTCCCTGGGAGTTTGAGGATTGCACTAAGATACAAATTTGCCTTTTGGCTAAAACTAACATTGCTACTACCTTCCTGGGAGTTCTCGAATCCCCCAATAGCACTTGGGCTGGGAGGAGGCAAAGGCGTGCTCTTTAATTCTCTGTTCCTACATGCAATCTGAACTCTATCCTTAAGATGCTCCTAAAGGCCAACGCCTGGACTTAAACGTTTGGCCACCTGTGCTCGTGTTTTCCCATGCGACTCGGTGTTAAATTAAAAGGAATCTAACCCTTTCCTGTATTCCAGTCAGTTTAGTTTATTGTCACGTGTACCGAGGTACAGTGAAAAGCTTTTGTTGCGTGCTAACCAGTCAGCGGAAATGATTACAATCGATTACATGATGACAATCGAGCCATTTACAATGTACAGATAAATACACTATATGCACAGATGTGTGTTAAGGTGGAGTTACCATGTATGTACACACTGTGATGTGTGATAATCATGATAAGGGAATGACGTGAATAACGTTTAGTGCAAGATAAAGCCAGTAAAGTCCGATCAAAGATAGTCTGAGGTAGACAGAAAATGCAGGAGAAACTCAACGGGTGAGGCAGCATCTATGGAGAGAAGGAATCTGAGATGTTTCGGGTCAAGGCCCTTCTTAAGACTGATGTAGTGGGAGGGGTTGGGGAAAGAAAGGAAGAGACGGAGACTGTGGGCTGTGGGAGAGAGGGAAAGGGGGAGGGGAAGGAGGGAGAAAGCAAAGTAGGGATGTTACAAAACTTACCTTTAGTGGCGCTGCAGTTCTGCCACTGCCCGTGTGCGCGGCTTTGGAGCCTTTCAGAGGGGGGCGGGTTTAAAATGCCATTTTTCTCCAGACAATTCAAATCGATTAATCTCAGGGGATTTAGTTGTTAAAGAGAATTTGTTTTATGAAGCTATTCTTAAACTACGCTGGATCATTTATTAGCATGAGGTAATTAAAAATCGTCTTCTAAAGCCGAGAATGCCGACAACGAGACGGACCTTACGTAGGGGACAAAAGAAGGTACACATTTTATTTTTACATAAAAACGTGGTTCTTAGGAAGCCTTTAATCAAAATTTCATGTTGCGAAAAGGGGACGAAATAAATATACCAAATATTTTTCCTGCCGACCGGGGTTTAAATTCACTGCAACGTTCCAATCCATCACGTTCCACAAAAACCCACTCGCAAGTTGATTTAAATGGCCATTAATTAATTTGGCCTATAAATTCATGACAATGAGATTTAAAAATCATGTTATATTGTGGATTATTGTGTGAATGTTATTTGGACACTAAGGCAATTTAAAAATGTTTATCTTTTCTTAAGAAATGGATAGATGTTTAGATCTAGTAATTTAATTTTGTAATTAGCCACAAGTAAGTAACTAGCTAATTGTATGCTTTAATTTCAGGTCATCCAAGTAAGATTGTTTCATATTTGTTTCAGAATGTTTCAATTTATAATAACTGAAAATTTCATTGAGTTCTCTTAATTATTAAGAAAGTGATGGGCTTTTTAATGTCTTCGATCACAGCTTTTGAGTTAAGTCAATGGAAAAGCAATGGGGAACAAGATGCTAATTTCCAAGTATGAAAATGGCCATAACTTTTTTAATACTGAAGATATGAAAGTGAATTAGGTGTCAAATTAAACTTCTTTTTATGCTTTATCTGATGGGATAAATTGCAGACTTGATTTTTTAAATCTCAAAAATTGTAACACTGCTAAGCAAAGGCTATCTAAAAGTCAATGTTCATCTAAAATTAGAGAACTAGATAGTAATTCAAGACTGCTCTCCGGTTGTGGTAGCCTGATTCCATTGCCTGATAAAAGCTGGGAAGAAACAAGAATCAGCCATGACCACATTGAATGGCGGTGCTCGCTCAATGGCCTACTCCTGCACCTATTGCTATTGTCTAATCTGGAGGTGTGCAGAATCTGGAGATGCAGTAAAGCACCTTGGAATTCAATGCTGCATCACCTCTGCTCTGTCGATGGCCGCTCATGGTGTGGGCTGACACAGCATCAGACACTGAACACATTGAAGCGTCAGGTCTGAAGAAGGGTCCCGACCCAAAACATCACCCATCCTGTTCCTCCAGAGATGAAGCCTGACCCACCGAGTTACTCCAGCACTTTGTGTCTATCTCTGGTATAAACCCAGCACCTGCAGTTGTTTGTAACTACAACAGACACAGGCTTTTTGTTTCCGATGTCCACCAGTCTGGGGGGGGTTGGGAGGGGGGGTGGGGGGGGGGGGGTGGTACACTCTGCCCCGCTCTGTTGCAATTTGTTTCTCAGCCCCAAAGCTAAATGCAGTTCTGTGGTTGTGCTCATAATTTCTGGCAGGCAGGCTGGGATGAAATGAATGAGGCCATTGAAGGCTTGGTGAAGAAACATCTTATAGATGTTCTTAATGCCTGAACATCGGGGAAACCCAAAGGAGTTGAGAATTGGCATTGAAGATAGCCTGCTTCTGGACATTCGGACCTTGAAGCAGATCCACAATGCAACACACAAACCAATTTAATAATTCCAGCTTCAGGCTGAGCAACATATCTTTTAGGCTCCTTTGTGCATCACACGCATGAATAACAAGGAATAACATTTACCTCACTTTAAAATTACAGTGTCATGCTCCATTTAATGACTTCCAATTTTGGAATGATTGCAGTTTGAGGGAAGGATTACAGGGTCACATAAGGACATGAGGAGTGGGGGGAAGCCTCGTTAACCCTGTCCTGGCATTCAATGTGATCATGGCTGATCTGCCTCAGGTCTTATTTTAGTTTAGTTTAGTTAAGAGATACAGCGAGGAAACTGGCCCCTCGGCCCACCGAGTCGGGTCAGACAGCATCTCTGGAGAAAAGGCATAGGTGATGTTTTGGGTCGAGACCCTTCTTCAGACAAAGACTAAGGTTGGTCAATGCTCGAACAAAACTTGCAGAAGGGTCCAAATGGCCAAACTGACATATGGGGTAACGAGATAAAAGCACTGTTGGTGCCAAAAGGCTGATTGCATGTTACACTGTGAATTGACTCTGTGGCACAGGTCACACAAATGTTGCTGTGGCCTCAGGACCAATACTGACCCAAGAGAACACCTTATGGACAACAGCTCTCTCTTCACTGCCTTCAGCTCCAGTCAAGCATTTATCTATTCTCACAGGGCAGCAATCTGCTCTCAAAGGAAAGTAATCTACTGATCTCCTCAATAGATCTCTGATGGATTGGACTGTGCATGAAGTGAATCATAATTGATTATGGGTGGCACGTTGGCGCAGCGATAGAATTGCAGCCTTACAATGTCAGAGACCTGGGTTTGATCCTGACTCTGAGTGCTGTCTGTATGGAGTTTGCACGTTCTCCCCGTGACCCGGCTTTTCCCCGGGTGCTCCGGTTTCCTCCCACATTCCAAAGAACAGGTTTGTACGTGAATTGTCTTTGGTAGGAATTGTAAATTGTCTCTAGTGTGTAGGATTGTGCTAGTGTACGGGATCGCTGGTCGGCGCGGACTCGCTGTTTCCGCGCTGTATCTCTAAACTAAACTAATCTGTGATGGACTGGTGTGTCCATCAAGACAACTCGAACAAATCGAGTTTCTTGTCATATGCACAATTAGAGTGAAAAATCTTGTAAAAATTGTTCTTGTAAAAATGTTCAGCATCCGTAAGTTAACACTTAGAGAAGGGCCAGCACACAGCTCTGGGGCTGAATGGACTACATCCAGCAGAGAGGAAGCCCAGGCTTTGGTAAGGAAATTGGAATCCATCACAACCAGGGATTAGAACAACAGCGGCATCTGAGCAGCAGTTTTGAACACAAGGGTAGGGAACTCTAGGCAGAATCTACTGAATAAGTTCTGACCACTTGTCAACCAATACATTGTTAGGTTGAGGGTGAGAGGAGAAGTGTAGAGGGATTGATTGTTCTCTTCAGAGAGTTAATCGATCAGTTCTTGAAGAGAGTATTGATGATTCGGACTATACATGGATCTGCCAAACAGCCCAGGATGTGTTTGAGATAATTCACTGGCCAAGTAGGGACTTGTTTGATAATGTTCATTCAGCAAATATTTTTGAGACAATTATTGCGACATGTTACATCAACTCAAGGTATGATTGGGAGCAATCCAGGCAGCCACAGGGCGGCCATGGTGGCGCAGCGGTAGAGTTGCTGCCTTACAGCGCCGGAGACCCGGGTTCGATCCCGACTACGGGTGCTGTCTGTACAGAGTTTGAACGTTCTCACCTTGACCACATGGGTTTTCTCCAAGATCTTCAGTTTCCTCCCACACTTCAAAGACGTACAGGTACGTAGGTTAATTGGCTTGGTATAAATGAAGTGTAAATTGGCCCTAGCATGTGTTGGATAGTGTTAAACTAAAAGACTGTTGAGAAAATGTTCTTCAGAGGGTGGGGTAAAGGACCACCTTTCAGCAAAGGGTCATGAGGGGTGACATCGCGGGATGGTCGGGACTGTGGGGAGATCTTGTAAATATTGTCTGAGCACAGGGACAAAGAGGCTGGTCCAGTGAACTATCGGCCTGGAACAATACATTGTGGGCGTCTTCAGTTTTGCAACTACATCCATTAAGGGCGGCATGGTAACACAGCAGTGGAGTTGCTGCCTCACAGCATCAGAGACCCAGGTTTAATCCTAACTCCAGGTGCTGTCTGTATGGAGTTCGTACGTTCTCCCCGTGACCGCGTGGGCTTCCTCCAGGTGCTCCAGTTTCATCCCACACCCCAAAGACGTGCAGGCTTGAAGGTGTTTTATTATGTAGCAGGAAGTAGTCTTTATCATGTGCATCCTTGCATTAAACAAACATTGAAAGACACAAAATGGTGAAGTAACTCAGCGGGTGAGGCAGCATTTCTGGAGAAAGAAAAGGCTGCAGGGTGGCGCAGCGCCAGAGACCCGAGGTCGACCCTGGCTGATCATGCTGTCTATATGGAGTTTGCACGTTCTCCCCGTGATCTGCGTGGGTTTGCTCCAAGATCTTCAGTTTTCTCCCACAGTCCAAAGACGTACAGGTTTGTAGGTTAATTGACTTGGTGTAAATGTAAATTGTCCTTAGTGTGTGTTTGGTAGTGTTAATGTGCGGGGATTGCTGGTCGGTGCGGACTCGGTGGGCTTAAGGGCCTGTTTCCGCGCTGTACCTCTAAATTAAACTAAACTAAAGATGACATTTCGGATTGGGACCCTTCGTCAGACATTGATGTCCTCATCCATATCCATCTTTCAAACTAGTGATGACCTGGTCAATATTGCCCAGCTGTTTGCAACATCTCGTTGGGTGTAGATAGGTTGCAAATTTTCTTGCATTGTAACTGGGACCACTTATGAAAAGAGCTTCATTTTGCAGAATGTGGATTTGCAGACAGTCTGGAGAGGTTTGCAAAGGTCACTGTCACGATTTATACTGAACAGCTCCGTCACAGAAGACTCTGTGACTTACGGACTGTTCCCAGGGACACATTCAGAGACTGACAAGGAGTGCTGCTGGAAGGTCATCAACTTGGTGAAAGATGCTCTTTGGTCTGCCCGAGCATTGTTGACCACCCAGCGGAGCGAGATGTCCTGTCCGTCAGGGAATGTTGCCGACTGGCCCGCTGCAGACTGCAGGAGTACGTGCTGAGGGATGCGTTGAAGCTCGGTGCAGCCAACGCCAAGGCTCGGTGGGGGAGGGCCACAGTCTAAGGTCCTTCCGCTGCTGGACATGGGGGGCAGGGTATGGTGGTGACGCCCCTCAAAATAAGGGAAGGAATTCCGCGCCAGAAGGCCACATGAGTGGCACGGGTGGGGGAGAAATGTGTGTCATTTGTGTAAACCGTATTGAATGTATGTTTCTCCTCTGAGAATGTTGGATGGAGTCTTGGAGTCAATAACTCGAGAAGTAGCCAGGGTTATTGGTAAATTGGCAGCAGCTTTTCCTGCTTTAGTGTTTGGACCTCTGAATTATCAAAATCTGCAATGAGCCAGAAAACAAGCACTAAAAGAGCGAGCCTTAGCTGAATTGCAATAGTGGATTATCAATGTTGCACAAACTACTAAAAATATTTTGGTTCAGCAACCTTCAGTGGTTTTACGGACTGATGTGAGCACTCTCGGATGGGGAGCTACGGACAGCGAGTCTAGCTGTGGTGATAGATGGAGTGTCCAAGAGGATTTAATCCTCCTCAGGCATGGTATAAATTGTTTGGAGTTATTGGGGGCATTTTATGGATTAGAAGCTTATTGTTCCACAATGAATAATTTACACGTTCAACTGCAGGTTGATAATACCACAGCTGTGGCATATATCAATCACATGGGAGGGGTAAGGTCAGTCTCATGTGATTATCTGGCTCTGGTGTATCTCCAGGAACATCTAGCTCTCAGCTATCTGCCTACCCGGTAGAGACAATGTGGTGGCAGACAACAGGTCACGAAAGTTTAATGACAATATAGAATGGTTGTTAAATCCAGAAGTTTTTTAAATGATTGTCAGCCGCTATGGGTTGCCAGATATTGATCTGTTCGCATCCAGGCTAAATGACCAGTTGCCTAAATATGTTTCATGGGAACTGGATTCCCAACTGCAGTGATTTGTTGGTACATCCAGTAACAGGAGAAAGTCATCCGTTACATGACCGTATTAATTTGTTAATCTACAGGTTCTGACTAGACCGTTCCAAGGCCTTGGACTGTCGGATAGGACCATGGATGTCATAACTGCAGTTTGGAGAGATAGCACTAAGAAACAATATGTGTCTCATATAAAGAAATGGGAGATGTTTTGTGTACGGTCAGATATATCTTATCATACTGCAAACATACTGGATGTATTGGAGTTCCTTGCTATGTTGCATTTTGATCAGCACTTGAGTTATAGTGCCATTAATAGTGCTCGTAGTGCTTTGTCCTCCTATTTAGGACATTTTTCAGAATGACAATCTATCGGGTCTCATCCGTTAGTATCCCGATTCATGAGAGGAATTTTTAATAAAAATCCTTCTAAGCCTAGATATACAGAAATCTGGGATGTCAGTATAGTTATCACACTGCTTTGGCAATGGGCTCCAATTACTTCACTAACCTTTCAGAAGTTAACACTTAAAGTAGTTATGCTCATGGCGCCAGTATCAGCACAACGAGTACAAACATTGCAAATTGTACGACTAGATTGTATGCATTTGTCTGTAGATAACATTACTTTTTATGTCTATGATCTAATCAAGCAAAGCAGGCCAGGAATGGCTGGAACCAAGGTAATCTTTAAAGCCTACCCTGTTGACCAAGCGGTATGTGTAGTTAAGCATCTGAGTCAATATATTGAGGTAACTAAGAGTCTCAGAGGTTCCGAGACAGCAATGCTCATTACCCACAAAAAAACATATAAAAAAGTGTCAGTACAAACTATTTTTAGATGGTTAAAACAGGTTTTGGATTACGCTGGAGTGGACACATGTGTTTAAATCTCACTCCACCAGGACGGCAGCAACATCCGTGGCGAAGGAGCAGGACGTGCCGCTGGATCAAATCCTTGGGGCCACTGGATGGCCTAAGAAATTGACTTTTTCTAAGTTTTATGACAAACCTGTTCTGACAGTGCCAGGGTTTGGGCATGCTGTATTGGGCTCCGTTTAATTTGGTTTGCTTTGTTTTCATATCATTTCTTTGTAATTTCCCCCTGGGATGGAGGGGCTATTACTGTATTTTGTTATTATTATTGTTATTAAAATAGTTATTGAATAATTCGAAGCAATGTTCAATATATCATTTATTCACTACTAATTCAACTGGAGCAGTGGATCCACGGCATAAAATCACAGAGCTTTGAAATCTTCACGTAGTCACTCACGTGACTCCGAGATAAAATAGTAAGATTAAACGAGAACTTACCAGTTCGAAGTTTGATCCTTATTTTATGAGGAGTTACAATGAGGGATTACGTGCCCTCCTCTCCCGGTTCTCATAATCGAAAGGATCATCTGGTAGTTTTAGTCTTCTCAAAGCCTTACTATGTTACTTTGGCTATCGTTTCTGTGTTTTCACGCCGCTGCTTTGAAGTATGACGCACATGCGCCTGGCGGGGCTTCTTCACATAATCCCTCATCCTCCAAAACACTGATGTTGGTGCGTTTGTCCTCCCAGATGATCCTCAGAAAACTTTGTGAGGATCTTTGATGGTATTGTTCCAGGGCTCTCAGGTGCCTGCAGTAGGTGGTCCATGACTTGGCTCCATACAACAGGGTGGGGAGGACAATGGCTCTGTAGACCAGCTGTTTTATTTGAGCCTTTAGGTCTCGGTCTTCAAAGACTGTTTCCCTGAGTCTGGCGTAGGCTCCACTTGCACAACTCAGGTGATGGTTGACCTCAGAGTTGATGTCAGCTTTTGAGGAAAGAATGCTGCCAAGGTAGGGGAAGTGGTCAACGTTTTCAAGAGTGGTGTCGTCCACTTTTATAGTGGGCTGGGTAGACGGAGGTTGATGTAGGACCTGGGTCTTCTTGATGCTTACGGCTAGTCCCAAGGCTCTGTATGCCTTGGCAAAAGCATTCAGGATGCCCTGGAGGTCTTCTGCAGGGTGTGTTGCAATGGCGCAGTCGTCTGCGTACAGAAGCTCCATGATGGCGGTGATACTGACTTTGCTCTTGGCCTTCAAACTATTAAGGTTGAAGAACTCACTGTCAGTACTGTAGAGGATTGGGATCCCCTGTGGCAGCTCTTCACCAATGAGGTGAAGTATGGCAGCAATGAAGACGACAAACTGTCTATGATGCAGGGTGCGATGATGCATTCTTATTTGGCCTTCATCAATCAGAGTATTGAGTATAGAAGTTGGGAGGTGATGTTGCAGTTGTATAAGACATTGGTGATGATGCATTTAGAGTATTGTGTTCAGTCCTGGGCACCAGAAATGCTGGAGTAACTCAGTGGGACAGGCAGCATCTCTGGAGGGAAGGAATGGGTTACGTTTTGGGTCGAGACCCTTCTTGGCTGGGGTGGTGGGTGATATTGAGGAAATGGGAGCGCACCAGATTTGGAGAGGAAAGAGGGAGGGGGGGGGGGGAAAGAAGATGCTGAGGAAGTTGGAGAATTTAATGTTCAAACAGATTCAATCCCCCTCCCCCCCCCATCAGTCTGAAGAAGGGTCTCGACCCGAAACGTCACCCATTCCTGGGATGTCCCGAGGGTTCTGAGAGGTGTTATATAAATGCAACACTCCCTTACTGAAGAAGGGTTCCGAGCCGAAATGTCCCCTGTCCATTCCCTCCCCAGATGCTGCCTGACCCGCTGAGTTCCTCCCCTCCAACACTTAGTGCTTTGTTAAAAATTACAGCTTCTCCAGTCTCTTGCATTTCCATATCCTGGGGACTTTTTTTAAACCATCAAAGGGTTAATCTCCTGTGTTGGGTTCTCGGTAACGTGGTTCGGGTGAAAATTGAATTCACGAGGTGAACTCCCGGGCTTGGGAACAGCGGGGAGATTTGTTCATCGGCAATCCTCCCCCACCCTCTATCCCATCACCGCCCCTCACCCAATCCCCTCCCCTCCGCTCCCCACCACCGCGCCTCACCCCTTCCTCGCCCACTCCCCTCTACCGCTTTTCATCCCTTTCCCACTCCTCATCCCCTCTTCTCTCCACCATCGCTTGTCCTCGCCCCTCCACCTCATCCCCCCTCGCCACCTCATCCCCTCCTTACCGCTGTTCCGAATTCCTCCCCACCACCGCTGCTCACCCCCTTCCCCTCTCCCCTCCCCACCCTCCACCCCTTGCAATCCACACTGAAACGCTCCCTGCACGGTGACCAGAGCTGCCCCTCGCCGCTTACACCCACCTGCGGTGGGGAGTTTGCTGCCGTCTGAGAGCTGCCCGGCCCCTTCCCCCCTCAGGCAGAAAGATTAGTTTACTTCTTGGAATGTGGAGAACCTGGATCCTCAACTTTCTAACTTCCTCCAGCTTGCCCAAACCTGTCAAACGTAGATATTGATCCGAGTTGAATACGTAGGCCTGTCTATAGATCTATATTTGGGGGGGGGGGGGGGGGGGGGGAGTGGTGGAGACGCAGTTTAATATTTATGGTTACTTAGCTTAAAATTGGAGAATTCACATTGGCCTTTGTCCAATCATCTCCCCATAAAGATCCCCTCCCCCACCCTCTATCCCATCACCTGTAAACACCTACAACTCGCCAAGCTTTGTCCTGCCCCACCTTTTTTGTGGAAAACATACAACACAAGAACAGGCCCTTCCTCTTCTCATCAAGTCCACATCACAAGATTAGATATTGTTCACCCAGAGCTGAACACACCTCTCGGCATCTGCAAACAATAGTGTCTGCCTTGCGCTTCTTGTGCCTGGTGGTGGAAAGATTGGTGGAAACAGGGCCGTGATGTGACTTGACCCCAGGCCTTTCTTGAAGTTTGTTGTTGGGTGATACCCTGCTGTCAGCCCACACTCCCCTTCCTTCACTACATGTCTTCAGTGTTTGAGACCAGCCCCAAAAACCACAGATGACCCTTTGCCTTGTGGGCATCAGTATTGAGAAGAAGGGTCTCGACCCTTGACACACTGACTTGTCTCTACGGTACACTGGTGCTTGTCTCTACGGTGTTTCTACGTTCTTATTTAGACCATGTGGGATTTCTCCAGATGCTCCAGTTTCCTCGCACACTCCAAAGACGCACAGGTTTGTAGGTTACACAAAAAGCTGGAGAAACTCAGCGGGTGCAGCAGCATCTAAGGAGCGAAGGAGATAGGCGACGTTTCCGAGATAGTCTGAAGAAGGGTCTGCAGTTCCTTCTTTAACAGGTTTGTAGGTTATGTGTTGGAAGGAACTGCAGATGCTGGTTTACACCAAAGATAGACACAAAATTCTGGAGTAACTCAGCAGAACAGGCATCTCTGGATAGAAGGAATGGATGACATTTCGTGTTGTGACTCTTCTTCAGACCATCTGACCGAGTTTCCCCAGCACTTTGTGTCTATCTTAGGTTTGTAGGTTAATTGGCTTTGGTTAAAAAATTGCAAAATTGTCCCGAGTGTGTAGGATAGTGCTAGTTGGCGCAGACTTCATCGCTAGTTGGCGCAGACGTGTTGTCCGAAGGGCCTGTTTCCATGCTGTATCTTGAAAGTAACGATTTGTATGGCCCATTATAGTTTTAATTAAAACTAGATTAAGTGGGACGTGTTGGGACCCTGCCACACAGGAGTCCTGGTCCCCCAAAGCAACCTGTTCTCCAACACAATATTCCACCACTCACCCGGTCCCCCAACGCAATATTCCACCATTCACCCATAGCCCCTAACTGTGCAGGCATGGCTCATTCCCCCCCCCCATCCCACAGTACTCCCTCCCCATCCTCACCCTCCCTCTCGTCCCCCTTCTGCTTCTCCCCTCCCCCAATCCCTCCCTCTCCTTTCCCCTGCCCTCTGTCACTCTCCCTCCATAATTCCTCATCTCCCCGACTGCCGTCCCCTCCCTCTACACCCCACTCCCTACCTCCCCCCTCTTCTCCCTCTATTCCCCCTTCTCCCCCACATTCCCCCCTCTCCCTCCCTATCCCCCTCCTCTCCCTCAATCCCCCCCACTCACCAATTCCTTCTGTCCAGAGATGCTGCCTGTCCCGCTGAGTTACTCCAGCATTTTGTGTCCATCTTCTGTGGAAACCAGCATGTGCAGTTCCTTCCTACACCGTGCTCATTAACAAGACATTTGATCCGCATTTATTACCTATCCTGATGGTGGCAGTGAAGTTAACAGTGAAGTGTGAAGTGCTTCTGGAATGTCCCGAGGGTTCTGAAAGGTTTTATATAAATGCAATACTCCCTTACTGAAGAAGGGTTCCGAGCCGAAACGTACCCTGTCCATTCCCTCCCCAGCTGCTGCCTGACCCGCTGAGTTCCTCCAGCACTTCGTGTTTTGTTAAAACTTCCAGCTTCTACAGTCTCAAATTTCACTGCAACAATTGGTGTTTGTGACAATAAATGTTCTTTGTCTTGTGTTTCCATATTCTGCGGGATTTTATGTTTGCATTCAATGGTGATGAATGGGCTGCCTAACCTGGGTTAATCTGCTGTGTTGGGTTCTCGGTAACGTGGTTCTTGAAATCAGGTGAGAATTGAATTCACGAGGTGAACTCCCGGGCTTGGGAACAGCGGGGAGATTTGTTCACCAGCAATCCTCCCCCACCCATCGCGCCTCACCCATTTCCCTCCACCACTTTGCATCCCTTTGCAACTCCTCATCCCTTCTCTCCACCACTGCTTGTCCTCCCCCCCCTCCTCGCCACCGTACCTCCACACCACCACCTCATCCTCTCCTTACCGCTGCTCCCAATTTCCTCCACACCATCGCAGCTCACCCCCTCCCCTCCCCACCACTCCCCGACCCCGCACAGTGACCAGAGCTGCCCCTCGCCGCTTACACCCACCTGCTGTTGGAGTTCGCTGCCGTCTGAGAGCTGCCCGGCCCCCGCTGCCTCTCTCCCCCCCTCCAGTTTCAGCACTCCCCTTCCATTCACCGTGACCCTGCTATCAACACTCTCCCTCCACAGACTGAGACCTCAGGCCCAACACTGCCCTTGTCTCACTGGGAACCTCTGTTCCAGCACTCCCCTCCACCCCCGAGGTCCCCCATTCCAACACCCCCCCCCCCCCCTCCATTCACTGGAACTCTGAGTCCAACACTCCGCTCCACTCATCACGTCCCTAGTTCTTCCATTCCTTCCTCTCGTTCTGTTACTTGCACTTATCTGAAACCTACCGAGAAATGAGAACGCACAACATTTTTTTAATATGAATTGAATGTGTATTGGAATAAATCTGGAAAACCACCAAATTCCCGAGTGTGCCGGATTCATGG
This sequence comes from Raja brachyura, assembly GCA_963514005.1. Next base: position 5,866,770 of record OY740812.1, on the reverse strand, counting down.
AGTTTTACTGAGCATCAAACAGCCAAAGAGAGACCAAAGGAGAACGTTCCCATCAAGGTCACAGAAAACTGAAAGGAAAGCCGTGCTGGATAGAGTGGATGTGGAGAGGATATTTTCACTAGTGGGAGAGTCTTGGATCAGAGGAGGCAGCCTCGAAATAAAAGGACATACCTTTAGAAAGGAGATGAGGAGGAATTCCTTTATTCAGAGGATGGTGAATCTGTGGAATGCATGCCCACAAATGGCGGTGGAGCCAAGTTTAGTTTTTTTAGTTTAGAGATCAGCACAGAAACCGACTGCACGAATCAGTGATACACACACATTAACACTATCCTACACACACTCGGGACAATTAACATTTATACAAAGCCAATTAACCATCAGGAGACTGGGGGTGCACAGACAGCTACCGCGTGGGCCTTGAGAGAAACCTGTCTTTAGAATGGAAATGAGGAGGAACGTCTTTAGCCAAAGAGTGGGGAATTTATGGAATTTATTGCCACAGATGGCTGTGGAGGCCAAGTCTTTGGGTATTTTGAAAGTGGAGATTGACAGATTCTTGATTAGCAAGGGCTAAGGTTGCAGGGAGAAGGCAGGAGAATGGAGTTGAGAGGGAAAGATAGATCAGCCATGATTGAATGGCGGAGTAGACTCAATGGGCTGAATGGCCTAATTCTGCTCCAACGCCTTATGTACTAATGTCAGAGAAGAACCATGAACAATGGGCGTGAAGCACAACACAACAGTTCAGTCACATAATGCATTGAGAGCATACACAGCAGCAAAGAGAGCAATTATGTCTTGTTGTTTACGGTCCTTAATGCGCAAAAGCGAAGCACTTTCTCTGTCCAGTTGAAATCCAAACTCTTCCAGCATATGCTGAGTTATTTCAAACTCTTCGTCCGTGAGCTGAGTGATCAGAACCTTCTCAGGGTCTTCCTCACCCTCCTTGAAGGCACGTAAATATTGAATCCCTCCCGACCATTTGTCATCAATTATTGTCACCTGGAAATTGTATTAGTATCACAGTCATAAAACGATAACTGCAGGAGATCATAAGAGATAGGAGCAGAATTAGGCCATTCAGCCCATCAAGTCTACTCTGTCATTCAATCATGACTGATCTGTCTATGCCTCCTAACCCCATTCTGCTGCCTTCTCCCTGTAACCACTGCAATGCTTCAAGCTCATGCTCACTCTCTGCTCCAGCAATGCAGACAGTCTCAACCCCCTAGCTTCCCCCAGTGGCCCTGCAACACCATCTCATAGTTTAGTTTAGAGTTACAGCGCGGAAATATGCCCTTCGGCCCACTGAGTCCGCGACGACCAGCGATCCCCGCACATTAACACTACCCCGCACACACTAGGGATCACTTTACATTTACCAAGCCAATTTAAGCAAGAAAACCAAAATGCTCGGTGAAAACCCACGCGGTCACGGGGAGAACGTACAAACTCCTTACAGACAGCATCCGTAGTCAGGATTGAACCCGGGTCTCTGGCGCTGTAAGGCAGCCCTATCGGGGCGGATCCAATCCAGTGCAGATCCAATTCCAGTGTACACCTGGAACAAGGATTGTTCAGCGTAGCTGACAATAAGGCAGGCATAGCTGGAGTCCATGCAAGTGCCCATGGCTACACCTCTGATTTGGAGCCAGCTGGAGGTGTCAAAGGAGAAGTTGTTGAGGGTGAGGACAAGTTCCGACCGGCGGAGGAGAGGGTTAGCAGAGGGAAAACATGCTGCGTCGCACACAAAAGCTTGTTTTATTTCTTTACCCGTTTACTGTATTTATTTCTTACCAGCTGTAGCTGTTTGGATGTAATCTCTGCCTTAACACTGCTTGCCAACAGGATTAAAGTTTCAGCATCCATCTCTGAAAAAGAAGCAGAATCATTTACACTGTCCTGCAATACAGTGTTCCTCTCTACTCAAGGAGAATAATTCCTTGAATTTGGGATGGATCGTCTTTTCTGCACAAGGTGTTTCACTTTCTTCCCAATAGACCGTGAGCCGAGGAGCTATTTCGTTTCATTTCGTGACCTAAATCACGTATCTACCTGTATTTATAATATATTGTGTAAAAATATTATAGAAATCATACCTGAAACTCGGCAAGACCAAAGCTTGGACATATTTTTTAAATTATGAGACAAACCTCCAATTCTCCGAGTAGTAATTGTCCAATCAATGCACGTTTGACATTGGGGTGGACGCCAACTGAACAATCCCACGCTTTCTTAAAATAGACTTCAAATCTTACCGCTCAGTGACTGGATGAGAATGTTTATCGCCCGGATGATCCCTTCGGACTCTGCGGTGAGAGCGAGGGGTTCTCCTGGTGGAATTTCCTTCCTAATTCCCAACAGATCCAACATCTTCTCCACGCACACTCTGTTATCTTCCTCCGTCTGATCCAGCACTTGGAAGTCAGGCTGCAGATCATTCATAATCGGGTCCAGCTGAGATCATAATAATTATAATAATGCATTTTATTTATGGGTGCTTTTCAGAACACTCAAGGGTACCTTACAGTTAAAACAAGCAAATTACAAATATATCAATAAAATGAAACAAAAACAACATATCCATGAATTTGATAGAAAGTGGAGTTACGTGGGATCGGCCAGTCTGAATAGGTGAGTTTTGAGGGAGTTTTAAAGGTGGGGAGAGACTCTATAGTATGGAGGGATACTGGGAGGGAGTTCCAGAGGCAAGGGGCAGAACGGCTGAAGGCCTGAACCCCATCGTGGACAGGCGGGCAGATGGATTGGAGAGCAGGGAGGAAGAAGAGGATCGGAGAGTTCGGGATGGAGTGTAAGGCTGGAGGAATTCAGAGAGGGATGGAGGAGCGAGATTGTGGAGGGCTTAGAAAGTGAGGAGGAGAATCTTAAAATCAATGCGGTATTGGACAGGGAGCCAGTGCAGTTGTTTGAGGACGGGGTGGATGGGGTTCTGGTGATAATGCAGGCAGCTGATTTTTTGACCAATTGGAGTTGATGGATGGCCTTGTGGGATAAACCAGAGAGGGGAGAGTTACAATAATCAATATGGGAGGTGACGAGGGCATGGATGAGAGTAGCAGTGCTGTTTGTTGTGTGATGGATGAAGACTGTGGATAGTGCGTAGGTGGAAGTAAGCAGACCGAGTGAGATTATGAGTTTTTCAGAAGAAAGTATGCTATCAAGGATGGATATCAGCAAGTGGAGTAAAACACACAGATCAGACTGCCCTGCATTGACTCCATCTACACTTCACGTTGCCTCAAAATTATAGTCGACATTATCAAATTCTTGCCTCAAACCTCCTTCCCCCTGCACCCGTTCAGTAGAAGGTACAGGAGCTTGGAAGTGCACGTCACCAGACTCAGGAACAGCTTTTTCCCCCATCTGTCATCAAGTTTCTGAACAGGACCTTCCATAAGCTAGGGTACTGTCTGATTCACCTTACAATGTGCCTTACAATGCTGAGAACTATACTGTGTGTAGGAAGGAACTGCAGATGCAGGTTTCAACCAAAGATAGACACGAAATGCTAAACAGGCACGATTCTGGAGAAGGAATGGATGGCGTTTCAGGTCGAGAAGCGTCGCTGTCTGAAGAAGGGTCTCAACAAAAAATATTTTGTGCCATCTTCTTGTCTCTGTATCTTCCCCTTTGCTCGACCTATTGTTTGGCGTGGGTATATGTATGTATAGTATATCTGATCTATTTGGATATCGTGCAAAAGAAAGCTTTTCACTGTACCTCGCTACATGTGCCATTAATAAACCAACACCTAAACCTAACTTTGAACATTGATCAACTTCTCTGTTCTGTACATCAGGGACCATCGTGCCAAGCAATGAAACATTTTCCTTTTTCAGATGATTAGTGCAGGCATCCAACAGTCATAGAAACATAGAAAATAGATGCAGGAGTAGGCCATTGCCCCTTCGAGCCAGCACCATCATTCAATATGATCATGGTTGATCATCCAAAATCAGTACCGCGTTCCTGCTTTCTCCCCACATCACTTGATTCCTTCAGCCGCAAGAGCTAAATCTAACTCTCTCTTGGAAACCTTTTTAAAGTCGAATGCAGAATTCATTTTCTGCTCCAGAGAGGTGTCCCAGCCTCACCGTGGCTTTGGAGAGGGTGCAGAAGGGGTTTACCAGGATGCTGCCTTGATTAGAGGGTAATGGACAATAGGAGAAGTTGGCCAAATGTGGGCTACTTTCTCTGGAACGCTGGAGGCTGAAGGGAGACCTAACAAAAGTGTATAAAATGATGAGAGGGATAAAAAGGAGAGACAGTCACATCCTTTTTCCCCCAGAGTGTAAATGTCAAAGACTAGGGGAGCATAGCTTTAAGGTGAGAGGGGGAAAGTTTAAAGGAGATGTGTGGAGCATGTTTATTTTACACACACACACACACAGTAGTGAGTGCCTGGAACACACTGCTGGGGTTGGTGGTGAAGGCCAACATTATAGTGACATTTAAGCGGCTTTTCAATATGCACGTGAATATGCAGGGAATGGAAGGATATGGGGCACGTGCAGGCAGATAAGATTAGTTTATCTTGGCAACATGTTCGGCACAGATATTGAGGGCCGAAGGGCCTGTTCCTCTGTTCACGTCTCTATGTGTACGCAACAGTGCAAGACATACAGTCAAGTTTGAGCACCACACTTTGTGTCGAGGTTTGTATTCCTGTCCATGCTCAGAGCCACGATCCCACGAAGAGAGAAAACGATTGGTACAAACCAGTTCATCAAGAACCACAAGGCTATCGCTGTGCCGAAGAATTTCAAAGATCACGTTGAGGAACAGTGGCTTCTTGTCCGCACACATTTCCGTCAGCTCAGCAAGTGAAGCAGCTAGTGGTTCTTTCCGGTCAAATGCTGAAGATGAAGGAGAATTATAACCGAGATTGAAAAGACGGAATCTTGCGTAAAATTTTAAAACTCCATTTTTATCTCGACAATTAAAGCCAATATCTGAACAACGCAATTGGAACTCTGGCACTGTGAGGCAGTAGCACTTCCAGCTGCGTTACCGTGCTGAAAACACATTATGTACCTACATCGTGCACCATTGGTGTAATTATAAACATTTTGAGAAAATATAGAAAGTTAAAAAGCTGTGAGATAGAGAATCAGTAGATAGTGCACAAACTCCCACAACAGTCCTCCCCATCTCCTTGGGAGTCACACAAAATCTGTGTGTTTGGATTTGTGGCCATTTCAGAGAAAAATAAAAGTTTTTTTTCCCCAGAGTGAAACAGTAAATATGAGGCAACTTACTTGTCACTCGAGCACTTCGGGAGAAGCTCTTTACCCAATCTAATTCTAAACAAACAGAAAAATAGGACCTAATATTAGCATTGTTATTTGTTCTGTGCCCCAAATGGCTGAAGAAAGATAACCAATTTATTAATCAATCTGAGATTCAAAAAGTTGCTTTTTCTTGTATTATTATACTTTCACATACCCAGAGTATCACTTGAACTAATCATCATTTCAGAGACCTTGTACGCAATAGATGTTCCAGCTGGGAAAGTTAACTTCCTTTCTCTACTCGCGCTGAGTTCAGCTTCCATCTAAGGCAACAAAGAAAACTACAATATTTAACTGTGAAAGTTAATCCTATGGAAACTGTTTCTAGGAAAGTCAATACTCTTGGAGAGAGTGTGGAGACGCCCCAACTATAACGCAAGTGAAACAATTGCATTTATGTAGAGAAAATTGACATCTATATAATTAAAAGTCCCATCTTGACCACTTCCTATTTGCGCTGTTGCTTGATTTTAGAAACGCTACCATATATGGTTTTGATTTTTTGGCCATTTTACTCAGAGTCCTCCTCCGATGATCAGGCCCTGAGGATTTTTCCCATCGATGAAAAATAAAAGAGTTATTCGTGTTTAAAAAATCTTGAGATTCTCTTTCCTGTCAATCACCGTAATAGTGTCTACAACCCTTCTGGGGGGAGGGTGGAGGGACTATAAAACCAGGACGTATGGATTTGGCTTAGTCGCTGCAAGATGGCGAGGGAGAGACCACGATTCTCAGTCTGAGCTAGGAATCTACACAACACTGAGTGTCCACCGAACTGTGGGTGCCCTTTATGTGGTTTGGAAGCCAGTCCCATCAGCCCGCAACGCCCATACTAGCACTCCAGAAGGTCCCCCCTCCCCCGCGCCACTGGCCAGCAATATTGGAACGGGTGGAGAGGTGGAATATTGCATTGGAGGACCAGCCGTCCCGTGTGAAGCTGGGACCCAACAGGTCTCACAGTCTAGTTTTAATTAAAACTATAATGGGCCATACAATTCAGACTTTGGACTTTACTTTTGAGATACATCGTGGAAACAAGCCCTTCGGCCCACCGAGTTTACGCCAACCGGTGATCACTGCGTACATTAGCGCTATCCTACACACTTTGGACAATTTTGCAAGTTTATAACCAAAGCCAACTAACCTACAAACCTAAGATAGACACAAAATGCTGGAGTAACTCAGCATCTCTGGATATAAGGAATAGGTGATGTTTCAGGTCGAGGTCACCCATTCCTTTTCTCCAGAGATGCTGGCTGTTCTGCTGAGTTACTCCAGCATTTAGTGTTGATCTTCAGTGTAAACCAGCAGCTGCAGTTTCTTTCTTACTGGCGATGTTTCAGGTCAGGAGCCTTTTTCAATATAGGCTTGAAATTCCCCTGTGACAAAGAGCAATGATCCTTCCAACACATAACCTACAAGCCTCTGTGTCTTTGGAGTGTGGGAGGAAACTGGACCACCCGGAGAAACCACACACAAGGTTACTGGAAGAACGTGAAAACACCATACAAACAAGCACCCGTGGTCAGGATCGAACCCGGGTCTCTGGCGTTGTAAGGCAGCAACTCTACCACTGCGCCACCGTGTCTCAGAATTAGAGGAATAAAAGATGAAGAAAGTTGAAGAGGAAATTTAAATTACAGTTTTCCACTACTTTTCGTGCCTGAGGGGAGAAGCAACATATTCTCGATATGTAAGACGGATGTGAAAAAGCTGCAGAAAAATAAGACGGAATACTGGAAATACACATTACATTGGTGGAGGTGTAATTGAGTCAAGGTTTCTGGTCAATCACTTTGATGGATAAACAAAGAAGTGAGTTAATCAACAATTAACGATACAACAGATTCCAAATGGTTCAAATCATCAAACCATTTTCCAAACTCAATTACAACTAAACCACCTTAAATTATCTCAGAAAGTTACACACTGAAACGTTTTAACTTTTTCTCAGGTTTGACGGATAATGAATTGTACACAACATAATAATGCAATAATTAGTTTTTGTTTTAGAAATACAGCATGGAAGCATACAGTTCTATGTTATCCCACGTTCTCATGCACTCCCTACACACTAGGGGCTATTTTTACTGCGGCCTATTCACCTACAAACCCGCATGTGATGTGGGAGGAAACAGGATGACCAGGTGGTCACAGGGAGAATGTGCTCAGCGATGGTCCGGAGGTGGTTTACAAGAATTATCCCAGGAACAATTGGGTTAATGTATGATGAGCATTTGACATCACTGGGCCTGTACTCGCTGGAGTTGAGAAGGGACCTCATTGAAACTTACCGAATGGTAAAAGGCCCGGATAGAGTGGCTATGTAGAGGATGTTTCCACTAGTGGGAGAGTCCAGGACCAGAGGTCATAGCCACAGAATAAAAGGATGTACCTTTGGAAAGATGAGAAAGAATTTCATCCGAGGGTGGTAAATATGTGGAATTCATTACCGCAGATGATGTGGAGGCCAAGTCAATGGATATGTTGAAGGCGGAGATTTATAGATCCTCGATTAGTATGGGTGTCAGGGGTTATGGGGAGAAGGCATGAGAATGGGGTTGAGAAAGGAAGATAGATCAGCCAACTCTACCAGCTGCTCTACCAGTGCCACCTGAAGCCATATAAAAAGTTATACTCCCCTTCAGAAGTTTCATTAGAAATTGCATTCCTGTTTCGGCCTTAGCTGAGTTGTTTACAGAACATGCTTGTTCCGTCTCTATCACGTCCAGTATCACATAAACCATATTATTCTTCATCTCTTTCACAAAGCGATGTTGTCGGTTCACTTTCCTGACAAAGTTAAGAAGAATGGTACTAATTAATCAGATCTGACAAAAGAGGAGAAGATGGTATGGATGATGGCATAAGTTAGACAATAGTTTCGTCATTCACCCCGCATCTAATTCATGAATCTCACCAAAGTCGTCAATAAAAATAACAACAACTTAATCATTCTGTGTGTAATAATCCAAGTGTATTTTAAATTAACAAAAGTTAAAGCAAGGGAGGAAATCATGAGAGGAATAGATCAGGTGGATGCACAGTCTCTTTCTAGCAATGTTACAAAATGTTGAGATTAAAAAAATCAAGTCTGTAATTTATGCCATCAGATAATGCATAAAAATAAGTTTAATTTGACACCCAATTCACTTTCATATCTTCAGCATTAAAAAAAGTTATGGCCATTTTCATACTCAGAAATTAGCATCTTGTTCCCTATTGTTTTTCCATTGACTTAACACAAAAGCTGTGATCAAGGACAGTCAAAAGCCCATAACTTTCTTAAAAATTAAGAGAATTGAATGAAATTTTCAGTTATTATAGTTTGAAGCATTCCGAAACAAATATGAAACAATCTTACTTGGATGACCTGAAATTAAAGCATATAATTAGTTAGTTACCTAATTGTAGCTAATTACAAAATTCAATTACTAGATCTAAACATCTATCCATTTCTTAAGAAAAGGTTAACATTTTTAAAAAGCCTAAGTGTCTAAATAACATTCACACAAGAATTCACAATATAACATGATTTTTAAATCTCATTGTCATGAATTTATAGGCCAAATCGAAGGAATTTAGTGTTTAATTCCCGTAAATTAATGGCCATTTAAATCATCTTGCAGGTGGGTTTTTTGTGGAACGCGATCGTTTGGAACGTTGTGGTTTGCGGTGAATTTAACCCCCAATCGGAAGGAAAAATTCTGCCGGTTCATATATTTTCTAAGTCACCTTTTTGCAACATGAAATTTTGATTAAAGGCTTCCTAAGAAGCACGTTTTAATGTAAAAATAAACTGTGTTTTGTCCCCTACGTGAGATCCTTCCCGTTGTCGGCGTTCACGGCTTTAGAAGATGATTTTTTAATTACTCATGCTAATACATTATCCAGCGTAGTTTAAAAATAACTCCATAAAACAAACCCCTGAGATTAATCGATTTGAATGGTCTGGAGTAAACGGCATTTCAAACCCGCCCCCCCTCTCAAAGGCGCCAAAGTCGCACACACAGGCAGTGGCAGAACTGCAGCGCAGCTAAAGGTAAGTTTTGCAACATACCTACTCTTTCCCAGAGAAGGAGAATCAAGAACCAGAGGACATAGGTTTAATGTGAGAGGGAAAAGATTTAATAGGAATCTGAGGGGTAACGTTTTCACATAAAGGGTTGTGGGTGTATGGAACGAGCTGCCGAATGAGGTAGTTGAGGAAGGTACTATCACAACATGTACTAAATATTTAGGCAGGTGCATGGAAACAACTTGTTTGAAAGGATGTGGGTGAAATGCGGGCAGGTGAGACTAGTGTAGATGGGCATGTTGGTCAGCATGGGTAGGTTGGGCCGAAGGGCCTGTTTCCACGCTATAGGACTCCATGAAACTCTGCCTCAGCCAACTGTCAAAGCAGTAAACAATTAAGAATGTTTCTGCATATCAGAAAAAATGCTCAATAATAAATATCTTACTTTTCTTAAAAGACAAGTTAAAGCAAAGCTGAATCTGACAGAAGGTGCCAGCGGTTTTCACTCTCGAATAAGGTAGCAAAGTACAAGAGGCTGTCAAATGCCACATTGATTACCCGTCTTTGACAACATCCAGCAGTGTGCGTTCAGAGATTGTGTGCTTTCTCATTTCCACACATGACATGGCTTTTGAGGAACTTCCTGAGATGTGCCCTCCCACATCAACATGGCCGGAATCCACACCCACTTGGGCACTGACCGAGGTGCTGAAAGCCTCCGAGTAGCAGGCAATGATAGAGCTACTCGATCCTGGGAAAAGAAAAGAAATCGACTGTTAGCTTTTGCTCGCTATTTACTGTTACAACGTCGGAGAACTGGTCAGTGTTTATTAACCACATAGTGATATCAACATCTGTTGTCCGCACATGGGAACAGGAAGTTGCTGTTGGTGATACTTTATTGCAAACTTCTCAGATAACAGTAGGTATGTTACAAAACTTACCTTCAGCGGCACTGCAGTTCTGTCACTGGCCGTGTGCGTGGCTTTGGCGCCTTTGGGGGGGGGGGGGGGGTTAAAATGCGATTTTTTTCCCTTGGCATCCGGAATTATATTTTCTCGGAGTGCGAGCTTTTTCTGGAGTTTCGTTCCGACTGCTGGTAAGTTCTTTTTCTTTTTTCTTTTTTTTTTTTTAAATCGCCCGACTATTTCAACGCTACAGTAAAATAAAAATGAGCTTCTAATGCCGTGAACGCCGACAACGGGGATGGATTTTACGTCGGGGACAGGTAAATGAAAGCCGTTTATTTTTTCATATAAACTTGCTTGTTTAGACGACCTTAATCAATATTTCATGTTGCGAAACGGTGATTTATTCCCCATATGAACCAGCAGTGTTTTTCCTGCCGATATTGGGTTTAAATTCACCACAACCGCAACGTTCCAATCCATCGCATTCCAGAAAATCCCACTCATAAGCTGATTAAAATGGCCATTAATTTACGGGGATTAAACATTTAATTCCTTCAATTTAGCCTAGAAATTCATAACATTGAGATTTAAAAATCATGTTATATTGTGAAATCTTGTGTGAATGTTATTTGGACACTTAGGCTTTAAAAAATGTTAATATTTTCTTAAGAAATAGATAGATGTTTAGATCTAGTAATTGAATTTTGTAATTAGCTACAATTGGGTAACTAACTAATTATATGCTTTAATTTCAGGTCATCCAAGTAAGATTGTTTCATATTCGCTTCAGAATACTTCAATCTATAATAACTGAACATTTCTTTCAGTTCTCTTAATTTTTAAGAACTCCTCTCTGGATGAATTTGTTTTTTTCTCATCTCAGTCCTAAATGGCCTTATTCTTAATCGGTGACATTTAGTTCTGGACTCCCCAACATCGGGAACATTTTTCCTGCATATAACCTGTCCTATCCTTTAAGAATTGTAGGTGTTTCTACAATAGAGTTTCAACAGAGAGCAACGGTATTGTAATTTAAGACTATAGCAGGAAATTTAACAGTAAACTTTCTACACTCCATCTCCAAATTTCTGCTCATTCTTATTAAACCCAAAAGGATGAAGATACAATGAAACATGTAATGGGTGGTTCACTCTGAAGTTAAAATCATTCCCTGATGTTCACAAAGCTATGGTGATACGAAGAGATGTTTTTAACCCATTCACACGATGTTCAGTTTAGTTTACCGACAGCATGGAAACAGGCCCTTCAGCCCAAGGAGTCTGTGCAATCTGCAGTTTCTTGGAAAAGGTGCCAAAACATGGTGCCCTTGCATGTTAGATCAGTGGTCAATTTCTGCACAATTTTCTAATCGGGGATGCACTTGGGTATGGCCATACTCTACTGGACTCTTTGCAAGAAAGTATTTCACCGTGCGTTTGCACTTCGCACTGTGGCAATAAAAGGACCATTGAACCATTGAAATTTGTACCAATGGCGGTTTTTCATTGTGATTTCATTTAATTATTTCATTTTAAATTTTCCAGTTGTCACAGTGTGACTTTGGAAAGTGGACATTGTTCTGGGGCCCACAGTTAGTCTGAAGGAGGATCCCAAGCCGAATTGTCACCCGTTTACCCTTGAGCAAAACACAAAGTCCTGGAAGAACGCAACGGGTCAGGCAGCATCTGTGGAGGAATTGGATGGGCAACATTTCGAGTTGGGACCCTTCTTCACTCTGAAACGTTGTGTGTCCACTTCCCTCAATAAATGCTGCCTGACCTGCTGAGTTACTCCTGCACTTTGTGTTTTATAAAAGATTGCAGCATCTGCAGTTCCTCATGTCTACATTATTCTGGGTATCTTAACTACTAAACAATCATCTCCTTTTTACAGCATTGCTTCTACATTTGGCATCAACTTAACTTGTTGCAAGCTAGACTGCAGTGTGCAGAAAAATGTTAACAATGCCATATCTTACCAAAATCTAAATCTTGGCCATCAATCAATATATCTTTTAGTGTGAATGGAGTTGGAACATAACTTTCTCGTCTGGAAAAGAATGATTTCTTCTTTTTGATGAGTAGGTGAAGTTGTTTGCAGTTTTGAGAATGATAAGGGCTTTTCACAGGAAACAATGTGTAGCCGTCAGGGTCAATCTCGCTCACAATTTTCTTGGTAGCGCTTTGAAACATGGCTCTAAAATGAACAAACATTAAGCATAACATTAACAATGGAAATACGCAGCATGTTAGGCAGCATCTCTGAAGACTGAAACAGTCAATGATAAGGTCAACTACCTTTCACCACACATAGATTATGACAAAGGCACAAGGAGCTAGAGGTGATGATATAGGTGATGGAGGAATTCATAGAAACATAGAAAATAGGTGCAGGAGTAGGCCATTCAGCCCTTTAAGCCTGCACCGCCATTCAATATGATCATGGCTGATCATCCAACACAGTATCCTGTACCTGCCTTCTCCCCATACCCCCTGATCCCTCTAGCCACAAGGGCCACATCTAACTCCCTCTTAAATATAGCCAATGAACTGACCTCAACGACATTCTGTGGCAGAGAATTCCAGAGACTCACCACTCTCTGTGTGAAAAATGTTTTTTTTCATCTCGGTCCTAAAAGATTTCCCCCTTATCCTTAAACTGTGACCGCTTGTTCTGGACTTCCCCAACATCGGGAGCAATCTTCCTGCATCTAGCCTGTCTAGCCCCTTAAGAATTTTGTAAGTTTCTATAAGATCCCCCTTCAATGTTCTAAATTCTAGCGAGTACCAGCCGAGTCTATCCAGTCTTTCTTCAAATGAAAGTCCTGACATCCCAGGAACCAGTCTGGTGAACCTTCTCTGTACTTCCTCTATGGCAAGAATGTCTTTCCTCAGATTTGGAGACTAAAACTGTACGCAATACTCCAGATGTGGTCTCACCAAAACCCTGTACAACTACAGTAGAAACTCCCTGCTCCTATACTCAAATCCTTTTGCTATGAATGCTAACAAACCATTCGCTTTCTTCACTGCCTGCTGCACCTGCATGCCTACTTTCAATGACTGGTGTACCATGACACCCAGGTCTAGTTGCATCTCCCCTTTTCCTAATCTGCCATCATTCAGATAATAGTCTGCTTTCCTGTTTTTGCCACCAAAGTGGATAACCTCACATTTATCCAACTCAGCAGCAAAGATCATAGAGTGGAGCAAGTTGCTCCACTCCTGCAAAATTCACTGGACTAGCATGTAGTACGGAACGGGGCGGGACGTCCGCCATTTTAGCAAACCCAACCCGACTTCCGTCTAATGTGTAATCAGCAAAGATCACAGAGGAGGGGGGGGGGGGGGGGGGGGGGGGGAAGGGTCAGGTTCTTTATTTGAAAATAGAAATGAGGAAAACTATCAAGGGAATTATTTGGTTTGTTAATTGAAAAGTTTCTGAAATGTTAATTGAAAAGTTTCTGAAATATTAACTTAGAATGGAATCGGAGCATGCAACCATTGCCTTTTTTGAGGACGGATGAAGCTTTTGCAGATGGAATTAATTTTAGCAAATGTTTGCTTGCTGACAGGGCACTATTTCAATGGCCTGCATTATCTGCAATTCGAACATTAAAAATGCCCTTTCTCGTAACTTTCAGCCTGAAGAAGGGTCTCGACCCGAAACGTCACCCATTCCTTCTCTCCAATGATGCTGCCTGTTCCGCTGAGTTACTCCAGCATTTTGGGTCTATCTTTGGTTTAAACCAGCATCTGCAGTTCCTTCCTATACACACATCTGTCTGTCCAGTCGAGGGCACAATTGGCGATCGAAATACAACAGCGAGTTTTCAAGCAAAGATCATAGCGCGAAGCTGATCTTTGTGTTCAAGGATGATTAATGCACCTGGCTCCAGTTTGGGCACTTAACTTCATCCCGCGTTGAAACTGATCCTGGGCTGTATTAATCACCGGTAAATACACGCTTCATTCCCCTCTTTTCATTACTTGTATGACTGTTTGTAAAATCAGCACACACAATGCTTTGGGGCCCTTTTGAATGGGTGACAAATACAGCGATTCCCAATCTCGCTGCACTTAGCCCAGTAGAGTTATTTTCTTTACTCGGTTCAATGCGCGTAAAACGTTTCGGGCCGAACCCCTTCTTCAAACAAGACATTTGATCCGCATTAGTTATCTACCCTGAAGGTGGCGGTGAAGTTAACAGTGAGGTGTGAAGTGCTTCGGGGATGTCCCGGCGAAGGTTGTGAAAGGTGTTATATAAATGCAACACTCCCTTTCTGAAGAAGGGTTCCGACCCGAAATGTCTCCTGTCCATTCCAGCCCCAGAACCGCTGAGTTCCTCCAACACTTTGTTAAAAATTACAGCTTCCACAGTCTGCGGGACTTTTTGTTTGCATTCAAAGGTGACGAACAGGTTGCCTAAGGAGCGAAGGAGATAGGCGACGTTTCGGGTCGAGACCCTTCTTGTGTGTGTCTATCTTCGGTGCAAACCAGCATCTGCAGTTCATTCCCAATCCCACACTCTCGGCCCCGGGGGGTGGATGGAGCATCACACGTGGACACAACCGACCCACCGCCCCAGACTTGCCCCTCCGGCAGGTCTTTAACCGCGTCCTAAAGCCGTTCGTGTTAAAGAAGGAACTGCAGATGCTGGAGAATCGAGGATTACGCAAAAAGCTGGAGAAACTCAGCGGGTGCAGCAGCATGAAGAAGGTCAGCAGGTCTGAAGAAGGGTCTCGACCCGAAACGTCGCCTATCTCCTGCGCTCCTTAGATGCTGCTGCACCCGCTGAGTTTCTCCAGCTTTTTGTGTAATCCGACAGCCGTTCATTGAGACGAATACGAAGCCACGGGGCAGGTGCCTCAGTAATAGAGAACAAGTTGCAGATCATCGCAGAAAGGCCGAAGATAGACATAAAATGCTGGAGTGGGACAGGCCGCATCTCTGGAGAGAAGGAATGGGTGGCGTTTCGGGTAAGTCTGAAGAAGGGTCTCGACTCCATTCCTTCTCTCCAGAGATGCTGCCTGGTCCGCTGAGTTACTCCAGCATTTTGTGTCTATCTTTGGGTCAGTCTTTACTGGAGCGAACGAACAGATTATGAAACGTTCCCACGGTAGACTTACGAGTCACTAAGGTAAACGCACGGGCCACTACGTTACTACAACGAGTTTAAATGTTTCCATTTTTAACTTGAAGAGTTAATTTGACTCGTGGAAAAAATCAAACATGTTGCATGTTGCATCTCCTGAGCTGGGTTCTCGGTAAAGTGGTTCTTGAAATCCAATGAGAATAGAATTCACGATGTGAACTCCCGCGCTTGGGAACAGGGGAAGATTTGTTCACCGGCAATCCTCCCCCACCCTCTATTCCATCACCGCCCCTCACCCCTCCCTGTCCCCACCACCCCTCTCCTTCCCTCCCCACCCTCCACCCCTCGCAATCCACACTGAAACCGCTCCCAGAGCTGCCCCCTCGCCGCTTGCACCCACCTGCTGTTGGAGCTTGCTGCCGTCTGAGAGCTTCCCGACCCCTTTCCCCTCGGGCAGAAAGATCAGTTTACCTCTTGGAATGTGGAGAACCTGGATCCTCAACCTTCTAACTTCCCCCAGCTTGCCCAAACCTGTCAAACGCAAACATTTATCCGAGTTGAATACAGAGGCCGGTCTATAGAGCTATATTGGGGGGTAGGGGTGGAGACGCGGTTTAATATTTATGGTTTCTTACCTTAAAATTGGAGAATTAACATTGGCCTTTGTCCAATCCTCTCCCCATAAAGATCCCCATCCCACCATCACATCTGTAAACACCTACAACTAGCCAAGCTTTGTCCTGCCCCACCTTTTTTGTAGGAAACATACAACACAAGAACAGGCCCTTCCCAAAGTTCAGAAATTATTCAGCCAGATCTGAACACACTTCTCGGCATCTGCATACAAAGGCGTCTCGTGCTTCTTGTGCGTGATGGTGGAAAGATTGGTGGAAACAGCAATCCTATCCCTCCTGGTTGAATTCCTCCCAACCTATGTTCAAGACACCTCACACGCTCTTCCAGTACCCCATGACTTCGATTTTCCAGGCCCCCATTCCCTCATCTTCACCATGGATGTCCAGTCACTCTACACCTCCATCCCCCACCAGGAGGGTCTTAAAGCCTTCCGTTTCTTCCTCAACCTCAGGACCAACCAATCCCCGTCTACTGATACTGGTCCTTACCCTTAACAACTTTACATTTGACTCCTCCCATTTCCTCCAAATACAAAGCGTAGCTATGGGCACGCACATGGGCCCAAGCTATGCCTGCCTCTTTGCAAGGTACGTCAAACAATCTTTGTTCAAGACATACCATGGCCCTATCCCTGAACTCTACCTTGGCTACATCGACGACTGCATTGATGCTACCTCCTGCACCCATACACAACTCTCTGACTTCATCCATTTTACCACTAACTTCCATCCAGCACTCAAATACACCTGGACCATTTTCAACATTTTCCTACCATTTCTAGACCTCACCATCTCCATCGCAGGTGATAGACTACTGACCGCCATCTACTATAAACCCACTGACTCCCATGGCTATCTGGACTACACTTCTTCCCACCCTGCATCCCCTACTCCCAATTCCTTCGTCTACGCCGCATCTGCACCCAGGATGAGGTGTTCCACACCAGGGCATCAAAGATGTCCTCATTCTTCAGGGAACAGGGGTTCCCGTCATTTACTATAGATGAGGCTCTCACCAGGGTCTCTTCTATACCCCATAATTCTGCTCTCACTCCCCATCCCCCCATTCGTAACAAGGGCAGAGTCCCCCTTGTCCTCACCTTCCACCATACCAGCCGTCACAAACAACTAATAATCGTTTTCACCGACATTTGAGTGTCTGAGCCTGCATTTGTGTCCTCCTCCTCGTTCAGTTCTGACAGGCCACATCTCATCCCCTGTCTGCTTTCCGCAGAGACCGCTCCCTCCATAATTCCTTGGTCAATTTGTCCCTTCCCACCCAAACCACCCCTTCTCCTGGCACTTTCCCTTGCAACCACAGGAAATGCTACACTTATCGCTTTTTCTCCCCCCTTTACTCCATTCAAGGACCCAAGCAGTCTTTCCAGATGCAGCAGAGGTTCACCTGCACCTCCTCAACCTCATCTATTGTACCCGCTGCTCTAGGTGTCAGCTGATCTACATCAGTGAGACCAAGCGTAGGCTTGGCGATCGCTTCGCTCAACACCTCCGCTCGGTATACCATAACATACCATATACAATAACCAACCAGATCTCCCGGTGGCTCAGCACTTCAACTCCCCCTCCCATTCCGAATTCAACCTTTCTGTCCTGGGCCTCCTCCATGGCCAGTGTGAGACCCACCGTAGATTGGAGGAGCAGCACCTCGTATTTCGCTTGGGGAGTTTACACCCCAGCGGTATGAACATTGACTTCTCCAATTTCAGGTAGTCTCTGCTTTCTCCTCCTCTTCCCGGCTCTCCCTCAGCCCACTGTCTCTGCCTCTTCCTTTCTTTTTCCTACCCCCCCCCCCACCCTCACATCAATCTGCAGAAGGGTCTCGACCCGAAATGTGGCTTATTTCCTTCGCTCCATAGATGCTGCCTCACCCGCTGAGTTTCTGCAGCATTTTTGTCTACCCCTGCTTGTCAGCCCACACTCCCCTTCCTTCACTCCATGTCTTCATTGCTTGAGATCAGCCCCAAAACCACAGATGACCCTTTGCTATCATCTGCAAACTTGTAAATGGAGGGAGAGCTGAATTTGGCTCTATAGGGAACCAGAGCAGTGACCTGAGAATGTTGCCTTGTGGGCAACAGTATTGAGAAGAAGGGTCTCAACCCATGACAGCATTGCTCTACCCGTTGGAGTTTAGAAGGTTGAGGGGGGACCTCATTGAAACTTACAAAAAAAATGAAAGGCATGGATAAGGTGTGTGTGGAAAGGACGTTTCCGCTGGTGGGACCAGAGGTCATAGCCTGATAATTCAAGAGCGCTCTTTTAGAAAGGAGGTGAGGAGGAACGTCTTTAGTCAGAGGGCAGTTAATCTGTGGAACCCATTGCCACAGAGGGCTGTGGAGGCCAAGTCAGTGGATAATTTTAAGGCAACGATAGACAAATTCCTGATTAGAATGGTTGTCAAGGGTTATGGGGTAGAAGGCAGGACAACGGTATTGGGAGCCAGAGATCAGCCATGATTGAGTGGCGGAGTAGACTTGATGGGCCAAACAGTCTAATGGCCTCATTCTACTCCAATAACTTGTGAACTTGTAAGCTGAAACGTTACCCATTCCTTCTCTCCAGAAATGCTGCCTGTCCCACTGAGTCACTCCAGAATTGTAAACCAGCATCTGTAGTTCTTTCTTAGATGTAACATACAGTCTTTCATGCAGTAGGGGAGGCCAAAGACAGGCAGGTCGGTATGGGAATTTGAATATTTTATATAAAAGTGTATAAAATTCTGAGAGGCATAGATAAACGGTCAGAACCTTTTCTCCCAGGATGGAAACGTCAGAGTGGACTGCTGAGCTTTAAGGTGAGAGGAAAAGTTTAAAGGAAATATGTGGGACAAAATCTATCCACTGAGGGCGGTGAATGCCTGGAACGTGCTGCCAGGGGTGGTGGTTGAGGCAAATAGGATAGTGCCATTTAAGAGGCTTTTAGATAGGCACAGTGATATGCAGGGACTGGCGGGATATGGATCATGTGCAGGCAGATAAGATTAATTATATTTGGCATCATGTTTGGCACAGACATTGTGCATTGAAGGACTTGTTCCTGTGCTGTATGTTTTCTAAAAAAAAAAGACACAAAGTGTTGCGGTTAGTCAGCAGGTTAGGCAGCATCGCTGGATAGCATGGATAAGTGACATTTTGCAGGGCCGGCTTTAGGAGGTGCCAGGCCCAATTGGGAACAATTTTCATAGAAATATAAATAAATAATTAGAAATGAGTCATGTGTCGTGAGTAATATGACAGTCAGTCAGCTTTAAAAGAAATCTTGAACCGCGCATGCGCATATTGTTCTCTCCGTAAAAATAAAAATAAATAAAGTAACAATTCGATTTGCCCAAGCCTTCCAAATCTCCTTCTTTCTGAATTACTGAAATGGGCCATACATACATTGTGGCCGGGGAGGGAAGCAGCTAGCGTGGCTACGAGCGGCCACCATCACCGGACAGCGGAACCGACTGTCATCTCAGCGCCTTCTGCCGGCCCGCTCACCTCTGGCAGTGCTCTCCGTCTGAGCAGTGAGGGGACCAGCTCAAGAGCAAAGATCATAGAGTGGAATGGATCAGTGGGTGATGGATAACATCACAGCAGGCAGTGGAGCTTACTCCTGTGTCAAGGGAACAAGGGATCAATTGAGGTTACTCGCCCTGACATATGGAGTAAGCTCCACCGCCCGCTGTCCAGTTATCCATCGCCCGCTGACCCGCTCGAGCTGGATGATCCCCGACCGCCTCCTTCTCAATGCTCCTGCCCTCCCCGCAACTTTACCCCTGGCCAGACTACCCACAGGCTGTGAAAGGAACTCTTCCCCCCTCCCCAGCAGCGCTGTCCTTTTACAGCCGCTTTCCACTTTACAGCCGCTTCCCATCAGTTGCTAGCAATGAGGGATAGACTTAGCTATCCATCAGTACAGCAACATCGTTCTTGATGTTGCTGTACTGAGGGATAATGAAGTCTATCTTTCTTGGCTAACAACCTAACCTTCGGCCTCCAAGATGCAGGTACATTTTCTAGCAATGTTACAAAATTTTGAGATTTAAAAAATCAAGTCTGCAATTTATCCCATCAGATAAAGCATAAAAAGAAGTTTAAATTGACGCCTAATTCACTTTCATATCTTCAGTATTAAAAAAGTTATGGCCATTTTCATACTCGGAAATTAGCATCTTGTTCCCTATTGCTTTTCCATTGACGACACAAAAGCTGTGATCGAGGACAGTCAAAAGCCCATAACTTTCTTAAAACATGTTGAAAAATGTCTACGAGTAAAATATACTCGGGATGTAAAAATGTGATACCGTAGTAGCTCGTGAGTTTACCGCAGTAGGACCTGGTGTCCTATATCACTATTGTATGTTCATGATGGAAATAAGAATACTCAGTATATTCATTACCTTTGAATTGTAGTTTTATGTAATCCTC
This sequence comes from Raja brachyura, assembly GCA_963514005.1. The sequence goes on along the minus strand of OY740812.1, from coordinate 5,846,364 downwards.
CCATAATTTCTTAGTTCCATTTCACAATATCTATCAGATATACAGAATGTTGCAAGGTCATATTTTGCCCAAACTCAGTTGTATCTTTCTAACTCAATAAATATCACAAAATATGCCATTGTTTCAGCCACATTATGACATTTGTTTTACTCATTTACAAGCATGTACAATACATAGTTCGTTGATCCATAACCAGCAAAATGTTGTGATAATTGCATAAAAAGTATTATTGTCTAATCAATTTGGTGTGGAATGATAATCCATCAGTACTCATTTAGGCAAGTCCCAAGCTATAGATACTTTTCCCCCACCCCCAATCCCCCTCGCCCGATCTTCATTGAACCTACCATTAAAACTACTGGCTGTTAACAAGTGCTACAGTAGTAGTTAACAAATCTGGAGAGAAGGAATGGATGACGTTTCTGCCTCCAAGTTCACAAGTTATTGCAGTAGAATTAGGCCATTCAGCCCTTCGCGTCTCCTCTGCCATACAATAATTGCTGATCTCTGCCTCCGAATCCCATTATCCTGCCTTCTCTTCATAACCTTTGACACCTGTTCTAATCAATAATTTGACTATCTCTGCCTTAAAAATAGCCAGTCTTGGCCTTCACAGTGCACTTGGGCAATGAGTTCTGCAGATGAACTACCCTCTGACTGAAGAGGTTCCTCCTCACCTCCTTTCTAAAAGACCACCCTTTAATTCTATAGCTATGACCTCTGGTCCTAGACTCTCCCACCAGTGGAAACATCCTTTCCACATCCACTCTGTCCATGCTTTTCATTATTCTGTAAGTTTCAATGAGGTCCCCCCTCAACCTTCTAAACTCCAGCGAGTAGAGGCACAGCGCTGTCTAGGGTCGAGACCCTTCTTCTCAATACTGTTGCCCACAAGGCTATATTCTCAGGTCATTGCTCTGGTTCCCTATAGGGTGATTGCACGGCTGGCGAGGTCACGACACCTGACCCGTAATGTTGCCACACAACGCTTTCTGGAGGACAAGCGGTGTACTGGAGGCAAGCACGAGTGTGTTGATTACTATGGTTGCCAGTACAGCGGGACTGTCTTTGGCCCCAAAAGCCGTCGAATTGTCGCTGGACGCTTCCAATCTTTCAACTGACGAGTAGGCACAATTTGTTCAAAAAGTTTCTGTGATTGATATCGGTCTTTATTTAGTGCCTGAAAAAGAGAAATCGCGTGATATTTCCCATCTTACAGAACTGAATTCCATACTCTTCTTGTCGCACACGCATGGCGTTCTTGCGCACGTTCTCTATCCTGCTCATTGTCATCACCGCACCCCATATTCACAGTTGGTGCCAATCAGGATTGGTAGCATCGTTCCATGCTGCAGGCTGTTCAGTAATGCATAAATAAATAAATAAATACATAGATGCGAGCAGGCATTAAACATGTAAACATGTTGGTGGCAAAAACAAGGGGGCAGATTATTATCTCAATGAGGTTAGTTTAGGTAAGGGGGAGGTACAGTGCGACCTGGGTGGCCTTGTACTCCGGTCACTGAAAGTTAGCGTGCAGGTACAGCAGGCAGTGAATAAAGCTAATGGAATGTTGGCCTTCATAACAAGAGGATTCCAGTGCAGGAGTAAAGAGGTTCCTCTGCAGTGAGACCACATTTGGAGTATTGTGTACAGCAGGCACGTGCCGTGACTAATTACTCAGGGTAGGCACTCAGTCCGCTTAAAAAAAAAAAAAACGCGCATGCGCAGCTTGTTCTGCCCGTTAAATAAATAAATAAATAAAACCAGTGACATTTCAATTTGCCCAAGGCTTCCTAGTCCTAGACCAATTTGGGGAACAGTTCCTTTCACAGCGTGTGTAGAGTCCGTGCCAGGGGTAAAGTTGTGGGGAAGGCACGAGTGTTGAGAAGGAGGGTGTCAGGGATAATGCCAGTAACTCACTCGCTCACCGCTACCGCAGCTCTCCTGGCGCGAAGCCACGCACTGTAGCTGGGGATAGAAGCAGCTTGGGGAGCGGCCACTGGGACCCGACAGCTGAACTGGCCGCCACTTCAGCGCCTTCTGCCGGCCCGCTCACCTCTGGCAGTGCTCGCCGTCGGAACACCTGTCACCTGCCGTTCGCCGACTTCGCTCATGTCAGCGACTTCCTGCAAATCCTTACATTCCCATAGCCGAGTAACCTCAGTCGCGCTGTCGGAATTTAAGGACATGAGTGAGGCCAGTGAGCGGCAGGAGAGAGGTTTTTAGACCGAGAGCTGCCTGAGGTGAGCCGGGATCGGCAGAAGGAGCTAAGGTGGTGGCTGGTTCAGCTGTCCGGCCCGGCGGACGCTCAGCCACCCGAGCTACTTCTCTCTCCTCACCCCCCCCCCCCCACCCCCGGCCTCAATGCGGTGTCATTGCACGCCGCCGTGCAAAGAGCCTCGCAAGTGGCATTATCCCAATCCCCTCATTCATAACATTCGTGCACTCCCCGCAACTTTACCCCTGGCGAGACACCCCAAACGCTGTGAAAGGAGCTCTCCCCCCACCCCCACACCACGGGAAATACGGTATTTTATAAAAAATCACAAAATGTACTTACCACCTCATTGGTACACGACAAACCATAGTTGAAAACCCCGCCAAGAAACTTGCGATGCGCACGCGCAGTAGACTGGCGGGCATGCACAGTATGATGCTGCGCATGCGCAGTACAGAAAAGGCAGAATTTCTGCTGCCTTCAGCCCCGCTTGAAACTGACGGCTCAGGCAGCGCTGACGGCACGTGGGCTGCACAGAGCTTCCCGTGTTACAAGCGCTGCGGATGAAAGGCAGGGAGAATTATGCCTACCTAGGAGATCAAACTCTTAAATAGGCATAATTCTCCCATGCCGTTACTATTTATATTTAATAATTGCCATTTCATAATTTTAGTCAGGGTAGGCAGTGCCTACCTTGCCTACCCTGACGGCACGTGCCTGGTGTACAGTTTTGGTCTCCTAATTTGAGGAAGGACATCCTTGTGAATGAGGCAGTGCAGCGTAGGTTCACGAGATTGATCCCTGGGATGGTGGGACTGTCATATGAGTAAAGATTGAAAAGACTGGGCTTGTATTCACTGGAGTTCAGAAGGATGAGGGGGAATCTTATAGAAACATATAAAATTATAAAAGGACTGGACAAGCTGGATGCAGGAAAAATGTTCCCAATGTTGGATGAGTCCAGAACCAGGGGCCACAGTCTTAGAATAAAGGGGAAGCCATTTAAGACTAAGCTGATAAAAAACTTTTTTACCCAGAGAGTTGTGAATTTATGGAATTCCCTGCCACAGAGGGCAGTGGAGGCCAAATCACTGGATGGATTTAGTTGGATAGAGCTCTAGGGGCTAGTGGAGTCAAGGGATATGGGGAGAAGGCAGGCACGGGTTATTGATAGCGGACGATCAGCCATGATCACAATGCTTTGAAGTATGACGCACATGCGCCAGGCGGGACTTCTTCACATAATCCCTCATCCTCCAAAACACTGATGTTGGTGCGTTTGTCCTCCCAGATGATCCTCAGAACCCTTTGTAAGGATCTTTGATGGTATTGTTCCAGGGCTCTCAGGTGCCTGCAGTAGGTGGTCCATGACTTGGCTCCATACAACAGGGTGGGGAGGACAATGGCTCTGTAGACCAGCTGTTTTATTTGAGCCTTTAGGCCTCGGTCTTCAAAGACTGTTTCCCTGAGTCTGGCGTAGGCTCCGCTGGCACAACTCAGGTGATGGTTGACCTCAGAGTTGATGTCAGCTTTTGAGGAAAGAATGCTGCCAAGGTAGGGGAAGTGGTCAACGTTTTCAAGAGTGGTGTCGTCCACTTTTATAGTGGGCTGGGTAGACAGAGGTTGATGTAGGACCTGGGTCTTCTTGATGCTTGCGGCTAGTCCCAAGGCTCTGTATGCCTTGGCAAAAGCATTCAGGATGCCCTGGAGGTCGTCTGCGTACTGAAGCTCCATGATGGCGGTGATACTGACTTTGCTCTCGGCCTTCAAATTATTAAGGTTGAAGAACTCACTGTCGGTACTGTAGAGGATTGGGATCCCCTGTGGCAGCTCTTCACCAATGAGGTGAAGTATGGCAGCAATGAAGACGACAAACTGTCTATGATGCAGGGTGCGATGATGCATTCTTATTTGGCCTTCATTAATCAGAGTATTGAGTATAGAAGTTGGGAGGTGATGTTGCAGTTGTATAAGACATTGGTGATGATGCATTTAGAGTATTGTGTTCAGTCCTGGGCACCAGAAATGCTGGAGTAACTCAGCGGGACAGGCAGCATCTCTGGAGGGAAGGAATGGGTGACGTTTTGGGTCGAGACCCTTCTTGGCTGGGGTGGTGGGTGATATTGAGGAAATGGGAGCGCACCAGATTTGGAGAGGCAAGAGGGGGGGGGGGGAAAGAAGATGCTGAGGAAGTTGGAGAATTTAATGTTCAAACAGATTCAATCCCCCTCCCCCCCCATCAGTCTGAAGAAGGGTCTCGACCCGAAACGTCACCCATTCCTTCTCTCCAGAGATGCTGCCTGTCTCGCTGAGTTACTCCAGCATTTTGTGTCAATCTTTGGTGCGAACCAGCATCTGCAGTTCCTTCCTACACCACACTGATAAACAAGACATTTGATCCGCATTTATTATCTATCCTGACGGTGGCGGTGAAGTTAACAGTGAAGTGTGAAGCACTTCTGGGATGTCCAAGGGTTCTGAGAGGTGTTATATAAATGCAACACTCCCTTACTGAAGAAGGGTTCCGAGCCGAAATGTCCCCTGTCCATTCCCTCCCCAGATGCTGCCTGACCCGCTGAGTTCCTCCCCTCCAACACTTTGTGCTTTGTTAAAAATTACAGCTTCTCCAGTCTCTTGCATTTCCATATCCTGGGGGACTTTTTTAAACCATCAAAGGGTTAATCTACTGTGTTGGGTTCTCGGTAACGTGGTTCGGGTGAGAATTGAATTCACGAGGTGAACTCCCGGGCTTGGGAACAGCGGGGAGATTTGTTCACCGGCAATCCTCCCCCACCCTCTATCCCATCACCTGTAAACACCTACAACTCGCCAAGCTTTGTCCTGCCCCACCTTTTTTGTGGAAAACATACAACACAAGAACAGGCCCTTCCTCTTCTCATCAAGTCCACATCACAAGATTAGATATTGTTCACCCAGAGCTGAACACACCTCTCGGCATCTGCAAACAATGGTGTCTGCCTTGCGCTTCTTGTGCCTGGTGGTGGAAAGATTGGTGGAAACAGGGCCGTGATGTGACTTGACCCCAGGCCTTTCCTGAAGGTTGTTGTGGGGTGATACCCTGCTGTGAGCCCACACTCCCCTTCCTTCACTACATGTCTTCAGTGTTTGAGACCAGCCCCAAAAACCACAGATGACCCTTCGCCTTGTGGGCATCAGTATTGAGAAGAAGGGTCTCGACCCTTGACACACTGACTTGTCTCTACGGTGTTTCTACGTTCTTATTTAGACCATGTGGGATTTCTCTAGATGCTCCAGTTTCCTCGCACACTCCAAAGACGCACAGGTTTGTAGGTTACACAAAAAGCTGGAGAAACTCAGCGGGTGCAGCAGCATCTAAGGAGCGAAGGAGATAGGCGACGTTTCGGGTCGAGACCCTTCTTCAGACTATCTCAGAAACGTCGCCTATCTCCTTCGCTCCTTAGATGCTGCTGCACCCGCTGAGTTTCTCCAGCTTTTTGTGTAATCCTCGATTCTCCAGCATCTGCAGTTCCTTCTTTAACAGGTTTGTAGGTTATGTGTTGGAAGGAACTGTAGATGCTGGTTTTCACCAAAGATAGACACAAAATTCTGGAGTAACTCAGCAGAACAGGCATCTCTGGATAGAAGGAATGGATGACATTTCGTGTTGTGACTCTTCTTCAGACCATCTGACTGGGTTTCCCCAGCACTTTGTGTCTGTCTTAGGTTTGTAGGTTAATTGGCTTTGGTTAAAAAATTGCAAAATTGTCCCGAGTGTGTAGGATAGTGCTAGTTGGCGCAGACTTGATCGCTAGTTGGCGCAGACGTGTTGTCCGAAGGGCCTGTTTCCATGCAGTATCTCGAAAGTAAAGTCCAAAGTCTGATTTGTATGGCCCATTATAGTTTTAATTAAAACTAGATTAAGTGGGACCTGTTGGGACCCTGTCACACGGGAGTCCTGGTCCCCCAAAGCAACCTGTTCTCCAACGCAATATTCCACCACTCACCCGGTCCCCCAACGCAATATTCCACCACTCACCCATAGCCCCTAACTGTGCAGGCATGGCTCATTTCCCCGCCATCCCACAGCACTCCCTCCCCATGCTCACCCTCCCTCTCCTTCCCCCTCTGCTTCTCCCCTTCCCCAATCCCACCCTCTCCTTCTCCCCTCCCCCAATCCCACCCTCTCCTTTCCCCTGCCCTCTGTCACTCTCCCTCCATAATTCCTCACCCATCTCTGCCCCCCTCCTATCCCTCTATCCCCACCCCTATCCCTCCTCATCTCCCCGACTGCCGTCCCATCCCTCTACACCCCACTCCCTACCTCCCCCCTCTTCTCCCTCTATTCCCCCTCATTCCCCCCTCTCCCTCCCTATCCCCCTCCTCTCCCTCAATCCCCCCCACTCACCCATTCCTTCTGTCCAGAGATGCTGCCTGTCCCGCTGAGTTACTCCAGCATTTTGTGTCTATCTTCTGTGGAAACCAGCATGTGCAGTTCCTTCCTACACCGTGCTCATTAACAAGACATTGGATCCGCATTCATTACCTATCCTGATGGTGGCGGTGAAGTTAACAGTGAAGTGTGAAGTGTTTCTGGAATGTCCCGAGGGTTCTGAAAGGTTTTATATAAATGCAATACTCCCTTACTGAAGAAGGGTTCCGAGCCGAAACGTACCCTGTCCATTCCCTCCCCAGCTGCTGCCTGACCCGCTGAGTTCCTCCAGCACTTCGTGTTTTGTTAAAACTTCCAGCTTCTACAGTCTCAAATTTCACTGCAACAATTGGTGTTTGTGACAATAAATGTTCTTTGTCTTGTGTTTCCATATTCTGCGGGATTTTATGTTTGCATTCAATGGTGACGAATGGGCTGCCTAACCTGGGTTAATCTGCTGTGTTGGGTTCTCGGTAACGTGGTTCTTGAAATCAGGTGAGAATTGAATTCACGAGGTGAACTCCCGGGCTTGGGAACAGCGGGGAGATTTGTTCACCAGCAATCCTCCCCCACCCATCGCGCCTCACCCATTTCCCTCCACCACTTTGCATCCCTTTGCAACTCCTCATCCCTTCTCTCCACCACTGCTTGTCCTCCCCCCCCTCCTCGCCACCGTACCTCCACACCACCACCTCATCCTCTCCTTACCGCTGCTCCCAATTTCCTCCACACCATCGCAGCTCACCCCCTCCCCTCCCCACCACTCCCCAACCCCGCACAGTGACCAGAGCTGCCCCTCGCCGCTTACACCCACCTGCTGTTGGAGTTCGCTGCCGTCTGAGAGCTGCCCGGCCCCGCTGCCTCTCTCCCCCCCTCCAGTTTCAGCACTCCCCTTCCATTCACCGTGACCCTGCTATCAACACTCTCCCTCCACAGACTGAGACCTCAGGCCCAACACTGCCCTTGTCTCACTGGGAACCTCTGTTCCAGCACTCCCCTCCACCCCCGAGGTCCCCCATTCCAACACCCCCCCCCCCCCTCCATTCACTGGAACTCTGAGTCCAACACTCCGCTCCACTCATCACGTCCCTAGTTCTTCCATTCCTTCCTCTCGTTCTGTTACTTGCACTTATCTGAAACCTACCGAGAAATGAGAACGCACAACATTTTTTTAATATGAATTGAATGTGTATTGGAATAAATCTGGAAAACCACCAAATTCCCGAGTGTGCCGGATTCATGGAGTTTTACTGAGCATCAAACAGCCAAAGAGAGACCAAAGGAGAACGTTCCCATCAAGGTCACAGAAAACTGAAAGGAAAGCCGTGCTGGATAGAGTGGATGTGGAGAGGATATTTTCACTAGTGGGAGAGTCTTGGATCAGAGGAGGCAGCCTCGAAATAAAAGGACATACCTTTAGAAAGGAGATGAGCAGGAATTCCTTTATTCAGAGGATGGTGAATCTGTGGAATGCATGCCCACAAATGGCGGTGGAGCCAAGTTTAGTTTTTTTAGTTTAGAGATCAGCACAGAAACCGACTGCACGAACCAGTGATACCCACACATTAACACTATCCTACACACACTCGGGACAATTAACATTTATACAAAGCCAATTAACCATCAGGAGACTGGGGGTGCACAGACAGCTACCGCGTGGGCCTTGAGAGAAACCTGTCTTTAGAATGGAAATGAGGAGGAACGTCTTTAGCCAAAGAGTGGGGAATTTATGGAATTTATTGCCACAGATGGCTGTGGAGGCCAAGTCTTTGGGTATTTTGAAAGTGGAGATTGACAGATTCTTGATTAGCAAGGGCTAAGGTTGCAGGGAGAAGGCAGGAGAATGGAGTTGAGAGGGAAAGATAGATCAGCCATGATTGAATGGCGGAGTAGACTCAATGGGCTGAATGGCCTAATTCTGCTCCAACGCCTTATGTACTAATGTCAGAGAACAACCATGAACAATGGGCGTGAAGCACAACACAACAGTTCAGTCACATAATGCATTGAGAGCATACACAGCAGCAAAGAGAGCAATTATGTCTTGTTGTTTACGGTCCTTAATGCGCAAAAGCGAAGCACTTTCTCTGTCCAGTTGAAATCCAAACTCTTCCAGCATATGCTGAGTTATTTCAAACTCTTCGTCCGTGAGCTGAGTGATCAGAACCTTCTCAGGGTCTTCCTCACGCTCCTTGAAGGCACGTGAATATTGAATCCCACCCGACCATTTGTCATCAATTATTGTCACCTGGAAATTGTATTAGTATCACAGTCATAAAACGATAACTGCAGGAGATCATAAGAGATAGGAGCAGAATTAGGCCATTCAGCCCATCAAGTCTACTCTGTCATTCAATCATGACTGATCTGTCTATGCCTCCTAACCCCATTCTGCTGCCTTCTCCCTGTAACCACTGCAATGCTTCAAGCTCATGCTCACTCTCTGCTCCAGCAATGCAGACAGTCTCAACCCCCTAGCTTCCCCCAGTGGCCCTGCAACACCATCTCATAGTTTAGTTTAGAGTTACAGCGCGGAAATATGCCCTTCGGCCCACTGAGTCCGCGACGACCAGCGATCCCCGCACATTAACACTACCCCGCACACACTAGGGATCACTTTACATTTACCAAGCCAATTTAAGCAAGAAAACCAAAATGCTCGGTGAAAACCCACGCGGTCACGGGGAGAACGTACAAACTCCTTACAGACAGCGCCCGTAGTCAGGATTGAACCCGGGTCTCTGGCGCTGTAAGGCAGCCCTATCGGGGCGGATCCAATCCAGTGCAGATCCAATTCCAGTGTACACCTGGAACAAGGATTGTTCAGCGTAGCTGACAATAAGGCAGGCATAGCTGGAGTCCATGCAAGTGCCCATGGCTACACCTCTGATTTGGAGCCAGTTGGAGGTGTCAAAGGAGAAGTTGTTGAGGGTGAGGACAAGTTCCGACAGGCGGAGGAGAGGGTTAGCAGAGGGAAAACATGCTGCGTCGCACACAAAAGCTTGTTTTATTTCTTTACCCGTTTACTGTATTTATTTCTTACCAGCTGTAGCTGTTTGGATGTAATCTCTGCCTTAACACTGCTTGCCAACAGGATTAAAGTTTCAGCATCCATCTCTGAAAAAGAAGCAGAATCATTTACACTGTCCTGCAATACAGTGTTCCTCTCTACTCAAGGAGGATAATTCCTTGAATTTGGGATGGATCGTCTTTTCTGCACAAGGTGTTTCACTTTCTTCCCAATAGACCGTGAGCCGAGGAGCTATTTCGTTTCATTTCGTGACCTAAATCACGTATCTACCTGTATTTATAATATATTGTGTAAAAATATTATAGAAATCATACCTGAAACTCGGCAAGACCAAAACTTGGACATATTTTTTTAATTATGAGACAAACCTCCAATTCTCCGAGTAGTAATTGTCCAATCAATGCACGTTTGACATTGGGGTGGACGCCAACTGAACAATCCCACGCTTTGTTAAAATAGACTTCAAATCTTACCGCTCAGTGACTGGATGAGAATGTTTATCGCCCGGATGATCCCTTCGGACTCTGCGGTGAGAGCGAGGGGTTCTCCTGGTGGAATTTCCTTCCTAATTCCCAACAGATCCAACATCTTCTCCACGCACGCTCTGTTATCTTCCTCCGTCTGATCCAGCACTTGGAAGTCAGGCTGCAGATCATTCATAATCGGGTCCAGCTGAGATCATAATAATTATAATAATGCATTTTATTTATGGGTGCTTTTCAGAACACTCAAGGGCACCTTACAGTTAAAACAAGCAAATTACAAATATATCAATAAAATGAAACAAAAACAACATATCCATGAATTTGATAGAAAGTGGAGTTACGTGGGATCGGCCAGTCTGAATAGGTGAGTTTTGAGGGAGTTTTAAAGGTGGGGAGAGACTCTATAGTATGGAGGGATACTGGGAGGGAGTTCCAGAGGCAAGGGGCAGAACGGCTGAAGGCCTGAACCCCATCGTGGACAGGCGGGCAGATGGATTGGAGAGCAGGGAGGAAGAAGAGGATCGGAGAGTTCGGGATGGAGTGTAAGGCTGGAGGAATTCAGAGAGGGATGGAGGAGCGAGATTGTGGAGGGCTTAGAAAGTGAGGAGGAGAATCTTAAAATCAATGCGGTATTGGACAGGGAGCCAGTGCAGTTGTTTGAGGACGGGGTGGATGGGGTTCTGGTGATAATGCAGGCAGCTGATTTTTTGACCAATTGGAGTTGATGGATGGCCTTGTGGGATAAACCAGAGAGGGGAGAGTTACAATAATCAATATGGGAGGTGACGAGGGCATGGATGAGAGTAGCAGTGCTGTTTGTTGTGTGATGGATGAAGACTGTGGATAGTGCGTAGGTGGAAGTAAGCAGACCGAGTGAGATTATGAGTTTTTCAGAAGAAAGTATGCTATCAAGGATGGATATCAGCAAGTGGAGTAAAACACACAGATCAGACTGCCCTGCATTGACTCCATCTACACTTCACGTTGCCTCAAAAATATAGTCCACATAATCTAATTCTTGCCTCAAACCTCCTTCCACCTGCACCCGTTCAGTAGAAGGTACAGGAGCTTGGAAGTGCACGTCACCAGACTCAGGAACAGCTTTTTCCCCCATCTGTCATCAAGTTTCTGAACAGGACCTTCCATAAGCTAGGGTACTGTCTGATTCATCTTACAATGTGCCTTACAATGCTGAGAACTATACTGTGTGTAGGAAGGAACTGCAGATGCAGGTTTCAACCAAAGATAGACACGAAATGCTAAATAGGCACAATTCTGGAGAAGGAATGGATGGCGTTTCAGGTCGAGAAGCGTCGCTGTCTGAAGAAGGGTCTCAACAAAAAATATTTTGTGCCATCTTCTTGTCTCTGTATCTTCCCCTTTGCTCGACCTATTGTTTGGCGTGGGTATATGTATGTATAGTATATCTGATCTATTTGGATATCGTGCAAAAGAAAGCTTTTCACTGTACCTCGCTACATGTGCCATTAATAAACCAACACCTAAACCTAACTTTGAACATTGATCAACTTCTCTGTTCTGTACATCAGGGACCATCGTGCCAAGCAATGAAACATTTTCCTTTTTCAGATGATTAGTGCAGGCATCCAACAGTCATAGAAACATAGAAAATAGATGCAGGAGTAGGCCATTGCCCCTTCGAGCCAGCACCATCATTCAATATGATCATGGTTGATCATCCAAAATCAGTACCGCGTTCCTGCTTTCTCCCCACATCACTTGATTCCTTCAGCCGCAAGAGCTAAATCTAACTCTCTCTTGGAAACCTTTTTAAAGTCGAATGCAGAATTCATTTTCTGCTCCAGAGAGGTGTCCCAGCCTCACCGTGGCTTTGGAGAGGGTGCAGAAGGGGTTTACCAGGATGCTGCCTTGATTAGAGGGTAATGGACAATAGGAGAAGTTGGCCAAATGTGGGCTACTTTCTCTGGAACGCTGGAGGCTGAAGGGAGACCTAATAAAAGTGTATAAAATGATGAGAGGGATAAAAAGGAGAGACAGTCACATCCTTTTTCCCCCCAGAGTGTAAATGTCAAAGACTAGGGGAGCATAGCTTTAAGGTGAGAGGGGGAAAGTTTAAAGGAGATGTGTGGAGCATGTTTATTTTACACACACACACACACACAGTAGTGAGTGCCTGGAACACACTGCTGGGGTTGGTGGTGAAGGCCGACATTATAGTGACATGTAAGCGGCTTTTCAATATGCACGTGAATATGCAGGGAATGGAAGGATATTGAGCACGTGCAGGCAGATAAGATTAGTTTATCTTGGCAACATGTTCGGCACAGATATTGAGGGCCGAAGGGCCTGTTCCTCTGTTCACGTCTCTATGTGTACGCAACAGTGCAAGACATACAGTCAAGTTTGAGCACCACACTTTGTGTCGAGGTTTGTATTCCTGTCCATGCTCAGAGCCACGATCCCACGAAGAGAGAAAACGATTGGTACAAACCAGTTCATCAAGAACCACAAGGCTATCGCTGTGCCGAAGAATTTCAAAGATCACGTTGAGGAACAGTGGCTTCTTGTCCGCACACATTTCCGTCAGCTCAGCAAGTGAAGCAGCTAGTGGTTCTTTCCGGTCAAATGCTGAAGATGAAGGAGAATTATAACCGAGATTGAAAAGACGGAATCTTGCGTAAAATTTTAAAACTCCATTTTTATCTCGACAATTAAAGCCAATATCTGAACAACGCAATTGGAACTCTGGCACTGTGAGGCAGTAGCACTTCCAGCTGCGTTACCGTGCTGAAAACACATTATGTACCTACATCGTGCACCATTGGTGTTATTATAAACATTTTGAGAAAATATAAAAAGTTAAAAAGCTGTGAGATAGAGAATCAGTAGATAGTGCACAAACTCCCACAACAGTCCTCCTCATCTCCTTGGGAGTCACACAAAATCTGTGTGTTTGGATTTGTGGCCGTTTCAGAGAAAAATAAAAGTTTTTTTTCCCCAGAGTGAAACAGTAAATATGAGGCAACTTACTTGTCACTCGAGCACTTCGGGAGAAGCTCTTTACCCAATCTAATTCTAAACAAACAGAAAAATAGGACCTAATATTAGCATTGTTATTTGTTCTGTGCCCCAAATGGCTGAAGAAAGATAACCAATTTATTAATCAATCTAAGATTCAAAAAGTTGCTTTTTCTTGTATTATTATACTTTCACATACCCAGAGTATCACTTGAACTAATCATCATTTCAGAGACCTTGTACGCAATAGATGTTCCAGCTGGGAAAGTTAACTTCCTTTCTCTACTCGCGCTGAGTTCAGCTTCCATCTAAGGCAACAAAGAAAACTACAATATTTAACTGTGAAAGTTAATCCTATGGAAACTGTTTCTAGGAAAGTCAATACTCTTGGAGAGAGTGTGGAGATGGCCCAACTATAACGTAAGTGAAAGAATTGCATTTATGTAGAGAAAATTGACATCTATATAATTAAAAGTCCCATCTTGACCACTTCCTATTTGCGCTGTTGCTTGATTTTAGAAACGCTACCATATATGGTTTTGATTTTTTGGCCATTTTACTCAGAGTCCTCCTCCGATGATCAGGCCCTGAGGATTTTTCCCATCGATGAAAAATAAAAGAGTTATTAGTGTTTAAAAAATCTTGAGATTCTCTTTCCTGTCAATCACCGTAATAGTGTCTACAACCCTTCTGGGGGGAGGGTGGAGGGACTATAAAACCAGGACGTATGGATTTGGCTTAGTCGCTGCAAGATGGCGAGGGAGAGACCACGATTCTCAGTCTGAGCTAGGAATCTACACAACACTGAGTGTCCACCGAACTGTGGGTGCCCTTTATGTGGTTTGGAAGCCAGTCCCATCAGCCCGCAACGCCCATACTAGCACTCCAGAAGGTCCCCCCTCCCCCGCGCCACTGGCCAGCAATATTGGAACTGGTGGAGAGGTGGAATATTGCATTGGAGGACCAGCCGTCCCGTGTGAAGCTGGGACCCAACAGGTCTCACAGTCTAGTTTTAATTAAAACTATAATGGGACATACAATTCAGACTTTGGACTTTACTTTTGAGATACATCGTGGAAACAAGCCCTTCGGCCCACCGAGTTTACGCCAACCGGTGATCACTGCGTACATTAGCGCTATCCTACACACTTTGGACAATTTTGCAAGTTTATAACCAAAGCCAATTAACCTACAAACCTAAGATAGACACAAAATGCTGGAGTAACTCAGCATCTCTGGATATAAGGAATAGGTGATGTTTCAGGTCGAGGTCACCCATTCCTTTTCTCCAGAGATGCTGGCTGTTCTGCTGAGTTACTCCAGCATTTAGTGTTGATCTTCAGTGTAAACCAGCAGCTGCAGTTTCTTTCTTACTGGCGATGTTTCAGGTCAGGAGCCTTTTTCAATATAGGCTTGAAATTCCCCTGTGACAAAGAGCAATGATCCTTCCAACACATAACCTACAAGCCTCTGGGTCCTTGGAGTGTGGGAGGAAACTGGACCACCCGGAGAAACCACACACAAGGTCACTGGAAGAACGTGAAAACACCATACAAACAAGCACCCGTGGTCAGGATCGAACCCGGGTCTCTGGCGTTGTAAGGCAGCAACTCTACCACTGCGCCACCGTGTCTCAGAATTAGAGGAATAAAAGATGAAGAAAGTTGAAGAGGAAATTTAAATTACAGTTTTCCACTACTTTTCGTGCCTGAGGGGAGAAGCAACATATTCTCGATATGTAAGACGGATGTGAAAAAGCTGCAGAAAAATAAGAGGGAATACTGGAAATACACATTACATTGGTGGAGAGTGTAATTGAGTCAAGGTTTCTGGTCAATCACTTTGATGGATAAACAAAGAAGTGAGTTAATCAACAATTAACGATACAACAGATTCCAAATGGTTCCAAATCATCAAAGCATTTTCCAAACTCAATTACAACTAAACCACCTTAAATTGTCTCAGAAAGTTACACACAGAAACGTTTTAACTTTTTCTCAGGTTTGACGGATAATGAATTGTACACAACATAATAATGCAATAATTAGTTTTTGTTTTAGAAATACAGCATGGAAGCATACAGTTCTTTTATCCCACGTTCTCATGCACTCCCTACACACTAGGGGCTATTTTTACTGCGGCCTATTCACCTACAAACCCGCATGTGATGTGGGAGGAAACAGGATGACCAGGTGGTCACAGGGAGAATGTGCTCAGCGATGGTCCGGAGGTGGTTTACAAGAATTATCCCAGGAACAATTGGGTTAATGTATGATGAGCATTTGACGTCACTGGGCCTGTACTCGCTGGAGTTGAGAAGGGACCTCATTGAAACTTACCGAATGGTAAAAGGCCCGGATAGAGTGGCTATGTAGAGGATGTTTCCACTAGTGGGAGAGTCCAGGACCAGAGGTCATAGCCACAGAATAAAAGGATGTACCTTTGGAAAGATGAGAAAGAATTTCATCCGAGGGTGGTAAATATGTGGAATTCATTACCGCAGATGATGTGGAGGCCAAGTCAATGGATATGTTGAAGGCGGAGATTTATAGATCCTCGATTAGTATGGGTGTCAGGGGTTATGGGGAGAAGGCATGAGAATGGGGTTGAGAAAGGAAGATAGATCAGCCAACTCTACCAGCTGCTCTACCAGTGCCACCTGAAGCCATATAAAAAGTTATACTCCCCTTCAGAAGTTTCATTAGAAATTGCATTCCTGTTTCGGCCTTAGCTGAGTTGTTTACAGAACATGCTTGTTCCGTCTCTATCACGTCCAGTATCACATAAACCATATTATTCTTCATCTCTTTCACAAAGCGATGTTGTCGGTTCACTTTCCTGACAATGTTAAGAAGAATGGTACTAATTAATCAGATCTGACAAAAGAGGAGAAGATGGTATGGATGACGGCATAAGTTAGACAATAGTTTCGTCATTCACCCCGCATCTAATTCATGAATCTCACCAAAGTCGTCAATAAAAATAACAACAACTTAATCATTCTGTGTGTAATAATCCAAGTGTATTTTAAATTAACAAAAGTTAAAGCAAGGGAGGAAATCATGAGAGGAATAGATCAGGTGGATGCACAGTCTCTTTCTAGCAATGTTACAAAATGTTGAGATTAAAAAAATCAAGTCTGTAATTTATGCCATCAGATAATGCATAAAAATAAGTTTAATTTGACACCCAATTCACTTTCATATCTTCAGCATTAAAAAAAGTTATGGCCATTTTCATACTCAGAAATTAGCATCTTGTTCCCTATTGTTTTTCCATTGACTTAACACAAAAGCTGTGATCAAGGACAGTCAAAAGCCCATAACTTTCTTAAAAATTAAGAGAATTGAATGAAATTTTCAGTTATTATAGTTTGAAGCATTCCGAAACAAATATGAAACAATCTTACTTGGATGACCTGAAATTAAAGCATATAATTAGTTAGTTACCTAATTGTAGCTAATTACAAAATTCAATTACTAGATCTAAACATCTATCCATTTCTTAAGAAAAGGTTAACATTTTTAAAAAGCCTAAGTGTCCAAATAACATTCACACAAGAATTCACAATATAACATGATTTTTAAATCTCATTGTCATGAATTTATAGGCCAAATCGAAGGAATTTAGTGTTTAATTCCCGTAAATTAATGGCCATTTAAATCATCTTGCAGGTGGGTTTTTTGTGGAACGCGATCGTTTGGAACGTTGTGGTTTGCGGTGAATTTAACCCCCAATCGGAAGGAAAAATTCTGCCGGTTCATATATTTTCTAAGTCACCTTTTTGCAACATGAAATTTTGATTAAAGGCTTCCTAAGAAGCACGTTTTAATGTAAAAATAAACTGTGTTTTGTCCCCTACGTGAGATCCTTCCCGTTGTCGGCGTTCACGGCTTTAGAAGATGATTTTTTAATTACTCATGCTAATACATTATCCAGCGTAGTTTAAAAATAACTCCATAAAACAAACCCCTGAGATTAATCGATTTGAATGGTCTGGAGTAAACGGCATTTCAAACCCGCCCCCCCTCTCAAAGGCGCCAAAGTCGCACACACAGGCAGTGGCAGAACTGCAGCGCAGCTAAAGGTAAGTTTTGCAACATACCTACTCTTTCCCAGAGAAGGAGAATCAAGAACCAGAGGACATAGGTTTAATGTGAGAGGGAAAAGATTTAATAGGAATCTGAGGGGTAACGTTTTCACATAAAGGGTTGTGGGTGTATGGAACGAGCTGCCGAATGAGGTAGTTGAGGAAGGTACTATCACAACATGTACTAAATATTTAGGCAGGTGCATGGAAACAACTTGTTTGAAAGGATGTGGGTGAAATGCGGGCAGGTGAGACTAGTGTAGATGGGCATGTTGGTCAGCATGGGCAGGTTGGGCCGAAGGGCCTGTTTCCACGCTATAGGACTCCATGAAACTCTGCCTCAGCCAACTGTCAAAGCAGTAAACAATTAAGAATGTTTCTGCATATCAGAAAAAATGCTCAATAATAAATATCTTACTTTTCTTAAAAGACAAGTTAAAGCAAAGCTGAATCTGACAGAAGGTGCCAGCGGTTTTCACTCTCGAATAAGGTAGCAAAGTACAAGAGGCTGTCAAATGCCACATTGATTACCCGTCTTTGACAACATCCAGCAGTGTGCGTTCAGAGATTGTGTGCTTTCTCATTTCCACACATGACATGGCTTTTGAGGAACTTCCTGAGATGTGCCCTCCCACATCAACATGGCCGGAATCCACACCCACTTGGGCACTGACCGAGGTGCTGAAAGCCTCCGAGTAGCAGGCAATGATAGAGCTACTCGATCCTGGGAAAAGAAAAGAAATCGACTGTTAGCTTTTGCTCGCTATTTACTGTTACAACGTCGGAGAACTGGTCAGTGTTTATTAACCACACAGTGATATCAACATCTGTTGTCCGCACATGGGAACAGGAAGTTGCTGTTGGTGATACTTTATTGCAAACTTCTCAGATAACAGTAGGTATGTTACAAAACTTACCTTCAGCGGCACTGCAGTTCTGTCACTGGCCGTGTGCGTGGCTTTGGCGCCTTTGGGGGGGGGGGGGGGGGTTAAAATGCGATTTTTTCCCCTTGGCATCCGGAATTATATTTTCTCGGAGTGCGAGCTTTTTCTGGAGTTTCGTTCCGACTGCTGGTAAGTTCTTTTTCTTTTTTCTTTTTTTTTTTTTAAATCGCCCGACTATTTCAACGCTACAGTAAAATAAAAATGAGCTTCTAATGCCGTGAACGCCGACAACGGGGATGGATTTTACGTCGGGGACAGGTAAATGAAAGCCGTTTATTTTTTCATATAAACTTGCTTGTTTAGACGACCTTAATCAATATTTCATGTTGCGAAACGGTGATTTATTCCCCATATGAACCAGCAGTGTTTTTCCTGCCGATATTGGGTTTAAATTCACCACAACCGCAACGTTCCAATCCATCGCATTCCAGAAAATCCCACTCATAAGCTGATTAAAATGGCCATTAATTTACGGGGATTAAACATTTAATTCCTTCAATTTAGCCTAGAAATTCATAACATTGAGATTTAAAAATCATGTTATATTGTGAAATCTTGTGTAAATGTTATTTGGACACTTAGGCTTTAAAAAATGTTAATATTTTCTTAAGAAATAGATAGATGTTTAGATCTAGTAATTGAATTTTGTAATTAGCTACAATTGGGTAACTAACTAATTATATGCTTTAATTTCAGGTCATCCAAGTAAGATTGTTTCATATTCGCTTCAGAATACTTCAATCTATAATAACTGAACATTTCTTTCAGTTCTCTTAATTTTTAAGAACTCCTCTCTGGATGAATTTGTTTTTTTCTCATCTCAGTCCTAAATGGCCTTATTCTTAATCGGTGACATTTAGTTCTGGACTCCCCAACATCGGGAACATTTTTCCTGCATATAACCTGTCCTATCCTTTAAGAATTGTAGGTGTTTCTACAATAGAGTTTCAACAGAGAGCAACGGTATTGTAATTTAAGACTATAGCAGGAAATTTAACAGTAAACTTTCTACACTCCATCTCCAAATTTCTGCTCATTCTTATTAAACCCAAAAGGATGAAGATACAATGAAACATGTAATGGGTGGTTCACTCTGAAGTTAAAATCATTCCCTGATGTTCACAAAGCTATGGTGATACGAAGAGATGTTTTTAACCCATTCACACGATGTTCAGTTTAGTTTACCGACAGCATGGAAACAGGCCCTTCAGCCCAAGGAGTCTGTGCAATCTGCAGTTTCTTGGAAAAGGTGCCAAAACATGGTGCCCCTTGCATGTTAGATCAGTGGTCAATTTCTGCACAATTTTCTAATCGGGGATGCACTTGGGTATGGCCATACTCTACTGGACTCTTTGCAAGAAAGTATTTCACCGTGCGTTTGCACTTCGCACTGTGGCAATAAAAGGACCATTGAACCATTGAAATTTGTACCAATGGCGGTTTTTCATTGTGATTTCATTTAATTATTTCATTTTAAATTTTCCAGTTGTCACAGTGTGACTTTGGAAAGTGGACATTGTTCTGGGGCCCACAGTTAGTCTGAAGGAGGATCCCAAGCCGAATTGTCACCCGTTTACCCTTGAGCAAAACACAAAGTCCTGGAAGAACGCAACGGGTCAGGCAGCATCTGTGGAGGAATTGGATGGGCAACATTTCGAGTTGGGACCCTTCTTCACTCTGAAACGTTGTGTGTCCACTTCCCTCAATAAATGCTGCCTGACCTGCTGAGTTACTCCTGCACTTTGTGTTTTATAAAAGATTGCAGCATCTGCAGTTCCTCATGTCTACATTATTCTGGGTATCTTAACTACTAAACAATCATCTCCTTTTTACAGCATTGCTTCTACATTTGTCATCAACTTAACTTGTTGCAAGCTAGACTGCAGTGTGCAGAAAAATGTTAACAATGCCATATCTTACCAAAATCTAAATCTTGGCCATCAATCAATATATCTTTTAGTGTGAATGGAGTTGGAACATAACTTTCTCGTCTGGAAAAGAATGATTTCTTCTTTTTGATGAGTAGGTGAAGTTGTTTGCAGTTTTGAGAATGATAAGGGCTTTTCACAGGAAACAATGTGTAGCCGTCAGGGTCAATCTCGCTCACAATTTTCTTGGTAGCGCTTTGAAACATGGCTCTAAAATGAACAAACATTAAGCATAACATTAACAATGGAAATACGCAGCATGTTAGGCAGCATCTCTGAAGACTGAAACAGTCAATGATAAGGTCAACTACCTTTCACCACACATAGATTATGACAAAGGCACAAGGAGCTAGAGGTGATGATATAGGTGATGGAGGAATTCATAGAAACATAGAAAATAGGTGCAGGAGTAGGCCATTCAGCCCTTTAAGCCTGCACCGCCATTCAATATGATCATGGCTGATCATCCAACTCAGTATCCTGTACCTGCCTTCTCCCCATACCCCCTGATCCCTCTAGCCACAAGGGCCACATCTAACTCCCTCTTAAATATAGCCAATGAACTGACCTCAACTACCTTCAGTGGCAGAGAATTCCAGAGACTCACCACTCTCTGTGTGAAAAATGTTTTTTTTTCATCTCGGTCCTAAAAGATTTCCCCCTTATCCTTAAACTGTGACCTCTTGTTCTGGACTTCCCCAACATCGGGAGCAATCTTCCTGCATCTAGCCTGTCTAGCCCCTTAATATTTTTGTAAGTTTCTATAAGATCCCCCCTCAATGTTCTAAATTCTAGCGAGTACCAGCTGAGTCTATCCAGTCTTTCTTCAAATTAAAGTCCTGACATCCCAGGAACCAGTCTGGTGAACCTTCTCTGTACTTCCTCTATGGCAAGAATGTCTTTCCTCAGATTTGGAGACTAAAACTGTACGCAATACTCCAGATGTGGTCTCACCAAAACCCTGTACAACTACAGTAGAAACTCCCTGCTCCTATACTCAAATCCTTTTGCTATGAATGCTAACAAACCATTCGCTTTCTTCACTGCCTGCTGCACCTGCATGCCTACTTTCAATGACTGGTGTACCATGACACCCAGGTCTAGTTGCATCTCCCCTTTTCCTAATCTGCCATCATTCAGATAATAGTCTGCTTTCCTGTTTTTGCCACCAAAGTGGATAACCTCACATTTATCCAACTCAGCAGCAAAGATCATAGAGTGGAGCAAGTTGCTCCACTCCTGCAAAATTCACTGGACTAACATGTAGTACGGAACGGGTCGGGACGTCCGCCATTTTAGCAAACCCAACCCGACTTCCGTCTAATGTGTAATCAGCAAAGATCACAGAGGAGGGGGGGGGGGGGGGGGGGAGGGTCAGGTTCTTTATTTGAAAATAGAAATGAGGAAAACTATCAAGGGAATTATTTGGTTTGTTAATTGAAAAGTTTCTGAAATATTAACTTAGAATGGAATCGGAGCATGCAACCATTGCCTTTTTTGAGGACGGATGAAGCTTTTCCAGATGGAATTAATTTTAGCAAATGTTTGCTTGCTGACAGAGCACTATTTCAATGGCCTGCATTATCTGCAATTCGAACATTAAAAATGCCCTTTCTCGTAACTTTCAGCCTGAAGAAGGGCCTCGACCCGAAACGTCACCCATTCCTTCTCTCCAATGATGCTGCCTGTTCCGCTGAGTTACTCCAGCATTTTGGGTCTATCTTTGGTTTAAACCAGCATCTGCAGTTCCTTCCTATACACACATCTGTCTGTCCAGTCGAGGGCACAATTGGCGATCGAAATACAACAGCGAGTTTTCAAGCAAAGATCATAGCGCGAAGCTGATCTTTGTGTTCAAGGATGATTAATGCACCTGGCTCCAGTTTAGGCACTTAACTTCATCCCGCGTTGAAACTGATCCTGGGCTGTATTAATCACCGGTAAATACACGCTTCATTCCCCTCTTTTCATTACTTGTATGACTGTTTGTAAAATCAGCACACACAATGCTTTGGGGCCCTTTTGAATGGGTGACAAATACAGCGATTCCCAATCTCGCTGCACTCAGCCCAGTAGAGTTATTTTCTTTACTCGGTTCAATGCGCGTAAAACGTTTCGGGCCGAACCCCTTCTTCAAACAAGACATTTGATCCGCATTAGTTATCTACCCTGAAGGTGGCGGTGAAGTTAACAGTGAGGTGTGAAGTGCTTCGGGGATGTCCCGGCGAAGGTTGTGAAAGGTGTTATATAAATGCAACACTCCCTTTCTGAAGAAGGGTTCCGACCCGAAATGTCTCCTGTCCATTCCAGCCCCAGAACCGCTGAGTTCCTCCAACACTTTGTTAAAAATTACAGCTTCCACAGTCTGCGGGACTTTTTGTTAGCATTCAAAGGTGACGAACAGGTTGCCTAAGGAGCGAAGGAGATAGGCGACGTTTCGGGTCGAGACCCTTCTTGTGTGTGTCTATCTTCGGTGCAAACCAGCATCTGCAGTTCATTCCCAATCCCACACTCTCGGCCCCGGGGGGTGGATGGAGCATCACACGTGGACACAACCGACCCACCGCCCCAGACTTGCCCCTCCGGCAGGTCTTTAACCGCGTCCTAAAGCCGTTCGTGTTAAAGAGGGAACTGCAGATGCTGGAGAATCGAGGATTACACAAAAAGCTGGAGAAACTCAGCGGGTGCAGCAGCATGAAGAAGGTCAGCAGGTCTGAAGAAGGGTCTCGACCCGAAACGTCGCCTATCTCCTGCGCTCCTTAGATGCTGCTGCACCCGCTGAGTTTCTCCAGCTTTTTGTGTAATCCGACAGCCGTTCATTGAGACGAATACGAAGCCACGGGGCAGGTGCCTCAGTAATAGAGAACAAGTTGCAGATCATCGCAGAAAGGCCGAAGATAGACATAAAATGCTGGAGTGGGACAGGCCGCATCTCTGGAGAGAAGGAATGGGTGGCGTTTCGGGTAAGTCTGAAGAAGGGTCTCGACTCCATTCCTTCTCTCCAGAGATGCTGCCTGGTCCGCTGAGTTACTCCAGCATTTTGTGTCTATCTTTGGGTCAGTCTTTACTGGAGCGAACGAACAGATTATGAAACGTTCCCACGGTAGACTTACGAGTCACTAAGGTAAACGCACGGGCCACTACGTTACTACAACGAGTTTAAATGTTTCCATTTTTAACTTGAAGAGTTAATTTGACTCGTGGAAAAAATCAAACATGTTGCATGTTGCATCTCCTGTGCTGGGTTCTCGGTAAAGTGGTTCTTGAAATCCAATGAGAATAGAATTCACGATGTGAACTCCCGCGCTTGGGAACAGGGGAAGATTTGTTCACCGGCAATCCTCCCCCACCCTCTATTCCATCACCGCCCCTCACCCCTCCCTGTCCCCACCACCCCTCTCCTTCCCTCCCCACCCTCCACCCCTCGCAATCCACACTGAAACCGCTCCCAGAGCTGCCCCCTCGCCGCTTGCACCCACCTGCTGTTGGAGCTTGCTGCCGTCTGAGAGCTTCCCGACCCCTTTCCCCTCGGGCAGAAAGATCAGTTTACCTCTTGGAATGTGGAGAACCTGGATCCTCAACCTTCCAACTTCCCCCAGCTTGCCCAAACCTGTCAAACGCAAACATTTATCCGAGTTGAATACAGAGGCCGGTCTATAGAGCTATATTGGGGGGTAGGGGTGGAGACGCGGTTTAATATTTATGGTTTCTTACCTTAAAATTGGAGAATTAACATTGGCCTTTGTCCAATCCTCTCCCCATAAAGATCCCCATCCCACCATCACATCTGTAAACACCTACAACTAGCCAAGCTTTGTCCTGCCCCACCTTTTTTGTAGGAAACATACAACACAAGAACAGGCCCTTCCCAAAGTTCAGAAATTATTCAGCCAGATCTGAACACACTTCTCGGCATCTGCATACAAAGGCGTCTCGTGCTTCTTGTGCGTGATGGTGAAAAGATTGGTGGAAACAGCAATCCTATCCCTCCTGGTTGAATCCCTCCCAACCTATGTTCAAGACACCTCACACGCTCTTCCAGTACCCCATGACTTCGATTTTCCAGGCCCCCATTCCCTCATCTTCACCATGGATGTCCAGTCACTCTACACCTCCATCCCCCACCAGGAGGGTCTTAAAGCCTTCCGTTTCTTCCTCAACCTCAGGACCAACCAATCCCCGTCTACTGATACTGGTCCTTACCCTTAACAACTTTACATTTGACTCCTCCCATTTCCTCCAAATACAAAGCGTAGCTATGGGCACGCGCATGGGCCCAAGCTATGCCTGCCTCTTTGCAAGGTACGTCAAACAATCTTTGTTCAAGACGTACCATGGCCCTATCCCTGAACTCTACCTTGGCTACATCGACGACTGCATTGATGCTACCTCTTGCACCCATACACAACTCTCTGACTTCATCCATTTTACCACTAACTTCCATCCAGCACTCAAATACACCTGGACCATTTTCAACATTTTCCTACCATTTCTAGACCTCACCATCTCCATCGCAGGTGATAGACTACTGACCGCCATCTACTATAAACCCACTGACTCCCATGGCTATCTGGACTACACTTCTTCCCACCCTGCATCCCCTACTCCCAATTCCTTCGTCTACGCCGCATCTGCACCCAGGATGAGGTGTTCCACACCAGGGCATCAAAGATGTCCTCATTCTTCAGGGAACAGGGGTTCCCGTCATTTACTATAGATGAGGCTCTCACCAGGGTCTCTTCTATACCCCATAATTCTGCTCTCACTCCCCATCCCCCCATTCGTAACAAGGGCAGAGTCCCCCTTGTCCTCACCTTCCACCATACCAGCCGTCACAAACAACTAATAATCGTTTTCACCGACATTTGAGTGTCTGAGCCTGCATTTGTGTCCTCCTCCTCGTTCAGTTCTGACAGGCCACATCTCATCCCCTGTCTGCTTTCCGCAGAGACCGCTCCCTCCATAATTCCTTGGTCAATTTGTCCCTTCCCACCCAAACCACCCCTTCTCCTGGCACTTTCCCTTGCAACCACAGGAAATGCTACACTTATCGCTTTTTCTCCCCCCTTTACTCCATTCAAGGACCCAAGCAGTCTTTCCAGATGCAGCAGAGGTTCACCTGCACCTCCTCAACCTCATCTATTGTACCCGCTGCTCTAGGTGTCAGCTGATCTACATCAGTGAGACCAAGCGTAGGCTTGGCGATCGCTTCGCTCAACACCTCCGCTCGGTATACCATAACATACCATATACAATAACCAACCAGATCTCCCGGTGGCTCAGCACTTCAACTCCCCCTCCCATTCCGAATTCAACCTTTCTGTCCTGGGCCTCCTCCATGGCCAGTGTGAGACCCACCGTAGATTGGAGGAGCAGCACCTCATATTTCGCTTGGGGAGTTTACACCCCAGCGGTATGAACATTGACTTCTCCAATTTCAGGTAGTCTCTGCTTTCTCCTCCTCTTCCCGGCTCTCCCTCAGCCCACTGTCTCTGCCTCTTCCTTTCTTTTTCCTACCCCCCCCCCCCCCACCCTCACATCAATCTGCAGAAGGGTCTCGACCCGAAATGTGGCTTATTTCCTTCGCTCCATAGATGCTGCCTCACCCGCTGAGTTTCTGCAGCATTTTTGTCTACCCCTGCTTGTCAGCCCACACTCCCCTTCCTTCACTCCATGTCTTCATTGCTTGAGATCAGCCCCAAAACCACAGATGACCCTTTGCTATCATCTGCAAACTTGTAAATGGAGGGAGAGCTGAATTTGGCTCTATAGGGAACCAGAGCAGTGACCTGAGAATGTTGCCTTGTGGGCAACAGTATTGAGAAGAAGGGTCTCAACCCATGACAGCATTGCTCTACCCATTGGAGTTTAGAAGGTTGAGGGGGGACCTCATTGAAACTTACAAAAAAAATGAAAGGCATGGATAAGGTGTGTGTGGAAAGGACGTTTCCGCTGGTGGGACCAGAGGTCATAGCCTGATAATTCAAGAGCGCTCTTTTAGAAAGGAGGTGAGGAGGAACGTCTTTAGTCAGAGGGCAGTTAAGCTGTGGAACCCATTGCCACAGAGGGCTGTGGAGGCCAAGTCAGTGGATAATTTTAAGGCAATGATAGACAAATTCCTGATTAGAATGGTTGTCAAGGGTTATGGGGAGAAGGCAGGACAACGGTATTGGGAGCCAGAGATCAGCCGTGATTGAGTGGCGGAGTAGACTTGATGGGCCAAACAGTCTAATGGCCTCATTCTACTCCAATAACTTGTGAACTTGTAAGCTGAAACGTTACCCATTCCTTCTCTCCAGAAATGCTGCCTGTCCCACTGAGTCACTCCAGAATTGTAAACCAGCATCTGTAGTTCTTTCTTAGATGTAACATACAGTCTTTCATGCAGTAGGGAAGGCCAAAGACAGGCAGGTCGGTATGGGAATTTGAATATTTTATATAAAAGTGTATAAAATTCTGAGAGGCATAGATAAACGGTCAGAACCTTTTCTCCCAGGATGGAAACGTCAGAGTGGACTGCTGAGCTTTAAGGTGAGAGGAAAAGTTTAAAGGAAATATGTGGGACAAAATCTATCCACTGAGAGCGGTGAATGCCTGGAACGTGCTGCCAGGGGTGGTGGTTGAGGCAAATAGGATAGTGCCATTTAAGAGGCTTTTAGATAGGCACAGTGATATGCAGGGACTGGCGGGATATGGATCATGTGCAGGCAGATAAGATTAATTATATTTGGCATCATGTTTGGCACAGACATTGTGCATTGAAGGACTTGTTCCTGTGCTGTATGTTTTCTAAAAAAAAAGACACAAAGTGTTGCGGTTAGTCAGCAGGTTAGGCAGCATCGCTGGATAGCATGGATAAGTGACATTTTGCAGGGCCGGCTTTAGGAGGTGCCAGGCCCAATTGGGAACAATTTTCATAGAAATATAAATAAATAATTAGAAATGAGTCATGTGTCGTGAGTAATATGACAGTCAGTCAGCTTTAAAAGAAATCTTGAACCGCGCATGCGCATATTGTTCTCTCCGTAAAAATAAAAATAAATAAAGTAACAATTCGATTTGCCCAAGCCTTCCAAATCTCCTTCTTTCTGAATTACTGAAATGGGCCATACATACATTGTGGCCGGGGAGGGAAGCAGCTAGCGTGGCTACGAGCGGCCACCATCACCGGACAGCGGAACCGACTGTCATCTCAGCGCCTTCTGCCGGCCCGCTCACCTCTGGCAGTGCTCTCCGTCTGAGCAGTGAGGGGACCAGCTCAAGAGCAAAGATCATAGAGTGGAATGGATCAGTGGGTGATGGATAACATCACAGCAGGCAGTGGAGCTTACTCCTGTGTCAGCGCGAACAAGGGATCAATTGAGGTTACTCGCCCTGACATATGGAGTAAGCTCCACCGCCCGCTGTCCAGTTATCCATCGCCCGCTGACCCGCTCGAGCTGGATGATCCCCGACCGCCTCCTTCTCAATGCTCCTGCCCTCCCCGCAACTTTACCCCTGGCCAGACTACCCACAGGCTGTGAAAGGAACTCTTCCCCCCTCCCCAGCAGCGCTGTCCTTTTACAGCCGCTTTCCACTTTACAGCCGCTTCCCATCAGTTGCTAGCAATGAGGGATAGACTTAGCTATCCATCAGTACAGCAACATCGTTCTTGATGTTGCTGTACTGAGGGATAATGAAGTCTATCTTTCTTGGCTAACAACCTAACCTTCGGCCTCCAAGATGCAGGTACATTTTCTAGCAATGTTACAAAATTTTGAGATTTAAAAAATCAAGTCTGCAATTTATCCCATCAGATAAAGCATAAAAAGAAGTTTAAATTGACGCCTAATTCACTTTCATATCTTCAGTATTAAAAAAGTTATGGCCATTTTCATACTCGGAAATTAGCATCTTGTTCCCTATTGCTTTTCCATTGACGACACAAAAGCTGTGATCGAGGACAGTCAAAAGCCCATAACCTTCTTAAAACATGTTGAAAAATGTCCACGAGTAAAATATACTCGGGATGTAAAAATGTGATACCGTAGTAGCTCGTGAGTTTACCGCAGTAGGACCTGGTGTCCTATATCACTATTGTATGTTCATGATGGAAATAAGAATACTCAGTATATTCATTACCTTTGAATTGTAGTTTTATGTAATCCTCCCATAATTTCTTAGTTCCATTTCACAATATCTATCAGATATACAGAATGTTGCAAGGTCATATTTTGCCCAAACTCAGTTGTATCTTTCTAACTCAATAAATATCACAAAATATGCCATTGTTTCAGCCACATTATGACATTTGTTTTACTCATTTACAAGCATGTACAATACATAGTTCGTTGATCCATAACCAGCAAAATGTTGTGATAATTGCATAAAAAGTATTATTGTCTAATCAATTTGGTGTGGAATGATAATCCATCAGTACTCATTTAGGCAAGTCCCAAGCTATAGATACTTTTCCCCCACCCCCAATCCCCCTCGCCCGATCTTCATTGAACCTACCATTAAAACTACTGACTGTTAACAAGTGCTACAGTAGTAGTTAACAAATCTGGAGAGAAGGAATGGATGACGTTTCTGCCTCCAAGTTCACAAGTTATTGCAGTAGAATTAGGCCATTCAGCCCTTCGCGTCTCCTCTGCCATACAATAATTGCTGATCTCTGCCTCCGAATCCCATTATCCTGCCTTCTCTTCATAACCTTTGACACCTGTTCTAATCAATAATTTGACTATCTCTGCCTTAAAAATAGCCAGTCTTGGCCTTCACAGTGCACTTGGGCAATGAGTTCTGCAGATGAACTACCCTCTGACTGAAGAGGTTCCTCCTCACCTCCTTTCTAAAAGACCACCCTTTAATTCTATAGCTATGACCTCTGGTCCTAGACTCTCCCACCAGTGGAAACATCCTTTCCACATCCACTCTGTCCATGCTTTACATTATTCTGTAAGTTTCAATGAGGTCCCCCCTCAACCTTCTAAACTCCAGCGAGTAGAGGCACAGCGCTGTCTAGGGTCGAGACCCTTCTTCTCAATACTGTTGCCCACAAGGCTATATTCTCAGGTCATTGCTCTGGTTCCCTATAGGGTGATTGCACGGCTGGCGAGGTCACGACACCTGACCCGTAATGTTGCCACACAACGCTTTCTGGAGGACAAGCGGTGTACTGGAGGCAAGCACGAGTGTGTTGATTACTATGGTTGCCAGTACAGCGGGACTGTCTTTGGCCCCAACAGCCGTCGAATTGTCGCTGGACGCTTCCAATCTTTCAACTGACGAGTAGGCACAATTTGTTCAAAAAGTTTCTGTGATTGATATCGGTCTTTATTTAGTGCCTGAAAAAGAGAAATCGCGTGATATTTCCCATCTTACAGAACTGAATTCCATACTCTTCTTGTCGCACACGCATGGCGTTCTTGCGCACGTTCTCTATCCTGCTCATTGTCATCACCGCACCCCATATTCACAGTTGGTGCCAATCAGGATTGGTAGCATCGTTCCATGCTGCAGGCTGTTCAGTAATGCATAAATAAATAAATAAATACATAGATGCGAGCAGGCATTAAACATGTAAACATGTTGGTGGCAAAAACAAGGGGGCAGATTATTATCTCAATGAGGTTAGTTTAGGTAAGGGGGAGGTACAGTGCGACCTGGGTGGCCTTGTACTCCGGTCACTGAAAGTTAGCGTGCAGGTACAGCAGGCAGTGAATAAAGCTAATGGAATGTTGGCCTTCATAACAAGAGGATTCCAGTGCAGGAGTAAAGAGGTTCCTCTGCAGTGAGACCACATTTGGAGTATTGTGTACAGCAGGCACGTGCCGTGAGTAATTACTCAGGGTAGGCACTCAGTCCGCTTAAAAAAAAAAAAACCGCGCATGCGCAGATTGTTCTGCCCGTTAAATAAATAAATAATTAAAACCAGTGACATTTCAATTTGCCCAAGGCATCCTAGTCCTAGACCAATTTGGGGAACAGTTCCTTTCACAGCGTGTGTAGAGTCCGTGCCAGGGGTAAAGTTGTGGGGAAGGCACGAGTGTTGAGAAGGAGGGTGTCAGGGATAATGCCAGTAACTCACTCGCTCACCGCTACCGCAGCTCTCCTGGCGCGAAGTCACGCACTGTAGCTGGGGATAGAAGCAGCTTGGGGAGCGGCCACCGGGACCCGACAGCTGAACTGGCCGCCACTTCAGCGCCTTCTGCCGGCCCGCTCACCTCTGGCAGTGCTCGCCGTCGGAACACCTGTCACCTGCCGTTCGCCGACTTCGCTCATGTCAGCGACTTCCTGCAAATCCTTACATTCCCATAGCCGAGTAACCTCAGTCGCGCTGTCGGAATTTAAGGACATGAGTGAGGCCAGTGAGCGGCAGGAGAGAGGTTTTTAGGCGGAGAGCTGCCTGAGGTGAGCCGGGATCGGCAGAAGGAGCTAAGGTGGTGGCTGGTTCAGCTGTCCGGCCCGGCGGACGCTCAGCCACCCGAGCCACTTCTCTCTCCTCCCCACCCACCCCCGGCCTCAATGCGGTGTCATTGCACGCCGCCGTGCAAAGAGCCTCGCAAGTGGCATTATCCCAATCCCCTCATTCATAACATTCGTGCACTCCCCGCAACTTTACCCCTGGCGAGACACCCCAAACGCTGTGAAAGGAGCTCTCCCCCCACCCCCACACCACAGGAAATACGGTATTTTATAAAAAATCACAAAATGTACTTACCACCTCATTGGTACACGACAAACCATAGTTGAAAACCCCGCCAAGAAACTTGCGATGCGCACGCGCAGTAGACTGGCGGGCATGCGCAGTATGATGCTGCGCATGCGCAGTACAGAAAAGGCAGAATTTCTGCTGCCTTCAGCCCCGCTTGAAACTGACGGCTCAGGCAGCGCTGACGGCACGTGGGCTGCACAGAGCTTCCCGTGTTACAAGCGCTGCGGATGAAAGGCAGGGAGAATTATGCCTACCTAGGAGATCAAACTCTTAAATAGGCATAATTCTCCCATGCCGTTACTATTTATATTTAATAATTGCCATTTCATAATTTTAGTCAGGGTAGGCAGTGCCTACCTTGCCTACCCTGACGGCACGTGCCTGGTGTACAGTTTTGGTCTCCTAATTTGAGGAAGGACATCCTTGTGAATGAGGCAGTGCAGCGTAGGTTCACGAGATTGATCCCTGGGATGGCGGCACTGTCATATGAGTAAAGATTGAAAAGACTGGGCTTGTATTCACTGGAGTTCAGAAGGATGAGGGGGAATCTTATAGAAACATATAAAATTATAAAAGGACTGGACAAGCTGGATGCAGGAAAAATGTTCCCAATGTTGGATGAGTCCAGAACCAGGGGCCACAGTCTTAGAATAAAGGGGAAGCCATTTAAGACTAAGCTGATAAAAAACTTTTTTACCCAGAGAGTTGTGAATTTATGGAATTCCCTGCCACAGAGGGCAGTGGAGGCCAAATCACTGGATGGATTTAGTTGGATAGAGCTCTAGGGGCTAGTGGAGTCAAGGGATATGGGGAGAAGGCAGGCACGGGTTATTGATAGCGGACGATCAGCCATGATCACAATGCTTTGAAGTATGACGCACATGCGCCAGGCGGGGCTTCTTCACATAATCCCTCATCCTCCAAAACACTGATGTTGGTGCGTTTGTCCTCCCAGATGATCCTCAGAACCCTTTGTAAGGATCTTTGATGGTATTGTTCCAGGGCTCTCAGGTGCCTGCAGTAGGTGGTCCATGACTTGGCTCCATACAACAGGGTGGGGAGGACAATGGCTCTGTAGACCAGCTGTTTTATTTGAGCCTTTAGGCCTCGGTCTTCAAAGACTGTTTCCCTGAGTCTGGCGTAGGCTCCGCTGGCACAACTCAGGTGATGGTTGACCTCAGAGTTGATGTCAGCTTTTGAGGAAAGAATGCTGCCAAGGTAGGGGAAGTGGTCAACGTTTTCAAGAGTGGTGTCGTCCACTTTTATAGTGGGCTGGGTAGACAGAGGTTGATGTAGGACCTGGGTCTTCTTGATGCTTGCGGCTAGTCCCAAGGCTCTGTATGCCTTGGCAAAAGCATTCAGGATGCCCTGGAGGTCGTCTGCGTACTGAAGCTCCATGATGGCGGTGATACTGACTTTGCTCTCGGCCTTCAAATTATTAAGGTTGAAGAACTCACTGTCGGTACTGTAGAGGATTGGGATCCCCTGTGGCAGCTCTTCACCAATGAGGTGAAGTATGGCAGCAATGAAGACGACAAACTGTCTATGATGCAGGGTGCGATGATGCATTCTTATTTGGCCTTCATTAATCAGAGTATTGAGTATAGAAGTTGGGAGGTGATGTTGCAGTTGTATAAGACATTGGTGATGATGCATTTAGAGTATTGTGTTCAGTCCTGGGCACCAGAAATGCTGGAGTAACTCAGCGGGACAGGCAGCATCTCTGGAGGGAAGGAATGGGTGACGTTTTGGGTCGAGACCCTTCTTGGCTGGGGTGGTGGGTGATATTGAGGAAATGGGAGCGCACCAGATTTGGAGAGGAAAGAGGGGGGGGGGGGGGGGGGGGGGGGAAAGAAGATGCTGAGGAAGTTGGAGAATTTAATGTTCAAATAGATTCAATCCCCCTCCCCCCCCCATCAGTCTGAAGAAGGGTCTCGACCCGAAACGTCACCCATTCCTTCTCTCCAGAGATGCTGCCTGTCTCGCTGAGTTACTCCAGCATTTTGTGTCAATCTTTGGTGCGAACCAGCATCTGCAGTTCCTTCCTACACCACACTGATAAACAAGACATTTGATCCGCATTTATTATCTATCCTGACGGTGGCGGTGAAGTTAACAGTGAAGTGTGAAGCACTTCTGGGATGTCCAAGGGTTCTGAGAGGTGTTATATAAATGCAACACTCCCTTACTGAAGAAGGGTTCCGAGCCGAAATGTCCCCTGTCCATTCCCTCCCCAGATGCTGCCTGACCCGCTGAGTTCCTCCCCTCCAACACTTTGTGCTTTGTTAAAAATTACAGCTTCTCCAGTCTCTTGCATTTCCATATCCTGGGGGACTTTTTTAAACCATCAAAGGGTTAATCTCCTGTGTTGGGTTCTCGGTAACGTGGTTCGAGTGAGAATTGAATTCACGAGGTGAACTCCCGGGCTTGGGAACAGCAGGGAGATTTGTTCACCGGCAATCCTCCCCCACCCTCTATCCCATCACCTGTAAACACCTACAACTCGCCAAGCTTTGTCCTGCCCCACCTTTTTTGTGGAAAACATACAACACAAGAACAGGCCCTTCCTCTTCTCATCAAGTCCACATCACAAGATTAGATATTGTTCACCCAGAGCTGAACACACCTCTCGGCATCTGCAAACAATGGTGTCTGCCTTGCGCTTCTTGTGCCTGGTGGTGGAAAGATTGGTGGAAACAGGGCCGTGATGTGACTTGACCCCAGGCCTTTCCTGAAGGTTGTTGTGGGGTGATACCCTGCTGTGAGCCCACACTCCCCTTCCTTCACTACATGTCTTCAGTGTTTGAGACCAGCCCCAAAAACCACAGATGACCCTTCGCCTTGTGGGCATCAGTATTGAGAAGAAGGGTCTCGACCCTTGACACACTGACTTGTCTCTACGGTACACTGGTGCTTGTCTCTACGGTACACTGGTGCTTGTCTCTACGGTGTTTCTACGTTCTTATTTAGACCATGTGGGATTTCTCCAGATGCTCCAGTTTCCTCGCACACTCCAAAGACGCACAGGTTTGTAGGTTACACAAAAAGCTGGAGAAACTCAGCGGGTGCAGCAGCATCTAAGGAGCGAAGGAGATAGGTGACGTTTCGGGTCGAGACCCTTCTTCAGACTATCTCAGAAACGTCGCCCATCTCCTTCGCTCCTTAGATGCTGCTGCACCCGCTGAGTTTCTCCAGCTTTTTGTGTAATCCTCGATTCTCCAGCATCTGCAGTTCCTTCTTTAACAGGTTTGTAGGTTATGTGTTGGAAGGAACTGTAGATGCTGGTTTTCACCAAAGATAGACACAAAATTCTGGAGTAACTCAGCAGAACAGGCATCTCTGGATAGAAGGAATGGATGACATTTCGTGTTGTGACTCTTCTTCAGACCATCTGACTGGGTTTCCCCAGCACTTTGTGTCTGTCTTAGGTTTGTAGGTTAATTGGCTTTGGTTAAAAAATTGCAAAATTGTCCCGAGTGTGTAGGATAGTGCTAGTTGGCGCAGACTTGATCGCTAGTTGGCGCAGACGTGTTGTCCGAAGGGCCTGTTTCCATGCTGTATCTCGAAAGTGAAGTCCAAAGTCTGATTTGTATGGCCCATTATAGTTTTAATTAAAACTAGATTAAGTGGGACCTGTTGGGACCCTGTCACACGGGAGTCCTGGTCCCCCAAAGCAACCTGTTGTCCAACGCAATATTCCACCACTCACCCGGTACCCCAACGCAATATTCCACCACTCACCCATAGCCCCTAACTGTGCAGGCATGGCTCATTTCCCCGCCATCCCACAGCACTCCCTCCCCATGCTCACCCTCCCTCTCCTTCCCCCTCTGCTTCTCCCCTTCCCCAATCCCACCCTCTCCTTCTCCCCTCCCCCAATCCCACCCTCTCCTTTCCCCTGCCCTCTGTCACTCTCCCTCCATAATTCCTCACCCATCTCTGCCCCCCTCCTATCCCTCTATCCCCACCCCTATCCCTCCTCATCTCCCCGACTGCCGTCCCATCCCTCTACACCCCACTCCCTACCTCCCCCCTCTTCTCCCTCTATTCCCCCTCTCCCCCACATTCCCCCCTCTCCCTCCCTATCCCCCTCCTCTCCCTCAATCCCCCCCACTCACCCATTCCTTCTGTCCAGAGATGCTGCCTGTCCCGCTGAGTTACTCCAGCATTTTGTGTCTATCTTCTGTGGAAACCAGCATGTGCAGTTCCTTCCTACACCGTGCTCATTAACAAGACATTGGATCCGCATTCATTACCTATCCTGATGGTGGCGGTGAAGTTAACAGTGAAGTGTGAAGTGTTTCTGGAATGTCCCGAGGGTTCTGAAAGGTTTTATATAAATGCAATACTCCCTTACTGAAGAAGGGTTCCGAGCCGAAACGTACCCTGTCCATTCCCTCCCCAGCTGCTGCCTGACCCGCTGAGTTCCTCCAGCACTTCGTGTTTTGTTAAAACTTCCAGCTTCTACAGTCTCAAATTTCACTGCACCAATTGGTGTTTGTGACAATAAATGTTCTTTGTCTTGTGTTTCCATATTCTGCGGGATTTTATGTTTGCATTCAATGGTGACGAATGGGCTGCCTAACCTGGGTTAATCTGCTGTGTTGGGTTCTCGGTAACGTGGTTCTTGAAATCAGGTGAGAATTGAATTCACGAGGTGAACTCCCGGGCTTGGGAACAGCGGGGAGATTTGTTCACCAGCAATCCTCCCCCACCCATCGCGCCTCACCCATTTCCCTCCACCACTTTGCAACTCCTCATCCCTTCTCTCCACCACTGCTTGTCCTCCCCCCCCCTCCTCGCCACCGTACCTCCACACCACCACCTCATCCCCTCCTTACCGCTGCTCCCAATTTCCTCCACACCATCGCAGCTCACCCCCTCCCCTCCCCACCACTCCCCGACCCCGCACAGTGATCAGAGCTGCCCCTCGCCGCTTACACCCACCTGCTGTTGGAGTTCGCTGCCGTCTGAGAGCTGCCCGGCCCCGCTGCCTCTCTCCCCCCCTCCAGTTTCAGCACTCCCCTTCCATTCACCGTGACCCTGCTATCAACACTCTCCCTCCACAGACTGAGACCTCAGGCCCAACACTGCCCTTGTCTCACTGGGAACCTCTGTTCCAGCACTCCCCTCCACCCCCGAGGTCCCCCATTCCAACACCCCCCCCCCCCTCCATTCACTGGGACTCCGAGTCCAACACTCCGCTCCACTCATCACGTCCCTAGTTCTTCCATTCCTTCCTCTCGTTCTGTTACTTGCACTTATCTGAAACCTACCGAGAAATGAGAATGCTCAACATTTTTGTAATATGAATTGAATGTGTATTGGAATAAATCTGGAAAACCACCAAATTCCCGAGTGTGCCGGATTGATGGAGTTTTACTGAGCATCAAACAGCCAAAGAGAGACCAAAGGAGAACGTTCCCATCAAGGTCACAGAAAACTGAAAGGAAAGCCGTGCTGGATAGAGTGGATGTGGAGAGGATATTTTCACTAGTGGGAGAGTCTTGGATCAGAGGGGGCAGCCTCGAAATAAAAGGACATACCTTTAGAAAGGAGATGAGGAGGAATTCCTTTATTCAGAGGATGGTGAATCTGTGGAATGCATGCCCACAAATGGCGGTGGAGCCAAGTTTAGTTTTTTTAGTTTAGAGATCAGCACAGAAACCGACTGCACGAACCAGTGATACCCACACATTAACACTATCCTACACACACTCGGGACAATTAACATTTATACAAAGCCAATTAACCATCAGGAGACTGGGGGTGCACAGACAGCTACCGCGTGGGCCTTGAGAGAAACCTGTCTTTAGAATGGAAATGAGGAGGAACGTCTTTAGCCAAAGAGTGGGGAATTTATGGAATTTATTGCCACAGATGGCTGTGGAGGCCAAGTCTTTGGGTATTTTGAAAGTGGAGATTGACAGATTCTTGATTAGCAAGGGCTAAGGTTGCAGGGAGAAGGCAGGAGAATGGAGTTGAGAGGGAAAGATAGATCAGCCATGATTGAATGGCGGAGTAGACTCAATGGGCTGAAAGGCCTAATTCTGCTCCAACGCCTTATGTACTAATGTCAGAGAAGAACCATGAACAATGGGCGTGAAGCACAACACAACAGTTCAGTCACATAATGCATTGAGAGCATACACAGCAGCAAAGAGAGCAATTATGTCTTGTTGTTTACGGTCCTTAATGCGCAAAAGCGAAGCACTTTCTCTGTCCAGTTGAAATCCAAACTCTTCCAGCATATGCTGAGTTATTTCAAACTCTTCGTCCGTGAGCTGAGTGATCAGAACCTTCTCAGGGTCTTCCTCACCCTCCTTGAAGGCACGTAAATATTGAATCTCTCCCGACCATTTGTCATCAATTATTGTCACCTGGAAATTGTATTAGTATCACAGTCATAAAACGATAACTGCAGGAGATCATAAGAGATAGGAGCAGAATTAGGCCATTCAGCCCATCAAGTCTGTCATTCAATCATGACTGATCTGTCTATGCCTCCTAACCCCATTCTGCTGCCTTCTCCCTGTAACCACTGCAATGCTTCAAGCTCATGCTCACTCTCTGCTCCAGCAATGCAGACAGTCTCAACCCCCTAGCTTCCCCCAGTGGCCCTGCAACACCATCTCATAGTTTAGTTTAGAGTTACAGCGCGGAAATATGCCCTTTGGCCCACTGAGTCCGCGACGACCAGCGATCCCCGCACATTAACACTACCCCGCACACACTAGGGATCACTTTACATTTACCAAGCCAATTTAAGCAAGAAAACCAAAATGCTCGGTGAAAACCCACGCGGTCACGGGGAGAACGTACAAACTCCATACAGACAGCATCCGTAGTCAGGATTGAACCCGGGTCTCTGGCGCTGTAAGGCAGCCCTATCGGGGCGGATCCAATCCAGTGCAGATCCAATTCCAGTGTACACCTGGAACAAGGATTGTTCAGCGTAGCTGACAATAAGGCAGGCATAGCTGGAGTCCATGCAAGTGCCCATGGCTACACCTCTGATTTGGAGCCAGTTGGAGGTGTCAAAGGAGAAGTTGTTGAGGGTGAGGACAAGTTCCGACAGGCGGAGGAGAGGGTTAGCAGAGGGAAAACATGCTGCGTCGCACACAAAAGCTTGTTTTATTTCTTTACCCGTTTACTGTATTTATTTCTTACCAGCTGTAGCTGTTTGGATGTAATCTCTGCCTTAACACTGCTTGCCAACAGGATTAAAGTTTCAGCATCCATCTCTGAAAAAGAAGCAGAATCATTTACACTGTCCTGCAATACAGTGTTCCTCTCTACTCAAGGAGAATAATTCCTTGAATTTGGGATGGATCGTCTTTTCTGCACAAGGTGTTTCACTTTCTTCCCAATAGACCGTGAGCCGAGGAGCTATTTCGTTTCATTTCGTGACCTAAATCACGTATCTACCTGTATTTATAATATATTGTGTAAAAATATTATAGAAATCATACCTGAAACTCGGCAAGACCAAAACTTGGACATATTTTTTAAATTATGAGACAAACCTCCAATTCTCCGAGTAGTAATTGTCCAATCAATGCACGTTTGACATTGGGGTGGACGCCAACTGAACAATCCCACGCTTTGTTAAAATAGACTTCAAATCTTACCGCTCAGTGACTGGATGAGAATGTTTATCGCCCGGATGATCCCTTCGGACTCTGCGGTGAGAGCGAGGGGTTCTCCTGGTGGAATTTCCTTCCTAATTCCCAACAGATCCAACATCTTCTCCACGCACACTCTGTTATCTTCCTCCGTCTGATCCAGCACTTGGAAGTCAGGCTGCAGATCATTCATAATCGGGTCCAGCTGAGATCATAATAATTATAATAATGCATTTTATTTATGGGTGCTTTTCAGAACACTCAAGGGTACCTTACAGTTAAAACAAGCAAATTACAAATATATCAATAAAATGAAACAAAAACAACATATCCATGAATTTGATAGAAAGTGGAGTTACGTGGGATCGGCCAGTCTGAATAGGTGAGTTTTGAGGGAGTTTTAAAGGTGGGGAGAGACTCTATAGTATGGAGGGATACTGGGAGGGAGTTCCAGAGGCAAGGGGCAGAACGGCTGAAGGCCTGAACCCCATCGTGGACAGGCGGGCAGATGGATTGGAGAGCAGGGAGGAAGAAGAGGATCGGAGAGTTCGGGATGGAGTGTAAGGCTGGAGGAATTCAGAGAGGGATGGAGGAGCGAGATTGTGGAGGGCTTAGAAAGTGAGGAGGAGAATCTTAAAATCAATGCGGTATTGGACAGGGAGCCAGTGCAGTTGTTTGAGGACGGGGTGGATGGGGTTCTGGTGATAATGCAGGCAGCTGATTTTTTGACCAATTGGAGTTGATGGATGGCCTTGTGGGATAAACCAGAGAGGGGAGAGTTACAATAATCAATATGGGAGGTGACGAGGGCATGGATGAGAGTAGCAGTGCTGTTTGTTGTGTGATGGATGAAGACTGTGGATAGTGCGTAGGTGGAAGTAAGCAGACCGAGTGAGATTATGAGTTTTTCAGAAGAAAGTATGCTATCAAGGATGGATATCAGCAAGTGGAGTAAAACACACAGATCAGACTGCCCTGCATTGACTCCATCTACACTTCACGTTGCCTCAAAATTATAGTCGACATTATCAAATTCTTGCCTCAAACCTCCTTCCCCCTGCACCCGTTCAGTAGAAGGTACAGGAGCTTGGAAGTGCACGTCACCAGACTCAGGAACAGCTTTTTCCCCCATCTGTCATCAAGTTTCTGAACAGGACCTTCCATAAGCTAGGGTACTGTCTGATTCACCTTACAATGTGCCTTACAATGCTGAGAACTATACTGTGTGTAGGAAGGAACTGCAGATGCAGGTTTCAACCAAAGATAGACACGAAATGCTAAACAGGCACGATTCTGGAGAAGGAATGGATGGCGTTTCAGGTCGAGAAGCGTCGCTGTCTGAAGAAGGGTCTCAACAAAAAATATTTTGTGCCATCTTCTTGTCTCTGTATCTTCCCCTTTGCTCGACCTATTGTTTGGCGTGGGTATATGTATGTATAGTATATCTGATCTATTTGGATATCGTGCAAAAGAAAGCTTTTCACTGTACCTCGCTACATGTGCCATTAATAAACCAACACCTAAACCTAACTTTGAACATTGATCAACTTCTCTGTTCTGTACATCAGGGACCATCGTGCCAAGCAATGAAACATTTTCCTTTTTCAGATGATTAGTGCAGGCATCCAACAGTCATAGAAACATAGAAAATAGATGCAGGAGTAGGCCATTGCCCCTTCGAGCCAGCACCATCATTCAATATGATCATGGTTCATCATCCAAAATCAGTACCGCGTTCCTGCTTTCTCCCCACATCACTTGATTCCTTCAGCCGCAAGAGCTAAATCTAACTCTCTCTTGGAAACCTTTTTAAAGTCGAATGCAGAATTCATTTTCTGCTCCAGAGAGGTGTCCCAGCCTCACCGTGGCTTTGGAGAGGGTGCAGAAGGGGTTTACCAGGATGCTGCCTTGATTAGAGGGTAATGGACAATAGGAGAAGTTGGCCAAATGTGGGCTACTTTCTCTGGAACGCTGGAGGCTGAAGGGAGACCTAACAAAAGTGTATAAAATGATGAGAGGGATAAAAAGGAGAGACAGTCACATCCTTTTTCCCCCAGAGTGTAAATGTCAAAGACTAGGGGAGCATAGCTTTAAGGTGAGAGGGGGAAAGTTTAAAGGAGATGTGTGGAGCATGTTTATTTTACACACACACACACACAGTAGTGAGTGCCTGGAACACACTGCTGGGGTTGGTGGTGAAGGCCAACATTATAGTGACATTTAAGCGGCTTTTCAATATGCACGTGAATATGCAGGGAATGGAAGGATATGGGGCACGTGCAGGCAGATAAGATTAGTTTATCTTGGCAACATGTTCGGCACAGATATTGAGGGCCGAAGGGCCTGTTCCTCTGTTCACGTCTCTATGTGTACGCAACAGTGCAAGACATACAGTCAAGTTTGAGCACCACACTTTGTGTCGAGGTTTGTATTCCTGTCCATGCTCAGAGCCACGATCCCACGAAGAGAGAAAACGATTGGTACAAACCAGTTCATCAAGAACCACAAGGCTATCGCTGTGCCGAAGAATTTCAAAGATCACGTTGAGGAACAGTGGCTTCTTGTCCGCACACATTTCCGTCAGCTCAGCAAGTGAAGCAGCTAGTGGTTCTTTCCGGTCAAATGCTGAAGATGAAGGAGAATTATAACCGAGATTGAAAAGACGGAATCTTGCGTAAAATTTTAAAACTCCATTTTTATCTCGACAATTAAAGCCAATATCTGAACAACGCAATTGGAACTCTGGCACTGTGAGGCAGTAGCACTTCCAGCTGCGTTACCGTGCTGAAAACACATT
Source organism: Raja brachyura (assembly GCA_963514005.1). The sequence continues at coordinate 5,805,133 of OY740812.1, read as the reverse complement.
ATGTACCTACATCGTGCACCATTGGTGTAATTATAAACATTTTGAGAAAATATAGAAAGTTAAAAAGCTGTGAGATAGAGAATCAGTAGATAGTGCACAAACTCCCACAACAGTCCTCCCCATCTCCTTGGGAGTCACACAAAATCTGTGTGTTTGGATTTGTGGCCATTTCAGAGAAAAATAAAAGTTTTTTTTCCCCAGAGTGAAACAGTAAATATGAGGCAACTTACTTGTCACTCGAGCACTTCGGGAGAAGCTCTTTACCCAATCTAATTCTAAACAAACAGAAAAATAGGACCTAATATTAGCATTGTTATTTGTTCTGTGCCCCAAATGGCTGAAGAAAGATAACCAATTTATTAATCAATCTGAGATTCAAAAAGTTGCTTTTTCTTGTATTATTATACTTTCACATACCCAGAGTATCACTTGAACTAATCATCATTTCAGAGACCTTGTACGCAATAGATGTTCCAGCTGGGAAAGTTAACTTCCTTTCTCTACTCGCGCTGAGTTCAGCTTCCATCTAAGGCAACAAAGAAAACTACAATATTTAACTGTGAAAGTTAATCCTATGGAAACTGTTTCTAGGAAAGTCAATACTCTTGGAGAGAGTGTGGAGACGCCCCAACTATAAAGCAAGTGAAACAATTGCATTTATGTAGAGAAAATTGACATCTATATAATTAAAAGTCCCATCTTGACCACTTCCTATTTGCGCTGTTGCTTGATTTTAGAAACGCTACCATATATGGTTTTGATTTTTTGGCCATTTTACTCAGAGTCCTCCTCCGATGATCAGGCCCTGAGGATTTTTCCCATCGATGAAAAATAAAAGAGTTATTCGTGTTTAAAAAATCTTGAGATTCTCTTTCCTGTCAATCACCGTAATAGTGTCTACAACCCTTCTGGGGGGAGGGTGGAGGGACTATAAAACCAGGACGTATGGATTTGGCTTAGTCGCTGCAAGATGGCGAGGGAGAGACCACGATTCTCAGTCTGAGCTAGGAATCTACACAACACTGAGTGTCCACCGAACTGTGGGTGCCCTTTATGTGGTTTGGAAGCCAGTCCCATCAGCCCGCAACGCCCATACTAGCACTCCAGAAGGTCCCCCCTCCCCCGCGCCACTGGCCAGCAATATTGGAACGGGTGGAGAGGTGGAATATTGCATTGGAGGACCAGCCGTCCCGTGTGAAGCTGGGACCCAACAGGTCTCACAGTCTAGTTTTAATTAAAACTATAATGGGCCATACAATTCAGACTTTGGACTTTACTTTTGAGATACATCGTGGAAACAAGCCCTTCGGCCCACCGAGTTTACGCCAACCGGTGATCACTGCGTACATTAGCGCTATCCTACACACTTTGGACAATTTTGCAAGTTTATAACCAAAGCCAACTAACCTACAAACCTAAGATAGACACAAAATGCTGGAGTAACTCAGCATCTCTGGATATAAGGAATAGGTGATGTTTCAGGTCGAGGTCACCCATTCCTTTTCTCCAGAGATGCTGGCTGTTCTGCTGAGTTACTCCAGCATTTAGTGTTGATCTTCAGTGTAAACCAGCAGCTGCAGTTTCTTTCTTACTGGCGATGTTTCAGGTCAGGAGCCTTTTTCAATATAGGCTTGAAATTCCCCTGTGACAAAGAGCAATGATCCTTCCAACACATAACCTACAAGCCTCTGTGTCTTTGGAGTGTGGGAGGAAACTGGACCACCCGGAGAAACCACACACAAGGTTACTGGAAGAACGTGAAAACACCATACAAACAAGCACCCGTGGTCAGGATCGAACCCGGGTCTCTGGCGTTGTAAGGCAGCAACTCTACCACTGCGCCACCGTGTCTCAGAATTAGAGGAATAAAAGATGAAGAAAGTTGAAGAGGAAATTTAAATTACAGTTTTCCACTACTTTTCGTGCCTGAGGGGAGAAGCAACATATTCTCGATATGTAAGACGGATGTGAAAAAGCTGCAGAAAAATAAGACGGAATACTGGAAATACACATTACATTGGTGGAGAGTGTAATTGAGTCAAGGTTTCTGGTCAATCACTTTGATGGATAAACAAAGAAGTGAGTTAATCAACAATTAACGATACAACAGATTCCAAATGGTTCCAAATCATCAAACCATTTTCCAAACTCAATTACAACTAAACCACCTTAAATTGTCTCAGAAAGTTACACACTGAAACGTTTTAACTTTTTCTCAGGTTTGACGGATAATGAATTGTACACAACATAATAATGCAATAATTAGTTTTTGTTTTAGAAATACAGCATGGAAGCATACAGTTCTATGTTATCCCACGTTCTCATGCACTCCCTACACACTAGGGGCTATTTTTACTGCGGCCTATTCACCTACAAACCCGCATGTGATGTGGGAGGAAACAGGATGACCAGGTGGTCACAGGGAGAATGTGCTCAGCGATGGTCCGGAGGTGGTTTACAAGAATTATCCCAGGAACAATTGGGTTAATGTATGATGAGCATTTGACATCACTGGGCCTGTACTCGCTGGAGTTGAGAAGGGACCTCATTGAAACTTACCGAATGGTAAAAGGCCCGGATAGAGTGGCTATGTAGAGGATGTTTCCACTAGTGGGAGAGTCCAGGACCAGAGGTCATAGCCACAGAATAAAAGGATGTACCTTTGGAAAGATGAGAAAGAATTTCATCCGAGGGTGGTAAATATGTGGAATTCATTACCGCAGATGATGTGGAGGCCAAGTCAATGGATATGTTGAAGGCGGAGATTTATAGATCCTCGATTAGTATGGGTGTCAGGGGTTATGGGGAGAAGGCATGAGAATGGGGTTGAGAAAGGAAGATAGATCAGCCAACTCTACCAGCTGCTCTACCAGTGCCACCTGAAGCCATATAAAAAGTTATACTCCCCTTCAGAAGTTTCATTAGAAATTGCATTCCTGTTTCGGCCTTAGCTGAGTTGTTTACAGAACATGCTTGTTCCGTCTCTATCACGTCCAGTATCACATAAACCATATTATTCTTCATCTCTTTCACAAAGCGATGTTGTCGGTTCACTTTCCTGACAAAGTTAGGAAGAATGGTACTAATTAATCAGATCTGACAAAAGAGGAGAAGATGGTATGGATGATGGCATAAGTTAGACAATAGTTTCGTCATTCACCCCGCATCTAATTCATGAATCTCACCAAAGTCGTCAATAAAAATAACAACAACTTAATCATTCTGTGTGTAATAATCCAAGTGTATTTTAAATTAACAAAAGTTAAAGCACGGGAGGAAATCATGAGAGGAATAGATCAGGTGGATGCACAGTCTCTTTCTAGCAATGTTACAAAATGTTGAGATTAAAAAAATCAAGTCTGTAATTTATGCCATCAGGTAATGCATAAAAATAAGTTTAATTTGACACCCAATTCACTTTCATATCTTCAGCATTAAAAAAAGTTATGGCCATTTTCATACTCAGAAATTAGCATCTTGTTCCCTATTGTTTTTCCATTGACTTAACACAAAAGCTGTGATCAAGGACAGTCAAAAGCCCATAACTTTCTTAAAAATTAAGAGAATTGAATGAAATTTTCAGTTATTATAGTTTGAAGCATTCCGAAACAAATATGAAACAATCTTACTTGGATGACCTGAAATTAAAGCATATAATTAGTTAGTTACCTAATTGTAGCTAATTACAAAATTCAATTACTAGATCTAAACATCTATCCATTTCTTAAGAAAAGGTTAACATTTTTAAAAAGCCTAAGTGTCCAAATAACATTCACACAAGAATTCACAATATAACATGATTTTTAAATCTCATTGTCATGAATTTATAGGCCAAATCGAAGGAATTTAGTGTTTAATTCCCGTAAATTAATGGCCATTTAAATCATCTTGCAGGTGGGTTTTTTGTGGAACGCGATAGTTTGGAACGTTGTGGTTTGCGGTGAATTTAACCCCCAATCGGAAGGAAAAATTCTGCCGGTTCATATATTTTCTAAGTCACCTTTTTGCAACATGAAATTTTGATTAAAGGCTTCCTAAGAAGCACGTTTTAATGTAAAAATAAACTGTGTTTTGTCCCCTACGTGAGATCCTTCCCGTTGTCGGCGTTCACAGCTTTAGAAGATGATTTTTTAATTACTCATGCTAATACATTATCCAGCGTAGTTTAAAAATAACTCCATAAAACAAACCCCCGAGATTAATCGATTTGAATGGTCTGGAGTAAATGGCATTTCAAACCCGCCCCCCCTCTCAAAGGCGCCAAAGTCGCACACACAGGCAGTGGCAGAACTGCAGCGCAGCTAAAGGTAAGTTTTGCAACATACCTACTCTTTCCCAGAGAAGGAGAATCAAGAACCAGAGGACATAGGTTTAATGTGAGAGGGAAAAGATTTAATAGGAATCTGAGGGGTAACGTTTTCACATAAAGGGTTGTGGGTGTATGGAACGAGCTGCCGAATGAGGTAGTTGAGGAAGGTACTATCACAACATGTACTAAATATTTAGGCAGGTGCATGGAAACAACTTGTTTGAAAGGATGTGGGTGAAATGCGGGCAGGTGAGACTAGTGTAGATGGGCATGTTGGTCAGCATGGGCAGGTTGGGCCGAAGGGCCTGTTTCCACGCTATAGGACTCCATGAAACTCTGCCTCAGCCAACTGTCAAAGCAGTAAACAATTAAGAATGTTTCTGCATATCAGAAAAAATGCTCAATAATAAATATCTTACTTTTCTTAAAAGACAAGTTAAAGCAAAGCTGAATCTGACAGAAGGTGCCAGCGGTTTTTACTCTCGAATAAGGTAGCAAAGTACAAGAGGCTGTCAAATGCCACATTGATTACCCGTCTTTGACAACATCCAGCAGTGTGCGTTCAGAGATTGTGTGCTTTCTCATTTCCACACATGACATGGCTTTTGAGGAACTTCCTGAGATGTGCCCTCCCACATCAACATGGCCGGAATCCACACCCACTTGGGCACTGACCGAGGTGCTGAAAGCCTCCGAGTAGCAGGCAATGATAGAGCTACTCGATCCTGGGAAAAGAAAAGAAATCGACTGTTAGCTTTTGCTCGCTATTTACTGTTACAACGTCGGAGAACTGGTCAGTGTTTATTAACCACACAGTGATATCAACATCTGTTGTCCGCACATGGGAACAGGAAGTTGCTGTTGGTGATACTTTATTGCAAACTTCTCAGATAACAGTAGGTATGTTACAAAACTTACCTTCAGCGGCACTGCAGTTCTGTCACTGGCCGTGTGCGTGGCTTTGGCGCCTTTGGGGGGGGGGGGGGGGTTAAAATGCGATTTTTTTCCCTTGGCATCCGGAATTATATTTTCTCGGAGTGCGAGCTTTTTCTGGAGTTTCGTTCCGACTGCTGGTAAGTTCTTTTTCTTTTTTCTTTTTTTTTTTTAAATCGCCCGACTATTTCAACGCTACAGTAAAATAAAAATGAGCTTCTAATGCCGTGAACGCCGACAACGGGGATGGATTTTACGTCGGGGACAGGTAAATGAAAGCCGTTTATTTTTTCATATAAACTTGCTTGTTTAGACGACCTTAATCAATATTTCATGTTGCGAAACGGTGATTTATTCCCCATATGAACCAGCAGTGTTTTTCCTGCCGATATTGGGTTTAAATTCACCACAACCGCAACGTTCCAATCCATCGCATTCCAGAAAATCCCACTCATAAGCTGATTAAAATGGCCATTAATTTACGGGGATTAAACATTTAATTCCTTCAATTTAGCCTAGAAATTCATAACATTGAGATTTAAAAATCATGTTATATTGTGAAATCTTGTGTGAATGTTATTTGGACACTTAGGCTTTAAAAAATGTTAATATTTTCTTAAGAAATAGATAGATGTTTAGATCTAGTAATTGAATTTTGTAATTAGCTACAATTGAGTAACTAACTAATTACATGCTTTAATTTCAGGTCATCCAAGTAAGATTGTTTCATATTCGCTTCAGAATACTTCAATCTATAATAACTGAACATTTCTTTCAGTTCTCTTAATTTTTAAGAACTCCTCTCTGGATGAATTTGTTTTTTTCTCATCTCAGTCCTAAATGGCCTTATTCTTAATCGGTGACATTTAGTTCTGGACTCCCCAACATCGGGAACATTTTTCCTGCATATAACCTGTCCTATCCTTTAAGAATTGTAGGTGTTTCTACAATAGAGTTTCAACAGAGAGCAACGGTATTGTAATTTAAGACTATAGCAGGAAATTTAACAGTAAACTTTCTACACTCCATCTCCAAATTTCTGCTCATTCTTATTAAACCCAAAAGGATGAAGATACAATGAAACATGTAATGGGTGGTTCACTCTGAAGTTAAAATCATTCCCTGATGTTCACAAAGCTATGGTGATACGAAGAGATGTTTTTAACCCATTCACACGATGTTCAGTTTAGTTTACCGACAGCATGGAAACAGGCCCTTCAGCCCAAGGAGTCTGTGCAATCTGCAGTTTCTTGGAAAAGGTGCCAAAACATGGTGCCCCTTGCATGTTAGATCAGTGGTCAATTTCTGCACAATTTTCTAATCGGGGATGCACTTGGGTATGGCCATACTCTACTGGACTCTTTGCAAGAAAGTATTTCACCGTGCGTTTGCACTTCGCACTGTGGCAATAAAAGGACCATTGAACCATTGAAATTTGTACCAATGGCGGTTTTTCATTGTGATTTCATTTAATTATTTCATTTTAAATTTTCCAGTTGTCACAGTGTGACTTTGGAAAGTGGACATTGTTCTGGGGCCCACAGTTAGTCTGAAGGAGGATCCCAAGCCGAATTGTCACCCGTTTACCCTTGAGCAAAACACAAAGTCCTGGAAGAACGCAACGGGTCAGGCAGCATCTGTGGAGGAATTGGATGGGCAACATTTCGAGTTGGGACCCTTCTTCACTCTGAAACGTTGTGTGTCCACTTCCCTCAATAAATGCTGCCTGACCTGCTGAGTTACTCCTGCACTTTGTGTTTTATAAAAGATTGCAGCATCTGCAGTTCCTCATGTCTACATTATTCTGGGTATCTTAACTACTAAACAATCATCTCCTTTTTACAGCATTGCTTCTACATTTGGCATCAACTTAACTTGTTGCAAGCTAGACTGCAGTGTGCAGAAAAATGTTAACAATGCCATATCTTACCAAAATCTAAATCTTGGCCATCAATCAATATATCTTTTAGTGTGAATGGAGTTGGAACATAACTTTCTCGTCTGGAAAAGAATGATTTCTTCTTTTTGATGAGTAGGTGAAGTTGTTTGCAGTTTTGAGAATGATAAGGGCTTTTCACAGGAAACAATGTGTAGCCGTCAGGGTCAATCTCGCTCACAATTTTCTTGGTAGCGCTTTGAAACATGGCTCTAAAATGAACAAACATTAAGCATAACATTAACAATGGAAATACGCAGCATGTTAGGCAGCATCTCTGAAGACTGAAACAGTCAATGATAAGGTCAACTACCTTTCACCACACATAGATTATGACAAAGGCACAAGGAGCTAGAGGTGATGATATAGGTGATGGAGGAATTCATAGAAACATAGAAAATAGGTGCAGGAGTAGGCCATTCAGCCCTTTAAGCCTGCACCGCCATTCAATATGATCATGGCTGATCATCCAACTCAGTATCCTGTACCTGCCTTCTCCCCATACCCCCTGATCCCTCTAGCCACAAGGGCCACATCTAACTCCCTCTTAAATATAGCCAATGAACTGACCTCAACTACCTTCAGTGGCAGAGAATTCCAGAGACTCACCACTCTCTGTGTGAAAAATGTTTTTTTTCATCTCGGTCCTAAAAGATTTCCCCCTTATCCTTAAACTGTGACCGCTTGTTCTGGACTTCCCCAACATCGGGAGCAATCTTCCTGCATCTAGCCTGTCTAGCCCCTTAATATTTTTGTAAGTTTCTATAAGATCCCCCCTCAATGTTCTAAATTCTAGCGAGTACCAGCCGAGTCTATCCAGTCTTTCTTCAAATGAAAGTCCTGACATCCCAGGAACCAGTCTGGTGAACCTTCTCTGTACTTCCTCTATGGCAAGAATGTCTTTCCTCAGATTTGGAGACTAAAACTGTACGCAATACTCCAGATGTGGTCTCACCAAAACCCTGTACAACTACAGTAGAAACTCCCTGCTCCTATACTCAAATCCTTTTGCTATGAATGCTAACAAATCATTCGCTTTCTTCACTGCCTGCTGCACCTGCATGCCTACTTTCAATGACTGGTGTACCATGACACCCAGGTCTAGTTGCATCTCCCCTTTTCCTAATCTGCCATCATTCAGATAATAGTCTGCTTTCCTGTTTTTGCCACCAAAGTGGATAACCTCACATTTATCCAACTGAGCAGCAAAGATCATAGAGTGGAGCAAGTTGCTCCACTCCTGCAAAATTCACTGGACTAACATGTAGTACGGAACGGGTCGGGACGTCCGCCATTTTAGCAAACCCAACCCGACTTCCGTCTAATGTGTAATCAGCAAAGATCACAGAGGAGGGGGGGGGGGGGGGGGGGGAAGGGTCAGGTTCTTTATTTGAAAATAGAAATGAGGAAAACTATCAAGGGAATTATTTGGTTTGTTAATTGAAAAGTTTCTGAAATATTAACTTAGAATGGAATCGGAGCATGCAACCATTGCCTTTTTTGAGGACGGATGAAGCTTTTCCAGATGGAATTAATTTTAGCAAATGTTTGCTTGCTGACAGGGCACTATTTCAATGGCCTGCATTATCTGCAATTCGAACATTAAAAATGCCCTTTCTCGTAACTTTCAGCCTGAAGAAGGGTCTCGACCCGAAACGTCACCCATTCCTTCTCTCCAATGATGCTGCCTGTTCCGCTGAGTTACTCCAGCATTTTGGGTCTATCTTTGGTTTAAACCAGCATCTGCAGTTACTTCCTATACACACATCTGTCTGTCCAGTCGAGGGCACAATTGGCGATCGAAATACAACAGCGAGTTTTCAAGCAAAGATCATAGCGCGAAGCTGATCTTTGTGTTCAAGGATGATTAATGCACCTGGCTCCAGTTTGGGCACTTAACTTCATCCCGCGTTGAAACTGATCCTGGGCTGTATTAATCACCGGTAAATACACGCTTCATTCCCCTCTTTTCATTACTTGTATGACTGTTTGTAAAATCAGCACACACAATGCTTTGGGGCCCTTTTGAATGGGTGACAAATACAGCGATTCCCAATCTCGCTGCACTTAGCCCAGTAGAGTTATTTTCTTTACTCGGTTCAATGCGCGTAAAACGTTTCGGGCCGAACCCCTTCTTCAAACAAGACATTTGATCCGCATTAGTTATCTACCCTGAAGGTGGCGGTGAAGTTAACAGTGAGGTGTGAAGTGCTTCGGGGATGTCCCGGCGAAGGTTGTGAAAGGTGTTATATAAATGCAACACTCCCTTTCTGAAGAAGGGTTCCGACCCGAAATGTCTCCTGTCCATTCCAGCCCCAGAACCGCTGAGTTCCTCCAACACTTTGTTAAAAATTACAGCTTCCACAGTCTGCGGGACTTTTTGTTTGCATTCAAAGGTGACGAACAGGTTGCCTAAGGAGCGAAGGAGATAGGCGACGTTTCGGGTCGAGACCCTTCTTGTGTGTGTCTATCTTCGGTGCAAACCAGCATCTGCAGTTCATTCCCAATCCCACACTCTCGGCCCCGGGGGGTGGATGGAGCATCACACGTGGACACAACCGACCCACCGCCCCAGACTTGCCCCTCCGGCAGGTCTTTAACCGCGTCCTAAAGCCGTTCGTGTTAAAGAGGGAACTGCAGATGCTGGAGAATCGAGGATTACACAAAAAGCTGGAGAAACTCAGCGGGTGCAGCAGCATGAAGAAGGTCAGCAGGTCTGAAGAAGGGTCTCGACCCGAAACGTCGCCTATCTCCTGCGCTCCTTAGATGCTGCTGCACCCGCTGAGTTTCTCCAGCTTTTTGTGTAATCCGACAGCCGTTCATTGAGACGAATACGAAGCCACGGGGCAGGTGCCTCAGTAATAGAGAACAAGTTGCAGATCATCGCAGAAAGGCCGAAGATAGACATAAAATGCTGGAGTGGGACAGGCCGCATCTCTGGAGAGAAGGAATGGGTGGCGTTTCGGGTAAGTCTGAAGAAGGGTCTCGACTCCATTCCTTCTCTCCAGAGATGCTGCCTGGTCCGCTGAGTTACTCCAGCATTTTGTGTCTATCTTTGGGTCAGTCTTTACTGGAGCGAACGAACAGATTATGAAACGTTCCCACGGTAGACTTACGAGTCACTAAGGTAAACGCACGGGCCACTACGTTACTACAACGAGTTTAAATGTTTCCATTTTTAACTTGAAGAGTTAATTTGACTCGTGGAAAAAATCAAACATGTTGCATGTTGCATCTCCTGAGCTGGGTTCTCGGTAAAGTGGTTCTTGAAATCCAATGAGAATAGAATTCACGATGTGAACTCCCGCGCTTGGGAACAGGGGAAGATTTGTTCACCGGCAATCCTCCCCCACCCTCTATTCCATCACCGCCCCTCACCCCTCCCTGTCCCCACCACCCCTCTCCTTCCCTCCCCACCCTCCACCCCTCGCAATCCACACTGAAACCGCTCCCAGAGCTGCCCCCTCGCCGCTTGCACCCACCTGCTGTTGGAGCTTGCTGCCGTCTGAGAGCTTCCCGACCCCTTTCCCCTCGGGCAGAAAGATCAGTTTACCTCTTGGAATGTGGAGAACCTGGATCCTCAACCTTCTAACTTCCCCCAGCTTGCCCAAACCTGTCAAACGCAAACATTTATCCGAGTTGAATACAGAGGCCGGTCTATAGAGCTATATTGGGGGGTAGGGGTGGAGACGCGGTTTAATATTTATGGTTTCTTACCTTCAAATTGGAGAATTAACATTGGCCTTTGTCCAATCCTCTCCCCATAAAGATCCCCATCCCACCATCACATCTGTAAACACCTACAACTAGCCAAGCTTTGTCCTGCCCCACCTTTTTTGTAGGAAACATACAACACAAGAACCGGCCCTTCCCAAAGTTCAGAAATTATTCAGCCAGATCTGAACACACTTCTCGGCATCTGCATACAAAGGCGTCTCGTGCTTCTTGTGCGTGATGGTGGAAAGATTGGTGGAAACAGCAATCCTATCCCTCCTGGTTGAATTCCTCCCAACCTATGTTCAAGACACCTCACACGCTCTTCCAGTACCCCATGACTTCGATTTTCCAGGCCCCCATTCCCTCATCTTCACCATGGATGTCCAGTCACTCTACACCTCCATCCCCCACCAGGAGGGTCTTAAAGCCTTCCGTTTCTTCCTCAACCTCAGGACCAACCAATCCCCGTCTACTGATACTGGTCCTTACCCTTAACAACTTTACATTTGACTCCTCCCATTTCCTCCAAATACAAAGCGTAGCTATGGGCACGCGCATGGGCCCAAGCTATGCCTGCCTCTTTGCAAGGTACGTCAAACAATCTTTGTTCAAGACGTACCATGGCCCTATCCCTGAACTCTACCTTGGCTACATCGACGACTGCATTGATGCTACCTCCTGCACCCATACACAACTCTCTGACTTCATCCATTTTACCACTAACTTCCATCCAGCACTCAAATACACCTGGACCATTTTCAACATTTTCCTACCATTTCTAGACCTCACCATCTCCATCGCAGGTGATAGACTACTGACCGCCATCTACTATAAACCCACTGACTCCCATGGCTATCTGGACTACACTTCTTCCCACCCTGCATCCCCTACTCCCAATTCCTTCGTCTACGCCGCATCTGCACCCAGGATGAGGTGTTCCACACCAGGGCATCAAAGATGTCCTCATTCTTCAGGGAACAGGGGTTCCCGTCATTTACTATAGATGAGGCTCTCACCAGGGTCTCTTCTATACCCCATAATTCTGCTCTCACTCCCCATCCCCCCATTCGTAACAAGGGCAGAGTCCCCCTTGTCCTCACCTTCCACCATACCAGCCGTCACAAACAACTAATAATCGTTTTCACCGACATTTGAGTGTCTGAGCCTGCATTTGTGTCCTCCTCCTCGTTCAGTTCTGACAGGCCACATCTCATCCCCTGTCTGCTTTCCGCAGAGACCGCTCCCTCCATAATTCCTTGGTCAATTTGTCCCTTCCCACCCAAACCACCCCTTCTCCTGGCACTTTCCCTTGCAACCACAGGAAATGCTACACTTATCGCTTTTTCTCCCCCCTTTACTCCATTCAAGGACCCAAGCAGTCTTTCCAGATGCAGCAGAGGTTCACCTGCACCTCCTCAACCTCATCTATTGTACCCGCTGCTCTAGGTGTCAGCTGATCTACATCAGTGAGACCAAGCGTAGGCTTGGCGATCGCTTCGCTCAACACCTCCGCTCGGTATACCATAACATACCATATACAATAACCAACCAGATCTCCCGGTGGCTCAGCACTTCAACTCCCCCTCCCATTCCGAATTCAACCTTTCTGTCCTGTGCCTCCTCCATGGCCAGTGTGAGACCCACCGTAGATTGGAGGAGCAGCACCTCATATTTCGCTTGGGGAGTTTACACCCCAGCGGTATGAACATTGACTTCTCCAATTTCAGGTAGTCTCTGCTTTCTCCTCCTCTTCCCGGCTCTCCCTCAGCCCTCTGTCTCTGCCTCTTCCTTTCTTTTTCCTACCCCCCCCCCCCCCACCCTCACATCAATCTGCAGAAGGGTCTCGACCCGAAATGTGGCTTATTTCCTTCGCTCCATAGATGCTGCCTCACCCGCTGAGTTTCTGCAGCATTTTTGTCTACCCCTGCTTGTCAGCCCACACTCCCCTTCCTTCACTCCATGTCTTCATTGCTTGAGATCAGCCCCAAAACCACAGATGACCCTTTGCTATCATCTGCAAACTTGTAAATGGAGGGAGAGCTGAATTTGGCTCTATAGGGAACCAGAGCAGTGACCTGAGAATGTTGCCTTGTGGGCAACAGTATTGAGAAGAAGGGTCTCAACCCATGACAGCATTGCTCTACCCATTGGAGTTTAGAAGGTTGAGGGGGGACCTCATTGAAACTTACAAAAAAAATGAAAGGCATGGATAAGGTGTGTGTGGAAAGGACGTTTCCGCTGGTGGGACCAGAGGTCATAGCCTGATAATTCAAGAGCGCTCTTTTAGAAAGGAGGTGAGGAGGAACGTCTTTAGTCAGAGGGCAGTTAAGCTGTGGAACCCATTGCCACAGAGGGCTGTGGAGGCCAAGTCAGTGGATAATTTTAAGGCAATGATAGACAAATTCCTGATTAGAATGGTTGTCAAGGGTTATGGGGAGAAGGCAGGACAACGGTATTGGGAGCCAGAGATCAGCCGTGATTGAGTGGCGGAGTAGACTTGATGGGCCAAACAGTCTAATGGCCTCATTCTACTCCAATAACTTGTGAACTTGTAAGCTGAAACGTTACCCATTCCTTCTCTCCAGAAATGCTGCCTGTCCCACTGAGTCACTCCAGAATTGTAAACCAGCATCTGTAGTTCTTTCTTAGATGTAACATACAGTCTTTCATGCAGTAGGGGAGGCCAAAGACAGGCAGGTCGGTATGGGAATTTGAATATTTTATATAAAAGTGTATAAAATTCTGAGAGGCATAGATAAACGGTCAGAACCTTTTCTCCCAGGATGGAAACGTCAGAGTGGACTGCTGAGCTTTAAGGTGAGAGGAAAAGTTTAAAGGAAATATGTGGGACAAAATCTATCCACTGAGGGCGGTGAATGCCTGGAACGTGCTGCCAGGGGTGGTGGTTGAGGCAAATAGGATAGTGCCATTTAAGAGGCTTTTAGATAGGCACAGTGATATGCAGGGACTGGCGGGATATGGATCATGTGCAGGCAGATAAGATTAATTATATTTGGCATCATGTTTGGCACAGACATTGTGCATTGAAGGACTTGTTCCTGTGCTGTATGTTTTCTAAAAAAAAAGACACAAAGTGTTGCGGTTAGTCAGCAGGTTAGGCAGCATCGCTGGATAGCATGGATAAGTGACATTTTGCAGGGCCGGCTTTAGGAGGTGCCAGGCCCAATTGGGAACAATTTTCATAGAAATATAAATAAATAATTAGAAATGAGTCATGTGTCGTGAGTAATATGACAGTCAGTCAGCTTTAAAACAAATCTTGAACCGCGCATGCGCATATTGTTCTCTCCGTAAAAATAAAAATAAATAAAGTAACAATTCGATTTGCCCAAGCCTTCCAAATCTCCTTCTTTCTGAATTACTGAAATGGGCCATACATACATTGTGGCCGGGGAGGGAAGCAGCTAGCGTGGCTACGAGCGGCCACCATCACCGGACAGCGGAACCGACTGTCATCTCAGCGCCTTCTGCCGGCCCGCTCACCTCTGGCAGTGCTCTCCGTCTGAGCAGTGAGGGGACCAGCTCAAGAGCAAAGATCATAGAGTGGAATGGATCAGTGGGTGATGGATAACATCACAGCAGGCAGTGGAGCTTACTCCTGTGTCAAGGGAACAAGGGATCAATTGAGGTTACTCGCCCTGACATATGGAGTAAGCTCCACCGCCCGCTGTCCAGTTATCCATCGCCCGCTGACCCGCTCGAGCTGGATGATCCCCGACCGCCTCCTTCTCAATGCTCCTGCCCTCCCCGCAACTTTACCCCTGGCCAGACTACCCACAGGCTGTGAAAGGAACTCTTCCCCCCCTCCCCAGCAGCGCTGTCCTTTTACAGCCGCTTTCCACTTTACAGCCGCTTCCCATCAGTTGCTAGCAATGAGGGATAGACTTAGCTATCCATCAGTACAGCAACATCGTTCTTGATGTTGCTGTACTGAGGGATAATGAAGTCTATCTTTCTTGGCTAACAACCTAACCTTCGGCCTCCAAGATGCAGGTACATTTTCTAGCAATGTTACAAAATTTTGAGATTTAAAAAATCAAGTCTGCAATTTATCCCATCAGATAAAGCATAAAAAGAAGTTTAAATTGACGCCTAAATCACTTTCATATCTTCAGTATTAAAAAAGTTATGGCCATTTTCATACTCGGAAATTAGCATCTTGTTCCCTATTGCTTTTCCATTGACGACACAAAAGCTGTGATCGAGGACAGTCAAAAGCCCATAACTTTCTTAAAACATGTTGAAAAATGTCTACGAGTAAAATATACTCGGGATGTAAAAATGTGATACCGTAGTAGCTCGTGAGTTTACCGCAGTAGGACCTGGTGTCCTATATCACTATTGTATGTTCATGATGGAAATAAGAATACTCAGTATATTCATTACCTTTGAATTGTAGTTTTATGTAATCCTCCCATAATTTCTTAGTTCCATTTCACAATATCTATCAGATATACAGAATGTTGCAAGGTCATATTTTGCCCAAACTCAGTTGTATCTTTCTAACTCAATAAATATCACAAAATATGCCATTGTTTCAGCCACATTATGACATTTGTTTTACTCATTTACAAGCATGTACAATACATAGTTCGTTGATCCATAACCAGCAAAATGTTGTGATAATTGCATAAAAAGTATTATTGTCTAATCAATTTGGTGTGGAATGATAATCCATCAGTACTCATTTAGGCAAGTCCCAAGCTATAGATACTTTTCCCCCACCCCCAATCCCCCTCGCCCGATCTTCATTGAACCTACCATTAAAACTACTGGCTGTTAACAAGTGCTACAGTAGTAGTTAACAAATCTGGAGAGAAGGAATGGATGACGTTTCTGCCTCCAAGTTCACAAGTTATTGCAGTAGAATTAGGCCATTCAGCCCTTCGCGTCTCCTCTGCCATACAATAATTGCTGATCTCTGCCTCCGAATCCCATTATCCTGCCTTCTCTTCATAACCTTTGACACCTGTTCTAATCAATAATTTGACTATCTCTGCCTTAAAAATAGCCAGTCTTGGCCTTCACAGTGCACTTGGGCAATGAGTTCTGCAGATGAACTACCCTCTGACTGAAGAGGTTCCTCCTCACCTCCTTTCTAAAAGACCACCCTTTAATTCTATAGCTATGACCTCTGGTCCTAGACTCTCCCACCAGTGGAAACATCCTTTCCACATCCACTCTATCCATGCTTTTCATTATTCTGTAAGTTTCAATGAGGTCCCCCCTCAACCTTCTAAACTCCAGCGAGTAGAGGCACAGCGCTGTCTAGGGTCGAGACCCTTCTTCTCAATACTGTTGCCCACAAGGCTACATTCTCAGGTCATTGCTCTGGTTCCCTATAGGGTGATTGCACGGCTGGCGAGGTCACGACACCTGACCCGTAATGTTGCCACACAACGCTTTCTGGAGGACAAGCGGTGTACTGGAGGCAAGCACGAGTGTGTTGATTACTATGGTTGCCAGTACAGCGGGACTGTCTTTGGCCCCAACAGCCGTCGAATTGTCGCTGGACGCTTCCAATCTTTCAACTGACGAGTAGGCACAATTTGTTCAAAAAGTTTCTGTGATTGATATCGGTCTTTATTTAGTGCCTGAAAAAGAGAAATCGCGTGATATTTCCCATCTTACAGAACTGAATTCCATACTCTTCTTGTCGCACACGCATGGCGTTCTTGCGCACGTTCTCTATCCTGCTCATTGTCATCACCACACCCCATATTCACAGTTGGTGCCAATCAGGATTGGTAGCATCGTTCCATGCTGCAGGCTGTTCAGTAATGCATAAATAAATAAATAAATACATAGATGCGAGCAGGCATTAAACATGTAAACATGTTGGTGGCAAAAACAAGGGGGCAGATTATTATCTCAATGAGGTTAGTTTAGGTAAGGGGGAGGTACAGTGCGACCTGGGTGGCCTTGTACTCCGGTCACTGAAAGTTAGCGTGCAGGTACAGCAGGCAGTGAATAAAGCTAATGGAATGTTGGCCTTCATAACAAGAGGATTCCAGTGCAGGAGTAAAGAGGTTCCTCTGCAGTGAGACCACATTTGGAGTATTGTGTACAGCAGGCACGTGCCGTGACTAATTACTCAGGGTAGGCACTCAGTCCGCTTAAAAAAAAAAAAAACGCGCATGCGCAGCTTGTTCTGCCCGTTAAATAAATAAATAAATAAAACCAGTGACATTTCAATTTGCCCAAGGCTTCCTAGTCCTAGACCAATTTGGGGAACAGTTCCTTTCACAGCGTGTGTAGAGTCCGTGCCAGGGGTAAAGTTGTGGGGAAGGCACGAGTGTTGAGAAGGAGGGTGTCAGGGATAATGCCAGTAACTCACTCGCTCACCGCTACCGCAGCTCTCCTGGCGCGAAGCCACGCACTGTAGCTGGGGATAGAAGCAGCTTGGGGAGCGGCCACTGGGACCCGACAGCTGAACTGGCCGCCACTTCAGCGCCTTCTGCCGGCCCGCTCACCTCTGGCAGTGCTCGCCGTCGGAACACCTGTCACCTGCCGTTCGCCGACTTCGCTCATGTCAGCGACTTCCTGCAAATCCTTACATTCCCATAGCCGAGTAACCTCAGTCGCGCTGTCGGAATTTAAGGACATGAGTGAAGCCAGTGAGCGGCAGGAGAGAGGTTTTTAGACCGAGAGCTGCCTGAGGTGAGCCGGGATCGGCAGAAGGAGCTAAGGTGGTGGCTGGTTCAGCTGTCCGGCCCGGCGGACGCTCAGCCACCCGAGCTACTTCTCTCTCCTCACCCCCCCCCCCCCACCCCCGGCCTCAATGCGGTGTCATTGCACGCCGCCGTGCAAAGAGCCTCGCAAGTGGCATTATCCCAATCCCCTCATTCATAACATTCGTGCACTCCCCGCAACTTTACCCCTGGCGAGACACCCCAAACGCTGTGAAAGGAGCTCTCCCCCCACCCCCACACCACGGGAAATACGGTATTTTATAAAAAATCACAAAATGTACTTACCACCTCATTGGTACACGACAAACCATAGTTGAAAACCCCGCCAAGAAACTTGCGATGCGCACGCGCAGTAGACTGGCGGGCCTGCACAGTATGATGCTGCGCATGCGCAGTACAGAAAAGGCAGAATTTCTGCTGCCTTCAGCCCCGCTTGAAACTGACGGCTCAGGCAGCGCTGACGGCACGTGGGCTGCACAGAGCTTCCCGTGTTACAAGCGCTGCGGATGAAAGGCAGGGAGAATTATGCCTACCTAGGAGATCAAACTCTTAAATAGGCATAATTCTCCCATGCCGTTACTATTTATATTTAATAATTGCCATTTCATAATTTTAGTCAGGGTAGGCAGTGCCTACCTTGCCTACCCTGACGGCACGTGCCTGGTGTACAGTTTTGGTCTCCTAATTTGAGGAAGGACATCCTTGTGAATGAGGCAGTGCAGCGTAGGTTCACGAGATTGATCCCTGGGATGGTGGGACTGTCATATGAGTAAAGATTGAAAAGACTGGGCTTGTATTCACTGGAGTTCAGAAGGATGAGGGGGAATCTTATAGAAACATATAAAATTATAAAAGGACTGGACAAGCTGGATGCAGGAAAAATGTTCCCAATGTTGGATGAGTCCAGAACCAGGGGCCACAGTCTTAGAATAAAGGGGAAGCCATTTAAGACTAAGCTGATAAAAAACTTTTTTACCCAGAGAGTTGTGAATTTATGGAATTCCCTGCCACAGAGGGCAGTGGAGGCCAAATCACTGGATGGATTTAGTTGGATAGAGCTCTAGGGGCTAGTGGAGTCAAGGGATATGGGGAGAAGGCAGGCACGGGTTATTGATAGCGGACGATCAGCCATGATCACAATGCTTTGAAGTATGACGCACATGCGCCAGGCGGGACTTCTTCACATAATCCCTCATCCTCCAAAACACTGATGTTGGTGCGTTTGTCCTCCCAGATGATCCTCAGAACCCTTTGTAAGGATCTTTGATGGTATTGTTCCAGGGCTCTCAGGTGCCTGCAGTAGGTGGTCCATGACTTGGCTCCATACAACAGGGTGGGGAGGACAATGGCTCTGTAGACCAGCTGTTTTATTTGAGCCTTTAGGCCTCGGTCTTCAAAGACTGTTTCCCTGAGTCTGGCGTAGGCTCCGCTGGCACAACTCAGGTGATGGTTGACCTCAGAGTTGATGTCAGCTTTTGAGGAAAGAATGCTGCCAAGGTAGGGGAAGTGGTCAACGTTTTCAAGAGTGGTGTCGTCCACTTTTATAGTGGGCTGGGTAGACAGAGGTTGATGTAGGACCTGGGTCTTCTTGATGCTTGCGGCTAGTCCCAAGGCTCTGTATGCCTTGGCAAAAGCATTCAGGATGCCCTGGAGGTCGTCTGCGTACTGAAGCTCCATGATGGCGGTGATACTGACTTTGCTCTCGGCCTTCAAATTATTAAGGTTGAAGAACTCACTGTCGGTACTGTAGAGGATTGGGATCCCCTGTGGCAGCTCTTCACCAATGAGGTGAAGTATGGCAGCAATGAAGACGACAAACTGTCTATGATGCAGGGTGCGATGATGCATTCTTATTTGGCCTTCATTAATCAGAGTATTGAGTATAGAAGTTGGGAGGTGATGTTGCAGTTGTATAAGACATTGGTGATGATGCATTTAGAGTATTGTGTTCAGTCCTGGGCACCAGAAATGCTGGAGTAACTCAGCGGGACAGGCAGCATCTCTGGAGGGAAGGAATGGGTGACGTTTTGGGTCGAGACCCTTCTTGGCTGGGGTGGTGGGTGATATTGAGGAAATGGGAGCGCACCAGATTTGGAGAGGCAAGAGGGGGGGGGGGGAAAGAAGATGCTGAGGAAGTTGGAGAATTTAATGTTCAAACAGATTCAATCCCCCTCCCCCCCCATCAGTCTGAAGAAGGGTCTCGACCCGAAACGTCACCCATTCCTTCTCTCCAGAGATGCTGCCTGTCTCGCTGAGTTACTCCAGCATTTTGTGTCAATCTTTGGTGCGAACCAGCATCTGCAGTTCCTTCCTACACCACACTGATAAACAAGACATTTGATCCACATTTATTATCTATCCTGACGGTGGCGGTGAAGTTAACAGTGAAGTGTGAAGCACTTCTGGGATGTCCAAGGGTTCTGAGAGGTGTTATATAAATGCAACACTCCCTTACTGAAGAAGGGTTCCGAGCCGAAATGTCCCCTGTCCATTCCCTCCCCAGATGCTGCCTGACCCGCTGAGTTCCTCCCCTCCAACACTTAGTGCTTTGTTAAAAATTACAGCTTCTCCAGTCTCTTGCATTTCCATATCCTGGGGGACTTTTTTAAACCATCAAAGGGTTAATCTCCTGTGTTGGGTTCTCGGTAACGTGGTTCGGGTGAGAATTGAATTCACGAGGTGAACTCCCGGGCTTGGGAACAGCGGGGAGATTTGTTCACCGGCAATCCTCCCCCACCCTCTATCCCATCACCTGTAAACACCTACAACTCGCCAAGCTTTGTCCTGCCCCACCTTTTTTGTGGAAAACATACAACACAAGAACAGGCCCTTCCTCTTCTCATCAAGTCCACATCACAAGATTAGATATTGTTCACCCAGAGCTGAACACACCTCTCGGCATCTGCAAACAATGGTGTCTGCCTTGCGCTTCTTGTGCCTGGTGGTGGAAAGATTGGTGGAAACAGGGCCGTGATGTGACTTGACCCCAGGCCTTTCCTGAAGGTTGTTGTGGGGTGATACCCTGCTGTGAGCCCACACTCCCCTTCCTTCACTACATGTCTTCAGTGTTTGAGACCAGCCCCAAAAACCACAGATGACCCTTCGCCTTGTGGGCATCAGTATTGAGAAGAAGGGTCTCGACCCTTGACACACTGACTTGTCTCTACGGTGTTTCTACGTTCTTATTTAGACCATGTGGGATTTCTCTAGATGCTCCAGTTTCCTCGCACACTCCAAAGACGCACAGGTTTGTAGGTTACACAAAAAGCTGGAGAAACTCAGCGGGTGCAGCAGCATCTAAGGAGCGAAGGAGATAGGCGACGTTTCGGGTCGAGACCCTTCTTCAGACTATCTCAGAAACGTCGCCTATCTCCTTCGCTCCTTAGATGCTGCTGCACCCGCTGAGTTTCTCCAGCTTTTTGTGTAATCCTCGATTCTCCAGCATCTGCAGTTCCTTCTTTAACAGGTTTGTAGGTTATGTGTTGGAAGGAACTGTAGATGCTGGTTTTCATCAAAGATAGACACAAAATTCTGGAGTAACTCAGCAGAACAGGCATCTCTGGATAGAAGGAATGGATGACATTTCGTGTTGTGACTCTTCTTCAGACCATCTGACTGGGTTTCCCCAGCACTTTGTGTCTGTCTTAGGTTTGTAGGTTAATTGGCTTTGGTTAAAAAATTGCAAAATTGTCCCGAGTGTGTAGGATAGTGCTGGTTGGCGCAGACTTGATCGCTAGTTGGCGCAGACGTGTTGTCCGAAGGGCCTGTTTCCATGCAGTATCTCGAAAGTAAAGTCCAAAGTCTGATTTGTATGGCCCATTATAGTTTTAATTAAAACTAGATTAAGTGGGACCTGTTGGGACCCTGTCACACGGGAGTCCTGGTCCCCCAAAGCAACCTGTTCTCCAACGCAATATTCCACCACTCACCCGGTCCCCCAACGCAATATTCCACCACTCACCCATAGCCCCTAACTGTGCAGGCATGGCTCATTTCCCCGCCATCCCACAGCACTCCCTCCCCATGCTCACCCTCCCTCTCCTTCCCCCTCTGCTTCTCCCCTCCCCCAATCCCACCCTCTCCTTCTCCCCTCCCCCAATCCCACCCTCTCCTTCTCCCCTCCCCCAATCCCACCCTCTCCTTTCCCCTGCCCTCTGTCACTCTCCCTCCATAATTCCTCACCCATCTCTGCCCCCCTCCTATCCCTCTATCCCCACCCCTATCCCTCCTCATCTCCCCGACTGCCGTCCCATCCCTCTACACCCCACTCCCTACCTCCCCCCTCTTCTCCCTCTATTCCCCCTCTCCCCCACATTCCCCCCTCTCCCCCTCCTCTCCCTCAATCCCCCCCACTCACCCATTCCTTCTGTCCAGAGATGCTGCCTGTCCCGCTGAGTTACTCCAGCATTTTGTGTCTATCTTCTGTGGAAACCAGCATGTGCAGTTCCTTCCTACACCGTGCTCATTAACAAGACATTTGATCCGCATTCATTACCTATCCTGATGGTGGCAGTGAAGTTAACAGTGAAGTGTGAAGTGCTTCTGGAATGTCCCGAGGGTTCTGAAAGGTTTTATATAAATGCAATACTCCCTTACTGAAGAAGGGTTCCGAGCCGAAATGTACCCTGTCCATTCCCTCCCCAGCTGCTGCCTGATCCACACCACCACCTCATCCCCTCCTTACCGCTGCTCCCAATTTCCTCCCCACCATCGCAGCTCACCCCCTCCCCTCCCCACCACTCCCCGACCCCGCACAGTGACCAGAGCTGCCCCTCGCCGCTTACACCCACCTGCTGTTGGAGTTCGCTGCCGTCTGAGAGTTGCCTGGCCCCGCTGCCTCTCTCCCCCCCCCCCTCCAGTTTCAGCACTCCCCTTCCATTCACCGTGACCGTGCTACCAACACTCTCCCTCCACAGACTGAGACCTCAGGCCCAACACTGCCCTTGTCTCACTGGGAACCTCTGTTCCAGCACTCCCCTCCACCCCCGAGGTCCCCCATTCCAACACCCCCCCCCCCCCCCCTCCATTCACTGGGACTCCGAGTCCAACACTCCGCTCCACTCATCACGTCCCTAGTTCTTCCATTCCTTCCTCTCGTTCTGTTACTTGCACTTATCTGAAACCTACCGAGAAATGAGAATGCACAACATTTTTTAATATGAATTGAATGTGTATTGGAATAAATCTGGAAAACCACCAAATTCCCGAGTGTGCCGGATTCATGGAGTTTTACTGAGCATCAAACAGCCAAAGAGAGACCAAAGGAGAACGTTCCCATCAAGGTCACAGAAAACTGAAAGGAAAGCCGTGCTGGATAGAGTGGATGTGGAGAGGATATTTTCACTAGTGGGAGAGTCTTGGATCAGAGGAGGCAGCCTCGAAATAAAAGGACATACCTTTAGAAAGGAGATGAGGAGGAATTCCTTTATTCAGAGGATGGTGAATCTGTGGAATGCATGCCCACAAATGGCGGTGGAGCCAAGTTTAGTTTCTTTAGTTTAGAGATCAGCACAGAAACCGACTGCACGAATCAGTGATACCCACACATTAACACTATCCTACACACACTCGGGACAATTAACATTTATACAAAGCCAATTAACCATCAGGAGACTGGGGGTGCACAGACAGCTACCGCGTGGGCCTTGAGAGAAACCTGTCTTTAGAATGGAAATGAGGAGGAACGTCTTTAGCCAAAGAGTGGGGAATTTATGGAATTTATTGCCACAGATGGCTGTGGAGGCCAAGTCTTTGGGTATTTTGAAAGTGGAGATTGACAGATTCTTGATTAGCAAGGGCTAAGGTTGCAGGGAGAAGGCAGGAGAATGGAGTTGAGAGGGAAAGATAGATCAGCCATGATTGAATGGCGGAGTAGACTCAATGGGCTGAATGGCCTAATTCTGCTCCAACGCCTTATGTACTAATGTCAGAGAAGAACCATGAACAATGGGCGTGAAGCACAACACAACAGTTCAGTCACATAATGCATTGAGAGCATACACAGCAGCAAAGAGAGCAATTATGTCTTGTTGTTTACGGTCCTTAATGCGCAAAAGCGAAGCACTTTCTCTGTCCAGTTGAAATCCAAACTCTTCCAGCATATGCTGAGTTATTTCAAACTCTTCGTCCGTGAGCTGAGTGATCAGAACCTTCTCAGTGTCTTCCTCACGCTCCTTGAAGGCACGTGAATATTGAATCCCACCCGACCATTTGTCATCAATTATTGTCACCTGGAAATTGTATTAGTATCACAGTCATAAAACGATAACTGCAGGAGATCATAAGAGATAGGAGCAGAATTAGGCCATTCAGCCCATCAAGTCTACTCTGTCGTTCAATCATGACTGATCTGTCTATGCCTCCTAACCCCATTCTGCTGCCTTCTCCCTGTAACCACTGCAATGCTTCAAGCTCATGCTCACTCTCTGCTCCAGCAATGCAGACAGTCTCAACCCCCTAGCTTCCCCCAGTGGCCCTGCAACACCATCTCATAGTTTAGTTTAGAGTTACAGCGCGGAAATATGCCCTTCGGCCCACTGAGTCCGCGACGACCAGCGATCCCCGCACATTAACACTACCCCGCACACACTAGGGATCACTTTACATTTACCAAGCCAATTTAAGCAAGAAAACCAAAATGCTCGGTGAAAACCCACGCGGTCACGGGGAGAACGTACAAACTCCATACAGACAGCATCCATAGTCAGGATTGAACCCGGGTCTCTGGCGCTGTAAGGCAGCCCTATCGGGGCGGATCCAATCCAGTGCAGATCCAATTCCAGTGTACACCTGGAACAAGGATTGTTCAGCGTAGCTGACAATAAGGCAGGCATAGCTGGAGTCCATGCAAGTGCCCATGGCTACACCTCTGATTTGGAGCCAGTTGGAGGTGTCAAAGGAGAAGTTGTTGAGGGTGAGGACAAGTTCCGACCGGCGGAGGAGAGGGTTAGCAGAGGGAAAACATGCTGCGTCGCACACAAAAGCTTGTTTTATTTCTTTACCCGTTTACTGTATTTATTTCTTACCAGCTGTAGCTGTTTGGATGTAATCTCTGCCTTAACACTGCTTGCCAACAGGATTAAAGTTTCAGCATCCATCTCTGAAAAAGAAGCAGAATCATTTACACTGTCCTGCAATACAGTGTTCCTCTCTACTCAAGGAGAATAATTCCTTGAATTTGGGATGGATCGTCTTTTCTGCACAAGGTGTTTCACTTTCTTCCCAATAGACCGTGAGCCGAGGAGCTATTTCGTTTCATTTTGTGACCTAAATCACGTATCTACCTGTATTTATAATATATTGTGTAAAAATATTATAGAAATCATACCTGAAACTCGGCAAGACCAAAACTTGGACATATTTTTTAAATTATGAGACAAACCTCCAATTCTCCGAGTAGTAATTGTCCAATCAATGCACGTTTGACATTGGGGTGGACGCCAACTGAACAATCCCACGCTTTGTTAAAATAGACTTCAAATCTTACCGCTCAGTGACTGGATGAGAATGTTTATCGCCCGGATGATCCCTTCGGACTCTGCGGTGAGAGCGAGGGGTTCTCCTGGTGGAATTTCCTTCCTAATTCCCAACAGATCCAACATCTTCTCCACGCACACTCTGTTATCTTCCTCCGTCTGATCCAGCACTTGGAAGTCAGGCTGCAGATCATTCATAATCGGGTCCAGCTGAGATCATAATAATTATAATAATGCATTTTATTTATGGGTGCTTTTCAGAACACTCAAGGGTACCTTACAGTTAAAACAAGCAAATTACAAATATATCAATAAAATGAAACAAAAACAACATATCCATGAATTTGATAGAAAGTGGAGTTACGTGGGATCGGCCAGTCTGAATAGGTGAGTTTTGAGGGAGTTTTAAAGGTGGGGAGAGACTCTATAGTATGGAGGGATACTGGGAGGGAGTTCCAGAGGCAAGGGGCAGAACGGCTGAAGGCCTGAACCCCATCGTGGACAGGCGGGCAGATGGATTGGAGAGCAGGGAGGAAGAAGAGGATCGGAGAGTTCGGGATGGAGTGTAAGGCTGGAGGAATTCAGAGAGGGATGGAGGAGCGAGATTGTGGAGGGCTTAGAAAGTGAGGAGGAGAATCTTAAAATCAATGCGGTATTGGACAGGGAGCCAGTGCAGTTGTTTGAGGACGGGGTGGATGGGGTTCTGGTGATAATGCAGGCAGCTGATTTTTTGACCAATTGGAGTTGATGGATGGCCTTGTGGGATAAACCAGAGAGGGGAGAGTTACAATAATCAATATGGGAGGTGACGAGGGCATGGATGAGAGTAGCAGTGCTGTTTGTTGTGTGATGGATGAAGACTGTGGATAGTGCGTAGGTGGAAGTAAGCAGACCGAGTGAGATTATGAGTTTTTCAGAAGAAAGTATGCTATCAAGGATGGATATCAGCAAGTGGAGTAAAACACACAGATCAGACTGCCCTGCATTGACTCCATCTACACTTCACGTTGCCTCAAAATTATAGTCGACATTATCAAATTCTTGCCTCAAACCTCCTTCCCCCTGCACCCGTTCAGTAGAAGGTACAGGAGCTTGGAAGTGCACGTCACCAGACTCAGGAACAGCTTTTTCCCCCATCTGTCATCAAGTTTCTGAACAGGACCTTCCATAAGCTAGGGTACTGTCTGATTCACCTTACAATGTGCCTTACAATGCTGAGAACTATACTGTGTGTAGGAAGGAACTGCAGATGCAGGTTTCAACCAAAGATAGACACGAAATGCTAAATAGGCACAATTCTGGAGAAGGAATGGATGGCGTTTCAGGTCGAGAAGCGTCGCTGTCTGAAGAAGGGTCTCAACAAAAAATATTTTGTGCCATCTTCTTGTCTCTGTATCTTCCCCTTTGCTCGACCTATTGTTTGGCGTGGGTATATGTATGTATAGTATATCTGATCTATTTGGATATCGTGCAAAAGAAAGCTTTTCACTGTACCTCGCTACATGTGCCATTAATAAACCAACACCTAAACCTAACTTTGAACATTGATCAACTTCTCTGTTCTGTACATCAGGGACCATCGTGCCAAGCAATGAAACATTTTCCTTTTTCAGATGATTAGTGCAGGCATCCAACAGTCATAGAAACATAGAAAATAGATGCAGGAGTAGGCCATTGCCCCTTCGAGCCAGCACCATCATTCAATATGATCATGGTTGATCATCCAAAATCAGTACCGCGTTCCTGCTTTCTCCCCACATCACTTGATTCCTTCAGCCGCAAGAGCTAAATCTAACTCTCTCTTGGAAACCTTTTTAAAGTCGAATGCAGAATTCATTTTCTGCTCCAGAGAGGTGTCCCAGCCTCACCGTGGCTTTGGAGAGGGTGCAGAAGGGGTTTACCAGGATGCTGCCTTGATTAGAGGGTAATGGACAATAGGAGAAGTTGGCCAAATGTGGGCTACTTTCTCTGGAACGCTGGAGGCTGAAGGGAGACCTAATAAAAGTGTATAAAATGATGAGAGGGATAAAAAGGAGAGACAGTCACATCCTTTTTCCCCCAGAGTGTAAATGTCAAAGACTAGGGGAGCATAGCTTTAAGGTGAGAGGGGGAAAGTTTAAAGGAGATGTGTGGAACATGTTTATTTTACACACACAGTAGTGAGTGCCTGGAACACGCTGCAGGGGTTGGTGGTGAAGGCCAACATTATAGTGACATTTAAGCGGCTTTTCAATATGCACGTGAATATGCAGGGAATGGAAGGATATGGGGCACGTGCAGGCTGATAAGATTAGTTTATCTTGGCAACATGTTCGGCAGATATTGAGGGCCGAAGGGCCTGTTCCTCTGTTCACGTCTCTATGTGTACGCAACAGTGCAAGACATACAGTCAAGTTTGAGCACCACGCTTTGTGTCGAGGTTTGTATTCCTGTCCATGCTCAGAGCCACGATCCCACGAAGAGAGAAAACGATTGGTACAAACCAGTTCATCAAGAACCACAAGGCTATCGCTGTGCCGAAGAATTTCAAAGATCACGTTGAGGAACAGTGGCTTCTTGTCCGCACACATTTCCGTCAGCTCAGCAAGTGAAGCAGCTAGTGGTTCTTTCCGGTCAAATGCTGAAGATGAAGGAGAATTATAACCGAGATTGAAAAGACGGAATCTTGCGTAAAATTTTTAAACTCCATTTTTATCTCGACAATTAAAGCCAATATCTGAAGAACGCAATTGGAACTCTGGCACTGTGAGGCAGTAGCACTTCCAGCTGCGTTACCGTGCTGAAAACACATTATGTACCTACATCGTGCACCATTGGTGTTATTATAAACATTTTGAGAAAATATAAAAAGTTAAAAAGCTGTGAGATAGAGAATCAGTAGATAGTGCACAAACTCCCACAACAGTCCTCCTCATCTCCTTGGGAGTCACACAAAATCTGTGTGTTTGGATTTGTGGCCGTTTCAGAGAAAAATAAAGGTTTTTTTCCCCCAGAGTGAAACAGTAAATATGAGGCAACTTACTTGTCATTTGAGCACTTTGGGGGAAGCTCTTTACCCAATCTAATTCTAAACAAACAGAAAAATAGGACCAAGTATTAGCATTGTTATTTGTTCTGTGCCCCAAATGGCTGAAGAAAGATAACCAATTTATTAATCAATCTGAGATTCAAAAAGTTGCTTTTTCTTGTATTATTATACTTTCACATACCCAGAGTATCACTTGAACTAATCATCATTTCAGAGACCTTGTACGCAATAGATGTTCCAGCTGGGAAAGTTAACTTCCTTTCTCTACTCGCGCTGAGTTCAGCTTCCATCTAAGGCAACAAAGAAAACTACAATATTTAACTGTGAAAGTTAATCCTATGGAAACTGTTTCTAGGAAAGTCAATACTCTTGGAGAGAGTGTGGAGATGGCCCAACTATAACGTAAGTGAAAGAATTGCATTTATGTAGAGAAAATTGACATCTATATAATTAAAAGTCCCATCTTGACCACTTCCTATTTGCGCTGTTGCTTGATTTTAGAAACGCTACCATATATGGTTTTGATTTTTTTGGCCATTTTACTCAGAGTCCTCCTCCGATGATCAGGCCCTGAGGATTTTTCCCATCGATGAAAAATAAGAGTTATTCGTGTTTAAAAAATCTTGAGATTCTCTTTCCTGTCAATCACCGTGATAGAGTCTACACCCCTTCCGGGTGGGGGGGGGGGGTTAAGAAGGACTATAAATTCTCAGTCTGAGCTAGGAATCTACACAACACTGAGTGTCCACCGAACTGTGGGTGCCCTTTATGTGGTTTGGAAGCCAGTCCCATCAGCCCGCAACGCCCATACTAGCACTCCAGAAGGCCCCCCCTCCCCCGCGCCACTGGCCAGCAATATTGGAACTGGTGGAGAGGTGGAATATTGCGTTGGAGGACCAGCCGTCCCGTGTGAAGCTGGGACCCAACAGGTCTCACAGTCTAGTTTTAATTAAAACTATAATGGGACATACAATTCAGACTTTGGACTTTACTTTTGAGATACATCGTGGAAACAAGCCCTTCGGCCCACCGAGTTTACGCCAACCAGTGATCACTGCGTACATTACCTCTATCCTACACACTTTGGACAATTTCGCAAGTTTATAACCAAAGCCATCTAACCTACAAACCTAAGATAGACACAAAATGCTGGAGTAACTCAGCATCTCTGGATATAAGGAATAGGTGATGTTTCAGGTCGAGGTCACCCATTCCTTTTCTCCAGAGATGCTGGCTGTTCTGCTGATTTACTCCAGCATTTAGTGTCGATCTTCGGTGTAAACCAGCAGCTGCAGTTCCTTCTTACACATGGACTGGCGATGTTTCAGGTCAGGAGCCTTTTTCAATATAGGCTTGAAATTCCCCTGTGACAAAGAGCAATGATCCTTCCAACACATAACCTACAAGCCTCTGGGTCCTTGGAGTGTGGGAGGAAACTGAAACCACACACAAGGTCACTGGAAGAACGTGAAAACACCATACAAACAAGCACCCGTGGTCAGGATCGAACCCGGGTCTCTGGCGTTGTAAGGCAGCAACTCTACCACTGCGCCACCGTGTCTCAGAATTAGAGGAATAAAAGATGAAGAAAGTTGAAGAGGAAATTTAAATTACAGTTTTCCACTACTTTTCGTGCCTGAGGGGAGAAGCAACATATTCTCGATATGTAAGACGGATGTGAAAAAGCTGCAGAAAAATAAGAGGGAATACTGGAAATACACATTACATTGGTGGAGAGTGTAATTGAGTCAAGGTTTCTGGTCAATCACTTTGATGGATAAACAAAGAAGTGAGTTAATCAACAATTAACGATACAACAGATTCCAAATGGTTCCAAATCATCAAAGCATTTTCCAAACTCAATTACAACTAAACCACCTTAAATTGTCTCAGAAAGTTACACACAGAAACGTTTTAACTTTTTCTCAGGTTTGACGGATAATGAATTGTACACAACATAATAATGCAATAATTAGTTTTTGTTTTAGAAATACAGCATGGAAGCATACAGTTCTTTTATCCCACGTTCTCATGCACTCCCTACACACTAGGGGCTATTTTTACTGCGGCCTATTCACCTACAAACCCGCATGTGATGTGGGAGGAAACAGGATGACCAGGTGGTCACAGGGAGAATGTGCTCAGCGATGGTCCGGAGGTGGTTTACAAGAATTATCCCAGGAACAATTGGGTTAATGTATGATGAGCATTTGACGTCACTGGGCCTGTACTCGCTGGAGTTGAGAAGGGACCTCATTGAAACTTACCGAATGGTAAAAGGCCCGGATAGAGTGGCTATGTAGAGGATGTTTCCACTAGTGGGAGAGTCCAGGACCAGAGGTCATAGCCACAGAATAAAAGGATGTACCTTTGGAAAGATGAGAAAGAATTTCATCCGAGGGTGGTAAATATGTGGAATTCATTACCGCAGATGATGTGGAGGCCAAGTCAATGGATATGTTGAAGGCGGAGATTTATAGATCCTCGATTAGTATGGGTGTCAGGGGTTATGGGGAGAAGGCATGAGAATGGGGTTGAGAAAGGAAGATAGATCAGCCAACTCTACCAGCTGCTCTACCAGTGCCACCTGAAGCCATATAAAAAGTTATACTCCCCTTCAGAAGTTTCATTAGAAATTTCATTCCTGTTTCGGCCTTAGCTGAGTTGTTTACAGAACATGCTTGTTCCGTCTCTATCACGTCCAGTATCACATAAACCATATCATCCTTTATCTCTTTCACAAAGCGATGTTGTCGGTTCACTTTCCTGACAAAGTTAGGAAGAATGGTACTAATTAATCAGATCTGACAAAAGAGGAGATGATGGTATGGATGACGGCATAAGTTAGACAATAGTTTTGTCATTCACCCCGCATCTAATTCATGAATCTCACCAAAGTCGTCAATAAAAATAACAACAACTTAATCATTCTGTGTGTAATAATCCAAGTGTATTTTAAATTAACAAAAGTTAAAGCACGGGAGGAAATTATGAGAGGAATAGATCAGGTGGATGCACAGTCTCTTTCTAGCAATGTTACAAAATTTTGAGATTAAAAAAATCAAGTCTGCAATTTATGCCATCAGATAATGCATAAAAATAAGTTTAATTTGACACCTAATTCACTTTCATATCTTCAGCATTAAAAAAGTTATGGCCATTTTCATACTCAGAAATTAGCATCTTGTTCCCTATTGTTTTTCCATTGACGTAACACAAAAGCTGTGATCAAGGACAGTCAAAAGCCCATAACTTTCTTAAAAATTAAGAGAACTGAATGAAATTTTCAGTTATTATAGTTTGAAGCATTCTGAAACAAATATGAAACAATCTTACTTGGATGACCTGAAATTAAAGCATATAATTAGTTAGTTACCTAATTGTAGCTAATTACAAAATTCAATTACTAGATCTAAACATCTATCCATTTCTTAAGAAAAGGTTAACATTTTTAAAAAGCCTAAGTGTCCAAATAACATTCACATAAGAATTCACAATATAACATGATTTTTAAATCTCATTGTCATGAATTTATAGGCCAAATCGAAGGAATTTAGTGTTTAATTCCCGTAAATTAATGGCCATTTAAATCATTTCGCAGGTGGGTTTTTGTGGAACGCGATCGTTTGGAACGTTGGGGTTTGCGGTGAATTTAACCCCCAGTCGGCAGGAAATATTCTGCCGGTTCATATATTTTCTAAGTCACCTTTTTGCAACATGAAATTTTGATTAAAGGCTTCCTAAGAAGCACGTTTTAATGTAAAAATAAACTGTGTACCTTGTTTTGTTCCCTACGTGAGATCCTTCCCGTTGTTGGCGTTCACAGCTTTAGAAGATGATTTTTTAATTACTCAGGCTAATACATTATCCAGCGTAGTTTAAAAATAATTCCATAAAACAAACCCCCAAGATTAATCGATTTGAATGGTCTGGAGTAAACGGCATTTTAAACCCGCCCCCCCCCCCCTCTCAAAGGTGCCAAAGTCGCACACACAGGCAGTGGCAGAACTGCAGCGCCGCTAAAGGTAAGTTTTGCAACATACCTACTCTTTCCCAGAGAAGGAGAATCAAGAACCAGAGGACATAGGTTTAATGTGAGAGGGAAAAGATTTAATAGGAATCTGAGGGGTAACGTTTTCACATAAAGGGTTGTGGGCGTATGGAACGAGCTGCCGAATGAGGTAGTTGAGGAAGGTACTATCACAACATGTACTAAATATTTAGACAGGTGCATGGA
Organism: Raja brachyura; assembly: GCA_963514005.1. The sequence continues at coordinate 5,772,785 of OY740812.1, read as the reverse complement.
AACAACACGTTTGAAAGGATGTGGGTGAAATGCGGGCAGGTGAGACTAGTGTAGATGGGCATGTTGGTCAGCATGGGCAGGTTGGGCCGAAGGGCCTGTTTCCACGCTGTAGGACTCCATGAAACTCTGCCTCAGCCAACTGTCAAAGCAGTAAACAATTAAGAATGTTTCTGCATATCAGAAAAAATGCTCAATAATAAATATCTTACTTTTCTTAAAAGACAAGTTAAAGCAAAGCTGAATCTGACAGAAGGTGCCAGCGGTTTTCACTCTCGAATAAGGTAGCAAAGTACAAGAGGCTGTCAAATGCCACATTGATTACCCGTCTTTGACAACATCCAGCAGTGTGCGTTCAGAGATTGTGTGCTTTCTCATTTCCACACTTGACATGGCTTCTGAGGAACTTCCTGAGATGTGCCCTCCCACATCAACATGGCCGGAATCCACACCCACTTGGGCACTGACCGAGGTGCTGAAAGCCTCCGAGTAGCAGGCAATGATAGAGCTACTAGATGCTGGGAAAAGAAAAGAAATCGACTGTTAGCTTTTGCTCCCTATTTACTGTTACAACATCGGAGAACTGGTCAGTGTTTATTAACCACACAGTGATATCAACATCTGTTGTCCGCACATGGGAACAGGAAGTTGCTGTTGGTGATACTTTATTGCAAACTTCTCAGATAACAGTAGGTATGTTACAAAACTTACCTTCAGCGGCACGTTAGTTCTGTCACTGGCCGTGTGTGTGGCTTTGGCGCCTTTGGGGGGGGGGGGGGGGGGGGGGGTTAAAATGCGATTTTTTTCCCTTGGCATCCGGACTTATATTTTCTCGGAGTGCGAGCTTTTTCTGGAGATTCTGGACCATCTACACTGGAGAGTTCTGGAGATTCTGGAGTAAGTTTTTTGTTTTTTTTAAAATATGTAATCACCCGACTATTTCAACGCTACAGTAAAATAAAAATTAGCTTCTAATGCCGTGAACACCGACAACGGGGACGGATTTTACGTCGGGGACAGGTAAATGAAAGCTGTTTATTTTTTCATATAAACTTGCTTGTTTAGACGACCTTAATCAATATTTCATGTTGCGAAACGGTGATTTATTCCCCATATGAACCAGCAGTGTTTTTCCTGCCGATATTGGGTTTAAATTCACTGCAACCGCAATGCTCCAATCCAGCGCTTTCCAGAAAATCATAAGCTGATTAAAATGGCCATTAATTTACGGGGATTAAACATCCTTCAATTTGGCCTATAAATTCATAACATTGAGATTTAAAAATCATGTTATATTGTGAATTCTTGTGTGAATGTTATTTGGACACTTAGGCTTTAAAAAATATGTTCATATTTTCTTAAGAAATAGATAGATGTTTAGATCTAGTAATTGAATTTTGTAATTAGCTACAATTGCGTAACTAACTAATTATATGCTTTAATTTCAGGTCATCCAAGTAAGATTGTTTCATATTAGTTTCAGAATGCTTCAATCTATAATAACTGAACATTTCTTTCAGTTCTCTTAATTTTTAAGAAAGTTATGGGCTTTTGACTGTCCTCGATCACAACTTTTGTGTTATGTCAATGGAAAAGCAATAGGGAACAAGATGCTAATTTCCTAGTATGAAAATGGCCATAACTTTTTTAATATTGAAGATATGAAAGCGCATTAGGTGTCTAATTAAACTTCTTTTTATGCTTTATCTGATGGAATAAATTGCAGACTTGATTTTTTAAATCTCAAAATTTTGTAACATTGCTAATAATAGAGAATGCCTTTCTGGCCCGGAAAACTCAACAGGATAATATACAAAATCTATCTGGAGTCACATTTCCTCATCATGTCGAAGTCTTGTTGGCTGGCATAACCGGGAGGGAGCTGGAGATGTCGGACGTGAGCAGCAATGGCCGGTGGGAGGGTGAACCGGGGCAATGCCTCCAGCAAACATTATAGAGCATCTTTGGCCTCCAGAACCTTCAAGGTCGGCTGTAGGAGGCGCCACTGGGACACAAAGATGGCCACGCGAGGAGAGGAGAGGGACGCGACTTGGCGGGAACTGCTCCAGTACATCGAGCGCGCGGGACGACCGGACTTTGAATAATGGCGCCAAAGATGGTGGCGCCCACATGTGTAGTGAATGCAAACAGAATTTCACTGCGCAGTTGCACATGTGACAAATCATGTACTGTTGAACCATTGGTCTGGTAAAATATTCACAATCTGTTAAATAATAAGTGTTCAACTTCAACATGTATGTCTTTGCTTTCTGTGAAAAGTTATTGAAAAACATTCATTATTATTTCCTGGTTTGCTGTCTTGATGTCTGCACAACGCACGATACCCAGGTTCCTTACAGATGGTATACACCGTGAATGGTCTCAGAAATCCCAAGTCTGAATCAATGTTGTGTTTGCACCCATCATGGGAGGGAGAAGAATAGAAAATAGGAGTAAGCAGGAGTAAGCCATTCGGCCCACCAAGCCAGCAAATATGATGATGGCTGATAACCCAAAATCAGTACCCCTTTCCTGCTTTTTCCCCATACCCATTGATTCCAGTAGCCCTAAGAGCTAAATCCAACTCTGTTGTAAACATCCAGGGAATTGGCCTCCATTGCCTTCTGTGGCAGAGAATTCTACATATTCACAACTCTCTGGATGAATTTGTTTTTTTCTCATCTCAGTCCTAAATGGCCTATCCCTTATTCTTAATCGGTGACATTTAGTTCTGGACTCCCCAACATCGGGAACATTTTTCCTGCATATAACCTGTCCTATCCTTTAAGAATTGTAGGTGTTTCTACAATAGAGTTTCAACAGAGAGCAACGGTATTGTAATTTAAGACTATAGCAGGAAATTTAACAGTAAACTTTCTACACTCCATCTCCAAATTTCTGCTCATTCTTATTAAACCCAAAAGGATGAAGATACAATGAAACATGTAATGGGTGGTTCACTCTGAAGTTAAAATCATTCCCTGATGTTCACGAAGCTATGGTGATACGAAGAGATGTTTTTAACCCATTCACACGATGTTCAGTTTAGTTTACCGACAGCATGGAAACAGGCCCTTCAGCCCAAGGAGTCTGTGCAATCTGCAGTTTCTTGGAAATGGTGCCAAAACATGGTGCCTCTTGCATGTTAGATCAGTGGTCAATTTCTGCACAATTTGCTAATCGGGGATGTACTTGGGTATGGCCATACTCTACTGGACTCTTTGCAAGAAAGTATTTCACCGTGCATTTGCAATTCGCACTGTGGCAATAAAAGGACCATTGAACCATTGAAATTTGTACCAATGGCGGTTTTTCATTGTGATTTCATTTAATTATTTCATTTTAAATTTTCCAGTTGTCACAGTGTGACTTTGGAAAGTGGACATTGTTCTGGGGCCCACAGTTAGTCTGAAGGAGGATCCCAAGCCGAATTGTCACCCGTTTACCCTTGAGCAAAACACAAAGTCCTGGAAGAACGCAACGGGTCAGGCAGCATCTGTGGAGGAATTGGATGGGCAACATTTCGAGTTGGGACCCTTCTTCACTCTGAAACGTTGTGTGTCCACTTCCCTCAATAAATGCTGCCTGACCTGCTGAGTTACTCCTGCACTTTGTGTTTTATAAAAGATTGCAGCATCTGCAGTTCCTCATGTCTACATTATTCTGGGTATCTTAACTACTAAACAATCATCTCCTTTTTACAGCATTGCTTCTACATTTGTGATCAACTTAACTTGTTGCAAGCTAGACTGCAGTGTGCAGAAAAATGTTAACAATGCCATATCTTACCAAAATCTAAATCTTGGCCATCAATCAATATATCTTTTAGTGTGAAAGGAGTTGGAACATAACTTTCTCCTCTGGAAAAGAATGTTTTCTCCTTTTTGATGAGTAGGTGAAGTTGTTTGCAGTTTTGAGAATGATAAGGGCTTTTCACAGGAAACAATGTGCAGCCGTCAGGGTCAATCTCGCTCACAATTTTCTTGGTAGCGCTTTGAAACATGACTCTAAAATGAACAAACATTAAGCATAACATTAACAATGGAAATACGCAGCATGTTAGGCAGCATCTCTGAAGACTGAAACAGTCAATGGTAAGGTCAACTACCTTTCACCACACATAGATTATGACAAAGGCACAAGGACCTAGAGGTGATGATATAGGTGATGGAGGAATTCATAGAAACATAGAAAATAGGTGCAGGAGTAGGCCATTCAGCCCTTTGAGCCTGCACCGCCATTCAATATGATCATGGCTGATCATCCAACTCAGTATCCTGTACCTGCCTTCTCTCCATACCCCCTGATCCCTCTAGCCACAAGGGCCACATCTAACTCCCTCTTAAATATAGCCAATGAACTGGCCTCAACTACCTTCTGTGGCAGAGAATTCCACAGACTCACCACTCCCTGTGTGAAAAATGTTTTTTTCATCTCGGTCCTAAAAGATTTCCCCCTTATCCTTAAACTGTGACCCCTTGTTATGGACTTCCCCAGCATTGGGAGCAATCTTCCTGCATCTAGCCTGTCTAGCCCCTTAATATTTTTGTAAGTTTCTATAAGATCCCCACTCAATGTTCTAAATTCTAGCGAGTACAAGCCGAGTCTATCCAGTTTTTCTTCATATGAAAGTCCTGACATCCCAGGAACCAGTCTGGTGAACCTTCTCTGTACTTCCTCTATGGCAAGAATGTCTTTCCTCAGATTTGGAGACTAAAACTGTACACAATACTCCAGATGTGGTCTCACCAAAACCCTGTACAACTGCAGTAGAAACTCCCTGCTCCTATACTCAAATCCTTTTGCTATGAATGCTAACAAACCATTCGCTTTCTTCACTGCCTGCTGCACCTGCATGCCTACTTTCAATGACTGGTGTACCATGACACCCAGGTCTAGTTGCATCTCCCCTTTTCCTAATCTGCCATCATTCAGATAATAGTCTGCTTTCCTGTTTTTGCCACCAAAGTGGATAACCTCACATTTATCCAACTCAGCAGCAAAGATCATAGAGTGGAGCAAGTTGCTCCACTCCTGCAAAATCAACTGGACTAACATGTAGTACGGAACGGGTCGGGACGTCCGCCATTTTAGCAAACCCAACCCGACTTCCGTCTAATGTGTAATCAGCAAAGATCACAGAGGGGGGGGGGGAGGGTCAGGTTCTTTATTTGAAAATAGAAATGAGGAAAACTATCAAGGGAATGATTTGGTTTGTTAATTGAAAAGTTTCTGAAATATTAACTTAGAATGGAATCGGAGCATGCAACCATTGCCTTTTTTGAGGACGGATGAAGCTTTTGCAGATGGAATTAATTTTAGCAAATGTTTGCTTGCTGACAGAGCACTATTTCAATGGCCTGCATTATCTGCAATTCGAACATTAAAAATGCCCTTTCTCGTAACTTTCAGCCTGAAGAAGGGTCTCGACCCGAAACGTCACCCATTCCTTCTCTCCAATGATGCTGCCTGTTCCGCTGAGTTACTCCAGCATTTTGGGTCTATCTTTGGTTTAAACCAGCATCTGCAGTTCCTTCCTATACACACATCTGTCTGTCCAGTCGAGGGCACAATTGGCGATCGAAATACAACAGCGAGTTTTCAAGCAAAGATCATAGCGCGAAGCTGATCTTTGTGTTCAAGGATGATTAATGCACCTGGCTCCAGTTTGGGCACTTAACTTCATCCCGCGTTGAAACTGATCCTGGGCTGTATTAATCACCGGTAAATACACGCTTCATTCCCCTCTTTTCATTACTTGTATGACTGTTTGTAAAATCAGCACACACAATGCTTTGGGGCCCTTTTGAATGGGTGACAAATACAGCGATTCCCAATCTCGCTGCACTCAGCCCAGTAGAGTTATTTTCTTTACTCGGTTCAATGCGCGTAAAACGTTTCGGGCCGAACCCCTTCTTCAAACAAGACATTTGATCCGCATTAGTTATCTACCCTGAAGGTGGCGGTGAAGTTAACAGTGAGGTGTGAAGTGCTTCGGGGATGTCCCGGCGAAGGTTGTGAAAGGTGTTATATAAATGCAACACTCCCTTTCTGAAGAAGGGTTCCGACCCGAAATGTCTCCTGTCCATTCCAGCCCCAGAACCGCTGAGTTCCTCCAACACTTTGTTAAAAATTACAGCTTCCACAGTCTGCGGGACTTTTTGTTAGCATTCAAAGGTGACGAACGGGTTGCCTAACCCGGGTTAATCTCCTGTGCTGGGTTCTCGGTAAAGTGGTTCTTGAAATCCAATGAGAATAGAATTCACGATGTGAACTCCCGCGCTTGGGAACAGGGGGAATTTGTTCACCGGCAATCCTCCCCCACCCTCTATTCCATCACCGCCCCTCACCCCTCCCTGTCCCCACCACCCCTCTCCTTCCCTCCCCACCCTCCACCCCTCGCAATCCACACTGAAACCGCTCCCAGAGCTGCCCCCTCGCCGCTTGCACCCACCTGCTGTTGGAGTTTGCTGCCGTCTGAGAGCTTCCCGACCCCTTTCCCCTCGGGCAGAAAGATCAGTTTACCTCTTGGAATGTGGAGAACCTGGATCCTCAACCTTCCAACTTCCCCCAGCTTGCCCAAACCTGTCAAACGCAAACATTTATCCGAGTTGAATACAGAGGCCGGTCTATAGAGCTATATTGGGGGGTAGGGGTGGAGACGCGGTTTAATATTTATGGTTTCTTACCTTCAAATTGGAGAATTAACATTGGCCTTTGTCCAATCCTCTCCCCATAAAGATCCCCATCCCACCATCACATCTGTAAACACCTACAACTAGCCAAGCTTTGTCCTGCCCCACCTTTTTTGTAGGAAACATACAGCACAAGAACCGGCTCTTCCCAAAGTTCAGAAATTATTCAGCCAGATCTGAACACACTTCTCGGCATTTGCATACAAAGGCGTCTCGTGCTTCTTGTGCGTGATGGTGGAAAGATTGGTGGAAACAGCAATCCTATCCCTCCTGGTTGAATCCCTCCCAACCTATGTTCAAGACACCTCACACGCTCTTCCAGTACACCCATGACTTCGATTTTCCAGGCCCCCATTCCCTCATCTTCACCATGGATGTCCAGTCACTCGACACCTCCATCCCCCACCAGGAGGGTCTTAAAGCCTTCCGTTTCTTCCTCGACCTCAGGACCAACCAATCCCCGTCTACTGATACTGGTCCTTACCCTTAACAACTTTTCATTTGACTCCTCCCATTTCCTCCAAATACAAAGCGTAGCTATGGGCACGCGCATGGGCCCAAGCTATGCCTGCCTCCTGGACCATTTTCAACATTTTCCTACCATTTCTAGACCTCACTATCTCCATCGCAGGTGATAGACTACTGACCGCCATCTACTATAAACCCACTGACTCCCATGGCTATCTGGACTACACTTCTTCCCACCCTGCATCCCCTACTCCCAATTCCTCCGTCTACGCCGCATCTGCACCCAGGATGAGGTGTTCCACACCAGGGCATCAAAGATGTCCTCATTCTTCCGGGAACAGGGGTTCCCGTCATTTACTATAGATGAGGCTCTCACCAGGGTCTCTTCTATACCCCATAATTCTGCTCTCACTCCCCATCCCCCCCATTCGTAACAAGGGCAGAGTCCCCCTTGTCCTCACCTTCCACCATACCAGCCGTCACAAACAACTAATAATCGTTTTCACCGACATTTTCGCCACCTCCAACGGGATCCCACCACTGGCCATGTCAGGTCTCGTGTTTGATCTAGTTTCTGTTTCTTATTGGGGTTTAGTATTTGAGTTGCATTCTTGTTTTATTTTGGTGTCTCACATCTCCTCTTGTTTCAGGTCCCACTGTTTTTGCCTGCTCTTAGACTGTTGCTTCAGTAGGGGGGGGCAAAGACAGGCAGGTTGGTATGGGAATTTGAATATTTTATATAAAAGTGTATACAATTCTGAGAGGCATAGATAAACGGTCAGAACCTTTTCTCCCAGGATGGAAACGTCAGACTGGACTGCTTAGCTTTAAGGTGAGAGGAAAAGTGTGGGACAAAATCTATCCACTGAGAGCGGTGAATGCCTGGGGTGGTGGTTGAGGCAAATAGGATAGTGCCATTTAAGAGGCTTTTAGATAGGCACAGTGATATGCAGGGACTGGCGGGATATGGATCATGTGCAGGCAGATAAGATTAATTATATTTGGCATCATGTTTGGCACAGACATTGTGCATTGAAGGACTTGTTCCTGTGCTGTATGTTTTCTAAAAAAAAAAGACACAAAGTGTTGCGGTTAGGCAGCATCGCTGGATAGCATGGATAAGTGACATTTTGCAGGGCCGCCTTTAGGAGGTGCCAGGCCCAAATGGGAACAATTTTCATAGAAATATAAATAAATAATTAGGAATGAGTCATGTGTCGTGAGTAATATGACAGTCAGTCAGCTTTAAAAGAAATCTTGAACCGCGCATGCGCATATTGTTCTCTCCGTAAAAATAAAAATAAATAAAGTAACAATTCGATTTGCCCAAGCCTTCCAAATCTCCTTCTTTCTGAATTACTGATTGGGTGGGGGATGGAAGATGAGGGCAGGTGGAAAGATGGTTGGAAAAACGGGAGCACACCGGGACAACATGAATCAGTTGTGATCTTATTGAATGACAAAACTAGTTCAAGGGACCAATTGGGGGGGGGGGGGGGGGAGTGTTCCTTTCACAGGGGTAAAGTTGCGGGGAGGGCAGGAGCAATGAGAAGGAGGGAGTCGGGTTCATGCCAGTAACCGACTCACTCACCACTGCCGCGGCGCTCCGGGCGCGGGGCCACCGCATTGTGGCCGGGGAGGGAAGCAGCTCGCGTGGCTACGAGCGGCCACCATCACCGGACAGCGGAACCGACTGTCATCTCAGCGCCTTCTGCCGGCCCGCTCACCTCTGGCAGTGCTCTCCGTCTGAGCAGTGAGGGGACCAGCTCAAGAGCAAAGATCATAGAGTGGAGTGGATCAGTGGGTGATGGATAACATCACAGCAGGCGGCGGAGCTTACTCCTGTGTCAGCGCGAACAAGGGATCAATTGAGGTTACTCGCCCTGACATATGGAGTAAGCTCCACCGCCCGCTGTCCAGTTATCCATCGCCCGCTGACCCGCTCGAGCTGGATGATCCCCGACCGCCTCCTTCTCAATGCTCCTGCCCTCCCCGCAACTTTACCCCTGGCCAGACTACCCACAGGCTGTGAAAGGAACTCTTCCCCCCTCCCCAGCAGCGCTGTCCTTTTACAGCCGCTTCCCATCAGTTTCTAGCAATGAGGGATAGACTTAGCTATCCATCAGTACAGCAACATCGTTCTTGATGTTGCTGTACTGAGGGATAATGAAGTCTCTCTTTCTTGGCTAACAACCTAACCTTCGGCCTCCAAGATGCAGGTACATTTTCTAGCAATGTTACAAAATTTTGAGATTTAAAAAATCAAGTCTGCAATTTATCCCATCAGATAAAGCATAAAAAGAAGTTTAAATTGACGCCTAATTCACTTTCATATCTTCAGTATTAAAAAAGTTATGGCCATTTTCATACTCGGAAATTAGCATCTTGTTCCCTATTGCTTTTCCATTGACGACACAAAAGCTGTGATCGAGGACAGTCAAAAGCCCATAACTTTCTTAAAACATGTTGAAAAATGTCCACGAGTAAAATATACTCGGGATGTAAAAATGTGATACCGTAGTAGCTCGTGAGTTTACCGCAGTAGGACCTGGTGTCCTATATCACTATTGTATGTTCATGATGGAAATAAGAATACTCAGTATATTCATTACCTTTGAATTGTAGTTTTATGTAATCCTCCCATAATTTCTTAGTTCCATTTCACAATATCTATCAGATATACAGAATGTTGCAAGGTCATATTTTGCCCAAACTCAGTTGTATCTTTCTAACTCAATAAATATCACAAAATATGCCATTGTTTCAGCCACATTATGACAAAATATAGAATGTAGGTTATTTGTAACCAGTCACCCCATCCCAGAAACAACAGTACTTAAAGAAGAACATTTGTTTTACTCATTTACAAGCATGTACAATACATAGTTTGTTGATCCATAACCAGCAAAATGTTGTGATAATTGCATAAAAAGTATTATTGTCTAATCAATTTGGTGTGGAATGATAATCCATCAGTACTCATTTAGGCAAGTCCCAAGCTATAGATACTTTTCCCCCACCCCCAATCCCCCTCGCCCAATCTTCATTGAATCTACCATTAAAACTACTGGCTGTTAACAAGTGCTACAGTAGTAGTTAACAAATCGTTTGTGTCTGATGACCGTGCAGCGGTTGCTATCCATGTTCGTTTTGTAAACAAATCCGTGTGGCGAATGTCTTTTTAAAAATCTTTATTTAACAAATCGAAAAACGGAAAATTAACAAATCGAAATATGGAAAAACGCTGGTGTGATTCAGCGGGACAGGCGGAATCTCTGGAGAGAAGGAATGGATGACGTTTCTGCCTACAAGTTCACAAGTTATTGCAGTAGAATTAGGCCATTCAGCCCTTCGCGTCTCCTCTGCCATACAATAATTGCTGATCTCTGCCTCCGAATCCCATTATTCTGCCTTCTCTCCATAACCCTTGACACCTGTTCTAATCAATAATTTGACTATCTCTGCCTTAAAAATAGCCAGTCTTGGCCTTCACAGTGCACTTGGGCAATGAGTTCTGCAGATGAACTACCCTCTGACTGAAGAGGTTCCTCCTCACCTCCTTTCTAAAAGACCACCCTTTAATTCTATAGCTATGACCTCTGGTCCTAGACTCTCCCACCAGTGGAAACATCCTTTCCACATCCACTCTATCCATGCTTTTCATTATTCTGTAAGTTTCAATGAGGTCCCCCCTAAACCTTCTAAACTCCAGCGAGTAGAGGCACAGTGCTGTCTAGGGTCGAGACCCTTCTTCTCAATACTGTTGCCCACAAGGCTACATTCTCAGGTCATTGCTCTGGTTCCCTATAGGGTGATTGCACGGCTGGCGAGGTCACGACACCTGACCCATAATGTTGCCACACAACGTTTTCTGGAGGCAAGCACGAGTGTGTTGATTACTATGGTTGCCAGTACAGCGGGACTGTCTTTGGCGCCAGCAGCCGTCGAATTGTCGCAATATGCTTCCAATCTTTCAACGGACGAGTAGGCACAATTTGTTCAAAAAGTTTCTGTGATTGATATCGATCTTTATTTAGTGCCTGAAAAAGAGAAATCGCGTGATATTTCCCAACTTACCAAACTGAATTCCATACTCTTCTTGTCGCACACGCATGGTATTCTTGCGCACGTTGTCTATTCTGCTCATTGTCATCACAGCACCCCATATTCACAGTTGGTGCCAATCAGGATTGGTAGCATCGTTCCATGCTGCAGGCTGTTCAGTAATGCATAAATAAATAAATACATAGATGCGAGCAGGCATTAAACATGTAAACATGTTGGCGGCAAAAACAAGGGGCAGATTATTATCTCAATGAGGTTAGGTTAGGTAAGGGGGAGGTACAGTGCGACCTGGGTGTCCTTGTACACCAGTCACTGAAAGTTGTCGTGCAGGTACAGCAGGCAGTGAAGAAAGCTAATGGAATGTTGGCTTCATAACAAGAGGATTTCAGTACAGGAGTAAAGAGGTTCCTCTGCAGTTGTATAGGAGTCCGGTGAGACCACATCTGGAGTATTGTGTACAGTTTTGGTCTCCTAATTTGAGGAAGGACATCCTTGTGAATGAGGCAGTGGAGCGTAGGTTCACGAGATTGATCCCTGGGATGGCGGGACTGTCATATGAGGAAAGATTGAAAAGACTAGGCTTGTATTCACTGGAGTTTAGAAGGATGAGGGGGAATCTTATAGAAACATATAAAATTATAAAAGGACTGGACAAGCTGGATGCAGGAAAAATGTTCCCAATGTTGGATGAGTCCAGAACCAGGGGCCACAGTCTTAGAATAAAGGGGAAGCCATTTAAGACTAAGCTGATAAAAAAACTTTTTTACCCAGAGAGTTGTGAATTTATGGAATTCCCTGCCACAGAGGGCAGTGGAGGCCAAATCACTGGATGGATTTAGTTGGATAGAGCTCTAGGGGATAGTGGAGTCAAGGGATATGGGGAGGAGGCAGGCATGGGTTATTGATAGCGGACGATCAGCCATGATCACAATGAATGGCGGTGCTGGCTCGAAGGGCCGAATGGCCTCCTCCTGCACCTATTTTCTATGTTTCTATGTTGCTAAAGTTGAAATTAAATTTTTGGAAAATAATATAACCTGAAAGCTTAAACACCCCCTCCCTTTCAAATATATTGACAATTAACTGAACTGAATTATGTTCATTACTAGCAAACAATTCTGCCATTCCTTGGCTTGGATCTGAGTAAAATGTGAATGAAAACCCATGTCTAATTTTGTAGGCCCTATGTTCAATTATGTAAAAGATTTGTGATTTATTCCTCAGATATTTCCCTTCAGAAGTGTTGTCTTTTTGCATGATGTAAACACCCACTTGAGAACCTTGGTAACTTCTAAAACATTTTCCATACCAAAGGACTCAAGAAAAAAACAGAAAGAATGCCTTACTGTTGATGAAATGCAGTTAACACACGGAATAATTCTCGCTTTTCCATCTTGATAGCTGCACGGCCAACCTTCGCCAACCACTTTAGCTGTTGTTGTTCCTTCAACTATCGCTTCTTTCTACCATCATTTCTCCTCACGTTTTGGAATTCTGAAGTACGATAAATGGCCCTTACTGTTAGCCCTATTCCCATTATTTTTAAAAACACAAAAACTGTCTATTTTGCGGTATTTTCCTGGTAAGCGTCAAATGAAATTTTGTATAGTTGTAGGTGTTGCATGTGTGACGAGTGTATGCCGGAGGCTTACTTGTCCTCCAGTACCCTTGACCGACTCTGTGGGTTACACACATTGACCTACCATGCAATCTCCCTATAGAGTTCAATTCAGCTCTCCCTCCATTTACAAGTTTGCAGATTATAGCAAAGGGTCATCTGTGGTTTTAGGGCTGATCTCAAACAATTAGGACATAGAGTGAAGGAAGGAGAGAATGGGCTGACAAGCAGGGTGTCACCCAAACAAACTCAACGTCAGCAAAATGAAGGACCTGGTGATCGACTTGAGGAAGGGCCTGTTCTTGTGTTGTATGTTTTCTGCAAAAAAGGTGGGGCCTGACAAAGCCTGGCGAGTTACAGGTGTAACACCTCAGCTCAGTTTGCATTGTTGTTGTTTTCAATACTCAAATTAATTCAGATCACGTGGAGAATTCTTCAAGAAGTTTAAACTTTTATTGGCAAACAAAAGTTGGTTTTCCCCACATCATCAAATCACATGGAGCTCTCTCCCTCCTCTTCTCCCATTGCAAACAAAGGATCGTCTCATTTTATACCATTTTCAAATCAGCATGCCCCACCCCTGTTACATTTCCATATCCAATCATTTGCCAACATTCCCTTATTACCAACCAATCACTTGCTCCCACTTATCCCTCCTTTCCAGAACATTTCCTCATTTGCAACTGATGTAGGTGTCACATGACTCCTCGTGGCCCCTCCCCTTGCCATGTGCATTTAATTTATTTGTTCAGGTTCCATTCCAACAAAATGAAATCCCAGAATAGTAGACAATTCCCAAACTCTAAGTCACTTCTCAAAATATAATAGATACAGTGATCACTAAATTTATATTAACAAGACATTGTTCACATTAAACCTATACATCTTGGGAAAGAATGTAACTTCTTAAACTACAGATCTAAACACAGGAATCTAATGTTTATACTCCTAATTAAAACACAATATATTTCCCAGATGATCTCATTATAATTCATATTATTAACTAACATTATCTTACATTACACACTTTAAAATATAAATTCACTCTGTCTTTGCAAACTCACATCTCCTATCTTCCCAGCACACAAGGGTCATATAAATGTGCCACTTGATTAATGATAATGGTTTCTTGGCCAGCTCACACTCCCTCCCCCTTTCTTGTTATCTCTTAGGGATGGAATTCCAGCCTCATCCTTGGGCCTCTTTACGGCTTTGTTTTTACACTGACAACATTTCTCAAAGGATTGTTACATCTACAGACCCACATCTCTGTCTCAAAGCCAAGTCACCTTAGGTTTGATAAACATAAGAAATCCAACATACAAAGGTCACATATTCCTCACCCAACCACCTTCTGGCCTTCACATATGTCCTTTCTCTTATCCCAACATGAGTATAATTAAACATATCAAACTTAATACAGAATCCATTATTATTCCAGCCTTGTGGTCTTGGATGTGTAAACAGTCCATAAATCGTGATTCATGTCATTACAACACTTCACAAGAATGTAACATCGAGAAAGAGCAACTGACCTATGACCAAATGGTCTGAGAGGCCCAGCCCTCTGCCTAATCAGACTTTTAAATACAGATTATATGATACATTTAATAGAGAAGATAATATTTACTATAGCATTAACCAACCTGATCTCCCAGTGGCTCAGAACTTCAACTCCCCCTCCCATTCCGAATCTGACCTTTCTGTCCTGTGCCTCCTCCATGGCCAGAGTGAGTCGCACCGCAAGTTGGAGGAGCAGCACCTCATATTTTGCTTGGGTAGTTGACCCAGTGGTTTGAACATTGACTTCTCCAATTTCAGGTAGTCCTTGCTTTCTCCCTCCTTCCCCTCCCCTTCCCAGCACTCCCACAGCCAACTGTCTCCACCTCTTCCTTTCTTCTTCCCTCCCCCCCACCCCCACATCAGTCTGAAGAAGGGTCTCGACCTGAAATGTCACCCATTCCTTCGCTCCATAAATGCTGCCTCACCCGCTGAGTTTCTCCAGCATTTTGTCGACCTTCGGTTTTTCCAGCATTTGCAGTTCTTTCTTAAATATTAAATGTTTCATTGTATCTTTGTCCTTTTGGATTTAATGAACGAGAAGATATTGGGAGATGGAGTGAAGATAGTGTAGTTAAGTTTCCTGCTATAGACTAAAATTACAATACCGTTGTCCTCTATTGAAACTATTTTAGAAACATCTAAAATTCTAAAAGGATAGGACAGGTTAGATGCAGGAAAAATGTTCCCCATGTCACGGTTTAAGAATAAGGGGTAGGCCATTTACGACTGAGATCAGGAAAAACCTTTTCAACCAGAGTGGTGAATCTGTGGAATTTTCTGCCACATAAGGCAGGAGAGGCCAATTCACTGGATGTTTACTACATTTCAATTACTTTTCACAGAAAGCAAAAACATACATGTTGAAGTTGAACAGTCTTACTATTTAACAGATTGTGAATATTTTACCAGACCAATGGTTCAACAGTACATGATTTGTCACAAGTGCAACTGTGCAGTGAAATTCTGTTTGCATTCACTACACATGCGGGCTCCACCATGTTTGGCGCCATTATTCAAAGTCCGGTCGTCCCGCGCGCTCGATGTACTGGAGCAGTTCCCGCCAACTGACGTCCCTCTCCTCTCCTCCCGCGGCCATCTTTGCGTCCTAGTGGCGCCTCCAGCAGCCGACCTTGAAGGTTCTGGAGGCATTGCCCCGGTTCACCCTCCCACCGTCCATTGCTCCTCACGTCCCACATCTCCAGCTACCCCCCCGATTACGCCGACCAACGAGACTTCGACATGATGAGGAAATGTGACTCCAGATAGATTTTGTATATCATCCTGCTGAGTTTTCCGGGACAGAAAGGCATTCTCTGTTATCTGAGAAGTTCGCAATAATGTTCCTTAAGGAGAGATCAGAGACCAGTATCACCAACAGCAACTTCCTGTCCCATGTGCGGACAACAGATGTTGATATCACTGTGTGGTTAATAAACACTGACCAATTCTCCGACGTTGTAACAGTAAATAGCGAGCAAAAGCTAACAGTCGATTTTGTTTCTTTTCCCAGGATTGAGTAGCTCTATCATTGCCTGCTACTCAGAGGCTCTCAGCACCTCGGTCAGTACCCAAATGGGTGTGGATTCCGGCCTTGTTGATGTGGGAGTGCACGTCTCAGGATGTTCCTCAGAATCCATGTCAAGTGTGGAAATGTGAAAGTACCTTTCTCAACTGTGGTAGTACCTTCCTCAACTAACACAATCTCTGAACGCACACTGCTGGATGTTGTCAAAGACAGGTAATCATTGGTGCAGTGGTAGAGTTGGTGGCTGACAGCGCCAGAGACCCGTGCGGTGTTTGTATGTTCTCCCTGTGACTGCGTGGCTTTTCACCAGGTGCTCTGGTTTCCTCCCACACTCCAAAGACGTAGATTCATTGGCTTTTATATAAATTGTCCCTAGCGTGTAGGATGGGGCTAGTGCACGTGGTCACTGGTCTAAAATGGACTAGATGGGCCGAAGGGCCTGTTTCCGCACTGTACCTCTAAACTAAAGTAAACGCACCCCAACCCAGGTTACCAATCCAAAAGAAGCTGACAATCTCAATAAAGAAGGCTCCCAACCTGAAGTGTTGTTTGTCCATTTCCCTCCACAGATGCTGCCTGACCCACTGAGTTACTCCAGCAGGTTGATTATTACTCACAGGGAAAGTGTTTTTTTCACTTCAATGTGGTGTTTGACAGCCTCTTGTACTTTGCCAGCCTTTTCGAGAGTTAAAACTGCTGGCACCTTCTGCAAGATTCAACTATGCTTTAACTTACCTTTTAAGAAAAGTAAGATGTTTATTATTGAACATTTTTTAAATAGATTTTTTCTGATATTCAGAAACATTCAAAATTGTTTACTGCTTTGACAGTTGGCTGAGGCAGGGAGTAATAGAGTCATACAGCGTAGAAACAGGCTCTTTGGCACAACCTGCCCACGCCGACCAACATGCCCATCTACACTAGTCCCACCTGCCTGCATTTAACCCACATCCTTCTAAACTTGTTCTTTCCATGCACCTGTCTAAATATTTATTACATGTTGTGGTAGTACCTTCCTCAACTAACTCATTCGGCAGCTCGTTCCATACACCCACAACCCTTTATGTGAATAGGTTACCCCTCAGGTTCCTATTAAATCTTTTCCCTCTCATATTAAACCTATGTCCTCTGGTTCTTGATTCCCCTACTCTGGGAAAGAGACTGTGCATCCACCTGATCTTTTCCTCTCATTATTTTGTACACCTTGCTTTAACTTTGCTTAATTTAACATACACTTGGATTATTACACACAGTAATAATCAAGTTGTAAAACAATAAACAATAAAAATTCAAGTTGTTGTTATTTTTATTGATGACTTTGGTGAGATTCATGAATTAGATGTAGGGTGAATTGCAAAACTATTGTCTAACTTATGCCATCATCCATACCATCATTTCCTCTTTTGTCAGAACTGATTAATTAGTACCATTCTTCATAACTTGATATCTTTTCAGGAAAGTGAACAGAGAACATCGCTTTGTGAAACAGATGAAGAATAATATGGTTTATGTGATACTGGAAGTGATAGAGACGGAGTTACAAGCATGTGCTGTAAACAACTACGGTAAGGCCGAAACAGGAATGATCAGATATACTATACATACATATAGTCACGCCAAACAATAGGTAGAGCAAAGGGGAAGATACAGAGTGCAGAAGGTAGCACTAAATATTTCAGGTTGAGACCATTCTTCAGGCAGTGACGCTTCTTGACCCGAAACGCCACCCATTCCTTCTCTCCAGAAATGCTGCCTGTGCCGCTGAGTTACTCCAGCTTTTTGTGTCTATCTTTGGTTTAAACCTGCATCTGCAGTTCCTTCCTACACACAGTATAGTTCTCAGCATTGTAAGGCACCAGTTCCAGAGACAGTCTAAGGTCCACGATGGGGTAGAGGTGAATCAGACCCTCGCTTATGTAAGGTCCTGTTCAGAAACTTGATAACAGTGGGGGAAAACCTGTTCCTGAGTCTGGTGATGTGCACTTCCAAGTTCCTGCACCTTCTACTGGACGGGTGCAGGGGGAAGGAGGAATGCCCGGTTTGAGGCAAGAATTTGATTATGTTGACTATATTTTTGTGACAATGTGAAGTGTAGGTGGAGTCAATGCAGAGCAGTCTGATCTGTGTGTTTTATTCCTCTTGCTGACCATGCTGTACGTTCTTGCTGACCATGCTGGACCATATTTTGGAAGATCTGCAGCCTGACTTCCAAGTGCTGGATCAGACGGAGGAAAAAAACAGAGTGTGCGTGGAGATGATGTTGGATCTGTTGGGAATTATGAAGGAAGATCCACCAGGAGAACCCCTCGCTCTCACCACAGAGTTGAAAAGATCATCCGGGCAATAAACATTCTCATCCAGTCATTCAGCGGTAAGATTTGAAGTCTATTCTAATCTCTTTCAGTAACAGAGCTTGTCTGTACGGAGCTTGTACGTTCTCCCCGTGACCTGCGTGGGTTTTCTCCGAGATCTTCGTTTTTCTCGCACACTCGAATGACGTACAGCTTTGTAGGTTAATTGGCTCGGTGTAAAAATATAGAATTGTCGGTAGTGTGTGTCGGGTAATGTAGCAATGTTACAAGATTTTGAGATTTAAAAAATCAAGTCTGCAATTTATCCCATCAGATAAAGCATAAAAAGAAGTTTAATTTGCACCTAATTCACTTTCATATCTTCAGTATTAAAAATGTAACGGCCATTTTCATACTCAGAAATTAGCATCTTGTTCCCTATTGCTTTTCCATTGACTTAGCACAAAAGCTGTGATCAAGGACAGTCAAAAGCCCATAAATTTCTTAAAAATTAAGAGAACTGAATGAAATGTTCAGTTTTATAGATTGTAGCATTCTGAAACAAATGTGAAACAATCTTACTTGTATTTGGAGATCCCGGAGATTTTATAGGCCAAATGGAAGGAATTTAGTGTTTAATTCCTGTAAATTAGTGGCCATTTAAATCATCTTGCGAGTGGGATTTTGTGGAACGCGATCGTTTGGAACGTTGCGGTTGCGGAGAATTTAAACCCCATATCGGCGGGAAAAATACTGCTGGTTCGTATGGGTCCTAAGTCACCTTTTCGCAATGTGAAATTTTGATTAAAGGCATCCTAAGAAGCAAGTTTATATGAAAAAACGGTGTACCTTGCCTTGTCCCCTACGTGAGATCCGTCCCGTTGTCGGCATTTAAAGATGATTTTTAATTTACTACTGCTATTAAACTATCCCGCGCTAATCTTAATAAACTTAATAAAACGGCAGTCAAAGCGATTTTTCTTCAGCAACTAAACAGTCTGTTCAAATTGGATTTGAATAGTCTGAAGAAAAAACGCATTTTAAACACGCCCCCCTCTCAAAGGCGCCAATGTCGCGCACACGGCCAGTGGCAGAACTGCAGCGTCGCCGAAGGTAAGTATTGTAACATACCTAGTTAATGTGCGGGGATCGCTGGTCAGTGCAGAAAGCCCGACCGACCCCTCGCACCGCCATTTTTATTTATCAGCTCCGACAAGCTCTACATTTTTATTTCAACAGAGAGCTCGAGGCCCCCGACTGCGGGAGAGCTAAGGGAAGAGATAGAACTTTTCTTTCACCTTCCATCACAGTGAGAAATGTGGAGAAGTCACTGTGGTGGATGTTTATGTTAAAATGTGTTTTGTACGTTCTGTTGCTTTTTATTTGTACGACTGACTTGGCAAATTAAATTCCTTGTATGTTGCAAAACATTCTTGGCTAATAAAGTATTGTTGTGATTGTGATTGTTACACTAGAGGAAGGATATGATTAAGGTTGAGAGGGTGCAGTAAAGATCCACAAGGATATTCCCCAGCCAGAAACCACGGATGAACCGTGAGATCCACTCCCGAGTGGCAACCAAGTCTGAGGGGATCAAGCCGGGCGATCCCGACTGTAAAATAAATCTTTGCATGAACTTCGCTATCTGTTTCAACCGGCAGATGTATATGTAGGGAATGGAGGGATGTGGATCACTAGATTACTCGCAGAGGAGATTAGTCTAACTTGATTGAATCTCCCCATCATCGAAGGGAACTGCAGGGACGCGCTGCCTTAAAAAGGTAGCCAACAACATCAGAGACGCACACCACCCTGGTCATGTTCTTATTTCATTCCTGCATTCAGGAAGAAGGTACAGGAGTCTGAAAACTGTAGATCCAGGTGTAGGAGCAGCTTCTTCCCAACAACCATCAGGCTATTGAACATCATGAACTCCAACTAAACCCTGAACTACAAACTGCCTTGATTGCACTGTGGACTTGGGGCGTTGTCTTTGCACTACACATTTTTATTTGTTTTCATTTATATTGAACTGCTCTTTGTTCTTTATCATGGTGTCTAGTGAGTATTATATCTGTTGTGTTGCTACAAGTAAAAATTTCATTGCTTTGGTACGGGACATATGACATTCAAATACTCTTCGTTGTGGAGTAATTCAGCGGGTCAGACAACGTCCCTGGAGAAAAAGGATGGGTGATATTTCGGTTTGGACCCTTCTTGAACCTTCAGTCTTAAATCTCTTTCAGGTCGCGACATGAGAAGGCTCCCGACAGGCCACGGCTGCGGACTGGGAACGTGGCCGTTGGGCTTAAAGGGACTGTCCTACTTGAGCGACCTAATCTGCGAGTTTAGAAGAGTGTCTTCGACCTCCAAACTTGCAGCATGGGTGACACGCGGCCCTAGGAGGTCCTATGAGGTCGCTGGAACTCTCCTTCATGCTCGAAGAAAGTTCCCCAATACTCGTGGCCTCAGCCAGGTCGCGGAAAAAATTTCCGCGAGTAAAATATGGTCGGCATGGGTCTTTTGAACTCGTAGTGCACTGGAGTGGGGTCGCTATTTAGTTACAGGCAGTCGAGGGCAGCCGTAGGTAATCTCCTTCGCTGACCAGGCATTTTGATTAGTTCATTGGAGTTTTCAGGACCAAGGAAAACCTTGGTAAAATTCCCGCTAAACTTTGTTATACTTCTTTAAAGTATTTACACTCCTTCTCTCCCCCCCCCCCCCCCCCCCCACCCCCACACTCTCTAAAGGACTTACCGTACACTGTGGCAGCCATTTATCTTCCTCTTCATTTCAGACAGCGCTCCCCCGCTTTCCCTGGCCCCCGCCTTGCGATGTGTTTGTGTGTGTGTGTGTGTGTGTGCGGGGTCGGTCGATCCAGCTCGCGGTTTCAACGTGGACGGTTGATCCAGCTCGAGGTTTTCCAGGCGAGTGCCTTCGAGCTTGAAAGTCGAAGACACTCTTCTTAACTCGCGGATTAGGTCACCCAAGTGGGACAGCCCCTTTATTGAGTCGCCGTGGTTTCGTTGCCTCCTGATCGCCAGGTAGAAGCCCGGGTCGGGACCTAGCGGGTCGTGTAGGGCCAGGGTCGCCGCAGTGGAGGCACGAAGTGTGGCGTCGACAGCGGTGAGGCCTCGGCGGAGGTGAAGCCTCGCTGTGGCGGCGATGCCTCGCGGATCGACCCACAATCAACGGTCAATGAGAGTGTGAGGGGAAAAAGATTAATGGACAATGAGGGGGGGGGGGGGGGAGGGGAAGATCAATGGACAATGTGAGGGGGGGGGGAGGCAACGGACAATGAGGATGCGGCATGGGGGTACTGTGTGGGGGGGGGGGGGTTGCTATTTGTATACATTGTGTAGGCAAGCAAAGAATCGCGCTGTGCTTTGTCACATGTGACAATAAAGTAGGTATGTTACAATACCTACCTTTAGCAGCGCTGCAGTTCTGCCGCTCCCCGTGTGCGTGACTTTGGCGCCTTTCATAGGGGGGTGGGTTTAAAATGCCGGTTTTCCCTAGACAGTCCAAATCGATCCATGTCGGGCGATTTCGTCGCTAAAGAGAAATCGCTCCGACATTTCATTCATGAAGCTATTTTTAAACTACACTAGATTATTTATGAACTAGAGTAGTTTAAAAATCATCTTCTAAAGCTCTGAACGCCGACAGCAGAACGGACCTAACGTAGGGGAGAAAATAAAGTGCAGAGTTTATTTTTACATTAAAACTTGTTTTTTAGGAAGCTTTTAATCACATTTTCATGTTGCTAAAAGGGGACAATAAAAATGTATGAACTGGCTGTATTTTTCATACCGACTTCACCGCAAACCACAACGTTCCAATCCACCGCATTCCACTAAACCCACTTGCTAGTTGATTTAAATGGCCATTAATTTACAGGCGTTAAACACTAAATTCCTTCCATTTGGCCTATAAATTCATGAAAATTAGATTTAAAAATCATGTTATATTGTGGATTATTGTGTGAATGTTATTTGGACACTTAGGCAATTTAAAAAAGTTAATCTTTTCTTAAGAAATGGATAGATGTTTAGATCTAGTAATTGAATTTTGTAATTAGCTACAATTAGATAACTAACTAATTATATGCTTTAATTTCAGGTCATCCAAGTAAGATTGTTTCACATTTGTTTCAGAATGCTTCAATCTATAAATACTGAAAATTTTAGTGAGTTCTCTTAATTTTTAAGAAAGTTATGGGCTTTTGACTGTTCTAGATCACAGCTTTTGAGTTAAGTCAATGGAAAGGCAATGGGGAACAAGATGCTAATTTCCGAGTATGAAAATGGCCATAACCTTTTTAATACTGAAGATATAAAAGTGAATTAGGTGTCAAATTAAACTTCTTTTTATGCTTTATCTGATGGGATAAATTGCAGACTTGATTTTTAAAATCTCAAAATGTTGTAACATTGCTAAATAAAGTATTCCTATTCCTAAATGTCACCTAGCCTTTATCTCCATAGATGCTGCCTGAACCGCTGAGTTACTCCAGCACTCTGCGTCATACTAATACAACTAATTTGGACACAATAATGAGGAGCATTAATGTAGTGGGCTGTTGGAGTGTAGTTTGTACCTGTCCATGTTCTCCAGAGATGCTGCCTGAGTTACTCCAGCACTTTGTACCTGTCCATCTTGTCCAGAGATACTACCCGACCTGCTGAGTTACTCCAGTATTTTGTACCTGTCCATGTTCTCTAGAAATGCTGTCTGACCTGCTGAGTTACTCCAGTATTTTTCACCTGTCCATGTTCTCCAGAGATGCTGCCTGAGTTACTCTAGCACTACTTTGTACCTGCCCATGTTCCCCACAGATGCTGCCTGAGTTACTCCAGCACTTTGTACCTGTCCATGTTCCCCACAGATGCTGCCTGAGTTACTCCAGCACTATTTGCACCTGTCCATATTGTTCCCCACAGATGCTGCCTGAATTACTCCAGCACTTTGTACCTGCCCATGTTCCCCACAGATGCTGCCTGAGTTACTCCAGTATTTTTCACCTGTCCATGTTCTCCAGAGATGCTGCCTGAATGACTCCAGCACTATTTGCACCTGTCCATATTGTTCCCCACAGATGCTGCCTGAGTTCATCCAGCACTATTTGCACCTGTCCATATTGTTCCCCACAGATGCTGCCTGAATTACTCCAGCACTTTGTACCTGTCCATGTTCTCCACAGATGCTGCCTGAGTTACTCTAGCACTACTTTGTACCTGCCCATGTTCCCCACAGGTGCTGCCTGAGTTCATCCAGCACTATTTGCACCGGTCCATGTTGTTCCCCACAGATGCTGCCTGAGTTACTCCAGTATTTTTCACCTGTCCATGTTCCCCACAGATGCTGCCTGAGTTCATCCAGCACTATTTGCACATGTCCATGTTGTTCCCCACAGATGCTGCCTGAGTTACTCCAGTATTTTTCACCTGTCCATGTTCCCCACAGATGCTGCCTGAATGACTCCAGCACTATTTGCACCTGTCCATGTTGTTCCCCACAGATGCTGCCTGAATTACTCCAGCACTATTTGTACCTGTCCATGTTGTTCTCCACAGATGCTGCCTGAGTTACTCTAGCACTACTTTGTACCTGCCCATGTTCCCCACAGATGCTGCCTGAATGACTCCAGCACTATTTGTACCTGTCCATGTTGTTCCGCACAGATGCTGCCTGAGTTACTCCAGCACTTTGTACCTGCCCATGTTGTTCTCCACAGATGCTGCCTGAGTTACTCTAGCACTACTTTGTACCTGCCCATGTTCCCCACAGATGCTGCCTGAATGACTCCAGCACTATTTGCACCTGTCCATGTTGTTCCCCACAGATGCTGCCTGAGTTACTCCAGCACCAAAGAGTTCTCTGGTCTTTGTCCACCACTTTACTCCAGTTCATGACGCGCATTCGCCCGCGCCGGAAGTGAGGTCAGCGGCGGCGCCGAGGGAGGGAGGGAAGGCAAGATGGCGGCGCTGCAGGGCTTTCCCGTCTCCGTCTCGTACGGTCACAGCGGTGCCGTGGACACGCCGGCCGGCCCGCAGCCGACCCAGCCCCCTGCCCCGCCGCCTCCGCCGGCGCATCCCCAGCAGCCAGCGCTCGCCGACCGCAGCAAGGAGGAGGTGACAGGTGAGAGCGGAGCGGACGCCATCACTAATCCCCCCCCCCCTCCCCCTCTCCTCTCTTCCTTCCCTTCCCTTGGGGCTGGAGCCCGGCTGAAGGGGGAGACGAGGAGGGAGGAGAATCGAGGGGCGGGGGAAGGAGGAGGATGGAGGGATAGACGGGAGGAGCAGAATGGAGGGAGGTGGGGGAGGGGGGAGTGAGTGAGGAGAAAAGGGAATGGGGATGGATAATCTAGGGGAGGGGAAAGGAGGAGAGAAGGATAGAGGAGACGGGAAGGGAGGAATATGCAGGGGGAGGGGTGGAGAGATGAGGAAGGAGGGGTCTGGGGCAATGAGGGAAGGATAGGTCATAAGTGATAGGAACAGAATTAGGTCATTCGGCCCGTTAAGTCTACTCCGCCATTCAATCATGGCAAATCTCATCTCTCCCTCCTAACCCCGTTCTCCCCATAGCCTCTGACACCCCTACTAATCAAGAAATTATCTATCTCTGCCCTTTATATATACACTGACGGCCTCCACAACCGTCTGTGGCAAAGAATGGGGGAGGAGAATCGTGTGGAGGGGGGAGGAGGGAAATGGGGAATGTGAATCCAGGGGAAGGGCAAGGGAGAGGATGGCGAGATCGAGGGGAGGGGGGAGACGAGAATGGAGGGGAAGGGAAGATGAGGATGGGGGAGTAGGGGGAGATGCGATGGGAGAGGCAAAGTCAGCAAGTCAGACGCGTCTCTGGAGGACATAGATGACATTTTGGGTCGGGACCGTCTACTGTCTGAAGAAGATGCCCTCTGCCTGACCCGCTGAGTTACTCCAGGACTTTATGTATTACTCAAGATTCCAGCATTTGCAGTTTTTTGACACTTACCCTCTCATGTTTATATCCTGTCTTCTCTCATTCAGATCCAGTCTCTCTTGTTCAGATCCGTGCTTGGTGTTTCTCGTTCAGATCCTTGCTTGATCTCTCAACCAGATCCTTGATCTCGGTGTCTCTCTCTTGTGCAGTTCAAAGATGCTATAGCGGAGCAAGATAGACCACTCCTGCTAAATGCAATGAGCTGACGTGCAGTACGCAACCAAGCGGAACGTGGGCCTTTTTTCAATCCATTTGACCCGACTCGCAGTAACCCGACCCGACTCGCAGTGCAATCAACGTTGCGGTGGACCAGTTTGTGTTAATAAATTATAATTCTGAAAATGAGGAGCAGATTTTTACCAAATAACTTATATTTTTACGTGGATGTTTACATAACCGGCTTCCGTCTCTGCACTAGTTATCTTTGCTCCGCATGGGATCTTTGGTGCAGAGACGGAAGCCAGTTACGGAAATGGGACCGAAAATTACCCATGTATCTGCCCATGATCGTACTACGTCTTTTTCGTCGAGTGATCTATCTTGCTCGCTTTAGGATCTTTGGTCCAGATCCTTGCATTTACTACTGAGACATTAGCTGTTTATGAATTCCTGTTATAGTGTTTGTGACTGACCATTACTCTGCATATTGGCCCTGACTCTTCAGGTTTGTGTGACCGATGAATGCCATTGAGGTGATGTTGTGTTAATTGTAATGGAAACGGAATTAGATTCTGTTTGATCTCTGCCAGAAGAGGTAGTTGGTGCAGGTACTATATCAACATTTAAAAAACACTTGGACAGGTACATAGAAAGGGAAGGTTTAGAGGGATATAGGCCAATGGTGCACATGGTGGTAGAGAACAAGCGTTTGGGAATTGGAGACAATTCCATCAATCTCCTGATTTATGCCTTGTAGATGGTGGAAAGGCCTCGATGTCATGAATTGAATCTCGTGTCTCATAATAACTAGTCTCTTGGAGTCAGGTTCAATGTTGGAGTGAGTTTCTGTTCAATGTTGGAGTGAGTTTCTGCTCAATGTTGACCACCAGGATATTGATCATGTGGAATTCAGCAATGTGTGTTGCTTGGTGCTGCTTTGCATGTAAATAGTTGGTGACTAAATGTTCTAGTGTTGGAGGTAGTCATCGCCTGTAATTTCTGAAACGTGAATATTACTTGGTACTGCCTCTGCCTGACTGCTGTCTAGGGTTTGCTGTTCAGGAGTGAGTTGTTTCAATTTCTAAAGAGCTGCGGATGGAATTGAACATTGTACAATCATCTGTAAACAACCCTAATAATGCTTTATGATGGAAAATAGGTAATTAATGACATTACTGAAGATGGCTATCATCTGTTTAAGAAGGAACTACAGATGCTGGAAAATCGAAGGTAGACAAAAGTGCTGGAGAAACTCAGCGGGTGCAGCAGCATCTATGGAGCGAAGGAAATGGGCAACGTTTCGGACCGAAACCCTTCTTCAGACTGGTGTAGGGTGGGGACGGGGAGAAGAAAGGAGGAAGGAAGAGGAGGAGCCCAAGGGCTGAGGGAGAGCTGAGAAGGGGAGGAGACAGCAAGGGCTACTGGAAATTGGAGAAGTCAATGTTTATGCCGTGAGGCTGCAAACTGCCCAAGCGGAATATGAGGTGCTGCTCCTCCAGTTTCCGGTGGTGCTCACTCTGGCCTTAGAGGAGGCCCAGGACAGAAAGGTTGGTTCCGGAATGGGAGGGGGAATTGAAGTGCTGAGCCGCTGGGAGATCAGGTTGGTTAATGCGGACCAAGCGGAGGTGTTCGGCGAAACGATCGCTAAGTCTACACTTGGTCTCACCGATGTAGATCAGCTGACATCTAGAGCAGCGGATGCAGTAGATGAGGTTGGAGGAGATGCAGGTGAACCTCTGTCGCACCTCGAACGACTGCTTGGGTCCTTGAATGGAGTCGAGGTGGGAGGTAAAGCGACAAGTGTAGCATCTCTTGCGGTTGCAAGGGAAAGTGCCCGGGGAGGGGGTGGTGCGGGAGGGAAGGGAAGAATTATCTTCATCTCTTCAGTTTGTGTTCCTGGTGTTCCCTGCTAACTCTCTGAACCAAGGTTGTTCCGCTTGGTTGACAGTATTGGCAGAGCGAAGAATGTGTTGAGCCACAAGGTTACAGATTAGTTAAGTACATTTCTTCTGCTGGGCAACAGCACCTCATGGATACTCAGGTTTGAGCTTCAGATCTCTAAGAGACGATCCCATTCAGCAAAACACAAAGTGCTGGAGGAACCTGGTGGGTCAGGCAGCATCTACAGAGGGATTGGGTGTTCTGAGTGGGCACCCTTCTTCAGACTTGTCCTCTGTACATTCCCTTCCCAGATACTGCCTGACCTGATGTGTTCCTCCAGCTCATTGTGTTCTGCTCAAGATTCTAGCATCTGCGGTTTCTTGTATGATCTCATTTAGCATGTTTGAGTACTGCACAACATGATGGAGGATGCCCTCATTGTGAAGATGGTTGTTGTTTCCACAAGGTTTGTGCTTTGCCGTACTATCATGTACAAATGCATCTGCTACAGATAAATTAATGAGATAAGGTCAAGTAGGTTGATCCCTCATGTTAACTCTCTGCGAGCAGACTAGTCTTGCAGCCATGTTCTTCAAGACTCAGGCAGCCTCGTGTTTGGTCAGTGTCACCAAGCACTTTTAGTGATGGAGCTCGACGTCTCACATCCAGAGTAAATTCTGTTTCCTTACTGGTTTCAGTGCCACTTCCAAATGTTGTTCATCGTGGAGGAGCATTGAGTGATTCATCAGCTGTGGGAGGAGGGTTATAAGGAAAATGTTTCCTTGCTTCAAGTTTGTCCTGATACCGTGGATTCAGTTGATGTTCAGCATTCCATTGGCTATTCCCTTCTGCCGGTATCCCACTTCCAGTAGATGTGCCCTGCAGTGCGACAGGATATACCAAGGGACTTTAATGCAGGAATCTGGCACATTGTCTGTCAGGTATGACACTTGAATCACTTGTGAGCCAGACCCATTAAGGACAGCAGATTTTCTCTCCTGAAGGACATTAGTGAACCAGATGAAAGCCAAGATGGTGATAATTACTGAGACTAATCATTGTTGCTTTTAAATGCGATCTTTGTTATAAATACTACCTTGTGACTGATGATCAAAAAAAACCCAGCAAATCTTGTCCTCTCAAGATTGGCCAGGCAGTTAAGCAGCTTTGTTTTTGTGGAATAGAAGACACAAAAGTGCCTCAGTAAGTCATGGTTTTCTGAGAGCAGATTGCTTGTGTTGAATTAAACTGTTGCTGAATGAAGATGAGGAAAAACATTGTCTCTTTAAGAATCTGGTGACAACGGTGCTGACGCAGTGCTATGCTGGGGTCGTTCAATCTCTCGCTTTCTCAGTCAAGGGTAAATAATTCAGCATATGGTCTCACAAAGTGGACATGCAATGACATTGAATTAGCCACTGGACGTATTGAGTGTAACAATTTTACTTTTTGAAACTGATAAGTTTCACCGGCTGATTACTTATTTGCAGTCCGTACAAAACAGCAATTAGTGATAACTTCTATTTTGTGCATCTGGGTTGTAGCTGGTTCTGGAATGGTTAGCATGCAGCAAAAGCTTTTCACTGTTCCTAGCTACATGTGACACTGAACTAACTGGTCCGTCGGATTCGACTATTGTCCTCTAAGGAAATATTAGGCCGTTTCGATCCATATTTTTGCTCAAGAGCCACCTAGAAGAATGAGAATGATCGTACAGAAACACAACGTTTTGAGGGGGGTTGTGGAAGTAAACTGTAAGGAAGTTTCCCCATGTTGGAGACGTTAGGTTGCATAGTCTCACGATAAAGGGTGAAAGTCGAGGTTCGGATTTGCCACTATTTTATTGATTGGCAAATTGGCCTTGAGAGGATAAATAGCTGACTCCTGCCCTTTCTTATGTACAAATGTTCTTGACAGTGGCTCCACGTCCACTTGGTAAATGGAGTGAGCAACTACTCCTGACTAATATATAATTGAAGAAAGATGGTTTTAAGGTTTGAGTAATTTGTCTTGTTTTGAATGCAGTTTTTCACCGACCAGCTCTTTTTGTTGGCAATCTTTGATCTGCAAAGCACAGGCAGAGAAAACAGAGTTGAACCTGTATCTGTTTTTGCGAAGCATCTCTACACATTTTGGCAGGTTAACTGTGTCCAAATTTAGGTTTCCTAGCCCTGTACATCATAATAAACAGCACAAGTGTTTGCTCTATCATTCAGTAAGATCGAAGCTAGAATCAAAGTTAGAGTCATAGTCTTACAGAACTGAAACTTGGGTCCAACATGCCTATGCCAACTAAAATGCCCCTTCAATGCTAGACCCACCTGTCTGTATTTGCCCCATATCCCTCTACATATTTCCTATCCATGTACCTGCCGAAATGTCTTTTACATTTTATAGTACCCGCCCCAACTACTTCCTCTGGCAGCTCGGTCCATATACTCACCACCCTCTGTGTGACAAATATTGACCCAGGTTCCT
Source organism: Raja brachyura (assembly GCA_963514005.1). The sequence goes on along the minus strand of OY740812.1, from coordinate 5,743,058 downwards.
ATTAAATCTTTCCCCTCTTACCTTATACCTATGATCTCCGGCTAGCCTGATCACTGGCTTCAGCACCACTTCTCCCTACTTTCCTTGTCCTTCATTTCTCCTCTAATTTAACAATGGTCATAAATGTTTTTAATAGCCATGGTAAATGTATTAGAAGCCAATATTTTTAGTATGTGAACACTCCCCCATTGAGAATATTCCCATAGTTTCTTTGCTCGTCTAATTTGTTATATCATCTGGTAATCGTCTGTACACGGTGAAGTGATTGGGCAGAATACCAGGGGACTGGGCTCATGATCCTGAAGCAAGGGGAAGAATGGGATTTATATTTCAATCAATTAGACTAGACATCCATCATCAATAACAGTTGTTAAGTGTTAGATTGTTGTAGTCGTCTATTGTGTTCAGTAATATCCTTTAGAGAAGGAAATTGTGTATTTTTGCCTGGTCTGATCAATATGACATGCTGCAGTAAGAGCTGCTGAGGGAAATGGACTGGCAAATAACTCCATTCAAAGGACAGTAGAGGATGGGCAGTAAATGCTAATCACGGCACCCGTGATTAAATTTAAAAGACCTAGCATAATCAAGGACCAGTCTCACCCTGGTCACACTCTTCTCCCCTCTCCCATCAGGCAAGAGGTACAGAAGTTTGTGAACGCACACCTCCAGATTGAGGCCAGTTCATTTCCAGCTGTTATCAGGCAACGGAACCGTCCCCTCACCAACTAGAGAGCTGTCCTGAACTCCCACCTATCTCATTAGAGACTGAACTATCTTTAATTTGACTTTACTGGACTTTATCTTGCACTAAACGTCGTACCCTTTATCCTGTACACTGTGGACAGCTTGATTGTAATCATGTGGTCTTTTCGTTGGCTGGATAGCACACAATGAAAAAGCTTTTCACTGTCCCTTGGCATTTGTGACAATAATAAATTAAGCTAAACTTAAACATCTGGATTTAAACCGTTCTATATTATATGAATTGCAATTCAAATCCCATGTGCCTCTTGCTTCTCCCTTCCTTCTGAAGTTCTTGAAATATTTGATCCAAATTAATTGCACTAAACATCAGAGGATTCCGAATCCATGAACCCTGTGTAATATGATTGCTGTTTCACAGGGCTGCAATGGGATTTATGCTGTTTCTCCCAGTACGTGTGGGAGAAATTACGAATGTCAGCCTGCTGGCATCTGCAAAGCAGCATCTTGAGTCACAAAGCATTCTGTCATGCATGCTGTCATTACTGTCCTTTGGGAATAAGAGCTTCCAATACAAACAGGATCTCGGGGGACTGCCAAAGGTGATGATGCTTCCTAGTTGAAATTCCTGACTCCCCAGTGAGATGTTGTAAACCACATTCTGTTTGGATTACTTATCTAAAGCACAAGTAACCAGATAATCTTTTGGAAGCTAGACACAAAATGCTGGAGCAACTCAGCGGGACAGGCAGCATCACTGGAGAGAAGGAATGGGTGACGTTTTGGGTCGAGACCCTTCTTCAGGCTTTTGGCTTTTTGGCTTCTCTTTCCAAGTGTTTCCAAATATCAGATGGAATCTTCACAAGGTTTTCAATTTATTTTAGAATGTGAAACGGAAAAGAACAACAAATGTTTTAAAATCTTTCACAGCTTGTTTTTTAACCAAATTGGTTGTTAAAAATTGAATATGAAAGAACTACAATATGGTTATGGGGCTACAGTGCAGGTAAAAAACCAGGGAGATTGGAAGATCAGAAATTCATCAATGGCGTTTGAGAAGTCCAGTCAAGTGACTTGTAAACACTGGGGAAGAAGCTGTTCTTGAATCTGGTGGTACATGATTTGACGGTTTTGTATCTTCTGCCACATGATAATGGGAGAAGAGAGATTTACTAGCGTGTGAGTAGTCCTTGATCATATTAACCATATAACAATTACAGCACAGAAACAGGCCCTCTCGGCCCTTCCAGTCCGTGCCGCCCATTTATTTTCCCCTAGTCCCATCTACCTGCACTCAGACCACACCCCTCCATTCCCTTCCCATCCATGTAACTATCCACTGTACTTTTAAATGTTAAAATCGATCCTGCCTCCACCACTTCTGCTGGAAGCTCATTCCACACAGCCACCACTCTCTGAGTAAAGAAGTTCCCCCTCATGTTACCCCTAAACCTCTGTCCCTTAATTCTCATGTCTTGCCCTCATGTTGGCTGCTTTCCTGGGGTAATGTACAGGTGGCAGGGAGTCAACAAGGGAGAGGCTGGTTTGCGTGATCACAAACCTCAGCGATTTCTTGCTGTCTTGGACAGAGCGGATAAGTGCCTGGAATTCTCTACCTCAGACGGTGTTGGAGGCTAGATCATTGAGGGTATTTGAAGAGGATCTTCAAGTAATCAGGGGAATTGTGGGATTTGAAGAACTGGCACAGAAGAGAAAATTAGGCCAGGGGCTGATCACCCATTATCATATTGAATGATGGGATAGACTTGATAGGTAGAGTGGCCTACTCTGCTCCTATTTTACATTTGTTTTAAGCTTTCTACTATAAATATTAATTGGAACTGCAGGAAAACATAATTAGAATTTTGCTTTTTCAAGCAGTTCACAATTGCAGAGCACTTTTTTAGTTTAGTTTTAGTTTAGAGATACAGCGTGGGAACATCCTTTGGCCCACTGAGTCCGTGCCAACCAGCAATCCCCATACACGTAACACTATCCAACACACTCGGGACAATTTACAATCTTTGCTGATGCCAACTAACCCACATCCTTAGAATGTGGGAGGAAACCAGAGCACCACGTGGTCACGGGGAGAACGTACAAACTCTGTGCAGACTGCACCCGTAGTCAGGTTTGAACCTGGGTCTTTGGTGGTATAAGGCAGTAACTCTGCTGCTGCGCCACCGCATAGCTTTATGTTTTGAAGGGGACACCCATATTTAGACCGGAGACCTCTTGATCTGCAGTAAAATGCTCCACCCTACCACTGAGCTGTACCCCCTTCTCCCTTCCCCCCCCCCCCCCCATCCGAGATATTGAATTGATGAATTGAAACTGTATATCCAAATGTGAAATTTGTCATCTTTCCAATTGTTTCACAGAAGCTGAGAAGTTGAGTAAAATGAACTCTCTGCTGGAGAAGCTGCATACAAAATATAGTCAAACAAGGCCTTGGTCCGAAACGGCGAAACTTGTTCGACAAGCTATGGTAAGGAATGGAGCAGATGAAATGAGAATCAATGAGATGTTTTGGGAGTTAGATCAGAGCTTGCAAAACATTTGGTAGCCTCGTGGCCTGGAATGCACATCACTCTAGCCACATAAAGCCAGAGGGCCAGCCTTGGTTGGTGACGAGTGCAGAAAGGTATGCCTCGGAGTTATTAGTTGCCAGCCTCATCAAGCTGCAATGCAGGACTAAATGTGTGCTCAGCAGCAGAAATAGCATGCAGTGGAGGGGCCAAATGATATCTCAACCTGACCTCAGTATTACCTATAACGAGAGCTTGGACAAACTCGAGGCTGTGGGGTGACCTGCTAGAAGTATATAAAATGATTGAGGCATGGATAGGGTAGACGATCAGAATCATTTTCCCAAGGTGGAAATGCCAAAAATCAGAGGGCATAACTTTAAGGTGAAAGGGGCAAAGTTTATAGGAGATGAGCGGGGCAAGTTTTTTTCACACAGGGCCAGATGTGTGCCTGGAAAGTGTCGCCTGAGGTGGTGGTGGTGACCGATTCAATAGTGTCATTAAAGGGACTTTCAGGTAGATACGTTAATATGGAGGGATATGGATCACACGCAGTCAGAGGAGAATACTTTACCGTGGCATCATGTTCACCATGCACATTGTGGGCTGAAGGGGCTGTTCCTGTGCTGCACTGTTGTGTGTTAACCAATGAATCAAATGAAGCTCTGCAGTCTGATCACAGGGAGTTGCAAATGATGGATAGTTAAGCAGCCAGCTAACAGGAGGTGGTGTCTCCAGGACATACCTATCCTCAATAATGGCAGCATGCAGGTGCCAAATATAATGCTGACCCGTTCGCTACTATATTAACTCATTGATCTGTTGAAGTAAAGTATTAAGCAACATCTTAGTGGCAGATGTTTTGATAATTACTGGTGTAGTGTTAAAAATGGTAAATTAACTTTTATCTTGTACACATGTTCTTGTGAGCTATCATTCTAATTACTGTATGTCCTACTGTTATGAAGGAGAAACGTAATATAATGAACACAGGGGGCCACCAGCATCTTATTGCGTGTTTGGAGACCCTGCAAAAAGCACTTAAAGGTTAGTGAAACTCGTTATGGGTTGACATGAGTAACTGGTGCACAACTATTTATTTTATACCTTTGTGTGTGACTTCTATAGAGACTTGCACATTAGGTCCATTAGTTCTGCCGCTTTTCACAAATCATGTGTGTGCGTGGCTGTATGATCACCTTCATGTAATCTAATAAAAGGTTGCATGCAGTTTTTTAATGATATTGTTTGACGACTTAAAAGGAATTTCAGAATCAATGGTTCACAACTGAAAACAGTGTATAAACCTTGGCAGATTTATTATTTGTGTCGCACAGTGACAGAGGTTGCTACCTTACAGCTCCAGATATCCAGGTTCGGTCCTGACCTCTGGTGCTGTCTGTGTGGAGTTTTGCATGTTCTCCCTGTGACAACGTGGGTTTTGTCCAAGTGCTCTGTTTCTTCCCATATCCCAAAGATGTGTGGGTTTGTTGGTCAACTGGCCTCTGTAAAAATTGTGGATGAGAAAATGGGATAACAAACAAGTACCGTGAACAGGTGAATAAAGGTCGGCATGTACTCGGTTGGCCAAGGGCCTGTTTCCATGCTGTATCTCTAAATTAATCTAGAACCTAATAATAAATTGTGGTGGCCCTCTCTTGCAAGCAGAGTTAAAATCTACTAAATATAGAAACACCAGACTTGAAGCATTCTTGTCTGTCACTCATCGCTATGTTGCCTGCAAGGTCACTGTGGGAGGAATGTTATCTTTTAATATGCTACATAATGTGGCACAGTGATACAGCTAATAGAGCTGTTCGTCATGGAGTCGGAGATCCCAGTTCAATCCCGACATGGATGGGTGTCTGTGTGGAGATTGCACACTCTACCTGTGACCATGTGAATATTTGGGTACTTCCAGTTCCATATCCTAACCACCTACATATTGGTAGGTTAATTGGCTATTGTAAATTGCTCCTAGTGTAACTTAATCTGGGCGTGTTGTTGAGATTGTGTGAAGAACAAATGATGGGTGAGACCAAGCATAGGCTTGGCGATCAGTTTTGCCGAACACCTCCGCTCGGTCCGCATTAACCAACCTGATATCCCTGTGGCTCAGCACTTCAACCCCACCTCCCATTCCGAAACCGACCTTTCTGTCCTGGGCCTCCTCCATTGCCAGAGTGAGCACCACTGGAAACTGGAGAAGCAGCACCTCGTATTCCGCTTGGGCAGTCTGCATCCCAGTGGCCTGAACATAGACTTTTCCAATTTTCGGTAGCCCCTGCTGTCTCCTCCCCTTCTCAGCTCTCCCTCAGCCCTCTGGCTCCTCTTCCTTTCTTCTATCACCCCCCCCCCCACCCCCCCCCCCCCCAACCCTGCATCAGTCTGAAGAAGGGTTTTGGCCTGAAACGTTGCCCATTTCCTTCGCTCCATAGATGCTGTGCACCCGCTGAGTTTCTCCAGCATTTTTGTCGTACCATGGGTTAATATTGGATGAGTGTAAATAGATCATTGATGGTCACGCAGACTCCATGGGCCATTCTTCCGTGCATGATCTCTTTATCACTCTGACTCTATTGCGATGCATAACCTTCAAGGCTTGGTCTTAAAAATATATTGAATGCACGTGGCTTTTTAATTTTAAGCCAGGAGATATGATTAAGTTTTCATGTGCATGTATATTAGACGGGTACAGGTTATTTTTAGTGGTGTGACATTTTTACACATACCAGAATTACTGAACCAAAATATCTATATTTGTCAGTTCGAACCAAAATCCAACCCAACTTTAAAAAAAAACATTTTACTAGTAGAAATCTCTCAAATCCAAGAGCCATCCTTAAATACATAGTGGTGCATTATTATCCCCTTCGCTGACTTTCATTGGCAAATCTATTTTCAGTTAATCCAGTTTAAAAACCATGTTTATAAATTCACTCCACAGCTTATTCTCTCCTCCAGCTGCCAGCTCCCCCTGGCCTGACTGAAATATTTATGCCTCTAATTCTGCCATTCAGTCTCCCCCTCCTCCTCGACGTCTATGGTAACAGAGTCTCCAGTCACTTGTCTTTGTTGTCTGGTATTTAGCCCTTTTCCCTATATTAGAAAGTCGTTTCTAAATCTAAAGATAGACACAAAGTGCTGGAGTAACTCAACAGATCAGGCAGCATCTACGGAGAAAAGGAAGAGGTGATGTATTGGGTCGGCATCCTTCTTTAGACCAGCTTCGGTGTCCATTGACCCAGGGCTCCATCGCCTCCAGGAGGAACAGCACCAATGTCCACTGGTAACCTATATATTTTCTCCAGAGATGCTGCGTTACCCACTGAGGTACTCCAGCATTTTGTGCCTATCTTTGGTATAAACCAGCATCTGCAGTTCCTTTTTATGACAGCTTCTCTAAGTCCATCTATGCACACAAGCGAATCTGCCTCTGGCTGGTGTTAGGTCTATCTATGGTGTAGAGATGCAAGAAATGCAGATGGTAAAATCCTGAGCAAAACACAAAGTGATGGATGAACTCAACTGGTCAGGCAACATCTGGGGATGAAATGGAATCAAAACATCCTCTGTCCATTCCCTTCTCAGTGGCTGTCTGACCCGCTGAGTTTCACCAGCACTTTGTGTTTTCAGCTATCTATTTAGTAACTTGGTTTTTGCTTTAAAGTTATCCCATAAATTCTTGCTACATCTTAAATATTCCCTAAATCTTCTCACTAGTGCTAACTCACTGTTTTTTCAGTAATGTCTTTGCCAGCAATGACAGACCGTCTGGAGTCGATTGCCAGACAGAACAGGTAAGAGCTTTGAATATCAAATAGATTTAAATAGTTTTGTGTCAATTTTCCCCTCTAAGTAAAAGGACAATAATCTCCATGCGTTGCCAGGGCTTCACCAAAAGGGAGAGGTTGGTCAGGCATGGACTTTATTCCTTGGAATGCAGGATGACGAGGAGTGATTTATAGAGGTACATAAGATCATGGGTAAATAGATAAGGTAGATGCACAAGTGTCTTTCACCTCGAGTAGGGGAATTGAGAAACAGAGGGCATGTGTTTAAGGTGAGAGTGGAAAGATTTAATGGGATCCCGAGGAGCATCTTTTTCACACAGACGGTCATAGTGGAAGTAACAAGCTGCCAGAAGAGGTATTTCAGACGGGTATAATAACATTTGTACAGCTACATTGATATAAAAGGTTTAGAGTTATATGGGCCAAATGCGAGCTGGTGTAGTTAGTTATCTTGCCTTGGGAAAGTTGGACTCTCTGACTCTTTACGGGTAGCTAATTCCAAGCCCTTTTTTTCTCTCTACCAGCCTCGGTTCACACTTGAGTCCTTCGGGTACTGAATGCTACATCACGTCAGACATGTTCTATGTAGAGGTGCTGCTGGATCCGTCGGGGCAAGTCTGTGATGTCAAGGTGGCACACCATGGAGAAAATCCGGTGGTAGGGCTTATGTTATGATGCTATTGAGAATGAAGTACAATTTTAATGTTACCTAATCATTTTAACCCCAATTAGATTTCTTGTTTCACAAGAGTTGTGGTTGCTTAGCCAATTAATAATGATGGGCAAAGATGGGCACAAAGTGCTGGAGCAACTCAGTGGGCCAGGCAGCATCTCTGAAGAAGAGGCATCCTTTTTGTCCAGAGATGCTACCTGACCCGCTGAGTTACTCCAGCACTTTGTGTCCATCATTGGTATAAACCAGCATCTGCAATTCTTTGTTTCTACTCGTAACTATGGGTATCAGTTTAAGAATGGAGTGGTGAGATGGTTGATTGTTAAGGCATAGGATGTGTGACCAGAAATGGAAGTTAGTTTTCATTGCAGAATTTTTAGAATATGTTGCTTGCTGGAGAATTCCAGTAATCTCTATTTATTTATTTGTTAATATTTTTATTAGAAGCGTAAACACTTAATAGGTTCGTTTATCAAATTACATTCATAGAAGCTTCTGTTCCTTTTATAGATTTTTTTAAAGAGATAGAACTGAAAAGAAAGATCTATAAACTAATAGAGAGGAAGGGATAATGAAAAAATAAATAAATAAAAGAAGGGGAATTTTTTTTTTAACCAATAACGGTTTTGGAGATAGGTCATAGATTATAAGGCAATTATTCATCCAATCCTGAGCTCGGGTTTCAGTCCAGCTTCTGTGTTGAACCAATTTACCTCTTTAAAAAATCAATAGATGGAGTCCATATTCTAACAAATAATTCTGGTTTGTCAATTAAGACAAATCTATTTTTTTCCAAATTTCAGTTATAAGGAGGTACTAGACAGGCTGCGTTTGTTTTCCCAGGGGAGACTTGACAGAGCTATGCAGAATTATGAGGGAGATAGATAAGGTAGAAAGTAAGATTCTTCAATGTAGGTGTCTAAGACAAGATGACGGGTTTACGGTGAGAGGTACAAGGTTTACAGCGGATCTGAGGGTGAATTTTTTTTCCAACAGTGGTTGGAATCTGGAATGGGCTTCCTGAGGAGGTGGTGGACAGAAGCAGAAAGAATTTCACTGTTCCTCGGTACACGTGGCAAATAAAGTACCACTTGCACCATTTAAGGAAACATCTGGACAAGCACGTGAATTGGCAAGACATAGGAAACTAAAGACCTAATGCAAGAAAATAAGATTAGTACAGCGTAACAATCAGTGCAGATGTAGTAGGCCAATGGGTCTGTTTCTATGCTGTCTGGTGGACAGCCAGAGCCGTAACCTATGCTTCACAATGTTCCATGGATTTTTTACCTCAGCATTGGACAACACCAACAGTACAATGTGTAGGAAGGAACTGCAGATGCCGGTTTACAGCAAAGACGGACACAAAATGCTGGAGTAACTCAGCGGGACAGGCAGCATCTCTGGAGAGAAGGAAGGTGACGTTTCGGGTTGAGACCTTTCTTCAGACTTTTGTGTCTACAAACTGCAATATCCCTTTCAGCTGTTCTGAACAGTGCCTGGATGCAAGAAGATTGGCAGTACATAACTGCATCTTAAATACTTTCAAATCTAAGACATTTTTTTGGTACTACAACTATAGATTATTAATGGCAAAGTCTTGTATTTGAAAGTGTTCTGTTGAGCACTGTCTTAAAGAAAAAAATGTTGAAGTAATTTACAGTTAAACTTCCAAATGTCTAAATACGTAAACCATTCATGTTATTTTTTCTCCACAGAGCTGTCAGGAGCTGGTGCAGTATCTGAGGTATGCCATTTTTAACACCGCACGAAACAAATATAGCAGTCACACCTTGAGTAATTTAAAGTGTTTTGATGTGAGGTGGAAGCCAGTTTGGTGTTAACTGCATGAAACTAGTTGTTAATTAGTGAGAGGTTGACTCAAGAAATGCAATTTCTGCTTTTAAAAAAAATCAGATTAGGTAATGAAAAGAGAGTGTTTCTTTACAGCTTCTGTTAAATGATTTTGTGAAGCTGCAACAAGAAATAATTTAAATGTTGCGTTCCTGGTGCATTTGGCAATTCAACACTTGACCAAAACAAAAGACACAGTAACACAAAGTGCTGAATCCACTCAGTGGGTCAGGCAGCATCTCTGGATAACATGTAAAGGCGATGTTTCGGATTGGGACCCTCACTGTGTGTATTTTTTTTAGTAAACCAGCGTTAACAGTTATATGTATATATAAACCAGCATTAGCAGTTCCTTGTTTCTACTCTCGACTCTGGACTACAAAGACTAGAGGGTATAACCTTAAGATGAGAGGGACAGCGTTTAAACGAGATGTGCGGGGCAAGTCTTTTTGTTATACAATGGCAGATGCCTGGAATGCGCTGCCAGATGATGTGGTGAAGGCAGAAAAGAAAAGGCCGTTAAGAGGCTTTACGATAGGCACATGGATATACAGGGAATGGAGGCATATAGATCATGCGCAGGCAAAGGAGATTAGTTTGACTTTGTATCGTGTTCCGCACAGGTATAGTGCATGGAAGGAATTTTTCCTGTACTGCACTGTTCTATTTTTTCGTATTGGAGATACTGTCCAAGCAGTCTGGAAGGTGGCTGCACTTCCTTTTTCCCCCAAAGGACCATCGACATCTGTGGCTGTTATGGTGAAGCCAGCTAGTGCCATGTCTAATAGAGCCCTCAGTTGGATCCTCAGCTGCTAGAGAAGGCTCACCATCTGAATTACTTTCTCTTCCACACACCCTGTGGCCTGGACCTTCCTAATTTGTACATTGACTGGAGCAGCTCAGGATAAGCAGACAAACAAGCTTTTCACTGTACGCATGATCAGAAGAATCAGAATCACACTTTATTCGCCAAGTATGTTTTGCAACATACGAGGAATTCCATTGGCCAGGTCAGTCGTACAATTAAAAGCAACAGATCACTCAAAAACACATTGTAACATGAACATCCACCACAGTGACTCCTCCACGTTCCTCGCTGTGATGGAAGGCGAAATAAAGTTCAAGTCCTTTCCCTGAGCTCTTCCTTGGTCGTGCACCTCTAGCCCCCGTTGACGGGACGATCTTGACTCCCGTAGCCGGAGGCATTTCGGGCCCTCCGTGTCGAGGCGATCCGCTCCCGCATCAGGGGGATGTTAGCTTCCCCTCGCTGGAGGATCGAACCTCGCATCGGGGCTGGTCGAACCTTCTGCGGCGTTGCAGCTCCCAACTAGCTTCTCCCAAAGACTGCGAGCTCTTGATGGTAAAGTCCGCGGTGGGAGCGATCCCAGGCAAGGGATCAGCTCCGATGTTAAGTCCGTGCCGTGCGGTGGGGCTTACAACAGTCCGAGGCGGCTTCCAGCTCCAGTGATGTTAGGCCGCAGAGCCTGGAGAATGTGATCCGAAAATTAACCACATCTCCGGGAAGGTAGGAACCTGAAAAAGTTTCCCCCGATCCCCTACCTCTCCCCCACATCAAACAAACCGAAGAACATTCAAACAAACTTTTGACACACTAAAAAATAACAAAAAGAATGGAAAAACGTACAGACTGCTGGCAGGGCGGCCATCTCCTCGGCATGGAAATAATAATAATAAACGAAACTAAATTTTGATGACAGTCCTAATTCCATCACTCCTTGGTATCGTTCAATTCTAGAATAATTGGCAACAATTATGAGCATGCTTTTACAGATTGAAGGCCTTTATTTTCATGCTTTGCATTGTTTTCTTGGTTCCTTTGCAGAGAGAAGAATTTTCTAGAGTTCTCGAAACACCTTAAAGGCCTTGTGAACCTGTACAAACTTCCCGGAGACAAGTAAGGACCCAAATAATAATTTCATTTTGCATCTTGGTGCTGCTATATTGTTCATTTACAAAAGAATTACAGACACACAAGTCTTTCAACGTGACACAATAATCTCATGTTGCGTGAGTTTAGTGCTGAAATCTTGCTTAAAATATTCAAAGTATGGTCGAGTTGCCAAGCAGTGATGCATGGAGGTTATGTCGTCACTCCAAGAATGCTATTGGATCAGGTTGCTGTCATACCCCTGAGAACAGCGCTGAGGTGTGCTACAATAAGAATTTTTTCCTTTCCTCCCTCTTCTGGGGTGTAATGTTGGGTGTGGGGGTGGGGGCTTGTATAGGCTTCTTATTTTCAGCCCCAAGTAATTTGCATCCTAGAAACCTGATGTATTTACATTGAGAAGATGAAGATGACACGGTCTTGGTATGTTAAGAGGCTTTTTGATAGGTACATGGGGAACAGAGGGAAATGGACTGCGTACACGCAGATGAGATTATCTTGGCATCATGTTTGGCATAGACATTGCAGGCGGGAGGATCTGTTCCTGTGCTGTAATGCTCTATGTATCATCCAAATATTTTTAGAACTTCTTCAGTAGTCAAACTTGGTGATGTAAGAGGTATCCAAGGAATAAATCTCATTGAAATCCTGAGCACAATAGACAATAGGGGCAGGAGTAGGCCATTCGGCCCTTCGAGCCAGCACCTCCATTCAATGTGTAGTTATTTTGCACTTCCATACAAAGTACATTGCAAGTATATATATTTAAAATTACAATAGTCCCATAATAAAATGTATTTGACTTCCAAAGAATAAGTTGTGCTATATTTAACCATCCATACCTGGATAAAGTACCTTCAGAACATCCCAACCTGATGTTTCATTTATGTTCAATTATTTCCCTTTACTCCTTTCCTCCTCTCACCTGTGTTTGTATTGTTAGCTGCATTTTGATGGCAACATTTGCGTGTATATTGAGTCTAGACAGAATCCCATCATTTCTTATACAAGTGAAATGGTATTAAGCATGGGAATTACTGTGGCAAACTGTCCTAATGACTTCTGCTGTAGGTTTTTCATTAATATCATATAATGTTTTGAAATTTGGTTGTTTTGGGGGTATACGAATCGCAGTATTTACACCGGTGTGGTTGAACCATGATTGTAATCCATCCGCCGGTCAATTAAGTTATTTTCTCTCTCGGTAATAAATTTATGTTGGGAGCAGATTGTAGTGGAGATAAAGCTTTTTGAATATGATTTTGCAATTTCAAGAATTCAGAAATAACCTAGTGTTTGAGTTGAGACGAAGCTTAAGCTAAGTGTATTCCCATGGAATCTAAGATTAGTTGTTGAAGTAGCACGCACAGTAATACAAGGTCAGCTATATAAGCTTCACTACATACAGTATAACATGCGGGAATAGTCAAGCAGGACGTAAGGAAAACTGCAGAGAAGAGCAGTACAAAAACTATGTACAGAAGAAACATGGAAACAGATAAACATAGAAAATAGGTGCGGGAGTAGGCCATTCGGCCCTTCAAACCTGCACCGCCATTCAATATGATCATGGCTGATCATCCAACTCAGTATCCAGTACCTGCCTTCTCTCCATACCCCCTGATCCCTTTAGCCACAAGGGCCACATCTAACTCCCTCTTAAATATAGCCAATGAACTGGCCTCAACTACCTTCTGTGGCAGAGAATTCCACAGATTCACCACTCTCTGTGTGAAAAATGATTTTCTCATCTCGTTCCTAAAAGACTTCCCCCTTATCCTTAAACTGTGACCTCTTGTTCTGGACTTCCCCAACATCGGGAACAATCTTCCTGCATCTAGCCTGTCCAACCCCTTAAGAATTTTGTAAGTCTCTATAAGATCCCCCCTCAATCTTCTAAATTCCAGCGAGTACAAGCCGAGTCTATCCAGTCTTTCTTCATATGGAAGTCCTGCCATCCCAGGAATCAGTCTGGTGAACCTTCTCTGTACTCCCTCTATGGCAAGAATGTCTTTCCTTAGATTAGAAAGGAGAATATAAACAAATGAAAAGATTCATTTGCTTTCCTGAGCAACTATGCACATTCCGTTCGGATCCGTCCTCCACAAATATCTATTGTCCTGACTCTGGAAACGTTGAAGCAAGAGTGCCAACATGAATATTGGGAATGTGGTTAATCAAGGGTCTGTTTGTTGTTATTTTTCTCCAACAGTAAGCTGAAAACTAAAATGTACTTGGCTCTGCAGTCCCTCGAGCTTGATCTTTCAAAGATGGCACACATGTTCAGGTAAATATAATATTCTTTGGCTGGATGTAACTTTTCAGATTACTTAGCAATGTGTAAAACTATAGTCCGTTAATATGTGATGGATCACTGAAAAATCAAAGCAAGTGCAATTGCTTTTCACTAGGTGAGAGAAACAGATAGGTGAATTTGACTTGGAACACACTCACATCCTGAAACCTTCAGACAGGAAAGGGAAACTCCTGACTGATGTTTTCACTTTACGTTTATTATTGTCATGTGTATCAAGATACAGTGAAAAGCTTTGTTTTGCATGCTGCCCAATCAAATCAGAAAATACTACACATATTCCAAAGACGTGCGGGTTTTTAGGTTAGTGGGCCTCTGTAAATTGATAAAATGGCATTGACTCGGTGGGCCAATGGGGCACTTCGATGCTGTATCTCTAAAACAAAAACAAAATAACTTTTTCCACATTGTTTAATTTAATCCAATAATAAAGTAATTTTCTTTTTTTTTCAGATTAGCAACAAATGCAAGTAACCTTGATACAATACTCCAAGGAAATGTTGGCTATCTTACTCCGAGGAGCGGTGGTATGTTTTTGTTTCAGTATTTGATGTTATTTCTGGTAAAGGTGTTTGCATACGTAAGCGGTGCTGACTTTTCTTCCTATCGAATCTCTGGTAAATCACGGGCTTTTGTAACTTTGGAACCATGAAAGTCCTCGTATGTTGCAAAACATACTTGGCAAATAAAGTACTATTCTGATTCTGAGATATATATCCTCAGTGAAGATTTTTAACAATATTAAAAATCTCATCATTATTGCATGTTAATCAATCCAGTAATACCACTGATAAAAGAGACACAAAATGCTGGAGTAACTCAGCGGGACAGGCAGCATCTCTGGAGAGAAGCAATGGGTGATGTTTCGGGTCGAGACCCTTCTTCTGACTTCTTCTAGCGTATGGTGTGCACAGCCTAAAGTTGTGGGTCAACTTGTTCTATTTGTTTGTGCACATCGGGTAGATTGCATTAGTTGATACAGGGTGGACCGTGAAGGTTGCAGTCTCCCACCCCTTCTTCAGACTGATGTCAGGGGAGAGGGAGGTAACACCATTGTATCTGTTAGAAAGGAGTTTTGCCAGTCACCTTTGGAGGTACTGCTGGATGACATTTGTGAAATGGATTTGTATCACGTGCTTTCACAGCGTTTGCTGCATTTTGCTAGAGAAATTTCTCTACCATTAACAGAGCCACAAATCTTGCCGAGATTCAAACTCACAGGAGGGCACAGACTCTGTCTCTATTTACTCCTCCTGGAAACTGGTGCATGGTGTCGAGATATCTGCAGTATCTCGTACAAGTCTCCATTCTTTACTTTAACTTAATCACTGAAAGTTTCACCCCCCCCCCCCCCCCATAAAAAACAGGTGAAAGAAACATCTCAAAATGAAAAAGTTCTCTTTCATCTTTCTGACTGGTGTAATTCTAATAGTTTTAATGTTTGAAGCAGTTTGTTTATTGAAAGGTTTGAGTTAATATCTTGCCTGATTTTACAGGACACTTAATGAACCTGAAGTACTATGTCTCTCCGTACGACGTGTTTGAAGATGGAACTGGTGCTCCTCTCAACCTGAATGAGAACGGTAGGTCCAAGTAGGCCCCTCGGCCCAACTCAACCGTGCCCGTCCAAGCTGCGCCATCAATACATCTGCCCGCGTTTGACCCATATCCCTCTAAACTCTTCCTGTCCGTGCACCAGTCCAAGTGTCTTTTAAATGTTGTTATAAAGTAAAATCAATAATTGTTAAATGGATGGAGATGGGTCACCAAGTTAATTTTGGATGGAGTTTTCAATGTAAATTTGTTCCTGCCGTCCATTTCTAATACACAAGTACATTAAGGAGCCTTTGGTTTTTGTGAGGCTGCAGCACATACATTTTCCCATCATGATTTAATTTTGAATCCAAATATTCAGCTGCCAAAGATGAAACCTGATTTGCACGATCTATTTTGAATTGTGCATTATTTGAATTTTCTCACTCTTGTATCCATGCAGAAACCAGCTGTGAATAGCATCGTGTGCTTGGACTGTTGTAATAGAATTCACAACCATACAGTCTAATATAACCTTCAACTGTATTTTATTTGCTGGCTTGGAGAAAGCTCTCAATTTACATTGCAATTGGAACTCGATTTTGTATAATTAAAACACAGATCAGGAGAAGCCCGTTCAAAGCCTGGAATCCGTTACATGGAAGCAGCTCCAGGGTCCCGGGTTCGAGTCAGACCTTGGTGCTGCCTGTGTGATAGTTGCACACTCTCTTGACTGTGTGGGTTTCCTTGCACATCCCAAAGAGATGTCAGTAAGTTAATTGGGGATGTTAAATTGTCCCACAGCGTTGGTGACTGGTGAAAAGAATCAAAGGGGAATTGATGTGCATGTGAGAGAGAGGTTTGCAGGGAAATAAAGAAGGGGAATGGCAGTGATGAGATTTTTCCCCCTGAATCTTCTGGGCCTAATAGCCAGCTGTGATGCGATAAGATTCTAAAGCCCCACTGGCCTCAAGCCCATTTTAATGTCAGTCAAACATATTTTAACACCTAGCCCTCTACCTTTGCCCCATCTCACTCATTGTAGGTTGACCTCATTAATCCTTGCTTTGAAGCAAAATGAACAATTGACCTAGCATCAGTGAACAGCCTTTGAAAATCTTCTATCTTCTATCTAACTAGATTGAGAACCCACTGTTATTAGCTAATCCTTTTGGGGGTGGCAAGGTGGTGCAGCGGTAGAGTTACTGCCTTCCTGCGCCAGAGACCCAGGTTTGATCCTAATCACAGGTGCTGTCTGTACGGAATTTGTACGTTCTCCCTGTGGAATGCTTTGGCTTTTCTCCGGGTGGCTTTTCTCCGGGTGCTCCAATTTCCTCCCACATTCACAGATGTACAGGTTTGTAGGTTAATTGGCTTTGGTAATATTGTAAATTATCCCTAGTTTGTAGGACAGTGTAGGCGGGCCGAAAGGCCTGTTTCCACTCTGTATCTCTAAATTAAACTAAACGAACTTACTGTAAAGTGCCTTACAATCCCATTTGTTGTGATACTCAAACCAGCATGTTGAATGTAGATTCAATTCTAATTCAGTTAGAACATCAACCCAGTTGAAAATATAAAATTATGTGGAATTATGGGTTCCAGGAAACAATACGAGTACAGCTTTTTATGCACATTTGATAAATAGATGTTGATTACTTACTTCAGTATTGGAAGTGTAAGTGTATGCATCTATGTTATAAATGCAGAATAATTTGCAAATGTGCCTAATTCTATTTTGGTAACGGGTATTACCAACAGAATTTGACACCACTGTTTATTTTCCCTTTCATTCTGTTGATGTTTTGTGCGGCTTATTGTTTTCATTCTCCCTGTACAGTTCCGCGATCCTTGGGCATGAATGTGTTTGTGACGATTGAGGGCCCCACGGTAATGTGCAAGCTGCCGATAGCTCCCCTGATCACCGGCTCCCACCCCACGGACAACAAAGGGTAGGAAAACACTGGTGCATGGGGACCACGGGATGAAACGTAAACCATTCTTAATAAACACGCAAACGATTGTTCAAC
This sequence comes from Raja brachyura, assembly GCA_963514005.1. The sequence continues at coordinate 5,725,721 of OY740812.1, read as the reverse complement.
CACATATTCCCACAGCTGGCTGCCTAGTGAATGGCAATGGTCCCAGAGCAGCCTGATAATGAGCACGCACGTCATCCATGTGACGTCTATACACGGGTTGTGTAAATATACCTTGGATGCAAATTCAAAGTCCAGCCTTGGTGCTGGAGGAGGGATTTTCGCTTCACCTGGCTCCAGAGCCGGACTCTGACTTGACTTTGGCTTTTGACTGAAGAGAGACAAAGAGCTGGAGTAGCTCAACGGGTCAGGCAGCGTCTCTGGAGACAAGGAATGGGTGACGCTTCGGGTCGATACCCTTCTTCTGACTGAGAGTCAGGGGAGAGGGAAACGAGAGGCTTGCAAGTTAAATAGAACAAATGAATAAAAGATATGCGAAAAGCAATGAAGATCAAGAAAAGGTGGAGCACCCACCAGTCCATTGTTGGCTGTGGGGTAGGTCATAACGAGTTAATTAAACAGTGAAACTCAACAGGATGACAGTGGAACAAGTATAATGACTAGATATGGGGAAGGAACGGAGAGAGAGGGGATGCAAGGGTTACTTGAAGTTAGAGAAATCAATATTCATACTGCTGGGTTGTAAGCTGCCCAACTATCTGGTCTCTGCAGGTTTAGTATTGGCACATAGCCAAAGCACATTTAAATTATCATTATGTTTATGGTGTAATGGCTGCTTCTGAGGTTATATTCTTTCAGCTTTCTAAAGGACTGTAAGCAGTTCATATTTCAGCACTGATCCTTGGCCAACCCACTAGTTATAACCCACTTGCTAACTGAAGAGAATAGAATAACGCAGTCAATCTGATGAAGGGTCCCTAACTGAAGAGAATAGAATAACACAGTCAATCTGATGAAGCATCTCTGGAGAAAAGGAATAGGTGACATTCCGGATTGAACCCCGTTTAGTTTATTATTATTATCATCACATGTACTGAGGTACAGTGAAAAGCTTTTCTTCCTATGCCTTGCCTATTCGGTGCCTGTCTGAATGTCTTTTAAAAGTAATGGTTGCATCAAATTCCACCACTCCTCTAGCAGAAAGTTCAAGATATAAACCACAGGAAGACAAAAATGCTGGAGAAACTCAGCGGAGAGAAGGATTGGGCGACTTCAGTCTGAAGAAGAGTCTCGACCTGAAACATTGCCCATTCCTTCTCTCCAGAGATGCTGCCTCACCTGCTGAGTTAGTCCAGCATTTTGTGTCTACCTTCAATTTAAACCAGCATCTGCAGTTCTTTCTTACACATTCTTACTTGTGTTCGCAAATAGAAAATTAAATGGCAATGCTAATGTCCAATAGCACCAATCTGAACCACCAAAGTAGTCTCACTTTGACTCTTATTTGAAAGTAAGTTCTCCACCATTGTGTACCCTCACATAAACCTAGAATGTCTATCCAAATCCACATTAAGCTTCAACCTGCAATCTTCTGATTTAAGAGGCAGCATTGATGCCAACTGAATCAAAATTGATGCTATGTTGGAAGAATTTTGGTTGATTAATTATGGATGTCATGTAATGAATATATTAGCCTTAACATTTTGCCTTTGATGTGGTATTTTCTGTAATGTGTTATTGATTGGTTCAAACAGCTTTTGATAATACTAAAGATTACAGCCTCAAAAATGCTGCGTGCATCTAATTTGATGCCTTGGCTGACTGGTGTCTGTACAGTAATCCAACCTTCTCTCTCTTCCAGCACGCCTTCCTTCTCTTCTGTGACTAATGCCAATAGTGTGGACCTCCCAGCCAGTTTCTTCCTAAAGTTTCCGCGGCCAATACCTGTGTCAGCTTTTTGCATTCAGAAACTTCAGAACTTCTTAGGTTAGTTTGCAGCCAAAATAAAATTAATGCGCGGCACCACTAACGTGAAAGAAGAACCAAAGGGGATGTGTTCAGTGGTCCCCTGTTAAACCAGTAATTGATGCAGTGCTCCAGAATCCCAGGTAGATCAAAATGCTGGAGGAACTCAGCAGGTGAGGCAGCATCACCCAAGCCTGCTTTCATGAAAATTGGGTGGATTATTCAAGGGTTGATTAGGAATAAGCAATGTAATGCTGGCTGCTGAGTTAGTGTTACTCATATCTGAAAGATGAATGAATAAAACAATTGAACAACTTCAGCATCATAATTATGATGAATTATGAAATTCTCATCATCTGCCTGAGAAGAGCATTATCAATTGAAATTCATTACTAAGCTAAATAATTATATATCCAGAGAATTGTTGCAGGTGTGCTTAAAGGAGGAGGAGAAGACGGGGGGGGGGGGGGGGGGGGATTCAAGTTGTCTAAGTTTCAGCATGTTGCCTAAAAGTTCTTATAAGCAACAGTTCCCTGAGGATGCAAGACTGCCTTTGTGAGAAACACCGGGAGCGACAGAAGATCTTGAGGTTAGCCCCCTGCTCTCTCTATGGCCTTGCTGTGTCAGTTCATCTTGGCTTTAGACCAATTTAACATAAGAGTCAGGGAGTCGTGCAGCTTTGTAGGACTTTAGTTTGGCCGTAATTTGCGTATTGCGTGCCGTTCTGGTCGCCCCATTACAGGAAGCACCTGGTGGCTTTGGAAAGGTGCAGAGGATGTTTACCAGGATGGTGGGTACACAAAATGCTGGGGAAACTCAGCGGGTGCAGCAGCATCTAAGGAGCGAAGGAGATTAAACATTGAATTTTCTCAATTCTGTTAACCCTTGCTGTCTCCTCCCCTTCCCACCTCTCCCTCAGCCCTCGGGCCCTGGCATTCCTTCTCTCTCTATCTCTCCCCCACCCAAGGCGCACTAACTTTTCATTTTCACACTACAAACAGCTTACAATGGCCTGTTTCCTTTATCATCGATACTTTTTTCCTTATCTTTCATTCATTGTTCTTTATCTCTCCACATCACCGTCTATATCTCTCGTTTCCCTGATCCCTAACCAATCTGAAGAAGGGTCTCGACCTGAAACGTTAAAAAAGCCTATCTCCTTCGCTCCTTAGATGCTGCTGCACCCGCTGAGTTTCTCCAGCCTTTTGTGTACCCTCGATTCTCCAGCATCTGCAGTTCCTTCTTTAACACTTTACCAGGATGGTGCCTGGATTGAGAAGTATTAGATACAGCAAGATGTTGGACAGACTCGGATTGTTTTGCCTAGAAAGCTGGGGGTGCAAGGGAGACCTGACAGAAGTGCATAACATTATGAGGGACATAGATAGGGTAGACAGTCAGAACCGTTTTCCAGGATGGAAAAGTCAAATACTAGGTTGCATAGCTTTAAGGTGAGAGGGGCAGTGAGATGAGATGTGTGAGGCATGTTTTTTCCACACAACGTGGTGAGTGCCTGCAGCGTGCTGCCTGGGGTTGTGGCTGAGGCAGATACAATAGTGACATTTAAGAGAAATCTGGCTAGGCATATATATATATATATAGAGGGACATGGATTATGTGCAGGTAGAGTTGGTCTTGCACCCTGTTCAGGTCCAGCATAATGGACCGAAAGGCCTGCTCTTGTGCTGTTCCGTTCTATGTCCTAATTGACCTCGGTATGCATTCTTCAAGTTAGTGTGAATTAAAAAAGGGGTGAACTTGCTTGGAATCTCTGTTCAAAGATAGGAAGCAGCAATTGTATGAGGACAGAATCAGGCTTGCCTGTAATTATGCTGCAGGCTTCTCCCCATTGCCTCCAGCTGCCACTTTCCCTTATATACCTCCGTATGGTCACCTCCAGGCAAGGCCGTCTTAATGCATGGGTACGCGGGGCAGTTGCCCGGGCACCACGAGCATAGGGGCCCCATGCTAATCTATGTACGTTGTGTCTTGCTGTCAATGAATAAATACTGTACTGTACTAAACTATAAATATTTGTTATTGGAAAATGCATATTTAGCATGTGTTTTACTAAAGATAAACTATATTAATGTTAATTTTTATGATGACAAGTGGACATTGGCATTCGCCTGTGATTTAGTATCACGGTCATCTCTGCAACCACACGTGCATGTATGTGTACATATCTAACTGGAAATCCTGGAAAGGGGAACCCATCATATTTATCGGCAACATTTGTGAGGAATTTATTGAATTAATGGGACAACATGTTCTTTGTGGTATTCTTGAAGAAATAAAAGAGTCAACGTATTATTCAATAAGTGTGGATTCCACTCCAGACATCTCACGCACTGATCAACTGACATTTACTGTCCGGTACATTCGAGGATGCGAGCCTGTGGAACGTTTCATTAAGTTCATCCCCATTCTTTTCCCATGGAGCAAAGAATCTAGCAGGCACTGTTGTTGATTTCCTTAATGAGAACAAAATTCCACTATCAAACTGCCGTGGTCAGTCGTATGATGATGCCTCAAATATATCTGGACACTATACTGGATTGCAAGAATGAGTTTGCCATCTATGTCCCCTGTGCTGCACACAGCCTGAACTTGTTGTCTACAGACTGTAAAATTCTTTGACTTTGTTCAGGGTGTGTGTTCCTTTTTCTCTGCTTCTACACATCAATGGAACATTCTGGCATCATCTTTTGGAGAAAGATGTTGTGGTCAAGCGTCTGTTTGACACGAGATGGTCGTCACATTTTGATGCTGTTCATGCTCTATATGGGGGTTTGGAGAAAATGAAACATGCACTGGATTCTGACACTGAACAGGAAGTGAACACAGGGCGAGAGGCAGAAGGATTGAGCGAGAAAATGGGGAACCTGGAAACGATCTTTCTCACAACTCTTTGGAATGACATTCTTGAAAGAGTGAACAAAACACGTAAGGTCCTGCAGTCAGAGGATGTGAACCTGCTTGTTGCCATGAATCTTCTTCAGTCTCTGAAAACCTATCTGCAGGAAATCAGAGACGAATTTAGTGAATACGAATTGAAAGCCAGGAGTAGGTGTCCAGCTTCAGATTATAGCGATGTGAAAAAACGGGAACGAAACCGAAATGTGTAGGTCGGGGCCCCAGTGCACTGCTTTGCCCGGGGGCCTATAATGCTGTTAAGGCAGCCCTGCCTCCAGGTGTAAGTGAACAGGAGCTCAGGCGGCAAAGTGGGGCAAATTTGAACCTATCGAAGTATAAAAATGAATTTTGAGAGAGCAGACTGGGTGTTCTTAACATCAAAGCTAATATCCTTATCAAAGCCCAAATATTTAAACACGGTCTGTGTTTGGAAACAATTTTAACTCTATTTCAGAAATATACTTCAAGCAATCAGTACCATTCTGTTAAAGTTTAAATAAGTGCATCTATGCCATCTAGTAGTGAAGGTTGGTATTACAAGAAAAAAGTGGTATTCAATTCTCGTGCGCCCGAAAGGCAAATTTGGATGAGACTAAAATAAAGTGTTAAGTATGAGTATTTACTATAACATATTGTTCAAGTTTTACATTGAATTTTATAGTACCTTGCAGATCTGAAGTCACTTTAGTCATCACTCCTATTATATATAATAAATGATCTGACAGAGCAGTACCATTTAGTGTAGACAAAAATGCTGGAGAAACTCAGCGGGTGAGGCAGCATAGATTTTGCAGTTCTACCTTCGATTTTGTCTACCTTCGATTTTGCAGTTCTTTCTTAAACAGTACCATTTAGTGTTTATTTTTACTCTATCTGGTTGTGGGATTTTCATGATCTTACTGGTATATTTTTTCTTGGACAGGTATCCCCCTCTTTGATCCTCCAACCACTCTAGTTCCACTCTATGAATTGATTACACAATTTGTACTTTCTGGAAAGGACGGCAGTGCTTCAACTTTGAAACACAACATGCGGTTTTATGCTGTGAGTAACATTAATATTCATTCATTTGTTTGTTTGCAACATTGCTGATTTATCAATTAACTAATTAGACTTGGCTGAAAACATATTCCACATCAACCATCAAGACCTGTCTCAATCTAGCCTACGGCAGAAGGAGGGGGAGTTGTACAGTTTGATAGCCACAGGGAAAAAGGATCTCTTGTGGCGTTATGTGCCTGGGTCTCGAACCGGAAGGACAACTTTATTTACACAAAGGTTGGTAGGTATATGGAATGAACTTCTGGTGAGGTAGTTGAGACAGGTAGTATCACAACGTTTAAGAAACATTTGGACAGGTACATGGATAGGTTTGGTTTAAAGGGATGTGGGCCAAACGCAGGTAGATGGAACTAGTGTAAAATGGGGCATGTTGGTCGGTGTGGGCACGTTGAGCCGAAGAGCCTGTTTAATACATGACTCTATGATAGATTCATTTAACTCACTCATGCTCTTCATACTTGAGCAGAAGTAAGCGAAAGAGGGAGAAATGAAGACCCACCTGCATCTTGACATGTTCCCTCCTCCATTTCAAAGGATGGTGAATGTATGGTATTAAATGTGTAATATCTTGATTACGTCATCATTTTTCCCCCAGTCTTTGCCAGGCCAACAGCATTGCTATTTTTTGAACAAGGATGCCCCAATCCACGATGGGAGATGTTTGCAAGGTGCACTGCTTCATAAAATCCCTTTCAGGCACCCAGGCCAAGTGCCTCGGGTTCTGGAATTTCTCCGACACCAAGTGGCGTACAACATTCTAATTGGGAGTTGTGTGAAGAGGACTGTGCTGAAGGAAGGTAATAGAACCTTTACTCCACTTTACTCACTGAGTCCGCGCCGACCAGCGATTCCCGCACACTGACACTATCCTACACACTATGGACAATTTACACTTTTTACCAAAGCCAATGAACCTACAAACCTGCACTTCTTTGGAGCTTGGAAGGAAACCTGAGCACTCGCAGAAAACCCACGTGGTCACAGGCAGAACGTACAAACTCTGTACAGACAGCACCCATAGTCATGATCGAACCTGGATCTATTGCGCTGTGAGGCAGCAGCTCTACCGCTGCTCCACTGTGCCGCCCTACCTGATGGTACTTGATCGACTATTATCTTTTATTCCATATTTCTAACAACTGCAGTGTTTTATATCTTACAATTCCAGTAATGTTTACTTTTCTTTCTGGTCTCATCCATCTCCTATTTATACAAAAGATAGACACAAAAGGCTGGAGTAACTCAGCTGGACAGTTACTCCGGCATTTTGTGTCCCTCTTTGGTGTAAACTAGCGTCTGCAGTTCCTTCTTACACATTCCTATTTATACCGACCCCAGACAGATTAGCTGTGGTTTAAAAAACACTCACCTCGTACTGTCTCAGCAACACCACCTCCACATGTGTGTTTCGGTCTCCTTTGGACTTAACCTTCTCACAAACGTCTCCTTTTGTTTCTTCTGCCCCCCCTTGTACTCTGCAATTTAAAACACGTTTGCTTTAGAAATATTCCCAGCTCATCAACCTGGAACTTGAGCATTTGCCTGACCTACTGAAAATTTGGAGCATTTTCGGATCTTTATCATCTCAAGTCTTTTGCTTTTCAGTTAAAAGAATTATATCCTCTTTGAAATGTTTTGATGCAGAGATGTTAATAAGTGTGGGAGCCGACTGCAAGGACTATTAAAAGGACCAAAGAGATTCTGGCTGTGAATACATTTAATGTAAAGAGGAAATGAGAAATTGGTTAGGTTGTAGTTGCAGTATTATAGTCATTTCTGTAGGATAGAATATTGAAAGAATATAGTGGTTATTGTTAAAAGATGGAACTAACACAAAAGGGTTGAAAAATTAACGTGTTCTGGAACTTAGGAAGAATCATCAGTCTTTTTACCATAATTGATATTGCTGTCAATCTTAGTGAGACCAATTGCATTGCTACTTTAAATAAGGATGTGCCGATTTAAATATCACTAATTAAAAAAAAAAAATCTCTTCGTTTAAGCTCCCATTTTGTTAATCTTTCCACAGCAGTGTTGTTATCATTGCATTGTGAATCATGTGTTTGCAGATTTACCTGGCCGTCTGCAGTTTGAGGTGTGCCCACTGACCAACACCAGCTTCAGCCTCTCCTTCCAGCACCCAGTCAATGACTCTCTCGTGTGCGGTATGCTACTTTATCAACTCAAAAACTGACTAGTATTTTACTATGCAATCCCATTTACAGAAAATTATGTAACTACATGCACAATAGTAAAAGGTCCGCTCTTCGAGTCATAAAGTCTAGGCATCACGAAAACAGGCCCTTCTGGGTACTCACATTAATTACCCACACTGGGTAATTAATGCGTTCAACAATAGGGCCACAGCACAGGCATAGAGAGTTGTACTATAGTTAAAAGCTCTGCAAATGGAGACCATTTGACAGTTGTCTGTGCTGCTTCCTCGATTGAACAATTCAGCCAACTTCCTCCTCAAATCTTCCTCAAATCGTAGCCCTGCAGGTTATTTCTCCAGGTGCATCTCATATTTGCTCCCAACAGCCTTTCGGGCTGCTTTATCAGTGTTAATTTTCTGCGTTTGGAAAAAAAATCTCCTTGTTTCCCACTAGTTTAGAGATGCAGCATGGAAACTGTAGTTCACCAAGTACACCTGACCATTGCTCACCCATTCGCACTGGTTCTATGTTACCCCAATTTCTCATCCACTCACTACACACTCGGGGCAATTTAATTAACTGCAAACCTGCACGACTTTGAGATGTGGGAGGAAACTGGAGCAACCGGATGAAGCCCACTTGGTCATAAGGGAGAACATGGACACGTACTGCACCTGAGGTCCGGATCAAATCTGGGTCTCTGGCGCTATGAGGCAGCAGCTCTACAAGCTGCTCCACTGTGTCACCAATGGTTCTTCAGATTGTTACTGTTGGAGAATGGCTACCTTGATCCAAGAACCCCTTGGCCTGCAGTACCGTTGTGCTTTGCCCATTTCTACAATTTTGAAATTACCTTTGGCTCCGGGTATGGTAAAACTATGATAATCAGCTTAAGGTATCATTGAAATATTTGCAAGCTTTACCTTTATTGTAAATAATTGTTCTTCTGTTTTGAATGCTCCTAAAAATCAGAATCCACGCGTTGCCATGTTCTTCGGGCTAGCTTCTATTCTCGTGTTTAATTCTGTTCACTGCTGTTTATTTTGCCAGTTGTGATGGATGTATTGGATTCCAGGCAAGTGTGCTGCAAGCTCTATAAAGGACTTTCTGATGCCCTCATCTGTACTGACGACTTCATTACCAGAGTGGTGCAGCGGTAAGGGTTTTCTCTGTACCTTGTTCCCTCCCGACAAAGGTGTAGCGGAGGATCATGAAGGGGGTGTCGTAGATGAGGTCTATCGATATACAATCACTTAAGTAATTAAACACCAATTTTTGAGGTAGCACTCTGATATTTATACCATGCCTAGCATTCTTCAGCTATCTGGCAGGAGAAGAGATTGCTAGTTTAGGGCGGACACAGAGACTGTAAGATCCTTTTTTGGAGCACATCATCCAAGGCTCAAGAATATTCACTGAGGTAGGGATAAAAACAACAAAGTACGAGCGTTACTCAGTTGGCCAAGCCACATGTGTGGTGGGAAATGGACAGACAACGTTTCGGGTCGGACTTTGACGAAAGGTCCCAACCCAAATTATTGTCTATTTACCTCCATAGATGCCGCCTGATCTGCTGAGTTCCTTCAGCACTTTGTTTTGTTGCTCAAAATTCCAGAATCTGCAGTCTCTTGTCTCCTATTTAGATAGGCGATCCTGTCCTAATTTCTAAGACGTGCGCACCTTGTATTCTGGAAGGCATGGGGTTCAACTCCGTGGCCTTCCCAAAGATTGACTGCCGTTGTGCGGTGCTCCACAGATGCCAGTACCAATTCAATGATACCCTGGCAAGTAAAGTTACAAAGTGCTGGAGTAACTCGGAATGTTCAGGCAGCATCTCTGGAGAGTATGGATAGGTGAATTTTCACGTCGGGTAGGAAGAACCTGATCCGAAATATCGACTATCCATGTTCTCCATAGGTGTTGCTTGACCCGCTGAGTTATTCCAGCATTTTGTGTCTTTTTTGCAAACCAGCATCTGCAGTTCCTTGTATCTACTGATACCCGGACAAGTTATAGCTTCAGATATGAAAATCAGTGGGGAGTAAAACTAATCGTCTGAACTACTTCATTCCCAATGTTTTGACACCCAAGAAGTTTAAAAATAGAGGAACTACTTAGCTACTTTTAATAGTATTATGTGTATGAGATTAGACGATGCATTGAAGATCAAACACAGCTAAGCACTCTCCCATGAGGTGGGAGTGTGATAAAGGCAAGTCTAGAACACAACTATAAGTCTGTAACTGTAGAACAAGAAAGCTTTTGTCAGGATGTTGGGATAAAGAGCCCTTTAACACTTCAAAATAGGGATATTCTGAGCATTATAAAAAAATTGTTGGATGCTGCATGGGCTAGCTTTCAGAGTTGAATACTTGTTTGTAGTTATCTAGTTTGGTTTATTATTGTCACATGTACAGAGATACAGTGAAATGCTTGTTCTGCATGCTATCCAGTCAAATCATGCTATACATGAGTATACAAGAGGAGTTGAGTACAGGAGCAAAGAGGTCCTTCTGCAGTTGTACAGGGCCCTGTGAGACCACACCTGGAATATTGTGTGCAGTTTTGGTCTCCAAATTTGAGGAAGGACATTCTTGCTAATGAGGGAATGCAGCGTAGGTTAATTCCCTGGATGACGGGACTGTCATATGTTGAAATAATGGAGCCACTGGAATTTAGAAGGATGAGAAGGGATCTTATTGAAACATCTAAGATTATTAAGGGATTGGACATATTAGAGGCAGGAAACATGTTCCCGATGTGGCTTTGGTGTTGCAAGTGCCGCCTCAAAGTGGCGTTCCTCATGAAGTTCAGTTTTATTGAATTGGTTCAGTTTAGTTTATTGTCCCGTGAACCGAGGTATGGCGGAAAGCTTTTTGTTTTGCTTGAATTTGTTTCTGTGGCACAGTTTTGACAGCAGTGCGGGTGAATGTGAGTAATTGCCACTGGTGCCCTGTGTCTTGCAGATGTATGTCCATCCCAGTGACGATGCGGGCGATCCGTCGCAAGGCAGAGACCATCCAAGCGGACACCCCAGCTCTGCCCCTCATTGCCGAGACAGTGGAGGACATGCTGAAGAGGAACCCCCCTCCACCCAGCAGCCCCGGCTACAGCACACAGCTGGGCAACAACCCACCCAGCGACACCACCACTACGCCAACCAGCACCTTTCCTGGGCCCATCTCCACCATCTTCAGCATGCAGGGCATGAAGGAAAGGCACGAATCGGGACACGGGGAAGACTCCTTTAAAGTGAACCAGAACCCGATCCTGACCAGCTTGTTGCAAATTACAGGGAGTGTTGGTTCATCCATTGGGTCAAGCCCCACGCCCCCTGGTCACACGCCTCCGCTGGTTTCTTCCCCTGCGAGTAATACCAAAAACCACCCCATGCTGATGAACCTGCTCAAGGACAACCCCAGCCAAGATTTTTCCACGCTTTACAGCAGCAGCCCTTTGGAGAGGCAGAATTCCTCTTCCAGCTCCCCACGAATCGATGTGGCTTCGGGCAGCACCAAACAGAAGAAGAAGAGGACGCGGTCTCAGACGGATAAACCCAAGCAACCTCAGACCGAGGAGGACTTCCAGAGAGAGCTCATCTCCATGGACTTCGACGCTCCTAACAGCGTCTTTGATGTCAACATGCCCGGGGATACTTTGGACACCCCGCACATCACCCCTGCCCCCAGTCAGTGCAACACTCCTACAACGTACCCGGGCACTGTTGCGCACTCGCAGCAGTCCACCATGCAGAGGATGGCACGCCTCTCTAGCACGGACAGTATTGGAGCTGACGTCACAGAGATCCTGTCCGACATAGCGGAGCAAACGAAGCTGGCCACCCCCGCCGACAATTGCCCGTCCGTCGGTACCCCTGTCCGTGATTCCGTGAATTCATCCCATGCCGCTGTGAACAGCACTTTTGATGCAGACGTTTTTCAGGCTGGAAGCAACGAGAACACATACACCGACCCTGCAGACCTAATAGCAGATGCCACCGCCACTCCCACCAGTGACTCCTCCAACCAGTTTTTTCCCGATGGAGTAGATTTTCTATTGGAAAATCAAAGCGGGAACAATTTTGTGAGTGGATACTTTGACGAGAGCAGCCAGGGTGGCGATATGGATGACATGAAGGGTTTCCCCCCACCGGCGTCTGCCTCGATGAACGTGCAGGCGATGGGTGGTGACAGCGGGGAGCGCTGCAAAGGGAGCAGCCACGCGGACATGGTGGATTTTAGTATGTTTACCAACAGCAACAAGTCGCTGGGGCCGCCCGACGGGATGGAACACGCTGGGAATCAAAGCCCCTTGTTGAGCACCGTGGAGGTTGCAAAAGTGGACAAGTCTCAAAAGCAGCGATCTGCCAAGGAAGGAAATGGCAGCGGGAGCAACAGCTTATCGGGGATGACCAACGACAGTAAACCCGGCAAGCGCACCCGGACTCCGTCGAGCGATGGCAAAAACAAGGAAAAGCCTCCGAAACGCAAGAAAACGGACTCGGAAAGCAAGTCTCCGTCTCACAGCGTGTCTAGTAGGCCTTTCACACCACCTGCCAGCACCACCGGTTCCAAATCCCCTGGCAGCTCTGGGAGGTCACAGACTCCACCCAGTGTGGCCACCCCTCCAATCCCGAAAATTACAATTCAGATCCGCAAGGAGATGGTCGGCAAATCGTCCTTGCACAGTCAGTTTGGCTCGGGCCCTTCGTCCAGCAGCAAAAGTCACCACTCTCATTCCTCCAATTCCTCGTCCGGCAAATTGAAAAGCAACAAGTCGGAGAGTTCTTCCAGTTCCAAAATGAGCAGCGGCAGCCTGTATCCAGGGCAAGGCAGCGGCAGTTCCAGTCAGTCCAAGAGCTCGTCTCAGTCCATGGGAAAACCCAGCTCCTCTCCAGTCACCAAGCACGGTTTGACCAGCAGTGGCAGCTTGTCCAGCAACAGCAGCAGCAAAATGAAGCCCCAGGTCAAGTCGTCCTCGTCTCTTGCTAATCCATCCGGAGGAAAGCCCAGCGTCTCTCCCTCCCACTCCAGACCGTCAGGCAACTCTGAGAAGCTTTCATCGCCACTGAAGCCCATTCCAGGAACTCCGCCAATGAAAGCCAAGTCTCCAGTCAGCTCGGGCTCAGGAAGCTCTCACATGTCTGGGTCTAGCTCCAGCTCAAGCATGAAGCAGTCTTCTGGCATGACATCCTCCAGTTCCTTGAACCAGAAGCCTCCAGCTTCCTCTTCCTCTTCCTCCTCCTCCTCCTCTGCTTCCTCAATGTCTTCATCTCAAAACGCTCACGGAAATCTAATCAAAGGGAAGTCTCCCAGTCGGACCAAGAAGCCGTCTTTGACGGCAGTGATTGATAAGTTGAAACATGGCGTGGGTGGTGTGGGTGGTTCTAACGCTGACGACTCTGCAGACGGTCAAATGGCGGCTGCGGCAGCAGCAGCAATGGCATCTGCTCATGGCGTCCCGTCCAAGCACAGTGTGTCGCCGGCTGATTATCAGGGAAAGCGGGAGAAAGGTGACAAAGAAAGCAAATCTAAGGTCTCTGTCTCGGGGAGTTCGGGCGACAGTGGGAAGAAATCCTCCGACTCCAAGAACGGCGGGGGAACGGGCGTGGCAAAGATTATCATCAGCAAGCACGACGGTGGTTCTCCGAGCATCAAGGCCAAGGTGACCTTGCAGAAGCCAAGTGATGGCAGCGGCGATGGTTTAAGACCGCAGATCACTGGAGCAAAAAACTATGGGTCGCCTCTGTTCAGCGGGTCAACGCCAAAACACGAACGTTGTTCCCCGAGCTACAGCAAGTCACCCGCCTACACCCCTCAAGGTGGCGATAGTGGCAGCGAGTCCGGCTCGTCCTTCGCCGAGAAGTCCCACCAGAACAGTCCAAGCTCGGACGACGATGTCCGGCCACTCCCTGAGTATAGTTTGGAGAAGCATAAAAAGCACAAAAAGGAGAAGAAGAAAGGGAAGGACAAGGATCGCGATCGGGACCGAGACAGGGAGAAGAAAAAATCTCACTCTAGCATTAAAGCAGAGAGTTGGTCAAAGTCTCCTATATCAACTGACCAATCCTTATCTATGGCAGGGAGCACATCCATGAACTCCGAGAGGTCATCTCGCCCCAGCCCGGCATTTTTGATTGGCGATGATGATGAACTCATGAACGTTGCTCTGATTGGTAATTAAAATGAAGTGCTTTGTTCATAAACCATGAGAGTCTGTCAACAGTACTATGATCACATTTTGTTCCTAAGTGTGAGGTTCTTGGCTTTATCTCCAATCTTGGCAGATGCCTCATTCGCACACAAAAGGTTTTTAAAGTTACCAATTATTTGTAATGTCAACAACCAATTCTCAAACAGTGTACATAAAATGAAACAATTTTCTGTACATCTTTGAGTGGGGTGGGGGGGGGGGGGGGGGGGCTTTGTCAAGTTTTACACAAACTTCCTTAGTCTTCCTTTTCAGAAGGGGACTAGATTGAAATTAAGCCAATGAAGGTCCTTTGACCAAGGATTGGTTTGGTTTTCTTCAGCAGGGCTTAAAACCTCCTGAACCTGGCTCCATCTTATTTGTGTTTGCCTCCCACATGTGAATGCTCATTTTTTTATTGACGCAAAGCTATTTTAAAGTCAGAAGAGGTTGCTCCATTGTGTGTTAAAGCCGTTCATATTTTTTTTCTAAAAAAACAAAATGGCCTGAGTGTTTAATCTTCTTGACTCCCAACCCTGGTGCAAGAGATAGATTTTATTTAACTATTAGTTAGGTCCAGATTGTTTTACATAAAACCTAATATGCTTTTAATGTGCTTTATTTTTAACTATTTATTAATCTCTTAATTTCAGAATTGAAATAATTTTAATGGCTTCTAAAGCTTTGTTAAATCATTTTAATGTCAAATGTGTATATTGCTTTAAATGCACAGTTTGCAGTACAATGCTGATTTTTCTCTTGATTATTCTTCCAAAGAGCCAGAATGCATTTGTATGATTATTTTGCGTTGACATTTTAAAGCTGATGGTTCTGCTTGTTTGGAGAATGTTTCTATCATTTTTCTCCAGCCTTCTGCCTCAATTGAACGTTTGGGAATGCGTATTACAGATTCCAACACCCACTTTGTCTCAGTTTCACGACCTGATTTGGACGATGGTGTTTACATTTAAACCACACGTGTAAACTGAAGGCAACCCAGCCATTGTACTGGCCAAACTTCCCAATAGTTCTTCCTGATGCTTATTTTGCTTGCCATCATTTTGTCCTCCGTGTAGCCATTGAATCCATAAGTAAAGGTTTCCCTATTCTGCATTGAATGAAGCTCCCGGCAGTTCACCAGTTACTTACGTGTTGGCATGGTTTCATAAAAGCGGAAGCAAAAACCTATTAGATACCTGATAAAACCCCGAACCCAAAGGCAATAACTTTTTGTACCTTCCAAGAATGAAGGCAAATTGATACCCAAGTGGAAAGTGCATAATTGCAGAAAGATTATATGAGTTCTCGTCCATTTGAAGAGCCAGGTTGAAAGAATCCCCATTTATGATATTTATTGGAAGAGCAAAGCATCTTTAAACAAATTAAATCACCCACACAATAAGATGGTTTAAATATTAGTCCAATTGGCCTTCTGCCAGAACAATAATTAACTGGATGGAGATATCAGTTAGAAACCATATTGTTGAGCCATGAGACTACTTTCAATGCCCTGCAGAAATCTTTTCTTGATAGCAGATTCCAATAATAGCTGAGATCTCTCTTACGTGGCACGTGAAACAATTAAAAGGACTCGAGTGCATCCCACTTCCCATCCACATGAAAGGAAATGTTGGACCCCTCAATAATACTCTTAGGATCCCACCAAATTATAAAATGGCTCGGGTCTTAACAGTAGTTCAGATATTGCAGGGTCTCATGTCGTCATCCAGTGTGGTCAAATAAATCAGTCATTGGATTTGCCAAATAGATATTCACCGGAATTTTTCTCATTTGGTTAATGTTTTTTTATTCGTGATAGCAAATACATAAGCTGTCAGAAGTCAATCAGAATGTGAGGCCATGGGTTGTCCAGAGAAGGCCTTTCCTGCCATTTGGTGAGGTCTAAACTGTGATCAAATTCTTCATCCCAAAAAAATCCACCACTCTATGTACCTTTCGATGCCCAAAAAAGGTATTAGTTTATTATTGTCACTTGTGCGGAGATACAGTGAAAATCTTTTGAGTGCTATTCGGGAAAATCATACTATGCCCAAGTACAATCAAGCGTTACAGAACTACAGACAATAAACAACAACAGACAGAATAAAGACAAAAATAATTACTGCAGAATATGGTGATACAGCTGAGAGAAAGTGCAGATTAGAAAAAGTTCAAGGGCCACAACAAGGTAGGTTAGGAGATGGGGACGACATCCATAGATTGAGAGGTCTGTTCAGTAGTTTGATAGTGGCGGGGACGAAGCTGTTCCCAAATCTGGTGGTACATCCTTTCAAGCTTTTCATCTTCTGCTCAACGAAGGTAGATAGAATAGGGAATGACCTGGGTGTAAGTGGTCCTTAATTATGCTGGCTGCCTTCCCAGGGCAGCGTGCGGTGTAGATAGGGTGGTCATGGTGGGGGGTGGGTGAGGGGGATGAGGCTGGTTTGTTTGATGGACTGGGATGCATTGCAAATTCTTTGCAATTTCTTGCCATCTTGGCCAAGTTGTAATGCATCTGGATAAGATGCTTTCCGTGGTGCATCTGTACAAATCGGTAAGAGATATTGTGGGCTTACCAAATTTCCTTAGTCTTCTGCGGCAGTCGAGGCATAGCCGTTCATTCTTGGCCGTAACACTAGTGACATATTAGTGTGCATTAAAACGTCAGCCACCAGCTTTCAATTTGGGCAGAGTGCCAATTATCTATTATCTTAAGGCAGTTTGTGAAAGATGAACCCTAAGTGTATTTCTTCCCATTTGAATTTGATCTAACTAAAGCTCAAAAGTAAATTTCCTATATTGATAACTTATAGTATCATAGAAATGTACCCTACAGGAAGGGGCCAATTGGCCCACACCTTCAAAAACGAACACCATGGAGCTCAAACCCTCCCAGCTCTCAATCCATTGTCCTCAATAATTACATGTCAAACGCTTATCCAGCTGATTTGTAAATGCAATGATGGTTTCTGCTTTCAGGCTATGAATTCCAAGCTTCTCTTGTTCTTGGGCTGTCTGTTTTTCCCTCCACTCTTTTAATCATTATGTCATTTTAAAAAAAAAATCTATGCCCCCTTTATTGGCTTGCCAGCTGAAGGAAGTAGATAATTTCTGTTCACCCTCGGCCTTTAACAGTTTTATACACTGCCTTTATGCCTCGACACCGGTCCTGGCTGGGAGCCATTGATTCTTACAGGGTAAAGAACCCAGTTTGCTTTGTCTTTGTGCAGCTATTTTCTGTAAGCTGTGGCAGTGGCTGTCAGCAGCTTCGACTATGAAGGGTGTTAGCCCTAAACCCAGTCCTCTAGCCTACAATCTCAGGTTCCAGCAGGTATCATAAGATGGGAATCAGGAGCGCTGGTTGAATTCCCCAGGCCATTGACTCCAATCCCTGTCCTGATAACATCATCTTGCATCAGAGATAATGAATCCACTCCATTTTTCTACTCTGGATGTCGAGATGAGACGTAACTTGGAGACTGCTGCTTTTGAGTGTGATAATTATTGTATAAAGCAAAGATACTTTCCTTATAAAGAAGAACAATTTGTGGGACTTCAATCAGGTGTTATTGGGAAGTATTTTGTTCAAGATTGCCAACTTCAGTTAAATATGCAAGGGTAAAACTACTTTGTTAAATCAATTGAATATGAAGACATTTACATTGGCAGTATTAAGAGTTAAAGCTTATTGAAGAATGTTTCTCAAAATGAAATTGGCTTCTGTCATTAATGACAGCTTATATTAAACCTAACATTTCAAATACACAAGTTTTCATTAGTATTGATTTTGTGGTTCTACAAGTCAGAATTGTTTTCACATTGATTTGTGTAAAAGGCTTGGGTTTAGAAATGGTGTACTTCCGATTGCAGTGTTGAGACCCTCGGTTACTGTTTAGCAACTCTGAAACTTGGTTCAGTGGATACATCGTCAAGATGCTACAGATTTCTCCACCATTATCCTTTTAAGTTGAGTGCTATGATAAATGATAAAAGCAGAACTTTACAGAGGCAGGCTATTTGGCCTGAGTGATTTTGTTTTGCCACTTCCAATCCACACTTTCCCTCTCTCCATACATCCATCGAGTACTATCCAAATTTATTCTGACAGAATATTTATGGACTCTGCCTCAACCTTTGGCAGAAGACTACTAATATTACAAAATCTCTATAAAAGAAAAAAAAGATATTGATCCTTTTGCAGTGACTTCAAATTGGTACAAATCGTTTGGGGGAAAAAAATAGAAAGTGGCCCAAATCTACAAATGGTCCGAAGTTGAGAGAGAAAAGTAGATTGTGACTTGGAGTTGGACAATTTGCTTAAAGTGACTCCACCGCCAACTTTGAAACAATATTTTACTTTCAGACGCTCCCTGCGTGATTTGCAGTCTGGTCCCTTCTGCGACTCATGCATATAAAATGTAAAGTTTGCTTATGAAATTTGGAAATATTCAGACAAGTAGAACTAATTTAAGGTATTGAAATCAAACTACCATTCAAAGGGCAGGAGAAGATCGCAAAGAATTTAAGAAAATGTTAATGCCTTTATTGTGTATTAAATTGTGGATAATTCAGGCAAAGTATTGATGCCTTCTCAATTATCAGTGAATGATAATTATAAAGAATGAAACAAAGCCCCATTTCAGGTAAGATGAAATATATATATATTTGAGGTTGGAATTTTAACATCTGGATGTGACTGTCAATTTTCCCATGGCTTTAATTTAATACTCTGGGTAATTTGCTACAGGATATTATGCCAATCACCTTGAGGACTAAGGTGATCTTGTACAAAGCGAAGCATTATAAATTGGATTGTCACGTGGTCTATTTCTAACCTGTGCTGAGTTTAAATAGTCTAAGCTTGACTTTTCATCCCCAGGTTAGGGGGAGAAGAATTATTTGGGGCCAGTTCACTATTATTGCACAGTATTCTCGGCCATGTTGCAAACAGGTTGATATGGGAGTGTGTAGGATGGAGCTGGTTTACACCGAAGATGGACACAAAATGCTGGAGTAACTCAGTGGGACAGTCAGCATCTTTGAAGAAGGGTCTCAACCCGAAAGGTCACCCATTTCCTCTTTCCAGAGATGCAGCCTGTCCCGCTGAATTACTCCAGAATTTTGTGTCTACCTTTGTTGATATGTGAGTGGATGGATGAAGAGGCGACAGAAAGGATGGTCGGGCAAAAGCTATTCATAAGGTTATAAGTGATAGGAGTAGAATCAGGCCATTTGGCCCATCAAGTCTACTCTGCCATTCAATCATGGCTTATCTATCTCTCCCTCCTAATTCCATTCTCCTGCCATCTTCCCATAACCTTTGACACCTGTATTAATCAAAAATATATCTATCTCTGCCTTAAAAATATCCTCTGACTTGGCCTCTACAGCCTTCTGTGGCAAATAATTCCACAGATTCACCACCCTCTGACTAAAGAAATTTCTCCTCATCTCCTTCCTAAAAGAATGTCCTTTAATTCTGAGGCTGTGAACTCTAGTCCTAGACTCTTCCACTAGTGGAAACATCCTATCCACATTGTGGTATTCAACATGGCCAAAGTCCCAAACATTGGCCTAAATAGTGGTTCATTACTTTGAGGACATCCTTGAAACCATCCCAGCAATCCTTGGTGACAGCAGAAACTAATTTGGAATTTTATTCTCAAAATTATATGTTCAAACCCCCCAGATTAGGGAGACATTTTGAAATGTCCAGTGGATGTTTGAGATGATTGGTTTGCCTGTGTATATAAGCAAAAATCAATATATTTGAAAAATTCCAAATTATTTCTGGAAACATTCATTTTTAAAACAAAAACTATTTTTATACCTATTTTGGCATAAAACCTTGACATTTCTTTGTACAGTGATCTTGCAGTGTATGGGTTAAGGACCCCTGTGTTTTCCTAACGCATTTGTAACTAAGAGAAAATGGTTGACTGTCTCGTGTTCTGTGAAGTAATCTTTGCTTTGCTGTTCTGTCCAGCAGGTAAATGTTGCGAATATCCTCCTTGATTTGTGCCATACATTTTTGCAAAATGTAAATTATTTTCCCAACATTTTCATAATTGAGAATGTTACTTTGCAGAGAAAAATAAACCAATGTTATTGTTCACATTTGGAAATAAACAATTCAGCAGGACGGTGTCTGTGCTTGTTGGAGTTTCCTATTTGCACTGACCTCTTGTGGATGTGGTGATGTTGTGTAACATTGATATTTTCAGTTGCACAGATATTTCATTTAATATAATTAGTGGAAAAACTGGAGGTGAATTGGAACACAGTGTTCTTTCTTTTTTACATATCCAAGTTTGACTGCAGTTCATTCTATTGGAATCAACCTTTCACTGGTTTACTTTAAAGCATGTACAGACTAATGCAGAACATAGAATCATAGAAACATAGAAAATAGGTGCAGGAGTAGGCCATTCGGCCCTTCGAGCCTGCACCGCCATTCAATATGATCATGGCTGATCATCCAACTCAGTATCCTGTACTTGCCTTCTCTCCATAACCCCTGATCCCTTTAGCCACAAGGGCCACATCTACCTCCCATCTTAAATATAGCCAATGAACTGGTCTCAACTACTTTCTGTGGCAGAGATTTCCACGGATTCACCACTCTCCGTGGAAACATTTTTTTTTCTCATCTCGGTCCTAAAAGACTTCCCCCTTGTCCTGAAACTGTGACCCCTTGTTCTGGACTTCCCCAACATCAGGAACAACCTTCCTGAATCTAGCCTGTTCAACCCATTAAGAATTTTGTAAGTTTCTATAAGATCTCCCCTCAATCTTCTAAATTCTAACAAGTCGGTCTTTCTTCATATGAAAGCCCTGCCATCCCAGGATTAGTCTGGTGAACCTTCTCTGTACTCCCTCTATGGCAAGAATGTCTTTCCTCTGATTAGGAGACCAAAACTGTACGCAATACTCCAGGTGTGGCCTCACCAACACCCTGTACAACTGCATAGAACCTCCCTGCTCTTATACTCAAATCCTTTTGCTAACAATGCTAACATACCATTCGCTTTCTTCACTGTCTGCTGCACCTGCATGCCTACTTTCAATGACTGGTGTTCTGTGACACCCATCTCCCCTTTTCCTAATCGGCCACCATTCAGATAATAGGACACCATTCAGCCCATCAGGGCGGCACCTGTTTATGTTGGAGATGACCGTGTGGGGCATCTCCCAAGTGTGAAGGTTGGAGTGTCTAGGTGTTTGGCAAGAGTGCAGACTAGTAGGGAGAATTAAATGGGATTAGTGCAATATTAGTGTAAATGGGTAGTTGACAGTTGACGTGGACTGTGCTGGAGGGCCTGTAACCATGCTATGGCTCAAGTGTTTTTTAGCCCTTCCATCTTTATATATGCGTAATCAGAAGTTGTAAACTAAATACAATAGATTGTCAAATGTTGTGGCATTTTGAATTTATTAAATCAATATGACATCTAGTGTTAATTCCTGTTTAAGTCTACCATTTAGAATGGGAATTGGTAAAAAAACTCCCAACTAACTGGCCTTTTCGTGAGTATAAGTTGGTGAATTTCTACCAGAGATGGTTACTGCATGTATTTTCACATTATGCTTAGACATTTTGCACCCTGAGTTCAGGCATGCATGAAACTTTGGCTTTCTTCTTTGAACCATTGAAAGACATAGCACGGAAACAGGCCTTTCAGCCCGCCAGTCCACGCTAAGCGTCGATCACCCGTTCAAACTAGTTTTATGTTATCCCACTTTTGCAGCCATTCCGGACACGCTAGGGCCAATTTACAGAGGCTAATTAACCTACAAAACAGCACGCCTTTTGGATGTGGCAGGAAACCGGAGCACCTATTACCAAACTTCTGAATTCTCTGGGGTGGAACCCTCTCCAAGACAGACGTGAAGCTCACCGTTTGACCTGTTTTCACAAAATGTTAAATGGTCAGCTAGACATAGATCACAAGACCTACACCAACCCCAAACCAATTAGGAGCAGACTAGGGCATTCGATCCAATTTGTGGTCCCAGCCTCAAAGACAGATGTGTACAGCAATTCGTTCTTTCCACGCACTATTAAAGCATGGAATAATCTCCACCAAGCCACAGTTGCCCAGCCAGATGCAACTAAATTTAAAGTGGCACTTTCTTCCCAATAACCCTCTCTGGCTAAACCCCTCCCTTCACCACCTCCAGTTTAAATTCCAGTTGGAATATTTTGGAGGACCAAGTAACCAAGAACCTGGAGAAATCCCATGCGTTCACGGAGAACGTGCAAAACTCGCGCAGGCAGTGCATGAGGTCGGGGTCTCTGGCGCTGTGAGGCAGCAGCTCTACCCGCTACACCACTGTGCCATTATTCCAAGGAGGCCCTAGTTCCTTGTTCAAAAACCTAAAAACAAAATACAACACCATTCAAAGAAATACTAGCCCTGACTAACATTTACCCCACAAACAGAAACATCAAATTACTTAGATAGACACAAAATGCTGGAGTAAATCAGCGGGTCATCAAATCAGTTGTGTGTTTAATACACACGACAGTACAGTATATAAATGCAAGTTTTTAATTTGTTTTCTACCTCATTAAATAAATCATTCTGTCAACTGTGGCGATGGTCAATAGTAAATCCACAACGAATAACATGGTGGGACATTTTTCTCATACTTCTGAAGAGGCATTGAAGAGAATATTGCCTTGAAAATACTTCTGCGACTGCAACACATTGTAAGCACTTGGAAAGTAATTTGTCCAAATTAGGGCAATTTAGAAATGTTTTTTCTTTACCAATATAAATGGACGGGAATTATTATTGTTCATCTCCAGTCCAGTGCTCTTATTATTCAAAATATAATTATAGATCCTTGTCCCCTTTCATAAAAGGGGAGTTAATATGAATAGACATAACCAATAAATTAAATGTATAGGAATGAACTGCATATGCTGGTTTAAGCCGAAGATAGACACAAAAAGCTGCAGTAACTCAGCATCTCTGGAGAAAAGGAAAATGTGTCGTTTCGGTTCGAGACACTGATATGTATTATTGCTTCCCTGGCCATATCTAAAGGTTAATGTCTAATACCATTTGGGGTAGAATGTGGTGATCAAACTAAAACTGATCCAATAATATTATTTATGCATGGACTGTCCATAACCTGAGTGGTCCACATTGGTGACAGCCCCTTGACATAGAACATAAAGCAGTACAGTGCCAGAACTGGTCCGCCAGCCTACCATGTCTATGCCAACTATGATGCCAGTCAAATGAATTCTATCATGTGTTGGTCTTAATGCATTTGATTGTAAAAAAGTTAAGTGCAGGTTCCAACCATTCGGTTTTAAAAAAAATTGCCTTAAATGTTTCCTTGAAACTGTCCCCCTCTTACCTTAAACCTATGCCCTCTGGTATTGACTGGGAAATGAACCCTGGCTGTTTTTGAAATGCCCGTTGAGGGGATACGATATAGAAGTATATAAAATTCTGAGAGGCATAGATAGGGTAAACAGTCCGAACCTTTTTCCCAGAATGGAGATGTCAAGGTCTGGAGGACATAGCTTTAAGGTGGGAGGGGCAAGGTTTAAAGGAGATGTGCAGGGTAAGTTTTTTATTTTTTACACAGAGGTTGGTGGATTCCTGGAACATGCTGCCAGGGGTGATGGTGGAGGCAGATATGATAGTGGCATTTTAAAAGCTTTTAGGAAGACACATGAATATGCAGGGAATGGAGAGATATGGATCAAGTGCAGGCTAATGAGATTAACTTCTTTTGGCATCCGGTTGGGCCTAAAGGCCTATTCCTGTGCTGTCATGTTCTTTCTCACCTAATCTACACCTTTCATAATTTTATATTATCTACTCATGCCTCACTGTTCTGCACTTCAGCGAAAACAATCCAAGTTTATCCAACCTCTCCTTATAGCTCATACAATCCAATGCAGGCAACACTCTGGTGAACATGCACCCTGTCCAAAGCCTCCACATTCTTCCTATAGTTTGAACTACATGCAATACCAATGTGGCCCAACCAAAGTTTTATACAGCTGCAAAATGACTTCCTGACTCATTACCCTGACCAACGACAGCAAGTATGCCATGTGCCACCTTTACTACCCTACTGTCATGAACTTACTCTCTACGATCCCTATAGCTCAAGGAACATTGGTAAAAGACTGATTATATTTCCTGAACTGGTTTAAGATCTAATTTAGGTGTGTATAAAAATGACCTTGTAGATGAGGCCCATCTGTTCCCCTTGGTTTGATAATCAAAAACTGAGAAACTATCTAATAATTCACTCTATACTGCCACTCGGATGAGGATGATTTTTCCCCAAACCCAAGTCTCTCTATCCCTCCCCCACTCAAGTTACTCCAGCTTCATTTTTTCACCCTACAATCAGCTAACAATGGCCTGTTTCCCTTATCATTGTTACTTTTTTGCATATGTTTCATTCATTGTTCTTTAACTCTCTACATCATCGTCTATATCTCTAGTTTCTCTTTTCTCGGACTAGTCTGAAGAAGGGTCTCGACCCAAATCGTCACCCATGCCTTCTCTCCAAAGATCCCGCTGAGTTACTCCAGCTTTTTGTGTCTTTCTGAGGATGATGTTTGTTCACAGGAGGGGTTGTAACCCCAGTGGTGGAGGAACTAATAAATACAGTGGCTTGCAAAAGTTTTCATATCCCTTGAACTTTTCCACATTTTGTCACGTTACAACCACAAACGTAAATGTATTTTATTGGGATTTTATGTGATAGAGCAACACAAAGTGGTGCATAATTGTGAAGTGGAAGGAAAATGATACATGGTTTTCAATTTTTTTTACAAATAAAAAATTGAAAAGTGTGGCGTGCAAATGTATTCTGCCCCTTTACTCTGATACCCCAAAATAAAATCCAGTTCAACCAATTGCCTTTAGAAGTCACCTAATTAGTAAATAGACTCCACGTGTGTAATCTAATCTCAGTATAAATACAGCTGTTCTGTGTAGGCCTCAGAGGTTTGTTAGAGAACATTAGTGAACAAACAGCATCATGAAGCCCAAGGAACACACCAGACAAGTCAGGGACAAAGTTGTGGAGAAGTTTAAAGCAGGGTTAGGTTATAAAAAATATCCCAAGCTTTGAGCATCTCACGGAGCACTGTTCAATCCATCATCCAAAAATGGAAAGAGTATGGCACAACTACAAACCTACCAAGACATGGCCGTCCACCTAAACTGACAGGCCAGGCAAGGAGAGCATTGATCAGAGAAACAGCAAAGAGGTCCATGATAACTCAGGAAGAGCTGCAGAGATCCACAGCTCAGGTGGGACAATCTGTCCACAGGACAACTATTAGTCGTGCACTCCACAAATCGGGCCTTTATAGAAGAGTGGCAAGAAGAAAGCAAGAGCTGGCTGCTCTTGAAAAGGAGGCGCAGTCCTCTTTCTTAAAGTTTGGCTTTCTTCCCAACCCATTGTTCAAGCGCTTTTGACTGCAACATGCGCCTTAATTTAGTTCAACAAAGAAACTGACAAGTTACTAAAGAACTTGTTGAAACAAAGCCATAAGAAGTCCCGTTTGCAGTTTGCCACAAGCCACGTGAGGGACACAGCAAACATGTGGAGGAAGGTGCTCTGGTCTGATGAGACCAAAATTGAAGTTTTTGGCCTAAATGCAGAACGCTATGTGTGGTGGAAAACTAACACTGCACATCACCCTGACACACCATCCCCACTGTGAAACATGGTGGTGGCAGCATCATGTTGTGGGGATGCTTTTCTTCAGCAGGGACAGGGAAGCTGGTCTGAGTTGATGGGAAGATGGATGGAGCCAAATACAGGGCAATCTTGGAAGAATACCTGTTAGAGTCTGCAAAAGACTTGAGACTGGGGCGGAGGTTCACCTTCCAGCAGGAAAACGACCCTAAACATACAGCCAGAGCTACAATGGAATGGTTTAGATCAAAGCATATTCATGTGTTAGAATGGCCCAGTCAAAGTCCAGACCTAAATCCAATTGAGAATCTCTGGCAAGACTTGCAAATTGCTGTTCACAGATGCTCTCCATCCAATCTGACTTAGCTTGAGCTATTTTGAAAAGAAGAATGGGCAAAAATTTCAGTCTCTAGATGTGCAAAGCTGGTAGAGACATACCCCAAAAGACTTGCAGCTGTAATTGCAGCGAAAGGTGGTTCTACAAAGTATTGACTCGGGGCCAGAATACTTTTGCACGCCACACTTTTCAGTTTTTTATTTGTAATAAAATTTGGAAACCATGTATCATTTTCCTTCCACTTCACAATTATGCACCACTTTGTGTTGGTCTATTACATAAAATCCCAATAAAATACATTTACGTTTGTGGTTGTAACGTGACAAAATGTGGAAAAGTTCAAGGGGTATGAATACTTTTGCAAGCCACTGTAGCTTTAAAGAAAAGAGATTATTTTCTAATTTAGAAATAAACTATAACTTGGAGGAGGCGTGGGAGGTAGACTACAGTCAATGTAACTTGCCATGCAAGTCAGTGAAGCTGGGCTTGTTAATGTTAATGACCTAGCCTACAAGGCATAGAATCTGGTCCCATCAATTCTACTGCCTTTCCCAAGTCTGCCTTTCTCAACTCACCCACAGGTGACATGAGCGGTGCAAGGAAGGTAATTCTCAATGCATAACAGTATTATTTCTCTATTTCTATAACTACCAACTCTTTTAGGAAATGGAGAGTGTCTGGGCCGAGGGGGCGCTGTCCTGTACGGTTGTCAGTCCTGCAGCTGACCGTTTTTTTTCACTTCTTTTAATTTTTAGTATGTTAAAAGTGTTAGTTGGGGGTCTAATCTTTTTATGTGTTGGGGGGGGGGGGGGGGGGGAAGGGGGAAACTGCTTTCTCAAGTGCCTACATGCTTGGACAGGCGGCTTTCCTCGAGCAGCAACTTTGACCCGTCCTCGCGGCCTACCAGCGGGGTCTGGAGCGGCGTTTTCCCAAGGGGACCTGGCCAGAACCTCAGCTTCAGAGGCGACGCAGCGCTAGAGCGCTATCGCGGAGCGGAGCGGGCGATGCCTTGCCTGGGTCGCCGCACTGGAACTCCAGTATGCTGCGACCGCTGAGAAAAACATCGCGGAGCCGCGGGTCTGGGGAGCGGCCAGCAGAGGGCGGCGGTGCTGAACTTTACAGTTGTGGATCCTGGGATCTCTCGCCGAGATCGCCAGTGTGCTCCGTACAGCACGGCCTGTTGGCTTGGAAGCCGCGGTCTCCGGTAAGGAGGTGACTGTTCCTGGTACCCCAAGCCGCTGAGAGGGTCTACCGACGCCAGAGTACCATCACCCAGTGAGAACAGCCGGGAACATCGGGCCACTGTAGCGGCGACTGCGGAGGCCTCAATAGGCCTGAATACTTAGGGTGGACATGGTGATGGGGACTGGACTTTGTGCCTTCCCCCACAGTGGGGGGATGTTTTTAATGTTTTATGTTAAATTCTTTACTGTTGTGTTTTATCTTTATTGGTGTGCTGCAGATGGCTCTGGAGGCGAGAGTGAACGCTGGCGCGATTGGCTACCGCTGCTCCTACTCCAAATTTATTGTTTTAGTGACTTTGTTTTACTGTTCATGCATTTGTCGTATTGCTTGTTTTGTAACTTTTGATTATTAGCTATTTTGTTGTCCTATGTTGTTTGGTTGTTCTGCTGTCCTTTTACTACGTTATTTTGGGGGTTTTTTTCCCCTGTAAAGCACTATGAATTGCTGCTTGTACGAATAGTGCTATATAAATAAATTTGCCTTGCCTTGCCTAGATTATGTTCGGTGAATGTGATTCTTGTTTGTTTTTAATGGTGGTGAAAATGACTTAATTGAACAAAAGTTCCTTGTTCTTTCACACCAAACATTAAACTCAGCCAGGCTTTGCCCAGCCCTCGGCTCTTTTCCAGCTTTCTCCTCCCGACTACAATTAGTCTGAAGAGGGTTCCCGTGCTGAAGCATCGTTGAAATATCCGTGCCTTCCAGAGATGCTGCCTGACCTGCTGTGTTACGCCAGCACGTTCTATAATGACCATCTAACATTCCTTGAATCTAGATGCTGCATTGTCCAGCCAAAGTACATGTCCTATCTGTGCACTAATACACAGAAAGCAATTTACTATTTGTGCAACTCGACTAAAAGGAATACGTTCATGTTTAACAAGAACCAAAATTAAACATTATGTAGCAGACGGATCGTAATGCAATGTAACATTGTTACTGCTGTGAAATAATATGCATAAGTGTGAAAGGAGAAATTAGTTGTATTTATGTGTTCCTGTATATAAACTTGTAAAAACTTTAAAGTACATGGTTCCTCAACAGCGTCTTTCATCAACACATCATCTGACATAAATGTTTGGGTCTGAGGTGAGTGGCCTTAAGAGTCATTGGAGCTAGAGAAACCGTTTCAAGGGTATCAACTAGCAGTGACAGCAATGACATATAGGTTCATAAATCTGCATGTCATCTGATCTTGCTAAAATTGCTGTGGAACACTTCCTGTGAGATAAGATATTGTGAAAAGCACAATGTAGAACTCTGACATTACATATTGAAGGGGAAGCAAGTCGGTCCTGACACTTAACATAAATGGGCATGACTTGGCGGGGAAGAGTGATGAAGGGTTGGAACTGTTTGTCATCTGCACAGCAACTGGACCTTGATCAACAAGTAACGTGCCCAAAGACGTGATGCAGATAGGAGGTAAAGCATTTGATTCTGGATCAGCTATTGTGGCTTTGGGCAATGTATGTCAAGATGAGACTAAGTGTAAGCAATATGATGATAGGCTATTTGATTGGAACGACTGAATGCTAAGGAACCCCAGCTAATTCACTCGCATTTAAAACAGCATGGTGGCGCAAGGCGCAATGGTAGAGTTAATGTCTTCCAGATCCGGGTTCGATCCTGACTACAGGTGCTTGCACAGTTTGTACATTCTCCCCGTTTTCTCCCGGTGTTCCGGTTTCCTCCCACACTCCAAAGACGTACAGTTTGTAGGTTAATTGGCTTGGTATAATTGTCCCTAGTGTGTGTAGGATAATGTTAGTGTGATGGAATCCCTGGTCGGCGAGGACTCGGTGGGCTGAAGGGCCTGCTTCCACACTATATCCTTAAAACCAAAACTGCAACATGACAATTCAAAATACAATACGTCAACAGTGATCAAATGATTGGGTCCTCCCTGTGGAGGATATATAGCACTGCTTATGCCTTGCATTGTTGGCCTGTTCTACCTGTTTCAAGTTACTTGGAAGGAAATAAATTTGCTTCATGTGCACCTCCTCTAACCTTGTCTCCTGCATTTGGTGTTCCTGATGTAGCCTCCTCTGCATCGACGAGATCAAGTAGATTTAGTGGCCTGTTCGCTGAACACTCATTCCCAGACTGACCTTTCTGTTCTGGGTCTCCTCCATTGCCAGAGTGAGGCCAGGTGCAAACTGGAGGAACAGCACTTCATGGTCCACTTGGGTAGCATACAACTTAATGGTGTGAACATTGGAACCTCTCAAATTTTAGGTAACTAACAACAACTCCCTGCTCGAATATTCTATAAAGAAATCCTCCCACCTCGGACAACTCACAGAAAGATAAATTATGTCTAAATTAGAACAAAATTACACACAAATTCTATACTCAGCAAACACAAAGAACTGTACAAAAAGACATTCAGGCAAAAACACAATTACAAAACAAGTCAATGATAGTGCAAGAGGGAATCTAATTTTTGGTTGACAAGGTTTGAGAAGTTAAGTTCAAGAACCTGATGGTGTGGGATTTCAGGGTTTTGGACCACTTGCTCAGTGGTAACAGCGAGAAAAGGGCACTGCCTAGATGGTGAGGATTATTAATGATAGATGCCGCCGCCTTGAGGCATCACTCGTGTCGATCATTTTGATGGAGCGGAAGTCTGTGCACTTGATGGACTTGGCTGAGTCAACCTCGTGCATTCCTACATGTTGGATGTGCCGTACCAGGCCACGATGCAAGAATAGATCTGTGGAACTGCAGATGATAGATAGACACAAAATGCTGGAGTAACTCAGCAGCACAGGCAGCATCTCTGGAGAGAAGGAATGGGAGACATTTCAGGTGGAGACCTCTATGTGGAAAGTATTTGGTCAGTCCCAGTAAACCCCGTCCACACATTGGTTTTTATCTGGAACTAAACGTTATTCCCTTGTCATCCATCTATACACTGTAAATGGATTGATTGTAATCATGTATCGGCTTTCTGCTGGCTGGTTAGCACGCAACAACAGCTTTTCACTGTACCTTGTTACACGTGACAATAAACTAAACTGAACTGACCCATATGACGTGTAGGAAGGAACTGCCGATGCTGGTTTAAACCCAAGATAGACACAAAATGCTGGAGTAACTTGGCGGGACAGGCAGCATCTCTGGAGAGAAAGAAATGGGTGACATTTCGGGTCAAGACCCTTCTTCAGCCCCCCTCCTCCCCTTCACCCTCGCCCTCCCTCCTCTGACCGAGTGCCCAAATATCAGGAGCATGGGGCTAAAATGTAGCCAAAACTTGAGGAGCATCCCCTTCAGATAGTCGTACAGGGGGCTGCAACCTCTCGCACTCCATGTACACGTGGAACACGGTCTCTTCCTCGCTGCAGAAGTCACTAGGAGGGGTGACAAAAGTGCTGGAGAAACTCAGCGGGTGCAGCAGCATCTATGGAACAAAGGAAATAGGCAAAGTTTCGGGTCGAAACCCTTGAGACTGATGTAGGGTGGGGGGGGGGAGGGAGGGAGGAGAAAGGAAGAGGAGGAGCCAGAGGGCTGAGGGAGAGCTGAGAAGGGGAGGAGTCAGCAAGGGCTACCGGAAATTGGAGGTCAATGTTTATGCCGCTAGGGTGCAAACTGCCCAAGCGGAATATGCCGTGCTGCTCCACCAATTTCCGGTGGTGCTCACTCTGGCCATGGAGGAGGCCCAGGACAGAAAGGTCAGATTCAGAATGGGAGGGGGAGTTGAAGTGCTGAGCCACAGGGAGATCAGGTTGGTTAATGCGGACCGAGCGGAGGTGTTCGGTGAAACGATCGCCAAACCTACCCTTGGTCTCACCGATGTAGATCAGCTGGCATCTAGAGCAGCGGATGCAATAGATGAGGTTGGAGGTGGTGCAGGTGAACCTCTGACGCACCTGGAATGACTGCTTGGGTCCTTGAATGGAGTCAAGGGGGGTGGTAAAGCGCCAAGTGTAGCATCTCTTACGGTTGCAAGGGAAAGTGCCCGGGGAGGGAAGGGAAGAATTGACCAGGGAGTTACGGAGGGAGCAGTCTTTGTAGAAAGCAGATGGGGGGAGATGGGAAGATGTGGTGAGTGGTGGGGTCACGTTGGAGGTGGCAAAATTGAAGGAGGACTATTTATTGCGTGTAATGGCTAGTGGGGTGAAAGGTGAGGACTAGGGGGACTCTGCCCTTGTTGCGAGTGAGGGGATGGGGAGAGAGAACAGTGTTACAGGGTATTAAAGAGACCCTAGTGAGAGCCTTATCTATAGTAGGGGAGGGGAACCCCTGTTCCCTGAAGAATGAGGACATTTCCGATGCCTTGGTGTGGAACACCTCATCCTGGGAGCAGGTGCAGCGTTGACGGAGGAATTGGGAGTAGGGGATGGAGTCCTTACAGGAAGTAGGGTGGGAAGAAGTGTAGTCTAGATAGCCATTGGTGTCAGTGGGTTTATAGTGGACGTCGGTCAAAAGCCTATCACCTGCGATGGAGATAGTGAGGTCAAGAAATGGTAGGCAAGTGTCGGAAATGGTCCAGGTGTATTTGAGTGCCAGATGGAAGTTAGTGGTGAAGTGGATGAAGTCAGTAAGTTATGTGTGGGTGCAGGAGGTAGCACCAATGCAATCGTCGATGTAGCGGAGGCAGAGGTCGGGGATGGGCCCTGCTATGTCTCGAACAAGGATTGTTCGACGTACCCTGCAAAGAGGCAGGCGTAGCTGAGGCTCATGCGTGTGCCCATAGCTACGCCTTGTATTTGGAGGAAATGGGAGGAGTCAAACAAAAAGTTATTAAGGGTAAGGACCAGCTCCGCTGGGCGGACGAGCGTATCTGTAGACGGGGATGGGGGCCTAGAGAACGGAATGCCCGGAGACGACGGAGAGTGTCTGAGGTGTCTTGAACATAGGTATGGAGGGATTTAACCGGGGGAGGATAGGATGGAGTCAAGGTATGTGTTAATGAGTTCGGCAGGGCATGAACAGGCAGAGACAATGGGTCTCCCAGGACAGTCAGGTTTGTGGATTTTTTTTTCGGGAGAAGGTAAAATCGGGCTGCGCGGGGCTGGGGAACGATGAGGTTGGACGCTCTGGGGTGGGGGTGGGGGGGGGGGCAGTGGATGAAGTCAGTGATGGTGCTAGAGATAGGGATAGGTATATGGACGGGAGGGGTACGGTCTGAGTGCAGGTAGATGGGACTAGGGGAAAATGAATGGTCGGCACGGACTGGAAGGGCCGAGAGGGCCTGTTTCCGTGCTGTAATTGTTATATGGTTATAGATAGTAGCCTGGTGCTCGTCTGTGGGGGTCATGGGAGGGGGGCGGGGTTTCATTGGGACCCTCCTGTCAGTCACAGGGTGATGGGCGGGACATGGCCGACTGCCCCGCCCCCTCCCCCCCTCCGTGTGCTTGTGTTTCCCGCCACGTTGACGTCACTCTCCCCCCCCCCCTTACACCCCGGGCCCGGGCGAGAGGCCGCGGCCGCGACGGGAGGAGACGCGGTGGCGAGCGGCGGGGAGCGGCGGGGAGCGGCGGCGAGGAGCGGCGGCCCCGACTCCCGCACACGCACCCGAACCCAATGATGAATTAAACTGCGGCGGAGAGCCGGGCGGAGCGTGCGGTCCAATCAGGTGCGAGGATGCTGGCAGGTGGGTGGAGAGTCCGGTCTGTGTGTGTGTGTGTTTTTTTTTTGTTTTAATGTTTTTGTTGAAAAGTTGAAGCCGCCGGGAGAATAGAAACCAGAGCGGGATTACTGGCAGCAGCGCCGCGGCCCAGCGAGCGAGTGGCGGGGCGGCGGCGGCGGCGGCGGCGGGGGGGCAGGATGAATGGAGTCACCAAGAGCAGGTTTGAGGTGAGTGTGGGAGTCGGGCTCCGCGCCCCCCCGCTAGGCCCCCCTTGGCAACGGGCCCGGAGCTGGGGCCACAGCTGGGGGGGCCCCGCACCCACTGGCGGCTCCCCGGGAGCGGAGCCACTGACCTGGTCCGCACTCCCCGCCAGTGGAGCTGGAGCAAGGGGGGGGGGGGGGAGACCCCCCAACCCCCCCCCCCCCCCCCCCTCACCCTCACCCACTGGCGGCTCCCCGGGAGTGGAAGTGGAGCCGGAGTCCCTCAACAACCTCCCTTGACAACGGCCCCGGAGTGGAGACCGGGCTCCCTTGTCCACGGCCCCGCGGGGTGCAACTGGAGTCAGAGCCCCGCACCCCCGGGAGTGGAGCCCGAGCTGGGTCCCGGGTTCCACACGTTCCCGGGACAGCAGTCGGAGCCGGGGCTAGCACCCTCTCACAGAGGCCCCCGGGGAGTAGAACCGGACAGAGCCCCGCACACCTTCCCCACCGACAGCTCACAGCTCCTGCTCCCCGCACCAACTTAATCCTTTGTGTTGCAGTAAGGAACGGCAGATGCTGGTTTACACCGAAGATAGACACGAAATGCTGGAGTAACTCTGTGGGTTAGGCAGCATCTCTGGAGAAAAGGGATGGGTGATGTTTCCAGTCTGAAGAAGGGTCTCGACCCGAAACGTCACCCATTCCTTCGCTCCAGAGATGTTGCCTGTCCCGCCGAGTTGCTCCAGCATTTTGTTTCTACTCCTTTGTGTGATGTGCAACAGCTGATGAATGTTTTGTTAGCCCCAGAGTTGCTCTTGTTTTTCGTTTTTGTGCGTTTTCTTTTCTGTGGCTCTTAATTCTTTAAGGTAATAGATTTAGTTGTTTTTTAATGCGAATATATTGATTTTAGCTTAAACGCATACAAAAATGATTGTATGTATGATTGTAGTGCATTTATTTAGATATGCCTAAAGTAAATAAATGAATTTCATGTGAGTATGTGTATGTTAACATGATAAATTAAGACAGTGAGCCTTAAGTCAGTGAGTATTGACATTAAGACTGAGTTTTGTTCTTAACTATCTAATTTACTGATCTTTGGATCAGTCTTTTTCTTTTTTTTAAATGGCTATCAAAGAATAAAATGGCTTGTTCAACTAAAGGTTGAGGAGTTGACTTGTTGAGCATGTAAGTAATTCTGTCTGTGGTAATTGGTGATAATCTCCTTCTCAGCTCGCGACAGTACAATGTCGACGGGGTTTGGTCTGTGTTTGATATGGAATTGTTGCTTTTAATTTGATTGAATGGTAGGGAATGATGACTTGCACTGTGAGGAGAGTTTTTGTCTTGCATCGGGCAAGGAAGCCAGCCTTTTTATCTGTAATTAGTGGAATAATAGTTATCATCTTATAACAGTGTGGTAATTCAGAAAGGAGTGTGATTTTGTGCAATTCAGGAAATTTATGATTTACTTAAAAAAATTCAGATAACAGCACTTTCTGGTCCTTTCCATGTTGACAAATTGTCCTGGTTTCTTGCTGGTCTTATGGTTAGCATTTTATCTTGTGGGAATGTATGCACATATCATTACAGTGATGTAGTGAGTTAAAGCAGGAAAATAATGATCATAAACACAGGACTGGAAAAGACCAGCTGTTTGATGAGGCATGTCCCAAACAATTGCAGCACACGGAAGTGTTGAGACTTCATGTTCTGTTGGCGAAAGAACTAGGCATCCTTTGTTTTACAGTAGATTAGTGGTTACAGTAGATTAGTTGTTATGTTGGTAGATTGGTAATCCCGAGGCCTAGACTGTTGATCTGGATACTGACTTCAAATCTCAATTTTGGCAGCTGTGGAAATTTAATTTAATTAATGAACTGCTTCTTATTTGCGTGCAACCACCCAGCTGCTTTCTTTTAGAGGCAGAAGTTTACTGTCCTCTCCCTGTTCAATCTCTGTGTGACTCTTGTTAACATCAGGCATTAAACGACCCAGCAGAATTTTGATTGGTTTAATTAAAATAATGGCTCATTTTCATACTTGAGATAGTGAAACTATAATAATTCATTACTTTCTGATTCTGTAGTTTAGCAGTGCTGGAAATGCTCTTAAAATAATGTGGATTTCTGAATAGTATTGCAAGTTGTCTTAAATTAATGGAAGTTTGGTTGTGTTTCTAAAGAGGGAAAGGATTGACACAAAGGGCAAGTTAATGTGTCTGAATCAATTTACTGGGCTGCATGACCTTTGTTCTCAAAACAGATTGTTAGCAACTGTTTGAAGTTACAATGAGAGTTTGAGTAAATTATTTTGCAAGATATTTAGATGCACTAATATAGGAACCAGTCATTTTGTTAATAGCAGAAATTAAATATATATATTTTGATTACTGTTACTTATTGCATATTTAGTGGCTGTAGTTCAGAATAGAAAGAACATGCAGTAGATGAAACAACGCATTTTGCACCACGTGGAATATTGTATTTGTGGGCGCTGGTCAACATTGGTATATGATCCATGACCCCAAGAATTAAACACTGATAATAGGATTGTTGGATTTGTTGATAATTATCATTATAACCTCTGCCAGTATGACTGCCAGACTGAAAAAAATCTTTCAGTTTGCCCAGCCAGGTTTAGTGTACTTTTGGGAGTGCTCTTACTCAAAATGTCTTCATATTTCCTCAGAATAACTAGCAATTGTAACAAAGCAATTTCTCTTTACCCCAAGTTAGCTTAAAGCACCAAGGGGTCCAATTTCCTGATTAATTGTTTGATCTTGGCTAGAGCAACAGCAATTGGGATGTAACGGTGGTAAACAGTGTGTTAAATGTGGCTGCAATGGCAGGTCACAACCTAGGTCTCGTGTAGTATGACATCCTCCTGATATTCTAACTTATTTTCACCATCTATAAATTATTTCACGATAGAGTCTGCTTGCCTGGACGAGTGCAACAAGAACGACTCCAAAGAGACTGGACACCATCCAGGACGAGATAACTTTATTTGCTTATTGTCTGCACCTGTGAGACACGGTGGCAACTTTGTGAACCATCCACAAAATGGATTTGAGTACCTTGCCTAGGCTACTTTGACAATGCTTCCCAAATCTATACTCTTACATCCATTAAAGGTAATGGGAGCAAGCACCATTAGCAGGGTCCGAAGCTGCACAACATACTGTTTTGCAAATTATTGCTGGTCCGATCTAAACCAGCATCTGTAGTTCCTTGTATCTACACTTTAGTTCTCCTGTCGTTCAGACTTGCTGCACTTTGTAGTTGCTAGTCATGGTCTTGCCTCTTGCTTCAACCTCAATAGATGGTATCCATACTTCCTCATGATGCAGATGGAGGCCATTTAGGCCAAATGAATGTATGATGGCTCACAGCAATTCCATTCCTCCATTTAAAAACAGTGAAGTACTGCAAGCACACAGATGGAAAATCAGAAAATGACAGATCCGTGCAAGAATCTGGTAACACTGAGGAAGAAGCTGTTCATGAATTATGTGGTACATGCTTTTAAGCTTTTATCTCTGCCCTGTAGGAAAAGGGAGGAGAAGAAAGTATGACTGGGGTATCCTTGATTATGTTTGCTGCTTTCATAAGGTAGTATGAAGTGTAGTTGGTGCTGATGTTGTGTGATGAAACTCGGTTGTGTAATGGACTGGCTGCATTCACAACTCTGCAATTTCTTGTGGTCTTGGGCAGAGTAATTGACAAACCAAGTGGTGATGCATCCAGATAGGATGATTACTATCATGCCCTGGTGGAAATTGGTACGATCATTTATGGTGCCAAATTTCCTTCGTCTTCTGTGGAAGTAGAGGTGGTGTTGCTGTAGTGTCAATGTGGTTGGACCAGGGCAAATTATTGATGATATTTGCACTCGGGAACTTGATGTGCTCGATCATCTTCACTTCAGCATCATTGAATCAGATTGGGGTGTGCCCTCTACCCTTCGAGTGGGGGCGCCGTCGAGTATGGCTGCCCAGCCTGCAGCTGTCCGTCCTTTCATCCTTTTTATTTTTTTGTATGTTAAAAAGTTTCGTTTTGGAGGTCTAATCTTTTTTATGTGGGGGGAGGGGGAGGGGGAGACTTTATTTCTCAGTCCCTACCTGGTCGGAGTTGCTGCTTTTCTCTGAGCCGCATCTTCGCCCCTTCCTCGCGGCCTACCAATGGGACCGGAGCTGCGTTTCCTGCTGGGACTGGCCAGAACTTCAGCTTCGGCGGCGCAGTGCTGAAGCACCATCTCTGAGCAGGCGATGCCTTACCCAGGTCGCCGTGTGGTAAGCTCCGGGGTGCTGAGACCGCCGACTCCAACATCGCGGAGTGTCCAGTTGCGGCGGCGCTGACGTTGAATACCGCGGAGCCTGGGAACTTTTGCCAAAATTGCCAGTGTAGGAGCTGCGACCAGCGCGGCCTGTGGACTTCAGGAGCCGCGGTCTCTGGCATCAAATGGCCGTTCCAGCCACTCCAAGCCGCCGAAGAGTGTTCTCCGGACGCCGGAGCTCCATTGGGCCGCCGTTGCAGCAACTGCGGAGGCCTCAAATAGGCCCCGACTATGGGGTGAACAGGAGGAAAAGGACTAGACTTTGTTGCCTTCAGTGGGATCCATTGTTGGGGGGGGGGGGGGGGGGGGGTTTATGTTTTATGTTAAATTCTTCTTTAATGTGGTGTCTAACTTTTATTGGTGTGCTGCAAATGGCAACCCAAATTTCACTACACCCGAAATGGTGTATGTGACAATAAACGTCCTTTGTCCTGAAGTTGATGACCAGCTCCTTCATTTGGCTAACATTGAGGGTGAGATTGTCTCGGCACCATGCTTCAAAACTCTCTATATTGTTGCTGTAGTCCATCTTGTAATTGTTTGAGATCCAGTCGATTACAGTGATGTAATCTGCGTGCTTGTAACTGGAGTTACATGATGAATCTGCAGATAGGGATTAGAGTAAGGGGCTATAAACTGGTGTGGATAGTATTTTATTACCTATCCTTACTGAATACGGTCTATAGGTCTGGAAGTAAAGGGTCGAATTCTGGAGGTTCATAAATATGGAGATAAGTTTGGTGTTGAAGGTGGAGGTATGGTCAATAAATAAGAGATTGAAATAGGTGTCCTTGTTATCCAAATGTCCAGGAATGAGTGCAGGGCCAGGAGGAATGCATCTACGTGGAACTTTACAGAGAAAAGTAAATTGCAAATGATCAAAATCGACTGGGATGTTGGAGTTCATGTTCCATGACCAGTTGTTTGAAGCACTTTATGATGATGGATATCAAACCCAACAGACCGTAGTCATTGAGACACGTTACCTTTTTCTTTGGCACTGGGATGATTATAGTTGTCGTAAAGCAGGTGGGAACCCACATTTTAGATGTGTCATTAAAATTCAGTGGTGATGAGGATATAATTTAATCTCCTTTAATCCCACCCCCAGTCTTGATAGGGTCAATTCCCAGTTCTGAAACTGTTACCTCGGTAGTGTCTGGGTAGCTGTAACTTGCTCCAATCTATATTCTGCCAGCCCAAACCTAATCCTCGGGAATCCTTTGGGATTCTGGCTGCTACATGTGAATGCTCAGAAGTAGAAGATGTGCAGATTGCAGTAGAAGATTACGCATTAAGTCGATATAGAAGATATGGACAACTGACCACGCTCGTTCTTGTGGTCTGACAATGCAGGATACTTTTTAACGCATTGGCATCATGCAATGGAATAGAGTTGGTAAGAAATACATACCGACGAGCCAATGCACCCGTCTTCAAGCTGCCTTTAATGAGCTTGAAGTTGTTGAAGCTTGCTCTCTGTCAGGATTTTTTGAACTGCTAAATGTTGCCTGTTTCCATGATGTGCATTCAGACTCTTAAGAACTGTTCAGCTAGTTTCTGGGGTTTATGTGAGGGCAATTAGTTTATTTTAAAACACTATAGTGTAATAGCTAACCACTGAAAACTAATTTATATTGAACTGAGAATCTGCAGGCAGTCATCTCTTGCAGAATGAGTCCTAAAGTTTAATGGGGTTTGCAGAGGTTTAGGCAAGAGTATGTGGCAGCACCCAGAAGTTTTAGAAGTAGAATTTGAGTAGTACGTGAGGAAGAGGGATATTATTGGGTGCAAGGAGGAGTTGTACTGATTGGATATCTGTGCATCACTGAGCTCCCTTGCTCACTAAAACACATGACCACAGCCATACAAGAGAAGGTGGGCATCCTGTGGGGAGAAACTCATCTTCTAATAAGCCAACATCTTTTGGGTGTGTATTAGAAAATTGTCCTGCTAACTGGATAAGTACAGCACCAACAACTCTTAAAGTTCAACACAGCAAACTGATGGGCAGCTCATTCATTCCCCTAAACATTAATTCCCCACGCTGCCAATGCACTGTGGGTGTATGGTGCTCCATCTGGAGTTACTTGGTGAAACTACCCCAATAACCTTTCCCAGGCTGACATAGTTTATCACCAAAGAGTACTTGGACTGCAGGGGTTTTTGAACACTGCCTCCAGCTCACTCTCCAAGTTGTGTCT
The DNA here is from genome assembly GCA_963514005.1 of Raja brachyura. The sequence continues at coordinate 5,686,005 of OY740812.1, read as the reverse complement.
GATCCTAATTTAGGGTAAAAGGATGCTGGGTCTTCATGCTGGAAAGTCCTACCCAACAGCACCATGGAATCTCCTTCCGCAGAAGGACTACAGCTCAAGAAATCGGCACATTACTACCTTCTGAAAGATTTTTGTTAAGCAATAACTACTAACCTTGCCGTTAATGCCCAAATCATGGAAAGGGAAATTTAAGCTTTTCAAAACGCGTTTCAGTGGCCATATTTCATCGTTCGGTAACTTGCTGTGGAACTGAGTGAAACACCTTGAGACTGCGAGGCTTATTTTTGGCCTTGAGTATGAAATTTGCACCTTATCTTGACATCACATTCCTGGGTAAGGACTTGTTCAATTATGTAGGAACGGGGTGTGTGGAAGAATGAAAAAAATGCATAGAACCTTTTGTTTGAGAGCTCACAAAGATGGGTTGGGTCTCTATTTATCAGTGGCATTAAGATGCATGTTTGTGAATGGAGAAACTAATTGGTCTTTTAAAAATTCATGCTTGTTGCATCTCCCTGCTGGCCACGGATAACAGCGTGATCATATTAAATGCCAGTCTCGGGGGAAGGGGGCAGGGAAGTGAGCTCATGCAATGGTTTTTTACACATTTAGCAATTTCACTTATAAAATGCCCACTTCACGTTTTATTTTGCTTAGTAAAGATACAATGGCCGCACATGAATCGCAAGATCCCAGTTATAATTGATTAAGACTAAAACACTCTTAACGATCGAGTAATGTTTGGAGTGGAGCATTTGACATAAGGATTAGTAACTGGTGCAATTCACAAAGGGCTAAAACTACGCTTGTCTATTTTGTGGGTCAGGTCCACTGTGACCCTCTCCTGGAATCTATATTTATTAATGTGTACCGGATGGGAACAGGCCCTCCATGACAACCATTAGCTTCTGTGTAAAAAAGAACTGCATATGGTGGTTTAAACCGAAGATAGACACAAAAAGCTGGAGTAACTCGGAGGGACAGGTAGCATCTCTGGAGAGAAGGAATGGGTGTCGTTTTGGGTCGAGTCCCTTCTTCAGACTGGTCCAGATTGCAACCATTAGCTTCTATCTGCACAAATACTATTTTATTCTGCCATACACATATACTTGGGGTAATTAAAGTGGTCCATTCAACATTGTCTTTATGTGGGAGGAAACCGGAGAGCCAAGAGCAACCCATAGTGACACAGCGACAGCATGCAAACTCCACGTAGATAGCACCGGAGGTCAGCGTTGAACCCAGGTTGCTGGAAGTGTTTATAATTTATAATTAAGTGTATCACTGTCATCACATGCACTGAGATACTGTGGAAAAACTTTGTTTGCTGTCCAGTCCAATTATGCAATACATGAGTACAATCAAACCATAGGCAAGTAAGAGTGGAACGACTGAAATGTGTGATAGTAGAACCTCCACTGAGACCAGCAGGCAAAGAGTCGCCAAGCTCCAGCGCCATCTTGCATCTATCAAGTCTCAAGTTTTTGCAAATACAGAGTAAGATCTGGGCTGAAAGAGAGAGGCATTTCTTTTCTCACTTTTTTTAATAACTAAGGTGTGGTAGTGGGTGAGTATGGGAATATTAATAATGTAGGCTTCCAGCCAGGGGTTGTCCTGCTGCATGTGATGCTGTTGATTCCTTTCATGGCTGCAGCTGTTGTATGTTGCACTCTACAAACTTGCTCACCTGGCGGCTGTAGGGCTTCCAGCGACCCACTTCGTCTTCCCATTCCAGTAATGTAACAATGGTCTGAATCGCTGGGTGGTGAAAGGGAAGGGGCTATCGCCTGTGGTTACAAAGGACAGTGCCCGAGTGGAAGAACCAACGGGGATGTTGGTGATGCCTCGTAAAAGGGCACCTCTATTCACAGAGGAACCCAATAAAAAAATAAATATGCCTTAAGTTACACCAGAAATTGCTGGAAATACCGGTCCAGGGAGGTGGAGGAAGGAGGCAGCGGCTTTACCAGCTGCTCCTAATTTGTTGTTCTATTTTGAATTGAATCAAAGTTGTGTACTTTTGATGTTGTAGTTGGATATGGTAATGTGGAACGTATACTTGGGGGAGGGAGGGGCTAGAATGTATTTTCAGATTGTTATTGAATTGTCCTGCGATTAGCTCCCACTCCACAAATGCAGCATAGATGATGCTGACATGGTAACCTGACAGGGGAGATTAGACTGAAAGAAAACCTCAACTGATTGTCAAAGATCCCACAATGTTCTTTCAGTGATGAGCTGGGGTGCTCTTGATGTTTTTACTTCAATCAACATGACCTGATCATTGTAACAATGCCTAAGTTGTCTACTGTGTTGTCCACATCATAACACTTCGATCACAATGGTAGAGATAATGTTTTCCCTCATGTCTAAAGTGGAGTTTTGTGGAGTCTGAAGAAGGCTTCGACCTGAAATGTCGCCTATTCCTTTTCTCCAGAGAAGCTGCCTGACCTGCTGAGTTACTCCAGCATTTTGTGTCTATCTTCAATGTTTTCCCTTGCTGGAGTGTTTGGATCTGTCTCCAAGAAAGGACTTTGCCATTCCGACTGTATTTGGATAATGAATTTGAAAAGACTCAATCTTCAGAATGATTCAATCTGAAGAATGAGTATTTTCAAATTCATTATCCACGAAACTGTGGAGGCTTAGTCATATGCACTTATTAGAGACTGGGCAGGAAAATTACATTGAGGTTAAAAAGTTGATTATTGATCAGCAGAACCGATGCAAGGACGCAACTGACCGTATCTATTTCCCCAAGGCAAGTGCAATAATGTTTGGCTATCCTTCATGCAGCTGCTGTTTGATGCCAGTGAGGTTCTTTAGTTGGAGCAACATTACTGAATCATGACCACCTGGACCATTTTCGACATTTCCCTACCATTTCTTGACCTCACTATCTCCATCGCAGGTAATAGACTACTGACCGACATCCACTATAAACCCACTGACTCCCATGGCTATCTGGACTACACTTCGTTCCACCCTGCTTCCTGCAAGGACTCCATCCCCTACTCCCAATTCCTCCACGCTGCATCTGCACCCAGAATGAGATGTTCCACACCAGGGCAGGAGATGTCCTCATTCTTCAGGGAACGGGGGTTCCCCAAATCTACTATAGATGAAGCTCTCACCAGGGTTGCCTCTATACCCCGTGACTCTGCTCTCACTCCCCACCCACCCCACTCGTAACAAGGGCAGAGTCCCCCTTGTCCTCACATTCCACCCTACCAGCCGTCACGTACAACAAATAATCCTCCAACATTTTCGCCACCTCCAACGTGATCCAACCACTTGCCACATTTTCCCATCACCCCCCCGTCTGCTTTCCGCAGAGACCGCTTCCTCCATAACTCCCTGGTCAATTCGTCCCTTCCCACCCGAACCACCCCATCTCCAGGCACTTTCACTTGCAACCACAGGAAATGCTACACTTGTCGCTTTACCTCCCCCCTTGACGCCATTCAAGGACCTAAGCAGTCTTTCCAGGTGCGGCAGAGGTTCACCTGCACCTCCTCCAACCTCATCTATTGCATCCGCTGCTCTAGATGTCAGCTGATCTACATCGGTGAGACCAAGCGTAGGCTTAGCGATCGCTTCGCCCAACACCTCCGCTCGGTTCACAATAACCAACCTGATCTCTCGGTTTCTCAGCACTTCAACTCCCCCTCCCATTCCGAATCCGACCTTTCTGTCCTGGGCCTCCTACATGGCCAGAGTGAGGACCACCGTGAATTGGAGGAGCAGCACCTCGTATTTCGCTTGGGCAGTCTGCACCCCAGCGGTATGAACATTGACTTCTCTAATTTCAGGTAGTCCCTACTTTCTCCTCCCCTTCTCAGCTCTCTCTCAGCCCACTGTCTCCACCTCTTCCTTTGTTCTTCCAGCCCCCCCACCCTCACATCAGTCTGAAGTAGGTTCTCAACCCGAAATGTTGCCTATTTCTTTCGCACCATAGATGCTACCTCACCCGCTGAGTTTCTCCAGCATTTTTGTCTACCTTACTGAATCATGATAAACCATTGTAAAAATCCAAGAATAGGAAGTGTAGCACACCAATCTGTTTCCATAGTCATAATCTGTTTCTCATAGTCAAGTAGCCAGTAAATCAGTTAGATGCGATTTGGGCCTAAAGTTGGGGTGTACCTCCATGGTTCTCCTTCAGATAATGCTTTAAACATCTCTGCAATGGCTACCATCCTGGTTTAATACTTCTTTCAAAAAACTGTAGGCCTGATGATACAGCATTTGCGACCGACCCTTAATGCCGAACTATGTCAATAAAATTCTCTGTCCCTGGAGAAAAAGTTGGAGGCATGTGGCACAAATGAGGAATCCTGGATTTGAAAGTTAGGGTAGGAAAATGTTGTAGATGTTAATTGTTTAAAAAGTGTAGGGATTTTCTTTGGCTCTAAAAGATAAATGTTAACCTCCAGCACCATATTTTGTTTTAACCTTGGGTGCGTACGTTTCAGTCATAGCTTCTACAGTGACAGTATAATGTTTTGGAGTTTTATTATAGAATTATGTTGGACTTTAGGATGATTTGTGGAACACTTTAGTGAACAAGTCAAATATCTTAATGGTATGATGTGTATCAATAATGGTTATGAGAAATGTGGTGGTGAATAATCCTTGTAGTGTAGGGGTAAACATTGTTTGTTTGTGCCCTCCCATGGCATTTCCTCTAGCATTATAATTGTTTACTCAGTTGTACAACAGGAACAATCTTTTCAGCCCACCATGCCTATGCAGACTTAAGTATCTATCTCTACGAATCTCATTCACCAACGCGTAGTTCATAGTCTGTTATGCTTTGGAAGTTCAAGTGCTCGTCTGATGCATTACAAAATTGGAGAATATTTGCAGCCACGTGAAAAAAAATCTTCCTTTTAAACATCTAAACCGTATGCTATTTACTTTAAACCTGTGCCCTCTGTCCTTGGCGCCTTCACTATACAAAATGTTTCTTGCAAACAGCTCTACCCATGCCTGACATAATTTTGATACCTCTATCAGAATCCCTCCCTTGGCCTCGTCTGCAACAAGGAAAGCAAACCCAGTCTATTTAATAACTCTTCATAACTGAATTATTGCATCACATAGAACACAGAACAGCACAGGAATGTTTGTGCTGAGCATGATGCCTCACTGAACTGATTTCTTCTGTCTGTAAGTGAGCCATATCCTTCCATTCCCTGCAAAGTCAAAGTCAAACAAACTTTATTGTCATTTAGAATACATTGATATATGCAGTTCCAAACGAAATTACGTTGCATTTGGCTCCCTGTGCAACACGATAAATTAACAGAAGGATAGGCATGGATAAAAAGGATAAAAGGATAAATAGACAATGGTGGCAGCCCATTACATGGCATTCAGGAGTCTGATGGCTCGTGGGAAGAAGCTGTTGCAGAACCTTGATGTTCTGCTCCTTATGCTGCGATATCTTTTTCCCGAGGGCAGCAGAGTGAACAGACCATGATGGAGATGTGTGGGGTCTTTTATAATACTGCTGGCCTTAGACACGCAACGTTTGGTCGCAATATCCCCGATTGAGGGGAGAGAGGTCCCGATGATTTTTTCCGCTGTTCTCACCACTCTCTGCACAGACTTCCAGTCGGAGGCTCTACAGTTCCCAAACCAGACAGAGATACAGCTGGTCAGAATACTCTCTATGGTGCCCCTGTAGAAAGTAGTGAGGATGGGGGAGATGAGCTCTTCTCCATGCGCCTATCTAAAAGTTATTTTAAACACCACTATCATATCTGCCTCCACCACCACCACCATCCCCGGCAATGCATTCCAGGCCCCCACTACCCTCTGTGTTTATTTTTATTTTTTAAACTTGCCCCAAACATTTCCATGATATTTCCCCCCCCCCTCACCAAATAGCTATGCTTTCCAGTGTTGGACATTTCTACCCTAGGGGAACAAAGGTTCTGACTGTCTATCCTATCTATTGCCTCTCATAATTTTATATCATGTCTCCCCTCAATCTCCGGCAGTATCCTGGTAAATTGTCCTTGCAATTGCATCCTTAGCATAGTGTAGCAACCTGGAAGTATACACAATATTCTAGCTAAAGAAGGTGGCCTTGTTGTGTCAAGTTTATTCATCCTTTTTGCCGATTCATTCTTGCTACCGGTTTGTTTTCGTAATATCCAGGTTGAGAGGTAGTAATCCATAACTGAAATTTTTAATGCAGAAAATGTGCTTATGCTTATACATTTTTTGTGGACCTGTTTGGGATGTGCTGTGCTGCTATTTACTGCTGGACTTTGTTCTCCTGTTTATTTACAAGGAGTAGTGTAGATTTTATGTTTACAGATAATTGGTATAGTTAATGCCGCTGCTTGTATACCTAAGAAAATAAGTGGTGTGAACCTTTACAAATTCCTCGTATGTTGCAAAACATACTTGGGTAATAAAGTATGATTATAAAGTTAATAGTTAACAATTGACAATTATTGCAGAATAATAATTTGCACGGAATGGGTGATTTGACCCACAGAATTCAAGCTGACCATTTTTGCCCATCAATGCTATCCCATTTTCATGCATTAGATCCGTATCCTTCCATAACGTACCGACGTAAGTGCCTATCTAAATGTTTCTTCTACATAGTGATCATATCTGATTCCAACTCCACTTCCCTTGGCCAATCTGACTGCATCTGTGTGAAAACCCTCCCCTCATTTTATTCAAATCTTCTTTATGGCTTCTTCCTCACCTTATTCTTATGTCTTCTTTTGAAACCCTACTATGGGGGGAGGGGGGGGAAGGATTCTGGCTATTTACGTTATCTATGTCTTTTATATCACTGTCAAATTACCCCCTTGGCCCCCTGTGCATCATGGAAACCAAATTCATTCTTGCCCATCTCTCCCAATAATATCCTGGTGAATCTCCTCTGCACACTCTCCAGCATAACCACACCTTTCCTTTTGGATGGTAACCAGAACTGTACACAGTACACTAATTGTGGACTAACCAGTGTTTTGTAACATTGCAACATGTCCTGACTTTTATGAAGTTGTTGGAATCCTGAACAAACACAAAGTGCTGGAGGAACCTAATTGGGCCAGGCCACAATTTTGGGGAGGGAAAATGGAATCCTTCAGTTTGCAGAAAGGTTCCACTCGAAATGTCACCTGTCTGTTCCCTCCCCAGATGCTGCCTGACACACTGAGTTCTTCCAGCACTTTGTCCCAACGTTTATATTTTATGCCTTGACTTATGAGGCAAATGTTTACTTTCATCACTTTATCTACCTGTGTTACTTCTTTCAGGGAACAATTGACTTCTCAATCCCAGGTTCATTTGTTCATCAGCATTCTTTAATGTTTTACCATTTACTAAATATGTCCTACCCTTATTGGATTTTCCAAAATGCATCGCCTTGTAGTTGTCACAATCAAATTCCATCCAACAATACTCTGACCAACTTTCCATCTGATCTATATTCTGTGGTAGCCTTGGACAACATTCCTTGCTATCCACTACCGATTTTCTTATAATCCACAACATTTTAATTAAATTTCTTATTTACATCCAAGTGAATAATATTATCAGCTAATAGTGTGTTGCTGTTGAGCTCAAAACTACTATGTTCCTGAACTGGCAACTTTTGCATTATTTCATTTTTCTTTTTGAGTGGTATTCTTAAACTTGGGCTAACCAGTCCCCCTTTGGCATTCTATCAGCAAGTGCAGCCAACTAATTCAGTGCAATTATGTGTGATCGGAGGCGATAGTTTGAGGGATAAATGACTGTCGTGTATATGAATGGATTGAATGAGGAATGCTTGAAAATATGACCATCTCTTCTTCCTTCCCTGTCCTTTCTCCAGTCATCCCTATGCTGACCTATTATATGCATGATTCCTTGGGCAAGACCACTTTGATCAAATTACCAATCCCTCTCTCTCCATTGTCAGCCTACATATTATGTTGCTATCAAGCACCACATCCGTGTATTCCCACACTAAATGATAGGGTGATTACCTGTGATCGGGAGTGGGAATGTAGACATTTTTCTAGCCGTAGACTATACATAATTTGCTTATAAACTGCTATTTTCTACCTTAAGTAATTCTGAGGATTTAGCAAGTGTATCATTTAAAAAAAAAAAAAATGTTGTGCACAATGTTACATTATGCAGTGTTTCTGAAATTGTTCAACATAACATCTAACTTGGTATAATTTGAATTTTAAGCATTTGATCAGTGAATGGACACTGGGATTGAATCTGGCTTTGTGTCATAGTTCCAATCAAATGATAGCAAACTCATGGCTCATTTTGCATCCATTTGGTTTTGAGTTCTTTGGAAATTGAGGAGCGATGGAAGACTGCTGGAGACTTGTGATCACTTGCCTTACACTGGCGTAGTCAATCCTTTGCTGTTGTGGTTGAAATGTGCCACATTTAAATTTATGGTTAGCTAAGGGCAGTTGTGTGTATTCACCGCTTGAAATGTCTAATCTAAATCTCCACAGTCATAGCATTCAGTTATTCCTCATTACGCTCAATATGTTGTTGGCAAATGATTAGTACTTGCTGGCTGTCTGAAGGGCCTGTTTCTTTGCTGTATGGCTCCATAATTCTATTCTTCATGTGGCACTGCCCATGGTCTTTTTCAGAAAGCAGTAGAGAAGCGATTGACAGTGGGAATAACAGTCCAGAGCCAAAATGTGTTAAGAGTAGAGGTCCCAGGGAGAAGTGGAAAAGGTTGGAACTGGCCAAAAACAGTGCTAGCTGGAAGGCTAATTGCATATTGGTTGGCAGTGCAGAGTGGAAGGACGCTGAATATGCTTGTCATTGTGTTGAAAGCCACTCGTTTTTTCCACAGTGAAAATGCTGGTTTATGTAGGTGCAAGCTTACAATGACCCAGTCAGAATGCTTGCAAATAATATGCATTCAAACTGTCTAACATTATGCATTGCTGTAAATATTTGTATCATTAATTTGCCTGCCCAGCTTTGGCACTGTCAGATTCTTGGACTCTGGACCACTTGGACAACAAAAACTCATATGACAGGCTGTTATTCATTGATTACAGCTCAGCATTTAATACAATCATCTCCTCCAAGATGGTTACCAAGCTTGCAGAACTGGGTCTCTGTGCATCCCTCTGCAATTGGATCCTTGACTTCCTCATCCACAGACCACTGTCTGTTCATATTGGTGGAAATGTGTCAGCCTTGATAACAATCAGCACGGGAGCACCTCAAGGTTGCGTGCTCAGCCACCTGTGGTGCTCTATACTCATGACTGCGTAGCCGGTCATAGTGCGAACTCCATCATCAAGTTTGCTGACAACACCACTGTCGTGGGACGTATCACTGATGGAGATGAGTCGGGGTATAGAAGAGAGATAGATCGACCGACTGACCAAATGGTGCCAGCACAATAACCTGGCTCTCAACACCAGCAAAACTAAGGAACTGATTGTGGACTTTGGAAGGGGTAGGATGGAGACCCACAGTCCCGTTTATATCAACGGGTCGATGGTGGAAAAGGTCAAGTGCTTCAAACTCCTGGGCGTGCACATCTCTGATGATCTCTCCTGGTCCGAGAACACTGATGCAATTATAAAGAAAGCACATCAGCGCCTCTGCTTCCTGGGAAGATTACGGAGAGTCGGTATGTCAAGGAGGACTCTCTTGAACTTCTACAGGTGCACAGGAGAGAGCATGCTGACCGGTTGCATCGTGGCTTGGTTCGGCATCTCGAGCACCCAGGAGCAGAAAAGACTATAAAAAGTTGTATACACTGCCCAGTCCATCATCGGCTCTGACCTCCCTACCATTGAGGGGATCTACCGCAGTCGCTGCCTCGAAAAGGCTGGCAGCATCGTCACGGACCCACATCATCCTGGCTACACACTCATCTCTCCGCTGCCTTCAGTTAGAAGGTACAGGAGCCTGAAATCTTCAACATCCAGGTTCAGGAATACCTGCTTCCCCACAGTCATCAGGCTATTAAACTCAACTCATACGCAACTCTGAACATTAATAGTCCAATTGTACTGTATCAGTTTATTTATGTGTGTGTGTGTATATATATATATATATATATATATATATATATATAATCAATGGTATATGGACACACTGATCTGTTCTGTATTTATGCCTACTATATTCTGTTGTGCTGAAGCAAAACAAGAATTTCATTGTCCTATCTGGGACACATGACAATAAACTATCTTGAATCTTCATGCCTTTGTATTTAGCTACTAGTTGGAACATTGCTTCTGGTTAACGAGGTTGAGAGTTTGAGTTTCGCCAGTATCTTGAGCAGATAAATGAATATGATTCTTCCAGCTCAATTCTGAGGGTTTAGGTTTATTACTTTTGCGTGTATTGAGGTACAGTGAAGAGCTTTGTTTTGCATTCTCTCCAAATAATTCAGATAACACTACCTAAATACAATCAAATCAAACTCAATTATGATAGAGCAATGGGAAAGATACAACAGTGCAGAATATAATTATCCATATTGTAGCGAATCAGTTTTATAGTCTAAAAGTCCAATGTCTGCAATGGGGCAGAGGCGAGTCAGACAGTACCCTACCATATGGAGGGACTGTTCAGAAGCCTGATAACAGGAATAAACTGTTCCTGAGTCTGGTGGTAAGTGCTTTAACCTTCTGTACCTTCTGCCGGATGGAGGAATGAATGGCAGTGGTGGGATAAGTCTTTGATTATGTTGACTGCTTTTCCGAGGCGGTTTCAAGTGTAAAAGGACTCTCTGCAATTTGCGGTCATGGGCCGAGCTGTTCTCAGACCAAGCTGTAATGCAACCCGACAGTTTATCAGAGTCATTGAAGACACGCTACATTTCCTCAGTCGCCTCAAGGATTAGAGGTGTTGGTATGCTACCTTGACTGTCATCACATCAATGCGTATGTTGCACAACAGATCGTTGGTCAACTTGTTATTAACATCAAGAAACTTGAGTCTCAACCATTTCCACTGCTGATTGGGGAATGTACTCCACCGTGCTTCCTGAAGTTGATAACTAGCTACTAGAGTCAAAGTCACATAGAATAGAAATAGGTATTTTGGCGCAACTCGTCCATGTCATCCAAGATGGACTATTTGCTGTGTTTGGCCCACATATATATCTCTCAACCTTTCCTTTAATTGAGTAGTTCTATATTATACCATGAATAAATAATATCATGTAGCATTGTATTTTGCAGCAATAACAACAGGTTTGATGAAGATTAAACTGACTTTTGGGACGATAAGTGCCAGTAAATTTAAATGGCCATCTTTGACTCTGAACTGCAAGTTGTGAGCTTTCCAGTCTGTTTTATCCATAGAGCTGTGGGCTTCCACAAATGAGCCTAGCCTACGGAGACTGACAATAACCAATGGAAATGTGAAGGAAACAAAGAATCATCGATTGTAGTTTAGTGGACTTTGGTGGAATAACTCTGGTGGAATAATTTCATTTTACCATATTACATAAATCTTAGCATTGTAATGTTTTGTTTAGACACATGATGAACAGTCAACAGTGCAGTCTTTCACCGAGCCTACAAGTGAACAAATATCATGCCAGGTTGTATAAATGTAATTTTATCGATTATTCAACGCAGAGTATGTGGGCCATGTCCCATTTTGTTGAAATTGGCAGTTTCCTTCAAGATAGTTTTGCTGGCAAAGAGCAGTGTGGTGTGGTACGGTGCAGGGCTCAAATTGTGAGCATGCGCTCACATGCAGTTGTAGGGAGAAGGGTTGTTGGTGTGATTTTGTGCTTTATTTGGCTGGCCTACAGCAAGATGTTGCCAAGTTTGATTTAAAAGATCTCTTGATGGCAGCACTTGATGGCATCTCTTGATGGCAGCGTGCTTCAATCAGTTTGATAGCTTTTTTAATATTGGATTCTATTTTATTTCCCTTTCCTGTGATTACTACAAACCAGTGTTTTTGTTTTGACTCGACATGTGGGTGCTGTTTTGTTGCTCTACGGTAATATAATTTAGCAGTGCTTGTCTACATTTTCAATTAAAATTAAAACGATACAATGTGTTTATACTAATTCAAAATGCAATAGTTAGGATCCAGACACAACTGACTCGTCCCAAATCAAAGTAACCACTTTTTTTGCAAATAATGCCCTTTGAAGTTCTTGGAAATAAAATAAAATTGATTCACTTTTGGTAAAATTGCTGTTAAATATTTTGTTACTGAGGCTGACTATGCTTCAATGGAGCTAAACTGTCCAGTGAGGATTATATATAGAGAGATATATATATATAAAAAGACCTTTTCCAGAAATGAACCTCTCCATGACAAAACACGTCAGGCAGGTTTCATGGTATAATGCTGTATCCATGGGACTAGACAATATTATATTCCCTATTTTGCTATTGTATTGGAGAATTCCCCAGGCTTGCCCACTGAACCAATTTTGGTTGGTTCTCTTTGGTACAGCCTAGCATGCTGGACATGTCTCACAGTCCTGCTATTAGCAAACAGATAACACAGACAAAGAAGCATAATGTGAATCTAGCTGCCACATTCATTTATTTGGTCTTGTCCTTTCAGACATAGTCTCTGATACCTGTACTTCTGTACCTTGTGTGGGAAGGAACTGCAGATGCTGGTTTAAACAGAAGATAGACACAAAATGCTGGAGTAACTCAGCGGGACAGGCAGCATCTCTGGAGAGAAGGAATGGGTGACGTTTTGGGTCGAGACTTCCTCAGACTTGTTAGGAATAAGGGAAACGAGAGATATAGGCGATGATGTGGAGAGATAAAGAACTATTAATAAACGATATGCAAAAAAAGTAATATTGATAAAGAAAATAGGCTATTGTTAGCTGTTTTATAAGGTGAAATCAAGGCTAGTGTGACTTGGGTGGGGAGGAATAGAGAGGGGGAATGCTTCTCTACCTTCTCTATTAACGAAAATGGTCTTGTTTTCCATCTTTCCATCTTTAAGTATCTCTGACCTGAAATATTAACTAGTTTCTACTTCCATTGACCTGAATGTTTCCAGTGTCTTCTGTTTTTTTTATTGATGGTAATAGAAATTGACAGAAAACAATGGTAAGATTTAGTCCATTCATTAGCATTGAAGTGCTAACCTAGTATTGAAGTGTAAAAGTGCTCAGGTGGCTTCATTTTTCTTTGCAGATCTTTAATTTTGAGGACTGATATAAAATGGCAATGAGGTGATTTCCTCATTCTTACAGTTTCAATGAGCAAAGATCCAATAGCCAATATGTTGCCATGCAGAGCAAAGCAGCTGAATGTCAAAAGGTGTTGCTTAGTCATAGAAATATAGAAAATAGGTGCAGGAGGAGGCCATTTGGCCCTTCGAGCCAGCAACGCCATTCATTGTGATCATGGCTGATCGTCCCCAATCAATAACCTGTGCCTGCCTTCTCCCCATATCCCTTGATGCCACTAGCCCCAAGGGCTCTATCTAACTCTCACTTAAATCCATCCAGTGACTTGGCCTCCACTGCCTTCTGTGACAGGGAATTCCACAAATTCACAACTCTCTGGGTGAAAACGTTTTTTCTCACCTCAGTCTTAAATGGCTTCCCCTTTATTCTAAGACTGTGGCCCCTGGTTCTGGACTCACCCAACATTGGGAACATTTTTCCTGCATCTGCTTTTCCAGTCCTTTTAGAATTTTATATGCTTCTAAACTCCAGTGAATACAAGCCTAGTCTTTTCAATCTTTCCTCATATGACAGTCCCGCCATCCCAGGTATCAATCTCATGAACCTACGCTGCACTGCCTCAATCACAAGGATGTCCTTCCTCAAATTAGGAGACCAAAACTGTACATAATACTCCAGATGTGGTCTCACCAGAGCCCTATGCAACTGCAGAAGAACCTCTTTACGCCTGTATTGAAATCCTCTTGTTATGAAGGCCAACATTCCATTAGCTTTCTTCACTGCCTGCTGTACCTACACGCCAACTTTCAGTGACTGGTGTACAAGGACACCCAGGTCTTGCTGTACCCCCCCCTTACCTAACCTAACCCCATTGAGATAATAATCTTCCCCCTTGTTTTTGCCGCCAAAGTGGATAACCTCACATTTATCTATATTATAGTGCATCTGCCACGCATCTGCCCACTCACTCAACCTGTCCAGGTCCCCTGCAACCTCCTAACATCCTCTTCACAGTTCACACTGCCACCCAGCTTTGTGCCATCCGCAAACTTGCTGGTGTTGCTCCTAATTCCCTCTTCCAAATCAATATATATGGTAAACAGCTGCGGCCCCAACACCAAGCCTTGCGGCACCCCACTCGCCACTGCCTGCCATTCTGAAAAGGACCCGTTCACTCCTACTCGTTGCTTCCGGTCTGCCAACCAATTTTCTATCCATGACAACACCCTACCCCCAACACCATGTGCTCTAATTTTAGTCACCAGTCTCCCGTACGGAACCTTATCAAAGATTTTCTGAAAGTCTAGATACACTACATCCACTGGCACCCCTTCATCCATTTTACTTGTCACATCCTCATAAAATTCCAGAAGATTAGTCAAGCATGATTTCCCTTTCATAAATCCATGTTGACGGACTAATCCTTTTACTGCTATCCAAATGCTCCATTATTAACTCTTTAATAATTGACTCCAGCATCTTTCCCACCACCAAAGTCAGGCTAACTGGTCTGTAATTCCCTGTTTTCTCTCTCGCTCCTTTCTTGAAAAGTGGGATAACATTAGCTATCCTCCAATCCACAGGAACTGATCCTGAATCTATTGAACATTGGAAAATGATCACCAATGCGTCCACTATTACTAGAGCCACCTCCCCGAGGACCCTGGGATGCAGACCAACAGGCCCAGGTGATTTATCATCCTTCAGTCCCATTAGCCTACTCAATATTATTTCTCGTCTAATGAAAATTTCTTTCAGTTCCTCTACCCCCTTGGATCTTCTGTCCTCCAGTACATCTGGGAGATTGTTTGTGTCCTCCTTAGTGAAGACAGATCCGAAGTACCTATTCAACTCTTCTGCCATTTCCTTGTTGCCCATAATTATTTCACCCATGTCTGCCTTCAAGGGACCCACATTTGACTTTGCTACTCTTTTTCCCTTAACACATCTAAAGAAGCTTTTACTGTCCTTTATATTCCTGGCCAGCTTCCCCTCGCACTTCATCTTTTCAGCCCATATTGCCCGTTTTGTTTCCTTCTGTTGTCCTATGAAAGTTTCCCAATCCTCTGGCTTCCAGCTACTCTTTGCTGTGTTATACATCTTATCTTTTAGTTTTTTTCTATCCCTAACTTCTCTTGTCAGCCACGGTTGCCTCCTCCTCCCCTTAGAATCTTTCTTCCTTTTTGGAATGAAATGATCCTGCGTCTACCGGATTATGCCCAGAAATTCCTGCCATTGCTGTTCCACCGTCATTCCTGCTAGGATCCCTTTCCAGTCCATTTTGGCCAGCTCCCCTCTCATGCCTTCATAGTCCCCTTTGTTCAACTGCATCACTGCCACTTCCGATTTAACGTTCTCCTTCTCAAATTGCAGATTAAAACTAATCATATTATCATCACTACCTCCAAGTTGTTCCTTTACCTCGAGTTCTCTTATCATATCTGGTTCATTGGACAACACTAAATCCAGAATTGCCTTTTCTCTGGCCGGCTCCATTGCAAGCTGCTCTAAGAATCCATCTCGTCGTCTCGTTCCGTCTCTTGTTCTCCTTTTCCTCCTCATCGAACAAAGGTTTTGTTGGTGCTGTGGTTTTAGTGATGACGGGGAAACTAGAATTAGTGGCAACAGAGAGTCCACAGTTGCAAAAAAACCCAAAACAAGTAGTCCATTATGCAACAGCCCAATTTCGCCACTGGACATATCCCACTCCAAATATTATGCCATGCCTTAATTACAAAAGCAGTCTTATGATCCCGATTGCAAGTGCACATTACAACTGCAAACAAAAACTAAGCTGACTATCACTATCCATATTTACTAAATCATTACTGTCACCGTAATGACATTAAAAATCCACATTATCAACGTAGTAGAGATTAAAATCACACAATTAAAACTCTCAATTACCCAACCTCAATGGGGTTAGTATTATCTCAATGGGGTTAGGTTAGGTAAGGGGGAAGTGCAGCGAGACCTGGGCGTCCTTGTACACCAGTCACTGAAAGGTGGCGTGCAGGTACAGCAGGCAGTGAAGAAAGCTAATGCAATGTTGGACTTCATGACACGAGGATTTCAGTATAGGAGTAAGGAGGTTCTTCTGCAGTTGTATAGGGCTCTGGTGAGACCACATCTGGAGTATTGTGTACAGTTTTGGTCTCCTAATTTGAGGAAGGACATCCTTGTGATTGAGGCAGTGCAGCGTAGGCTCACGAGATTGATCCCTGGGATGGCGGGACTGTCATATGAGAAAAGATTGAAAAGACTAGGCTGGTATTGACTGGAGTTTAGAAGGATGAGGGGGGATCTTATAGGGTGCAGCAGCATCTATGGACCGAACGAAATAGGCAACGTTTCAGGCCGAAACCCATCAGTCTGAAGAAGGGTTTTTGGCCCGAAACTTTGCCTATTTCCTTTGCTCCATAGATGCTGTCGCATCCGCTGAGTTTCTCCAGCGTTACCATGACATGGCCATAGCATGGGTCGTTATTACTATTGGCACAGAAACACTCTGGCTTCCCACATAATTTATCCATAACAAAATATACAGGTTGCAAGGAAATTTCTAAAGACATTTTATGATAATAGATGTTAAAACCGACTATGCCCATCTGAGAGGTTAAACATTACACTAACTGAATAGAGATGGCCAAATGACATAACTGCAGCAAATGTTCTTTTGGTAATCTGTTTAAAGGTGTCAAAACAAATAATAACATTGAGAATTAAAACACATTTGATTGCATTCCATTATCAAACATAGTCAATGTTCGCTCTGTAGACCATGAATCACAATAGGGTCAGGGGGTGTGTGAATCAGTGCGGGGTGGATAGATGGTGGGGGGGGGGGGGGGGGGTTGAGAAGGCAATCAGTGCGGAATGGATGGATTGAGACGGGTGAATTAGTACGTGTTGGTTGGAGTATATAAAATTGTGAGGGGAGAGCACCGGGGATGTCGGTGGTGTTGAATGGGGGATCAGTATGCGGTGGGGGGGGGGGAATTAGTGCAGGATGAATGGGAGGAGGGAGATCAGTACAGGATGAATGGGGGGGGGGGGAGGGGGATCAGTACAGGATGAATGGGGGTAGACAATGCTGGAGAAATTCAGCAGGTGAGGCAGCATCTATGGAGCTAAGGAAATAGGCAACGTTTCGGGTCGAGACCCTTCTTCAGACTGATCCCCCCCCTTCTTGAATGGGGGGGGGATCAGCACAGGATGAATGAGGGGATCAGTATAGGATGAATGGAGAATCAGTACAGGATGCATGATGGGATCAGTACAGGATGAATGGGGAGATCACTACAGGATGGATGGGGGATTTGGTGCAGGGTAAATGGAAGGTGGGTCAGTACGGGATGAATGGGTGATCAGTGCAGTATGAATGGTGGGGAGAAGTGCAGGATGGATGGGAAGGGTGGTCAGTACAGGATGAATTGGGGGACCAGTGTAGGATGGATGGGGGGGTGGCAGGAGTATCAATGCGAGGTGGGTAGGGTGATGAATAGATTGGGGGGGGATAGATGGGGAGGGGAGCACAGAGGATGTCAGTGACGACTGAATAGAGGAGGGAATGGGATCAGTGCGGGACGGAGAGGGGTCCCAGGATAAGAGGGGTGGAGGGGGGCATACGAGAGAGAGAGAGAGAGAGAGAGAGAGAGAGAGAGAGAGAGAGGGGGGGGGAGGGGCAGAGGAGGTGGGGTGGGAGAAAGGTCAGCACTCCTTGGACAACATCGTCCCGCTGCCTTGGCCGTCCCTGTCCAACGCCAAAGTGCCGCCGCCAAGGGGGGAGTGGTTGGGAACTCGTCGCCACCGCCTCCCCTCCTCCGCCAGCCGACAGGTGCGGGGCCGAGCGGTGCAGCTCAAAGATCCTATAGCTATAGGATCTTTGGTGTAGCTGCGTCAGACAGCGGATGGCGGCCTCCGCCTCCCTCTCCCTCCCCCCCCTCCCCCTCCCCCTCTCCGAGAGGTTGTATTGACAGCGCTGTTAACAGGTTTGCAGGCAGCGGCCGTTATCAGGGCGATAGCGGCCGCTGCCTGCAAATCAAAAGCTACTGCTGCAAATCCACTAACTGCAAAATCCACTTATTTCAAAATAACCCCTCTCGCACGCCGAGGCCGGGAGCGAGGGAGAGGGAGGTCTCCTTCCGCCGGGTGAGGTGCGGGAGGAGGCGGCGGTAGAGCCGCTGTCGCGGCCGCTGCTGCCGCTGCTGTTGGGGGTCCGTCATTCGCTCCGACCCTTAGTCACCACGCACTTAGTATCTTTGCCCCACAATCAAAGATACTAGAGGAATACAGCCGCCGCCGTCGACACAAAACGTCACGCTCCTATTCTCCAGAGATGCTGCCTGACCAGCGGAGTTACTCCAGTTTTTTGTGTCTATCGGTATACATAGAAACATAGAAATTAGGTGCTGGAGCCTGCACCACCATTCAATATGATCATGGCTGATCATCCAACTCAGTATCCTGTACCTGCCTTCTCTCCATACCCCCTGATCCCTTTAGCCACACGGGCCACATCGAACTTCCTCTTAAATATAGCCAATGAACTGGCCTCAACTACCCTCTGTGGCAGAGAGTTCCAGAGACCCACCACTCTCTGTGTGAAAAAATTTCTTCTCATCTCGGTCCTAAAGGATTTCCCCCTTATCCTTAAGCTGTGACCCCTTGTCCTGGACCTCCCCAACATCGGGAACAATCTTCCTGCATCTGGCCTGTCCAACCCCTTAAGAATCTTGTAAGTTTCTATAAGATCCCCTCTCAATCTCCTAAATTAAACCAGTATTGTACTGATACTGGTATAAACCAGTATTTGCTTGCCAAGCCGTGCAAAATGAGTCGTCGTTTAGGTTGCCCAGCGGCACTTTGCGTGGTCATTGGCACCCGGGCAACCGCTAATTTCGAGCCCTGATAAGATGATCTATAGCAGAGTATATGGCAGATGTTTATTGCTGATATGTTTGTGAAAGTATGGGACGAGGTGATGATAATTCTTCATGAGGATTTTTACTGGCAATGTTCGTTAAAGCATTTGTAACATTTTGACCCAGTGAAGATGAAAAACAATTTAGTGATGTGTGACCTGGACAGGATATTGGAATGGTGGTATACCCAAGTACCCGCTGCACTTAGCCCACGTTCGTGGTCTTGCTGTCGGGTTGCTTAGTGCACTGTATCAATACTACACATTGCAGTTGCAGCACGCAGATGTTGGTGTGATGAAAGTTTAAGATGGGGCTAGCTTTTCAACCATGAGGATTTATTGTTCAGACTCTTGTTGAGTCTGCAGTCACGCAGGCAATTGCTGAAAATTACACTGCATACCCAGCTTGAAGATGGTGCAAAGATTGATTCAACTAAGTTTTTGTTCATAGTGCTCTCCTTCCCCCTGGCCTGGTTGACAATGCTTATCTAGTAAGGTAGTTTGTCTCCCTATAAGAGACGATTATTGCTTGGCTCGCATGCTGTGAAAGTTACATTTCACTGTTCCTTGCAGAGCTGACTGCAGGTGGACATGGGCTGCTTAATTATTTAAGCTAATTATGAATACTGTGCAATCAGTGAAATTTCTTACTGCAGATCTTAAGAGAGAAAGTCATTGTTGAAGCAGCTGGAATTAATTGGATCTAGTTCACTGTCCTGAGGAACAAAAAGTCTACCCTCCCAAGACCCCACGGCTGAATTCCTTTTATTTGAGGCACAACTGCCCGCAATGGAAAGTTGTCACTGGATCTCGTTGATTAGTTTTGCCAGACCTTTTGCGGCTACTTGGTCAAGTGCTACCTTAATCTAAAGGTCTTTACTCTCAAGTCGTGTTTTAAAGGTAGTCCTTTTGCCAAAATTTGTACCAGAGTTGTAACGGGGTTCAGAGCTGAATGATCCAAATAGAGCTAGAACTGAGCTATGGTGAGCAGGTTGTAGGCATATTAAAGCTGCATTTGTTGACAGTGTCTTCTAACATCATGATCAGAACCCTCTGTGGGGTGGGCTGCCTCCTGAAAACTCTGCTGTTCGCAGGCAGGTTTGTTATTGTTTTGCACCTTTAAGTAAACACCAGAAAATCTTATTCTAACTTCTCCACAAAGGTGGGAAGTAATTTCTGTATCTCACTTTGACCAAAGTATTTTATATCCAGCTTTAACTCTGATCTGGTTTTACATACATTTTAGGCTGTCCAACCGTGGACATGAATGGAACTTTTGGATGACCTATGGGTCTTCGAGGGAAAAATTGTCGAGGAAGAGCATAGGCTTTATATCTGCAGTATAAATGTGAAACAAAACGGGCAGGCTTTTTGAACAACTTTTGCTCTGCCTTTTCCAAAATCCCTGTGGACAATGGGGTAAGGTGATGCAGTAACCCAGGTGACCATGGTCCAGGATTGAAAGTGAAGAATGAAGGTGAATGGCAGGAGAACCAAAAGTGAGATGAACATTTTAGCACTGACAGACCTCAGTCTGTGAGGGTTGGAAATAACACCTCCAATACCATCTCTCTTAAGCACCGGCTCCCCTCAGGGCTGTGTCCTGAGTCCACTGCTGTTCACCCTGATGACTCACGACTGTTGTGCCAGGTTTAGTACAAACCACATCATGAAGTACGCAGATGACACAACAGTGGTGGGCCTCATCAGGGACGACAATGAGCTGGCTTACAGGGAGGAGGTGAAACAACTGGTGGACTGGTGCAATACGAACAACCTGATCCTGAATGTCGAGAAAACAAAGGAGATTATCGTCGACTTCAGGAAAACCCGGCACAGTCCCACACCACTTCACATCAATGACAGTGATGTGGAGGTGGTCAGTAGCACAAAGTTCCTGGGGGTGCAGATCACTAACAGTCTGACTTGGTCGACTAACATCTCATCAACTGTTAAGAGAGCGCAGCAGCGGTTGCACTTTCTGCGCCGGATGAGAAGAGCTCATCTCCCCCATCCCATCCTCACTACTTTCTACAGGGGCACCATAGAGAGTATTCTGACCAGCTGTATCTCTGTCTGGTTTGGGGACTGTAGAGCCTCCGACTGGAAGTCCGTGCAGAGAGTGGTGAGGACAGCGGAAAAAATCATCGGGACCTATCTCCCCTCAATCGGGGATATTGCGACCAAACGCTGTGTGTCTAAGGCCAGCAGTATCATAAAGGACCCCACACATCTCCATCACGGACTGTTCACTCTGCTGCCCTCGGGAAAAAGATACCGCAGCAAAAGGAGCAGAACATCAAGGTTCCGCAACAGCTTCTTCCCACGAGCCATCAGACTCCTGAATGCCATGTAAATGGGCTGCCACTATTGTCTATTTATCCTTTTCATACATACCTATCCTTCGGTTAATTTATTGTGTTGCACAGGGAGCCAAATGCAACGTAATTTCGTTTGGAACTGCATATATCAATGTATTTCTAAATGACAATAAAGTTTGTTTGACTTTGACTTTTGACTTTGACTTGACAGAGAGTGGTTCTTGACTGGAATGCATTGTTCAGGTGGTAGTGGGGAGAATCTCAATGTATTATTCAAATTGGAGTTGATAAGTACCAGAAAGAGCCAGGAACTTATATAAAGCGGGTGCAGACACAATTTCCAAATAACCACCTTGTATGTTGTAATTGTTCTCCGATTCAAAATTAAGTTTCCTGAGCTGCAATTTCTTTTTGTGTTTTCCCCTTGTCATTGACAGCTGACCATGTTTCTGTCCACACCAGATATTGATGCACTATTGTACTATGCAGAAGCATTGTGCTGAGTGATTCCTTTGTGGTAGTAGTTTCCCTCTTCAGCCTTTGTTGGTTGATCTGCCTTTTTCTGGTAGGCTATTTTCTACATGCCAATGAAAATGCTGAACCAGAGACCAGTAAGACTGGGGAGAAATGAAACCTTGCAAATCTTGAGTAGAAAGGGGGAAATGTTGAAAACAGTAAGTCTGTCTGCATCAGATATAAAAGTGGTTTCTGAATTCTCCTTGAGGGAGGCATACCTCCACATAAAAAAATACTTAAAGGATCTACAGTTTTTATTTAAATTAAATGGTTTGTTTTCAGCTCTTTTTGTATAGGACTAAGGCCACTAGAAAAGATTATGGATGTTATAGCTACTTGCCTGTCAAAGGTTTAATTAATTTTACCACTGTAAGTAATGAGGATTTATAATCTCAAAAGTAATTTGCTACTTATGAAGTACTTGTAAGGTCAGATATGATCTATTAAGGTTTTGAACTCCATTTTTGAACTCCCTACTGACTCTTGCTGCCATTAGTCCTATGAACCAATCTCCTCAATTATCCAGTCAAAGTGTATTGTAACCCAGAGTGTTGGCTGCTCCTTCCACGGTGCGTAGCTTCACAATTAATCTTTACTTTTCTTGCCGATTGTTCAATAGGTTCAGTGTGCTGCGGTTCAAATCTTCTCTGAAAATATGCGTTTGTGTGGGAGTACTTGAATGTAACCAGTGTTGACGGTTAACTTTCTGAAGCCCAGCAAAAAGACAGAGAATGTACTTTCTAGATGTACCCCACAGCCTCTTACAGACTGTTTCAGTCCAGTCAACCTCTTGCTATAACTCAAGCCTACAAGCCTGCACGCTATCCCACTCAATGACATCCTTCCCGTAACTGAATGACCAGAACTGTTCATTGGACTCCCAAGTGTACAAGCTCTGGGGCTCAGCGGTTCGATCCTGCCTACGGGTGCTGTCTGTGCGGAGTTTGTACGTTCTCCCGTGACCTGCATCAGTTTTCTCCGGGAAGCTCTGGTTTCCACCATACTCCAAACACATACAGGTTTGTCTTGGTATAAATGTAAATTGTCCCTAGTGTGTGTAGGATAGTGTTAGTGTGCGGGGTTCTTTAGTCGGCGTGGGCCGAAGGGCCTGCTTCCGCACTATCTCAAAACTAAACTAAATCCGGTTTTAAGTTGAGTTTATTGCCATTTGGACAAGTACAGTTGTAATGAACAAAAATCATTGATTACCAGCACCTGCTCAATTACTCCATGTGAAAAGTTCCGAAATCCACTGAGGAGGCATGACTGGGTGCTCCAGTCTAGTTCTGTTCTGGAAGCTAATTGAAAAACAGATGCAAGTCTCTGCCCTCTCAATTCTATTCAGAGAACAAGTGCCACTATCTCCAACTATGCATTAAAATATTACTAGTTCAAATGCATATTGATGTAAAATGCAGGGGTGATGAACATGCATAATGTATAACTGGAAGCTAAATTATTCCAGGCACTGAAACTGCGAGCAATGGCTGAAAATAAATGGGAGAAAAGAATTAAAGCTTTCTTTTGAAGTAACTGTAGTGGATGCAAGCTTCTGTCCAAGACATGAATCCCAGCTAAAGCTGTAATTATATCTTATTTGCTGGTATTTTAATAGATTCGCTCATGGGATAAAGTAAATCCCCAGTAATCCTGGAAACATTTAAAATATAGATTTGTGAATAATCATATAAAATAATACATTACCCAACTACTGGCCAAAATTGAGTGAATCTATGCACAATACACACATCAATAAAATAAACTTAATATTTAATGAGTGGTTTTGTTCTTGAAACCACGAACCCGAAGGCTTTTGTATAATGTTTTCTTTGAACAAGTAGATTGAAGACTTTTACTGAATTGTTAGTAGATGTGAATGTAATTTTGAAAATGAGATGCCAGTGACACATTAGCACATTAAAACTTTGAGTTGGAATAGTAATGCATCAGTCCATGGAAGAGTGCACTTTAACCATTTGCTGGCATGGTGCCAGATTTTGAACTGCATTGTTTAGACTGGAAACTACAAGAGGGACCACATTAAATAAGTTAATGGCTAAAGAGCAGTGATGCATCAAAATTTAACACCTATGAATGCAATGTGGGAGAGGCCAGGAGGGAGGGCGAAAGGGAGAAACAGTTGAATGCATGGAGAATCATAGCAAGACTTGAAAGTAGTAAAATGTGTGAGAAAGAACTGCAGATGCTGGATAAAATCGAAGGTAGACAAAATGCTGGAGTAACTCAGCGGGTGAAGCAGCATCTATGGAGAGAGGGAATGGGTGACGTTTTGGGTCGAGACCCTAGAAGGTCTAATCTATTTCTGGGAAGGTTTTCTACCAGCTTTCTCTAGTCCAGCTGATACTTGACTTCAAGAGAGTTAAGAGTGTCTAATTGTCATATGTACCAAAACAGAACAATGAAATTCTTACTTGCAGCAACACAAAAGGCTTGTAAACCTGGTACTCGTATTAAAGAAACAGAAAGTTTAACCTGCACCATTCAACCAGACGATCGACCTCCCTCCTGTACTCTGACTCATCATTACCCATAATTTGTCCAGATGGAGTTGGAACTGTGTCCAGCTGTGCAGTCATGTGAATAGAATGAGTTGAGCATGGGATTGAGTGCACAGCCTTGAGCTGCCCCTGAGCTGATGGTTATCGAGGAGGAAATGTTGCCAATTTATACTGATTGTGTTATGTTGGAGGAAGTTGTAGAACCAGTTGCAAAGGGATGTGCAGAAACCCAGATCCCTGAGTGTGGTAATAAGTTTGGAGGGGATGATGATGTGAATGCTGAGCTGCAGTCGATGAACAACAGCCTGACGTATGTTTTTTATTTTCCAAATAATCCAGTGCATAGTGGAGAGCCAGTGAGATTCTATCCCTTGATCTATCGTGGCGGTAGGCATATTGGAGTGAGTCCAGGTTCTTGCTAAGGGAGGAGTTGATAAGTGCCATAATCAACTCCGCAAAGCACTTCACTATGGACATTAGTGATACTGGTCAGTAGTCATTGAGGCATATGACCTTATTCTTGGTATTTCGATGCCATTTTAAAGCAGATGGGAACATCAGACCTCAGTAATGAAGATGTCCACAAAAACGTCAGCAAATTGGTCTGGGCAGATTTTGAGAACGCCACCTGGTACTCCCATCGGATCCAGATGCTTTCCAATGGTTTACCCTCCTGAAGGATCTTCTGACGTCCAGGCACATTGCTTCGCTAAGAAAGAACAATAAATGCTGATCTTGCCAGCAATGTCAGTAGTCTGAATTTGTTTTTAAAAGAAAGCATTGAAATAGCCAATGGTAATTTTGAATTAAGGAACAGGGTTACCAATACTCTCCATTTTGCAGGTAAATAAGCAGTAAACTAGCTATAACGAAAGCACATGCTGAACCATGTGAGCATCTCTAGTTATTTAAGCCACAGTTTCTATATGATATCTAGTTTACATTGACACCAGGAATAAATAGTTAGACTGTAAACTTTGTGCAGGATGATCTCTAGGTTGATTTTCCAGTTTTATATAGTTGTGCAAACATTATCTAAGAAACAAGCTTTTAACCTGTAGAAGAAAATGGTAAAAGCACATTTTTGATAAAAGGTTAACACTCTAATTTAAAGCCATTAATCACTCTTGTTAAACAACTAGTATTACTTTTGAACTGGAGTATAATGTCATCGACATCTCCACAGACAGTATTGAGACCAGGTGTTCAACATGGAGACATGCCACTGTTCTCAAACTTATGGGGGAATGTGTTGTCCCTACTGTGGGTAATGGGATTTAATATATACTTCATCAAAGCAAAGCTTGTACTAAATATGGTTCCGAAATCTAGTTTAAGAGAAATGCACTTCAAATTGGTTGTTTCCCTTGGAGTGCTCCAAACGTGTGGTTGGGGATGAAACACAGAAGGTTGTGGTGGTGGCATCTTGAGCAAAACGAAAAGTGCAAAAAGGGCTATGCTGTTTGACCAGTTGTATTCCTCCAGCATTTTGCTCATCGAATTAGGATTGTTCACCTGGGTCGTAGGAAAAAATGAAGCTTTTCATTCCTCTGGAAAAGGGACTGAGAAAGGAACTGATGGGTTTGAGTGGCCTAATGGTGTAATGTAAATGTTTTGTATCTTTCACTAATCCCACAGGCCCATTTAAACCCACATTGAAAATGTTTCTGCAACAATTGAAATGACAGTGATGTGAATTCAATTATTTTGATCTGTGATAGATAACTGACCTGTTGAAGGCTGTTTTCTTCAACTTTGGAATGATTAATTTCGGCTCTTATTTAGATTGGTTGTCCAAGCACACTGCCTGTGAAGCAAGACTGGAATCCTTCTAGGTCACAGATGCTAAATCAATTACTAGGGTTAATTAAACAATTTAATTTTGTTTGACTTGAATCATAAATCAAAATTGCCTTGATTGACAGATCAATGTACTGAAACAGTGATCAGAAATTAAGATTTAATTTAAGTGGGACAACAGGATGACAATCAGGAATAATTTCTGCGTGCAAAGGGTGATTGATCCTTGTAATGAATGCTTTGAGGCAAAATAATTAAGTTAAAATGCCTATTAAATGTCTGTTGGCCAGACCGGATGAATAGACAATTGTCTTCCTCATTTTATTTCATCTTTTGTTCTTGGGATGCTTACCAATCCATGACCTACTCCTCCAGATATTGAAGATCCATGAATCCTTGACTATCTGCTGAAACAGCAAAGCTGGTATCATGAAAGCTTCCCCATCCATGTGCCAACCCTCAAAACGTAAAGCATTCAAGATTAAATTTATATGCATCTCTTCACTTCTCATTTTCTTAATAAATAATCTGTTGCTCCAAGATTCCCTGCAACTTTTATTTAACACAGTGGCACGGCAGTGCAGCGGTAGAGTTGCTGCCTTACAGCATCGGAGACCCGTGTTTGATCCCGACTATGGGTGCTGTCTGTATGGAGCTTGTACGTTCTTCCCATGACCATGTGGGTTTTCCCTGCGATCTTCGGTTTGCTCCCACACTCCAAAGTCGTACAGGTATGTAAGTTAATTGGCTTGGTGTATGTGTAAATTGTCCCTATTGTGTGTAGAATAGTGTTAACGTGGGGAGATTGCTGGTCAGTGCGGATTCAGTGGGCCGATGGGCCTGTTTCCCCGCTGTATCTCTAAACTAAACTGGTTCTGATTTTGTGAGGCGTAGTTACAACTAAGCAAGCAAGGTTATGGAAAATGGCATGTATTAATGGGTTCCAAAATGGCAATGGTTCGGATGACAAAATATCCGATACTGTATTGGCTAAATAAGCAAGATGTAAAGCATGGTCAAAGGGAATGCATTTATCAGAAATCCAGTAAAAGTCACGAAGGAAATTGAGCCCTCCCTGTGGATTCTAAAATAAAATAGCAAAATGCTGAATGTGAGGTCAGGTAGCATCTGTGGCAAACGTTGTGACAGCAGGCAAACTGCCTTTCAAGTCGTAGTTAATTTGTAATTAATTGTTAATAGTCTCGGGTGGCATTAATACATGCCACCCGAGACGGCCACAACACAACCTATGGTCCACAGTAGCCTAACCCTCATGATAGAGGAGCATGAGGTGAGGTGCACGCTGCGGGCCATCAATCCAAGGAAGGCTACAGGACCCGACGGTGTCTCTGGACGTGTGCTGAAGGACTGCGCAGACCAGCTGGCTGGAGTCTTCACGAGGATTTTTAACCAGTCTCTGGCCCAGTCCACTTTCCCACCTTGTCTGAAGTCCGCAACCGTAGTCCCCTTGCCCAAAAAACCCCACATTTCCAGCCTCAACGACTACCAGCCAGTCGCACTCACACCAGTGGTGATGAAGTGCTTTGAAAAACTGGTCCGGGGTCATATCACCTCACTCCTGCCCCGAAGCTTTGACCCCAACCAGTTTGCGTACAGAGAGAATAGATCTACAGAGGACGCTGTAGCCACAGCTCACCATGCTGCACTGTCCCACCTGGAGCAGTGGGGAAGCTATGTGTGAATGCTCTTTGTGGACTACAGCTCTGCTTTTAATACTATCCTTCCCCACAAACTGGGGGACTTGGGACTTCCACACTCCACCTGCATGTGGATAAATAGCTTCCTGTCGGGCCGCAGCCAGAGAGTCAGAATGGGCCATCACACATCCACGGCCCTCAGCCTCACTACTGGCTCTCCACAGGGCTGCGTGCTGAGCCCCCTGCTCTACACCATCTACACACATGACTGCACCTCCGCCCACTACAGCAACACCATTGTCAAATTTGCGGATGACACTACGGTGGTGGGGCTCATCTCCGGGAGGGACGAGTACGCCTATCGGGATGAGGTGGACCAGCTGACAGTGTGGTGTGGAGAAACTAACCTGCTCCTGAACACCTTAAAGACCAAGGAGATAATAATAGACTTCAGGAAGAACAAAACAGAAATGGTACCACTAATCATCAGAGGGACTGTTTGGAGAGGGTGGCGGATTTCCGCTTCCTGGGAATCCATATTGAGGAGGACCTGACGTGGAGCTTGAACACCTCTGCGCTGCTGAAAAAGGTCCAGCAGAGACTGCACTTCCTGAGGGTACTCAGGAAGAATAACATCACACAGAGACTGCTGCTGTCCTTTTATCGGTGCTCCATTGAGAGCATCCTAACATACTGTGTATGCGTTTGGTACACCAGCTGCACAGCGGCTCAGAGGAAAGCGCTCCAGAGGGCCATTGACAATGCCCAGAGGATTGTCGGCTGCCCTCTCCTTACTTTGGAGGACTTACACAGTTCCTGCTGCATCAAAAAATCCCAGAATATTATAAAGGACATTTCCCACCCCGGACACTCCCTGTTTGAACTGTTGCCGTCAGGCAGACGGTACAGATCTACAAGGACAAGGAAAAACAGACTTAAAAACAGTTTTTACCCCACTGCTATAAAGGCCCTAAATGTAGCCGCCAAGGAATGCGGGGACTAAGGAACTGTGGTTGGTACACTGTGAAATCGACAGAAGGATGTAGGGTTGGGTGTTTATGCGTGCTATTTTCATATTTCATATTTATTTTAGTTGATCTTTTTTAATATTTTACCTTGTATGTATCGTTAGCTTTTATGGTTTGAATGGTGCACTGACTGGTTGACATTTTTAAATTTCGTTGTACATGGTTCATGTTACAATGACAATAAAGAAACTATTACTGTTACTATTATATTAGTTCAGACTGAAGTTATGAGGAGAGACTGGAAAACTTAGGTCTGTTTAATTAAGTATTTAAAGTTATTTAGACAAGTGTTAGGTCCTCTGGAAGTTGTAGGCTTTGGGGATTAGATCTTCCAAACTTCCTTTCTATCATTCTTCAGCATTATCAAAATTGTCTACTTCCCAAACACTCAAGACCACCCAGCTGAGAGCTGAGAATGGAGGCAAACTGAAAAAGTCTAGAGAGTCCTTGAATACACAGCAAACAGTCTGGTCCGGTCTGGTCTGAAGAAGGGTTTCGGCCCGAAACATTGCCGATTTCCTTCGCTCCATCGATGCTGCCTCGCCTGCTGAGTTTCTCCAGCACTTTTGTCTACCTGGTCCAAATACCCCAGACTGATGTGTCACAGGCCAGAAGCCAGCTGAAAAACAAGGCAGTGGGACTGGACAACATTCCTAAAGGTCTTGCTTGGTAAACAGTCACTGCAATCACAAATCAACAACCTCATTTCGTACACCTGCAAAGCAATACAAGTTTGTAACTATATTCAAGAATGTATATGAATCCTATTGTAACAATGGAAGAGTTGTCCTCTATTTGCAACGTATTCTTTCCATCTAATGACACTAAAGAGGCTGGTCTTCACTGTGCAACAACTCTTAAGAAAAACACAATTAATTATTAATATCATTAATTGCCATTTAATTGTCCACAGAAATGCACTTCCATCTTGACTGAATACCAACTGTGATCTTAACCAACAGATCTAATTTCTTTGCCATCTAGCATCTCTGGGAGTAAAGGAGCACTACCCTGGAAATGTTGGGCCACATATCTTGGGGAGCTATCTCTGTGAAAGTAGACACAGTTGAAAATCAGCGTTATCTTCAGTTTGCTAGCATAGCCTTTGGCTGTGAGAAGAAAAGCAACTTTGCCACATTCGTCAGCCACCTTGAATCCAATAGAGCTAATGTGGAAGTGAATCAACCTCAGCCCTGAGGGCCTTTGTTTTTAGGAACCATCTCTCCATGAAGGAAGATGTTATTGAAATTCATCTTTGCATTCAATGCACCAGGACAAGCATTGGTTGTCAAAGAGAAAGTATGTTTGTTGATCATTACATCAATCCAAACATAAGGCATATGGGCTACTGAGTTGCTGTGGTCCTCATGTCTTTATTTAAATCCTTCTCTCTTTGCCCTTTAAATTCTCCAGCCAGTAGTTTCACTTGCACTCTGTTCTGATTCTTGCATTCTTTGCTTGCCCACCACTGGTTCTGTTACTTTGGTTCAATATCTGGTGCTCCTTTTAAGCCTTCGCAAAAATATTAGTGAACTTTAAATTCATTAAAGTGCAAGCTATTGGTTGTTTGTGCTGAAGTGTAAATGAGAAATGAACCCACAATGCAACAAGCACACTGAAGATTGGGGGTTGATTAGATTTTTTCTTTTAAAAAAAACTGATTCTAACTGCAGCCGTAATGATTTCATGATCATTGTGTTTACTGATGTAATTCATTTTGAATATAGACAGACACTCTTTGGCCTTAAGTTGATGGAGCTGACCTTTAGTAATGATGATGGGGGCTGATTGTCATAGGTAATTTTATCATGTTTAATACTAGTATTTATCAAATGTTGAAACAAACTTTGCTTGCACAGCAATCCATGGAATATCTTCACTGAGGGTGATCAGACGTCAGAAGCACAGAGCTATACAGCAAAGAAACAGCCCCATTAGCCAACGTTGCTGATATTCGGCTAGTTCCATTTGCCTGGATTTGGCCCATAAACCTCTAAACTCTTCCCATCTATATATCTGTCCAAATGTCTTTAAAAAGTTATAATTGTATCTGCTTCTAAAAGCTTCCTCCGGTAGCTCATTCCAGATGCTGATTATCCTCCTGGTGAAAAGATTGTCTCTGAAGTACTTTGTAACTCTCTGCCTTCTCCCTCCCCACTGCAGCTTATGAACTTTAGTTTTAGAATCCTCGACCCTGGGGGAAGGGACTGAGCGTTCACCTTATCCATGCTCATCATGACCTTGTATACTTCAATAAGCTCTCCCCTCAGCACAGACCTGTGCAGCAAAGAAACAGGCCCTTGCCTATGCCAACCAACCAGCTGTGTTCCCAGATGTTAGCGGTTACCTAAAATAGGAGAATTCAACGTTCATACTGTAGGTATGTTGCAAAACTTACCTTTAGCGGCGCTGCACTTCTGCTGCTCCCCGTGTGCGCGACTTTAGCGCCTTTCAGAGGGGGGCGGGCTTAAAGTGACGTTTTTCCACAGACCTGGATAATCGATGAATGTCGGGCGATTTCGTTGCAGAAGAAATCGCTCCGACATTTCATCAATGAAGGTATTTTTAAATTACTCCAGTTAACAAATAATTTAAAATCACCTTCAAAAGCCGTGAGCACTGACAACCGGAAGGATTTTCCGTAGGGGAGAAAAAAAGGTAAATAGTTTATTTTTATATTAAAAGTTGGTTTTTCAGGAGGCTTTAATAATATTTTTATGTTGCGAAATGGGTTCCCAAAATATGTATGAACAAACAGTATTTTTCCTCCCGAATTCACCGCTAACCGCAACGTTCTAATCCACCGCATTCCAGTAAAACCCACTCGCTAGTTGATTTAAATGGCCATTAATTTACAGGCATAAAACACTAAATTCCTTCCATTTGGCCCAGAAATTCATGAAAATGAGATTTAAAAATTATGTTATATTGTGGATTATTGTGTGAATGTTATTTGGACATTTAGGCAATTAAAAAAAAGTTTATATTTTCTTAAGAAATTGATAGATGTTTAGATCTACTCATTGAATTTTGTAATTAGCTACAATTAGATAACTAACTAATTATATCCTTTAATTTCAGGTCATCCAAGTAAGATTGTTTAATATTTGTTTCAGAATGCTTCAATCTATAATAACTGAAAATTTCACTGAGTTCTCTTAATTTTTAAGAATATTATGGGCTTTTAACTTTTCCAGATCACAGCTTTTGAGTTAAGTCAATTGAAAGGCAATGGGAAGCAAGATGCTCATTTCCGAGTATGAAAATGGCCATAACTTTCTTAATACTGAAGATATGAAAGTAAATTAGGTGTCAAATTAAACTTTTTATGCTTTATCTGATGGGATAAATTGCAGACTTGATTTTTAAAATCTCAAAATTTTGTAACATTGCTACAGACTGCTGTATTTTTGAAGCTGTTGTCTGACTATCAGCATAAGCAAGCCATATTTAAATACATCTGTGCTATTCGCCTCAACCGTTCCAATAGTAACAGGTTTCATGTTATCATCACTCGTTGGGTAGAGAAGATTCTTTTGAATTCCCCTTTGAACTTTCTGCTCATCTATCTTGTACTTTATTGCCATCTAATTCCCAAGATTTCCATGAGCTTGCAATTGGTACATAGTTTACAAGCATTAATGGTGTCAACTCAAGTCACATTTATTTATATAGCACATTTAAAAAAACAACTCTCGTTGACCAAAGTGCTTTACATTTGTTATAAGAGTAGTATACACAAGCAGGCTGCACACATTTATACAAATAGCCCTCACTCAGAGGACGTCAGGAAAGGCTTGGGAGAACAGATACGTTTTTAGACTAGACTTAAAGGAGTCGATGGAGGGGGCAGTTCTAATGGGGAGAGGGATGCTGTTCCACAGTCTGGGAGTTGCGACCGCGGTCACCACTGAGCTTATGCCTAGACTTCAGCAACCCCAAGTCGGCCGATGTGAGGGACCTGGAGGTGGTGTGGTGGGTGAGAAGACTTTTAATGTAGGTGGGTGCGAGCCCATTGAGGGCTTTGTAGACAAAGAGGAGGGTCTTGAAATTCGGAACCGCACAAGGAGCCAGTGGAGAGGCCAGGATCGGGGTGATATGGTCCCTTTTTCGGGTGCCCGTCAGGAGTCTCGCTGCGGCGTTTTGGACCAGTTGCAGGCGGGACAGGGAAGATTGGCTGATGCCAGTGTAAAGGGAGTTGCAGTAATCTAGCGGGAGGAGATAAATGTATGGATGATCTTTTCGAGGTCATCACACTGGAGGAATTGTTTTATTTTAGCTATCGTCCGAAGCTGAAAGAAGCTAGCTTTTACCACGGCATTGACTTGTTTGTCAAACTTCAGCGCTGAGTCAAATATCACTCCAAGATTTTTGACGTGAGGTTTGGGTAGTGGGGTAAGGCTTCCAAGGCTGCCTGCTATCATTTTGATTGAGTCCGAGGGGCCGAGAAGGATGACCTCAGACTTACTCTCGTTTAGTTGGAGGAAGTTCTGGGCCATCCAGCACTTTATATCCTCGAGGCAGCGGGTAAGGTTAAGCAGATTTAATTGTTTTTTGGGCTTCAGGGGCAGGTACAGTTGTGTATCGTCTGCGTAGCAATGGAAGGAAATGCCATGCCTTTCAATGACTTGGCCTAAGGGGAGCATATACAGGGAGAAGAGAATGGGGCCAAGGATGGAACCTTGTGGAACCCCACAGCAGAGGCTAGCTGGGGAGGAGAAAGAGTTGCCTATGTTAGTAGAGAAACTCCTACCTTTGAGGTAGGAGATGAACCAGTTCAGGGCAGTGCCATCAATACCAACCCCGTACCGGAGACGGTCAATTAGGATGGTGTGGTCGACTGCGTCTATTGTTGCGCTGAGGTCAAGAAGGAGCAGGATTGCACAGTCGCCGGAGTCAACGGTGAGCAGTAAGTCATTATGTACCTTCAACAATGCAGACTCTGTGCTGTGGTGAGCCCTGAAACCTGATTGAAAGGTTTCCAATATAGTATTTTGGTGAATGTAAGGCATAAGTTGACAAGATTACCTTTTCAAGGGCTTTTGAGAGGAAAGGCAGTTTAGAAATGGGTCTGTAGTTGCTTGGCAAGGTGAGGTCGAGGTTCGTTTTTTTCAGGAGTGACTGGACCACTGCATGCTTGAAGCAGGTAGGTACAGTGCCGGTGGCCAGAGAACTGTTGAAGATGGTGAGGATACTGGGATCGGCTGTTATGATGACGTCTTTTAGGAGGGCAGAGGGGACAGTGTCGAGAGGGCTGAACTGTATAATACATAAGCTATTGCATTAAGAAGGGTCTCGACGCGAAACGTCACCCATTCCTTCTTCCAGAGATGCTGCCTGTCCTGCTGAGTTACTCCAGCAATATGTATCTACCTTCAATTTATACCAGCAGCTGCAGTTCTTTTCGACACAGGTATTGCATTATGATCTAAATAACCAGACCTTCACATCGTAATGGTGCAGTGATGTGTCAAAGTTTAATAATTAAGTGAACTTAGTCTCACCATTATTTAATTAGGAATTTAGTAAATTGGAACATTGCCTGTCAGTCTAGTCTCCAGTTTTAATGGATGACAAATTTCACTTAGCGTAGCCATTGTGATGTCGATGTCTGTAAATAATTGTCAACAGATTTAACAAATGTATAATGTTACATGCTGAATTAGAAAGCAAAACTGCTGTGAAGGATATTGAAATTGTATTAAACAAGTGTTAGTGGATTATTCAGATTTAGGTATAAGCACTGTTATAGATTTTAAATAAGGAGCGGTACTTATGATGCTTTCATTCATGTGCATGGCTTCATTGCTTACTATTTTTAAAGGGGAAAATCTGGTACTGTGCTCTCCATAATGTTTGAGACAAAGGCCCATCATTTATTTAGTTGCCCCATGTACTCCACAATTTGAGATTTGTAATAGAAAAAAAATCATATGTGGTTAAAGCGGACATTGTCAGATTTTAATAAAGGCCATTTTTATACATTTTGGTTTCACCATGTAGAAATGACAACAGGGAGACTCTTGTCTCTGTTGTGACGAGCGGGGGCGGGGTTGCGGGGGACACGTGCGAGGGGAGAGAGGAACATGACATCCGAGTGTTCTAATACCTAAGCTGGTTCAAAGTAGTTAATATGGATGGCCTAAAAGCTTCTGAGGATAGGGAAGCTAGAGACCCAAGATGAGTGGTGGAGGCTGATTCTTGAGCACACATTGCTGATAGACAGCCCCACCTGGACATAATCCCTAACATTTTGCAGTGACAATTTGGAGAAACACCAAACCACTTTTCAGATGGTTGTCCCCATCAGATACCTGGCGATGTTTGAAGAAATGAACAATAACTTGATTGAAAGACTGACTAACATGATCAAGAGGGTGACTGACTCTTGCTCCTACTTGGTGTTCTTCAGCTAGAAGTTTGACAGTATTCGATTTCCAGTCGCATTGACATTAGGATTTGCAGTAATCACGCATTAAGTTCTAAAGGTAACCAGGTAGATTAATGACGGCTGAGTCTTGGCAGCAGAATATTTAGTGTATATAAATAGAAAACGAGAGATAATATTTGTTATGGTAGCACTGTCGTTCAGTAGTTTTACCTATTAAACAATACCCAATAATGATTCTGAGCAGTAGTAATTTTCACATATGAAAACTAATTATCATTAGTTTTCATATGTGGCAGATTCGGTAGCTTTGGTTCCATTCAGTGACGTGTGGCTCAATGTGAAACAGCTTGTACATTCACTATTAATTCAGGGCTTGGAAGCTAATTCCTTGTTTACACAGTGACCTGCACTTTAAGCTAGGCTCAGCAATCTAATCCATCAGTGCAGATTGAATAGATCTGGCCAGTTTGCCCAGATAGGCAACTCTGCATTTTGTTTATGCATGTTAAACCTCATTAATGCAATGTGTTCTTATTGGATTCATCAAACCTTAATTTAACATTATTATTCAGAAAAAGGTCTGATTATGGCAAAAGATAAATACAGAAATTGGAAGGAAAAATATTTTCTGACAGACACATCAAACTTAATGCCTCTGCTAGTATTGGCTTCGTGCCCTGATTGTAACTCGGGTCAATTTCAATATGGGGTCATGGTAAAGTTCCAGCATTTGGAGTACATTTATTGGTCTAATTGTAGTATATTGGATTTCAGCAGGTCTGACCTCAATAGGATGCTATGTGTAAGAAGGAACTGCAGATGCTGGTTTAAACCGAAGCTAAACACAAAAATCTGGAGTAACTCAGCAGGACAGGCATCATCTCTGGAGAGAAGGAATGGGTGATGTTTCGGATCGAGACTCTTCTTTAGACTGCAGCCTGTCCTGCTGAGTTACTCCAGCTTTTTGTGTCTATCTTCAATAGGATGCTATAAACAGTTTCAAAAGCTGAAGGGCCAGTGGCCTGTGGAAGTGAAAAAGAGACAGTGCTGATCAGTGCAGAGGTCATGCTAACCATTATGTTTGCACATCCAAATTCTTTGCCGGTTTTTTCCCCACTCATAGACTGTCAGTTTGCAATTTATCATTGCCATATTTAAATTTGATGCACAATTCTTTAGCAAGTCTGCTCCGTGTGTCTGTTTATCTTCGTTCTAGTCATACAGCATGGAAACGAGCCCTTTGGCCCAACTTGCCCATGACTACTAAGATGCTCCATCTATACTCGTCTCTCCTGTCCTTGTTTGGCCCACATCCTTCTAAACCATTCCTATCCATGTACCTGCCTGTCTTTTATATGTTGTTATAGTACCTGCATCAAATGCCTCCTCAGCTATTTATTTGGGTGGCGCCACCGCAGTGGCTGACTCGTCAACAGTCTGTCAGTCCCCTCTATGCCGTTACTATTTAAGTATGTTTTAAAAATATGATTTAGTGTTTCTTGGTTTGTTTTATGTGGGGGGGAAGAATCGAGGGAAACCTTTTTCAGTCACTTAATTCGACGGAGATGCAATTTTTTTCCTGTGTGGTATTTCCGTCCCACTCCTGCGGCCTAACAACGTGGAGTGGTGTGGCCTGGAGCTTCAAGCCTCGGGCGCGGCACGGACTTACCATCGCGGAGCCTGCCGAGGAACGCCAGTGAAAGGGATCCGACCGCGGGCCCTGTGGACTTGATGCCGCGGTCTCCGGTAAGAAGAGGCCGACTCAGGAGCTCCATGCCACGGAGTGTTCTGATCCATCCCGACGCTGGAGTTTCGATCATCCTGACCAGAGGGCTTGGACATGGGACTGTCGGCAGCGGCGAACTGCGGAGGGTTCAGCCTTAACCATGGGTGGACCAAGAAGGAAGATGACTGAACTTTATTGCCTTCCATCACAGAGAGGAATGTGGATTCCACTGTGCTGGATGTTTATGTTAAACTTTATTTTATGTGGCTGTGTGTATTGTTGATTTTATATGGCTATATGGTAACTCAAATTTTACTGTACCTTAATTGGTGTATGTGACAATAAATTTGAACTTTAACTTATTCCATAAACCCGCTACCCTCAGTGTGCAAAATACTGGACCTCGGGTTCCTATTAAATCTTTCCCCATAAACTCTCACCATAAACTTGTGCATTATTGATTCCCCTATTCTGGGTAAAATACTCTGTGCATCTACCCTATCTATTCCCCTCATAATCTTGTACATAGGTACTGTCGTAGGTTGTCGCCAGGTGATGTAGGTTGTCACAGGTGCTGACTTCGGTGAATTCCATTGACGTATTCGCCAGCAGTCGTCTAAAAAATTGCCTAAATAGGACAGGCGCATTAGTCCAGTCGCTGTTTTTTCGGCCGCCTGCCACGACTATGACAGTCGCCTAAAAATTACCATGTGGGACAGGCCCATTAGGCTCATACTTGTGCTGATTATTGATTGAGCACACTAGCATTCATAGCCATGATTGAATGGTGGAGTAGACTCGATGGGCTGAAGGGCCTAATTTTCCTCTTATGAAAATTTAATTTGTGGGTTAAGCAGCACTTATCGATAAGTATTCGCACCTTTCTCACTACTCTCTGACCTTACTGCCAATGCAAAAAAAAAGGACTCTGGGCAGATATGTATTGGTGATTCATTATGGAAAAAGTTGTGGAATTCTTTTCTGATTTAGATGACATTCCTGGATGGTACCTTGGGGCAAATATCTATCCAAGATAGCTTATTTTCAGGACTTTCTGATATGTGAAATGCCAGTGGAAGAATTCTTTCTCTCTACCGTTACCTTTCTCCACCAAACTCCTACATCACAACCTTGAAGTCAGCTAACTATTTTGGGTTCATCTTGTATTATCAGACTGATGCTCTGCTGTATATTAATCTGTGCTACTCAGAATTCATGTTCTCTTTCCCTGCATGTGCATTATATTTTCTTTCAAACAGCTAATGAATTGGATTATTTATTGAGAGCAGGATCATGCGAGTCCTTAAATGATCAGATGAGGATATAGCAGATATGGTAACATAAGTTTTGAAGAACCATCCAATGTTGACACTCGAAAGGATTTTCTACATTGAATTAATAATGAACTGAAATTCAACTGAAACTGAAATTCTCTTTACACAGAGAGTGGTGAGTCTCTGGAATTCTCTGCCACAGAAGGTAGTTGAGGCCAGTTCATTGGCTATATTTAAGAGGGCGTTAGATGTGGCACTTGTGGCTAAAGGGATCAGGGGGTATGGAGAGAAGGCAGGTACGGGATACTGAGTTGGATGATCAGCCATGATCACATTGAATGGCGGTGCAGGCTCGAAGGGCCGAATGGCCTACTCCTGCACCTATTTTCTATGTTTCTATGTTTCTATGAAATGTGGTTGACTGACTGGCTGTTTTTATAGGATTTCAGGTTGATGTGTTACATATGCCAGTCTGTTGTAGTTTGTAGTGTGCGATTGGGCTGTAAGTCTGAGATTTGTTACTCTAACTGACTTTATGATTGAAACCACTTTCACTGCAGGGGTCAAATATTCCACTGTTCTGAGGTCAGTGGTCTGACTATTTTTAGGGCTGGACCAAAAGAAAATATTTCATTTCGTCTCTGTGCAAGGTTCAGAGGGAAAGCTTGAATTAATATTTACTTGTACTGAAATGAAATAGTATTTAAAGAAAATGGAAAGAATGCAAAAAAGGAAACTGGGCAGTAAAAAGCTAAATATAGGAATCATGGCCGTCAGTTTTTATGCAAATCTGACTGTTTAGTTATATGTATCCTAATAGAAAATAATTTTCCTATTTCACTTAATTTTTAGTGGCCACGCATCTGTCTTCACAACCTGCTTGCGATCTTCCACTTCAGCTCAAACTTGACTAACTCTCTTTACTGCAAATCTAAGCAGAAATGGCTGAAGCAAGTTCCTATTATCATTTCCGTTTCTCTTAAGCCCATTCTACATCTAGCAGGAGAAACCTAGGTGGATTGTTCTTTGTGGGTACCTGCATATTTTTTGTAGTCATAGTTATGCAGCATGGAAATGAGCCAAATCGTCAATACAACAATGCAGACCAAGATGCCCAACTACACAAATCCCATTTGCCTGTGTGTGGCCCATATCTCTCTAAACATTATTTACTTATGAACCTGTCTAAGTGTGTTATGTAACCTTATGTAACAACGTTCCTCTCAGCAAGTTCTTCAATAGCTTGGACTTAAATGTAGGAAAATTAAATTTGCAGGTAATATTCTAAAATATGGTGGCAGTAGTTGGGAGCACAAATATTTTGGACATCAAGAAGAAATCAATGGTCAGGTGGACGAGCAAGCTGAAACTGTCCATGAAGATTAAGCAATAGTATGTTGGGGTGAACAAACTCAAAGCATTGGAAACTCAGAAAGCAGACAACATAATCAAGGACCACTCGTGCCCTGGACATTCCCTCCTCTCCCTTTGCTTGTTGGGCAGACGATACAAAGCTTGAAAACACGTACCACCAGAATCAAGAACAGCTTTTTCATTGCTATTATCGGACTTTTGAATGGACCTTGCATTCCTGGTGTCCCAATGTATCCCATTGCAGCCCCAGTGCTTTTTTTATCTGCACTTTCATTATAGTTGTAAGGCTATATTCTGCACTCTGTTCTCTCTTTTTTCACTACCTGTTGTCGTGTATGACTTGATCATAATTATTTATTGATGATTTAACCGGAAAACAAAAGTTGTATTTTTGTGTTGCGTGAGATGCAAGAATAATAAACCGATCTCAATATCAAATACTTGGATTGATCATAGAATAAGAAAACAGGCAGGTTCTATTGAGTTTGAAACATTTGGCCACATTTAGAGTACCGTGCATTTCTGGTCATCATATTGCTGAAAGGAAGTGAAAGTACCATATGATGTGGAAGATATTTCCAAGAATGTTGATAGACAAAGGGTGGCTCGGCTGGAATTGGGTTATTTTTGTAA
Source organism: Raja brachyura (assembly GCA_963514005.1). The sequence continues at coordinate 5,645,689 of OY740812.1, read as the reverse complement.
CTGTATCTAAGGGGAGGTGAAATTTGCGGCTTGGATAAGGTCAGCAGAATGGCCCACTTCCCTTAACTCTGAAGTCAGTAACCTGCTATGTTGAAAGGGGGGATTTTTCACCCAGATAACGATGGAAGTAGAGACACTCAAATTAATATTTGATGTAATACAACATGCAAAACTACAGACTGAGAACTTGTTAGGATACTCCAGGGAGGCATGGATACTGTGCTGTCAATTTCTATTTGGCATATTCATATACTATTTTAATTGCACTAAATAAATAAATAGTGGTACATTGAATTGGTGCTCCATAAATGTGTGTTTTTGTCATTATTAGTGGAAAACATTGCTTTGTAATGTCATGGGCAAAGGCTCTGAAGTTTTAGTGCTTTTGTACTTTGTTCTGTTGTTGGTGAGGGCGGGGAAGGGGGGCGGGGGGAGTGGAGGAAGAAAGATGCAGCTTGCAAACAGCATGTCCTGACATGCTCAGTGAATGCCCAATCTCTATGTGAGTTGTCACAAAACAAATCTTTGTATTGAACGGGCCTAGTTTTGTCTCATAGCCATGTTCCTGAGCTGGAATGTAGCTTTAACCTGCAGAGTTTTATTCTTCATGCCAAGTATTATGTATTCAAAGCTAATAGTTGTGGAATGACTGCTATATTTAGAGCAGAGTATTGTTGCTGAGATTCCCAACACCGGAAAAAAGTGACTTTGTGGATCAATATAAATTTATTTTCTTGCAAGGTAAAAAAAACTCATCCCGCGATTGAATGACATGCTGCTGTATTCACTTCGGGAGTTCAAATCAATTCTTTTTTTAAACTATAAAGATTTCCCAATGTTCTGAACATTTATTTCCTCCTGCCGATGACTAAGCTTTTTAAGTTATTGCAGGGATCTCTTGTTCAGTTGTGTTTTAAACAAAATGATATTTGAACAAAATTTGTTTTTGGTTCTACTCTAAAGCTCCTAACTCTTTGTCAGAAATGCCAACGTGTAAAGCTGGCCAGAAAGATACCAATGCTATGTATTTTTAGCTAGTTTTCCAATGGTGTGTCCTATAGAAATAGGTTGACAGTTGTGACAGACATTCCACAAGTTTGTAAGTGGAGTAAGGCTGATTATGCTTTGGAATTGCTGTTACTGTTTTTATTTTAGTTCTTGTCCTTTCTGCATTATCCCTCTTATACATTTGTGAATATATATGCATGTCTCTAAGCTGAACAGGCTGCGTCTAGAGACTAGATCAGTACGGTAACATTTTTGCAACTAACAAATAAACTGAAATGAGACCTTGAGGGCCAGGCTGTGAATTGCTGAGCTGCGTTTTATTTCTGTTTGTCGTGCAACAGCTGAATGTATTTTTTCCAATAATTCTCACTCTTTTAACCTTGACGGGTGGATGAGGCAGCGATTCGGATTTGCCGTTGTTTCAAGGGAACAGGTTCAAGGATCTGACTAGCAGAACAGAAAAAGGCTCACTCGTCTGTTTAGTTACAAATCAGTTTTATTGGCAAGAGAACAAAAACAATACTTGTTTTGGGGTATGCGCGGGGTCTGTTTCACAGCAGCACATCTCTCTACCTCTCTCGCTCCCTCGCTCTCCATCTGCGAAGCTAATCGTGACTCATCCCGTCGGTGAACTCCTCTCGTACATAAATATTACTTATGGCTTACTGCCGCCTGCCTCTATATGGGTAAGAAATCCGCCGTTCAAATAACCGCCAGTAAGTTCTGGCCAATAGCGCTGCTCACAAATTCAGATTATAGCCAATGGCAGGGTACTGCATCCGAGTGAGGCTCCCCACCCCACCCCCCTGGAACAAAGCACTATCAGCCGCAGACTGGCACGTAAAGCAATGCACAGCCCTACAGACTTGGTGCTCAAATCAATACGCACAGCGCTACAGATTTGCCATGCAAAGCAATTCAAACAGCGCTGCGAGTTTGACGCACAAAGGTTTAAACAGAATGCTGTCGGCTTAGAGTGTGGGAATATAAACAAAGCTGTTGGCTGCAGCAATATAGGTTTAAATATAGTGCTACCGGCCGCTACTATGGACTTTAAACATAGCGCTATGGGCTTTAAACTTAGCACTATGGTCACAGCGCTATGGGTCACAGACTGTTCGGGCAAAATTCTCATATAACAGCCGTTTACATAATGCCCACACTAAACGTGGTTTTGTATCCTGTTGGATCGCTGAATGAAACTCCTTTTGAAACCCTTCCTTGCTCCCATCCCCAGTTTCGAACCGATGCGAGGCAGTGAAATGCGAATGGAGCCTCGAGTCCATTTCTGGTCTCGTTGTTTGTATAGATTTTGTTTTTCTCTTGTCATCTTCTGACACTAACCCTCTGTTTTCCAGATGTTCGCGAATAACGATGAAGCTGTGATAAACAAAAAACTTCCAAAGGAACTTTTGCTCAGGTAAGAGCAACACAATTCAATCCATGAAGAAACCCATTTCCGGGACCATGTTGAGGCTGTTTATCAAAAACATTACCTGATTTGCAAAGTCATTAGGTTGAAATGCTGTTGGTGGGCATTTAAAAAAAAATGCTGTTTAGAATTTGGGAACATGAAATGTTTAAGCCAAGATCTGAAAATAGATTTGCTCGTATTATGTTAAAACCCCAGCTTATTCAAGCCATGAACATTTAGTTTTTAACCTTGAACTTGGCCTTATGCCCTTCTCTTTTAGTTATCCTACTTTCAGAACTTTGTCTCTTGAAGTTGATCTGGGGTTTTTGGTAAATTTCTGAAAAGTATTGAACAAATTGTTTAAGCAGCTACTAAAAAGCTACTGTTTGAAATTTAATAAATTGGTAAGTGAAAACTTGAACAAAAGCCAGCAAAATGTATTTTAGGGCTTCATCTGTAATTTTGATCCTTAATCTGGTTTGGTGGTAAAACATTATTAAATTGATTTAATTTTCAGGAGCCTATGTTTTGCCTCTTCCTTTGTCCTTAAGTAATTCCTTAATCATAGGCAGCCATAGAGTCATACAACATAGACACTGGCCCTTCGGCCCAACTTGCCCATGCCAACCAAGGATCGCCATTCATATTAGTCCCACCAGCCTGCATTTGGCCTTTATTATACCTCTAAACCTTTCCTATCCATGTACCTGTCCAAATGTCTTTTAAATGTTGTTATAGTATCTGCCTCGACTAGCTCCCCTGGCAGCTTGTTCCAGATACCCACCACCCAATGTGTGGAAAAAGTTGCCCCTCAGGTCCATATAAAGTTTCTCCTTAATTACTTCAGCCATAAATCATTTTTTAACAGATCTATCTTTTCCAGAATGGTTGAATAAGTAGAGATACTTTGTGTTTTTTTTTAAGATTTCTCCACATAGGAAAGGATGGCAAAGTACGAATTTAATACACATCTCAACTACCCCTTTGAAGTTTGCAGTTAATTTGCTTTTCGTGAACTACTGCATTCTGAGGGTGTAGGTTTTGTACAATTAGATACTTGGCCATCTCAGTGGGGAGTTGGGTCTGGAACGTCGCAGCCCATTCCGTGCAAGAATAGCATCTACATTAAAGTTCCTTTCATGGAAATTTATCTGTGCAACTTTGTACAAAGTGTCTTCTGTCACCTGCGATTGCTAATTGTGTGCCTCCCCACTGTGACATTTGATGCATGTTATGACAAAGATTCTCAATTTAACCTCTACATTGGAATTTGCTGTAATTCACTTAACATTGATTTTGTATTTTGAGTGATTTCAGAATAGTTTCTTTCTAATGCAACAAACAATCTGCTGAAGAAACTCAGTGGTTTGAACAGCAAATGTGTGGTAATGTGCCAATGTTTTGGGTTGAAACTCTTTATCAGGACTAAGAATGGAGAGGAAAGAGCCAGTGATAATGAGGAGAGGTGAGTGGTGAGACTGGGTCCCGTGGGTGATTGGTGGACAGAGGCGTGAAGGATGACAGGTAGATGGTGCTAGGTGTGGCAGGGGTGGAGTTGGGAGAATGAAGTAGACAAGGCTGGAGGAGCTGCATGTGATTCTTTCATTGAAGGGCTGTTTGGCTCCCAGGATGGAAGAGGGGAAAGATAAGCAGGCCAGTGAATATGAAGGGAGTGGTCCCTGTGGAAGATGGAAAGGGGTGGGGAAGAGATGACGTGGCTTTTGGTGGGATCTCATTGCAGCTGGCAGAAATGCTGAAGGATGATACGCTGGCTGCAGAGGCTGGTGGGGTAAAAGGTGAGGACTAGGCAACTCTTCTGTTTGGAGGAAGATTGGGTGAAAGCAGAAGCTTCAGGAATGAAGCAAATACTGGAGAGGGTGCCATCAATCATTTTATCATAAACAATGGTAGATAGTTTGTTTTTTAAGATGGATCTAGAAAAGGAAAAGTGTCAGAAATGGTCCGTGAATTTGCGAGATGTTGGGAGTTAACAGCGAAGGTGATAAACCTGATGATTCCATGTGAATATGGGAGGGAGCACCAATGCTATTGTCAATGCAACATAGAATGCGGTGGTGGTGGTACCAGAGAAGGTTTGGAACTGGGATTGCTCCACGTAGCCAATGAAAAGACGAGCATGGTTAGGGCTCATGCAGGTTCTCATGGCTACACCTTGTAGGAAATGAGAGAAGTCAAAAGAGAAGTTGTTCAGGATAAGAACAAGTTCATCCAAACATGAGACTGTTGGTGGTAGGGAATTGTTTGCTTTCGGGCGTATGGTGCTGGATCTGTAAACGTTTTAACCTTTTAACCATTGAAGTGCAGATAAATGTGTGGGCCTAAACTGACAAAATCTGCTTGAGATTGGGTAATCTTGAATACATCTGTCACTGAGTTAAGTTGTGGTTGAAGTTCCATTTCTGGAAGTGGAATCCAGCAGCACTTTATTCTGCTTTTTGTAACATTCTGTGCCACAATCTTTAAAAAAATGTATATCTTGATTTCATAGCATTTTCCATAATTCTGTGTAATGTTAGCAAAAATTATATGCCTTCAAAAGAACTGGAGGTTCTTTAACAAAGATTTTGTGCAAAGTATTGATTTGAGATTTACAAGATTATTTTTGATACTTTGTTTATTTCACTCCCAAGCCCTAGTGCTATTGTCTGGGTGCTAATGTTGTAAATTAATTCTTGGATTTGATGTAATTTTGGCTTATGTTTGAGCACTTTAATTTTCTTGCTGTTGTTCTTTGGCCCATACTGAGGTTCCATTTGCCATTTCTATTTGCTTAAAAAAAAATTATTTGAGGCTAGCCAAAGGACATTGGGATTGTTCCTCTGGCTTGACCACAACCAGATTTCAATTAATTAACCTTTAATTTTGATACTACATTACTGCATGCATAATACAGCTCCTAGGTATGTTCAAATAGTAGTCAAAGGAATTACATGGGGAGGTATTTGGGAAAACATCTGTGACTTAATGGCACCTTTCTGCTTTTAATTATGATGTAGTAAGAAGTTGTAGGGATATTTATTTGCTTGGTGTTGATAGCAATTTGAGTCTATTTAAATCATGGCTTTTGTTTTGGGAAAACCCAGACCTGGGAATTTAAAGGAACACAATCCAATCTGTTTATACAATTTTCTTCTAAAAATATTCCTGTTCTTCGCATTGCCAGTTACCAAAAATAATTTGGGCAGGAAACACAATTGAATTAAGCATCAGGTAATTAAAATACACAAACATTGTTTTTAGCTGAGAGTGGAAATATATCAAGAAGTATTTTTGTGTAATCAAGAGCTATTGTGCTGTAGGCAGTTAGGAATGTACATTGTGCTGGCGTGAAAGCTTTGATCATAAAGATGCCATTTATAAATAAGTTGGGCCGTAAGTGTTGATGCAAGCGGAGTCGTCTGTCGTTGTGGAGCAAACCCATGATTCGCCCAGGTTCACAGCTGTGATCTCTATTAGATATTGGCAAAGGCTTATCTTCCATAATGCACACTCGTGGCTAACTCAATTGGTGTTTGTCTATTCCAGATTAAAAAAATAAGATGCACAAGCATGAGGCATGAAAAGTCTAATGAGAATTCTATGATTTTTTCAAAAACATTCCATTGAGACTTGTCCATAAACTTTGTGGACTGAATGTTTATCACAATATACTCTCCAAAAATAAAGAGCTATTTTCCAATAGATTCCTTCCTGATTATCTGCCATTCATGTTTTTATTTTTTTGCTCTGTGGAAGAAAGTTTGTGAATATTTGTATGAAGGAAGCTGGTTAATGTGTTTCAGGACAAATAACCATGTTCCAGGACAAATTGATCAGTGGGTGGAGTAAACCTAAACTTATTTTTATTTATGATTGAGAAGGCCTAATCGTGTATCCATGTATTCCCATCAATTCTATTCTCCCACATTTCTCTGTAACCTATTCCATTCCAACATTTGTACCATCTCTGCACTAGGTCCCTTGCTGCCTACCTGGACTCGGTGGGGGGGGGGGGGGGGGGTGTAATATACAGTAGCTTCTCAATTTAGCAGCAGGTCTTTGGGATGTGGGAGGAGACTGCAATAAATCAACATGACAACAGGAAGAATGCATAAACGCGGACAGCACCCAAGTTCAGGATAGAGCTCAGGTTGCTGCAGCCATGGAGAGTGGTTTCTCAAAGTGTTTAGTGCAAGTGTAACTAGACATCCCCCTTTGTTCATCTCCTCTATTCGGTTCAACTGTTTTACCTGATTAGTCCATTTCATGGTTTGTATATATTTTTTTTACATGTATTCTATTATCAAGGACTGAGCAGTGTGAGCATGGTCAGCATTCGTTGTTTACTCTTAGTTGTCCTTATGAAGGTGATTTTGAGCCACTTTCCCGACACGCTAGATTCTTTCTAGTGAAGGTAGGTGCGTTCAGTGTAATTAGGGAGGGCGATCTATATTTATCAGCCGTCCTTGGTGCCAAACCTGGTCAAATGCTGCTCTAATAACTGCCCTTGAGTTCTTGTTAGTTATTTGGTCCAAATTTGGTTTAAGGTTGTGATGAGGTCCTAGCTAATTCTAAACTGGGCTCTGGTGAGCAGGCTATCATTTATCTATTCTATCTACCAGCACTTTGTTGACAGGAATTGGGTGGTAATTGACCAGATTAGATTTGTCCCTTTTTTTTGTGAACAGGACAGCGCTGGTTTCCACATTGGTGAAAGGATGCTACTGCCACAGATGTATTGGACGAGTGTGGCTAGAGAAGGGGCTTGTTCTGGAGTGCAGTTCTTCAGTGCTGCAAAAAAACAAATGCTAGAAGGACTGATGATGAACCCGAACAGGAAACGTCAACACGTTTTGCTTCCCCAGATATTGCTTGACCTGCAGACTTCTTCCAATGTTCTGTTTTAACTCCAGCATCTGCAAACTTTCTTTGTCTTTAATGCTGGAGTTGGAGTGATTAACGAGTCAAGTAGCACCTCCAGAGAACATGCATTGGTGATGTTTTGGGTCGGGACCCTTCTGTATTGGCACATTTGCTTTGCAGTAACCAATGTCGGATGATTTTCAGTATCACATGGAATTAATTGAATAGTCTGAAAACTGACTCAATGATGACAATGTGCAGAGAAAGCAAAGACCGAAAGTCTATTCAACACCTCTGACTAAACATGGTTGCAAATGCTTCAGCCTTTAGCACTCGCATAATGGCTTCAGTCTTCATTGAGGCTGAGATGTTCGTAGAGCTATCCCTCTTGTTGCATATTTAATGGTCCATTATCATTTGCAGCTAGCTGTGTCAGAACGACAGCTTTGAACTGATTAATTGATCTTGAAATTGCTTAGCTGTGTATTCACATGCTGTCAGGACTGTTCAGCCATTAAAATAGAAAAGACCTAGGGATTGTTTATTGACGTTTCCAGGATTTTTGAAGCTGAAGTTGAATTGTTTTTGACAAATTGTATGTTAAGAAGAATTCTGTGCAATTGCCTGTTCAATCTCGTTTTAAGTAACCCTGCCCCCTTACCTACTTCAACTCACTCAAGTTTATATAATCTAAAATGAAGCTGAATGCTGGAAGAACTCTATTGATCAAGGAATATCTCTGCTGAAAGGAATAGTTAATATTTCGGGTTGGTGACTAAAATCAATTGAATTCCCGAGGGAATATTACATTGTAGGAAATATTGTTCTTTGAATGGATTTTGAATAGATTTTTTTTTAAACATAGTGGGTCGGATGGACATTGAAGTTGACTGGACATTTTGTAAGAAGATCTTGTGATCTTTTGATCTTCATTCTTTCCCAGAGCTGCACTGTTCAGTATTCAGTGATACCGTTCTGTATTTGGAAAATACTCCTGCATGCAAATTAACTGTCACGGTTGCACCTCTGGCCCCAGTGGCTGATCTTGAAAATGATGAGCACGATAAATGGGACATTATTATTACAGTCTGGATAATATGATGAATGCAAGTTTTGTTTTCCTTTTGGCTATTCATAGCACACAAATCTGTGCGGAAATTTGAAATATCCAGTGCCACTGAAGTATACAGAATTAAATAAGAAATAAATGAAAATCTGCTGAAGGAGATTTGAGTGTGATTTTGGGGTTGGAAATGATGGAAGAATTTGCTATATCATTAAATGTATTGTTGAGAAATTAGCCCTTTCGCATACCTTGTCTATGCCAATCCCTTTGTTACATAGAAACATAGAAATTAGGTGCAGGAGTAGGCCATTCGGCCCTTCGAGCCTGCACCGCCATTCAATATGATCATGGCTGATCATCCAACTCAGTATCCCGTACCTGGCTTCTCTCCATACCCCCTGATCCCTTTAGCCACAAGGATATCTTGTTGATCGACACTAATTCCATTTTTCCACATTAGGACTTTATTTTTCTATGACCGTTTATTTAAATGCCTTTTACACAGTAATTGTATCTGATTCCTCAACCACTTCTGTCAATTTGTTTCAGAAATCTACCTCTCTGTGTTTAACCCCCCTCAGAGCTACTTTAATTACGCAGTTTAAACTGATACCCTCCTTTTTGATATTCTTTCCATGGGAGAAACAAAAAGGTTTGACTGTCTACCATACCTGTGAGTCTCATAATTTTGTATACTTTTGTCAGGTCACCTCTCATTCTTTGCTCCAGAGATTCCATTCCCAGCCTCTCCAATATTTTCACAAAATCCTGCATTGTGGGCAACATCCTGGTGAGATTCCATCTGCCAACCTTCTATCCAACTTTCCATCTGATCTATATCCTGCTGCAGTCTTGGACAACGATCCTCGCTATCCATAACAATCGTCAACTTTCATGCTTTCTGCAAATTTAATCAGAACATTTCAGATGTCGATGTAGGAGGTAATATATGGCAAATAGCAATGTTCCCAGCACAGTTCTCTGCAGTATACCACTAATCACAGTGGAAGTATCTTCACCATTTGGACTGCAGAATTTCAAGAACGTGGACAATTAGAGTGTACTGCACCACAGTCTTAACTTTATCGGAGGCTGATTTGATTTTAATTGGAATGTGATGGTTCTTTGAGTTATTGTATGTCAGGTCATGGAAAGACATGGAGATGATTGGGAATAACAAAGCAAGAGCCCACTTTGTGGGAGTTCTCAGGAGATTCATTATATTCCATTGAGTATTTGGCCTCTGTGGAATACATTTCAGATGTGGATTAAATGAGCGTTTCTCAGTCTAATATTTGGAGTGCCAAATTACTCATTCATTCCCATTGGGAATAACGTTGGTAATTCTTCAGGATTGCTTTTGGGTCTCTGGGAATTGAAGATTGTTTATAATTGTGCAGTGGAATTTAATCTTGGAAGATCATCACTGGAATGTTAAAATGCTTGTGCGATTTTAGGATTTTTCGTGTAAAAAAAACCTCCCTTTTCAATCGTCCCATTTTTTTCCTCCATTCTCCCACGTTCACAAGTTATAGGAGTAGAATTAGGCCATTTAGTCCATCGAGTCTGCCGTTCAATCTGCCTCGTAATCCCATTTTCCTGCCTTTTCCCCATAGTCCTGGACACCCATTCTAATCCAAAAATTCGTCTATCTCTGCCTTAAAAATATCCACTGATGGCCTCCACAGGCCTCTGTGTCAATGAGTTCCACAGATTAACTACCCTCTGACTTTAGTTTTTCTTCACCTCCTTTCCAAAAGAGAGCCCTTTAATTCTGAGGCTTTAACCTCTGGTTCTAGACTCTCCCACCAATGGCAACATCCATTCCACATGCCTTCATTATTCTGTAAGTTTCAATGAGGTCCCCTCTCAACCTTCTAAACTCCAACGAGTGAAGCCCTATTGCGGTCAAACGCTCATCATATACTAACCCACTCATTCCTGGAATGATTCTTGTAAACCTCTTCTGGACCCTCTCCAGAGTCAGCACATTCCTCCTTAGATATGGGGCCCAAATTTGCTTACAGTACTCCAAACGCAGCCTGACCAGTGCTTTTTACAGCCTCAGCATTACATCTTACCCCCATTAATCGTTTTTTTTTTCCACGAGTGTTCCCTGTATATCTGCACTCCACATTCTTACTGTCTTCAGAAAGAGTTTCTTCTGCATTACCTTTTGAACTATTTTTCAGCCATCAATGGATTTTATTTTAGCTTTCCTACAGGTGAGAGTTGACCTTGCATTCAATCCTTTTATAGAATGTGATTTTTGGTGACAAGATGAGTATTTGTAGCCCTTCAAAAGATGGAGATGAGCCTTGAAATATTATTTTGTGGAAGTATCGCACAATTGATTTTTAGACTTTCAGTGTGAAGTGATTACAAAGTTGAAGAAGACTCTGCAGATAGTTGCATTCTCGGTTGCCTGCTGCCTTTCCACTTGGTAGAGATCTTTTGGAGCAGCACAAGGTATTGGTACAAATTTCTCCATAAACGGTGTGCACAGCAGCTGCCATGTGCCAGTTGTGGTGCGAGTGTGTACTGAGGATATTAGATGGATGCCAAGCAAGCAATCTACTACTTCTCAGCTCAGTTAATGTACTTGTGTGTTGTTGGAGCTACACTCAAATAGGAAAGTGGAGAGAATTCCTTCACACTTCTAAGATGTAATTAAGCTAAACTTGTCAAAATTCCTGAGAATGCTTTCAGATCAAACATAGAAACATAGAAAATAGGTGCAGGGGTAGGCCATTCGGCCCTTCGAGCCTGCACCGCCATTCAATGTGATCATGGCTGATCATCCAACTCAGTATCCCGTACCTGCCTTCTCTCCATACCCCCTGATCCCTTTAGCCACAAGTGCCTCATCTAACGCCCTCTTAAATATAGCCAATGAACTGGCCTCAACTACCTTCTGTGGCAGAGAATTCCAGAGACTCACCACTCTCTGTGTAAAGAATGTTTTCCTCATTTCGGTCCTAAAGGAATTCCCCCTTATCCTTAGACTGTGACCCCTTGTTCTGGACTCCCCCAACATCGGGAACAATCTTCCAGCATCTAGCTTGTCCAACCCCTTAAGAATTTTGTAAGTTTCTATAAGATCCCCCCTCAATCTTCTAAATTCCAGCGAGTACAAGCCGAGTCTATCCAATCTTTCCTCATATGAAAGTCCTGACATCCCAGGAATCAGTCTGGAATCAAGACAGCTTCATTCTTTCAGAAAATGAACATCCCTTCTCAATGGATTTCACTGCATTTCTAGTAACATCACTTTTTTCCCTTTTTTCCCCATATCTTCTGTAATATCCTAGCTCACTTTTTAAGAATCAGTTTTTCAATGTTGAGGGCAAATTAGGTGTAATTGTTTAATTATGTCCTTCTAAAACCGATTTTGCCGTTTTCTCGGACTTGCTGACCCACCTCATTACTTCAGTGATGCACGTGTACAGCTGCACCTCATTTGCTGGTGAATTGATCGTATTGTGTTTGCTTAAGCTTCTGAAGATATAAATATTTTACAAAGCACACCGAGGCTTTTAAATGATTGCAGAACAAGTATCTGAAGGATCTCGACCCAAAAGTCATCCATTCCTTCTCTCCAGAGATGCTGCCTAGCCCGCTGAGTTCCTCCAAAATTTTGTGTCTATCTTAAGTATCTGAGAAGATTGGTAATAGAGCAAAAAAGAAAAGTAGGACATTTCCTCAGGTGCTCCAGCCCTAGGCTGATCTCCATAGAACTGCTGACTAGAGAACATAAAAGATAAACAGGGAAAAAAAAAAAAAAATCAGTCCTGAATGACTGATTTCTTAATTTAAGGCTATCATCTCTTTTTCTAGATGCCCGATTAGGACAATTTTACTTGGTGGTGAAGTATTATTTGTTTCAGTCCTTTTGCGTTGTTGGGTTTTCCATCATGTGAGAAGAAACTTTTTTTAGGATAGCATGGCTATGTCGGCTGGAGTCCTACACCTTGCTTTGCTTCTGTTCATGTGCATATTCTAGAAGTGTTTCCTCATTGACTGATGTGCCAATCTCTTTTGATGAACTGCCAAGGAGGAAGACCTGCAATTACATTAGCATCTTTGCCATCACTTTCAGGATTACTTGTGGCATTTTGCAGCAAATTAATTACTTTCAAACTCTAATTGGTGTTGTAATTGTAGATGATTCATGAAAAGCAATCTCCTTAATACTGGAGTAAATCTAGTAATGTTGACTGAGGGGAAAAATATTGCTCGGGGTCCTGCGGTGGTATCCTACATACCTACTTGAGGAGGAGAGAAGACCAGGTTTAATATTTCATCTCAAAGAAAATCGCCACCCTTTGGACTGCACTGCAATATCAGCCAAGATGTATATAGTTGAGACTGTGGACTTGAACTTTGATGCATAGAGAGGGCTGCAGCTGACACAAACATTAAATGGTTGGTGCTCTGAAATTAAATGCCTACTTTATTCATGAGCATAGTTTCTATATGCTGATGTAGCATTTTCTACTGTGTGTATGTAGGATTTAGCATCACAATGCTGCATGCATTTCTAGTGATTGACTCATCAAAGTGGAGGTCTGCCTGTCTCGGGGGATGGATGTTACACAACACTATTAGTGGAAGAATTCAGGAGCCTGCTCCCTGGAGTGCTCGCCAATATTTATCCCCAAATTAACACCATCAAAACAGCCACTTGCGGGAGGTTCCTGTAATGAATTGATTGCCACATTTCCTAAATCACCAAGGTGACTATTTCATTTGACGCAGAGCACTTGGGACACTTAATTTGTGACATTTTAAATTGTGAAAGCTTAGTTGTTTTCCTCCTTGGTACTGAATTGGCATAGCCTGCTGAGCAGGGCAGCTGGGGAAATCTGAATCCTGCAAGGCTGTAGTGGAGACAACACTACTTGTTTGCCTTTGTCAGTGCTGTTGACTGAGGCATGCTGTGTATGCTTCATGTGGTGGGAGCACTGAAGGCTGAAGAGTAAGAACAAGAGTACAGCAGACCACCCTTTCTCCATTGTGCCCAGGAGAACATTGCGGTGAGAATGGGAGTAAAACTGTATTTTTTCAACAATATAATAATAAACTATTCGTATTCAATGCAGGATCTGCACATCTGGATGGACTATTTTTATGATGTAGGAAGTAACTGCGGTTGCTGGTTTAAACCGAAGATACACAAAATGCTAATGTAACTCAGTGGGACAGGCATCATCTCTGGATAGGAATGGTGATGTTTCGGGTCGGGACCCTTCTTCAGACTCTTATGTTTTGTTTGCAGTTAATGTGGCTTGCTAAATTTACATTAAATTTCTTCAGTGTTGCGAATATAACCAACCTTTGTGGATTAGACTAACTTTTATATTGTTCCTTAATTTATCCAGATTGCACATACAGAATCAATTGTTTGTAGAATTCTCTGACAGAAAAGGAATGCACTTGTTTACTATTAATTCAAGATGTGTGTCAGTTTACTAAGTTTTACCCACATTTTAACGTGTGCTTAACCAGTGAAAACTAGTAATGATGCCAAATCTTAAGATCTTTAGACATTGAGAAATAATAGTTGGAGCAAGTTAATTGCCCCTCAAGCTTGTTCTGCCTTTCAACAAAAGGTTGGTGGAGGAAAGCCACAGTTGTGCCTGTACAAACTGTTAATATTGTAGACGCAAGATCAGCTTGCCTTTGAGTGCATTCACAGAAAGCAGCTGGTCCGGATGGAGCCCCCGGCTGCGTCCTCTGAACCTGTACGGATCAGCTGGTAGAGGTGTTCACAGACATCTTTAACCTCCGATTTGGGTTGTCATTAAATAGTGAAGCATCGGGTAGTTCCTAGTTAGATGAAACTTGAGTTTTGTGTGTAAAATTGTTAGTCTTCTGCGCTGCAACCACGGAGGTTAATTGAGTGTGTGTGGCTAATAATTGTGCTGAATATACCTGTGGCCAGCAGCAGTTACTTTAGTGATTTTTTTTTTTTAATGTTCCATCTAGTTTCATTATTCTTACTATTCTGCTGTGGAGGCCGTCAATTGATATTTTTAAGGCAGAGATCGATAGATTCTTGATCAGTACAGGTGTCGGGGGTTATGAGCAGAAGGCAGGAGAATGGGTTTAAGAGGGAAGGGTAGATCAGCCATGATTGAATGGCGGAGTAGACATGATAATTCTGTTCCTATCACTTATGACCTTATGAACTGGTAATTAATTTCAAATTTGCATAATTATTACACGCGAGTGAATTATTTCCAGGACAAAAGTGGTTAGATTGGTGGAAATGTTGTCCCTCGCACTAGATCTTCCCATTGTGTGAGAATACTTACTGGGCTTCCATGCTGGATGCTTGTTCCCATAGTGACGGCAAGAGAATTTATAAATACTATACTTGGTTTCATTCCTCCCTTGTGGACTTTGCTTGAAGTAATTACAGAAAAGGAAACAGTTTGTAGTTGAACCATATATCACCTACAAATCATATTCAAGTTGTGCATTTGCTTTGTTTGTTATCTTGATATGACCTTAAAATCGAGTGATGCTACCATGTCTGCTTCCTTTTTCATTTCTTGGCAATCTTTTTCTGAGGGAAAGAGAACATGTTTTTATTTGTTGACAGGATGTCGATGTCATTTTAAATTCAGAAGGTTCTAATTATTTACTGAAAGGTGCCTTGCTGCTGGCATTTGAACGTTGAGTGTTGCAATTAGATTACATAAGGGTGGCACATTTCGTTTTGGAAATAAGTGAAATAAATTGATTTTTCTGATCAAATAAATTATTGGTCATTATTACTGATACTAGCTTTGTATTTTGTACTTATTTAGTTTGTGGATTTTGAATTTCCCAGCTTTCTTGGAATTTGAGAATGCATCTAGTTTACGTCCCTTTATACCGCTCTGAGAACTTTAACCATTATGTCACATTACTTTTGCCTGCAACTGCAGGAGGTATAAGACCTGTCCCTATACCTCCTCCCTTGCCTACATCTAGGGACCCCTGTAGTCCTCCTTGGTGAGACAGACATTCACGTGCACCTCGTCTAACCTCAATAATTGCATCTGGTGACCCCAATGTGGGCTCCTGTACATACAAGATACATTTATTTGTCACATGTACCAATTGGTACAGTGAAATGTGTTGTCACCATACAGCCTTATGAATAATAAAGAGCACAGAACACGATGGACTTTAACACAGACATCCCCACACAGCGGAATCTAAATTTCCCACTGTGAGGGAAGGCTCTAAAATTCAGTCATCCTCCTCCGTTGTTCACCCATGGTCGGGGGGCTCCCGAACCTCTCGCAGTCGCCGCTAGGGGCGGCCCGATGTTCAAGCCCTCTCGCTGGGATGATGGAACTCCGACATCGGAACGGGAGAACCACCTCGACGGCTTGGACATCCGAATCCGAATTGGGCACTTCCTACCGGAGTCTGCGGCTCCCGAAGTCGGAGATTCAACGCTGGCGTCCCTCAGCAAAGGGTCCGAGGACTCCGCGATGTTGAAGTCAGCGCCGCCCGCGCTGGGAGCTCTCCAAACCCCAGCTCCGAGATGTTGAAGCAGCAGGCCCAACACTCCGGAGCTTCAAACAGCGATCCAGGTAGGCATCGCCCGCTCCGCGGTGAATCCAGTGGGTACTGCAACTTGTGCGATGTTCCTGAACCTTGTGTCTCCAACATAAACGTAGGACATTTGCTTTTATGCGTTCTGATAGCTATCCTGCATGTTACCGGCTTCCATCCCTACAGGGCCTTGACAGAGCAAACTGAAAGAATGCTACATAGGTTGGGTATCTTCATTTGCTTCTTGATTTCCCTGCAAAGGCAAGATTTTGCATCATAATTTTCAGATCCTGTGATGGCCTTTCCTTTGTCTGTAGAATCCTAGTACTCTGGGGGCATAGTCTTTGGATAGGGAATTATCATAAATTTTACTCTGATTCTGTGCGTTTTGAGGTAACTAACATTTCTTTATTCAGAGGGTCTGAAGAAGGGTCTCGACCCAAAACGTCGCCTATCTCCTTCGCTCCTTAGATGCTGCTGCACCCGCTGAGTTTCTCCAGCTTTTTGTGTAACCCCCCCCTTTCTTTATTCAGAGTCTGATGAAGGGTCCAGACCGGTAACGTCACCTATTCCTTCGCTCCATAGATGTTGCCTCACCCGCTGAGTTTCTCCAGCATTTTTATCTACCTTTCTTTATTCAGTGTGAATATTTTGGAATTCACTGTGAATTCTTGGCCATTGAGTAGTTTGAAGCCGAGATCAGTTAGACTTAAAGACCGCAGTGAAATCCAGCTAGAGGAATCGTGGTCATAAAGTGGACTGATGATTGAGAATGTGATTTTATAGAATGGTAGTGTAGATTCAAGGATTCCTGGCTTCTATTTACGTTGTTAATAGCATGAGATTTGAGTCTTTCCGATTAATTTCATACAATCAGTAAAGATGTGAACATTTATTTTGCATGTAATTTACTTTGGAGGAAGTTAGTATCTTCATTTCCTGTCAGCATTCTTTCTATCGCAATTGTACCTGGAAATTGTTTAATAACTTGATTTAAATAAAGCTTTCAGGGGGTTTAAACACTGGTTTCTCATTTAGTGATGGGATGAGCACAATAGCTTGTGTTCGCTTCCATCTTTCTGCCTTCATATTTCGAGCCCATATCTGTGAAGTAAACATCTTATTTAAACAAAAGATTTGTTTTGTTTCAAACAGACTTGGGAAGTCAGAACTGTGTGACTGCATACGATCAATCAAGTAAAATTATTGAATTGATTTCCGTTAATTTTGTTCATATTTATGAATTTTATAAATTGCACAGTTGATTGTGCACAAATCTGGGATGGAGCACAAGACTTTCTCACTGTTAAATGCAGTTCTTGCAACTGGAAAGCCAAGGATTGTACACTGCACCACTGTGCCACACTGAGGTAACCGCTTTAGGATGGTGCAACTGGTAGAAACGCTGCCTCGCAGTGCCAGAGACCCGGGATCGATCCTGACCTCGGGTGCTGGCTGTCTATGTAGGGTTCTTCCAGGTTCTCCGGTTTCCTCCCACATACCAAAGACGTGGGTTTATAGTTTAATTGGCCACGGTGAAAGTAAAACTTGCCCCTACTATGTTGGGAATGGATGAGAAAGTGGGATAGCACAGAATTAGTGTGAACGGGTGATGGAAGGTCGGCGTGGACTACGTGGCCCAAAGGGCCTGTTTCCATGCTCTGCTTACTTGCTTTGTGTTCCGTGTACAAGGGCTCCTGAAAGCTGCACTTCGGGCAAGCTGATTCTCTTTTGTTTTCTTACTCCAGTAGATAATCTCCGATTTCCCACATTATGCACAGAATTCAGCTTATCCAACATAGCGTGGCTGTTTTCATTTTCTTTCATTTAATTTCATTGTTTTAAATTTTTGTGGAACTTTGTTAATCTCTAGATCTGCAGCCTTTCACTGTCTTAACATTTCCAGTCTTGGAGAGCATGTTGAGCAGTTGGTTATTAAGATAAACATCATTTGTTCTCATAGAAACATAGAAAATAGGTGCAGGAGTAGGCCATTCGGCCCTTCGAGCCTGCACCGCCATTCAATGTGATCATGGCTGATCATCCAACTCAGTATCCCGTACCTGCCTTCTCTCCATACCCCCTGATCCCTTTAGCCACAAGTGCCACATCTAACGCCCTCTTAAATATAGCCAATGAACTGGCCTCAACTACCTTCTGTGGCAGAGAATTCCAGAGACTCACGACTCTCTGTGTAAAGAATGTTTTCCTCATTTCGGTCCTAAAGGAATTCCACCTTATCCTTAGACTGTGACCCCTTGTTCTGGACTCCCCCAACATCGGGAACAATCTTCCAGCATCTAGCTTGTCCAACCCCTTAAGAATTTTGTAAGTTTCTATAAGATCCCCCCTCAATCTTCTAAATTCCAGCGAGTACAAGCCGAGTCTATCCAATCTTTCCTCATATGAAAGTCCTGCCATCCCAGGAATCAGGGATTCCTGGGATGCATCGATGCATCCCAGGAGTGCATCAATGTTACCTTTTAATTTTGTCTGTTTTGCCACTTAAGCTTGCTCTACGTACAGTGACACACCATTATTCTGTACACTCACTACTGCTGGACTATTGATTTTACAGACTATCAGATAACAGAATAACAGATGTTCTATATTCTATTAATACTCCAATACCTTTTAATTCATTGTTTTCAGGATGTTATTTTGCAGAACAACATTTTTTCTAGTGAGGCCAGTAAGTTTCAGGGAAGATAAACACAAAATTCTGGTGTAACTCAGCAGGACATGCAGCATCTCTGGAAAGAAGGAATGGGTAATGTTTTGGGTCGATACCCTTCTTCACACTTAAGGTCCTTCAGCTCTGAAGAGGAGTGCCGCCCCAAAATATGTTTTTCTCCAGAGATGCTGCCTGAACCACTGAGTTACTCCAACTCTTTGTGCCTTTATTTTTGTAAACCAGCATTTACAATTCCGAGGTTCTGCTTGAACTGCTAATCTGGAAGTAAGAATTACATGTATTTTCAAATATTTGTGTATTTTCTCATACACTCTGCAGAAAATGGCCTATTTCTGTTTTGTATGTTATGTTTAATTCCATGTAATGGGTGGGTCATCATTGCATGTTAATTAAGGCAGTACCACATGCATTATAATGTAATAGTCTGAAACACTGCAGTGATCTGGAATATAACCAGATGTTAATCTTTCTCAAACATATTGATCGTATTTATTGTCTGATCCACCAGGTGATCTGAAATTGTTGCACCAATAATCAAACATTTATATTCATATGGTTCTACTGCACAATGCCAGCAGAGTTTGAGCGCCAAGGTGAAGTAATTACCAAAGACAATTATGCCTGTCTTTATTTCATGACTCCTCTGGGTTCACTGATTAAAACTAGAGCATCTGAGATCCCTCAATCAGAAAGGAAAGTTGTGATTACCATTTTACCCTGTGTGGTGATGTATCCAGAGATCTGATTCTATAGCTTAGGAAATCTCACCGCAACTTAAAGCTATTTTGTAAACTATTAATGGTCGGAGTTACAATATGTGCACCAACACGTATATGAAATTGCCGGTGTATTTATGCCTATTTATTTTTCAGTTCTGTTTCAATCGTTGTCTCTTCCCACAGAATATTCTCCTTTCTGGATGTAGTCACCTTGTGTCGCTCTGCTCAAGTCTCTAGGGTAAGGCTTCTTTCAAGTATCTTTCTAGCATTTTTTGTAAAGCTCTGATCCAGGCTATCCACAATGGCTAAGCTAATTCAAGTTTTGGATAGTTCAGACTAATACAGACCTAGTTTTTGCCTCCGGTGGAATCAACTAATTCGGTATCGGGGAGGGAAGAATTGGCAAGAGTTATTGTCAGTTAAGGACTATTTTAGAAGGGCATGTATTGTTGAAGTACTAGGGAGGAGCACACTAACAAAAGCTTGAAACCTGGAAATACAAAGATTTATTCATTATAAAAGAATGCAAACTATGCTGTTGATGAGCTAATGTTACGTGGACAACCTAGTTGGTGTGATACTTTACAATGGACTTGCTTTGGGTTTGTACTTTTCCCTGTTGGAATGCCAGGTTTTGATCCATGGGTTTTTAGTGGCCTCTGGAATGTGTGATCATTGTGCACAACTACTTTGTGTGTAGGTTTCCAGCAACAAAAATATCCAGATTTAAATTTGTATAAAACCAGTTTTGCGTCTCAGTCCTGGGATGTTAAATCCAACTATTATTGATTCAGCTAATCAGTAGATTGACGCAATTTAGAGAATAAACCGCATATTGTTTGGCTCAAAATAATTTAGCTGCATAATTTATCTGCTGGCTCTTTGGGAAACCCTACAGTGCATTTTAACACAATTCAATGGAGCTAAATAAACCATGACCCCATATGAGGCAAACTTCTATATCAGCTCTACATCAGCAAAGTCGTAGTGATCTTGTTAATATGGAAAATAAACTCCTTTAGTCAACTAAAAAAGTTTAAGATCATGAATGTAATTTAAACTTGTTTTAACAATGCTCAAGCAGTGTTGGATCTTCAAAATATTTAAGCTTTTATAATTTTAATTACATACACCATTGAGAAAGCTGCGGTTAGAATTGTGGAGAGTTTAAATTTAACAAGATATTTGATGCTTTGGTGAAGATTCTGGGGGAAGAAAATATTTTTCATTCCAAAGTGCCATAGTTATAACCTTCCGAGAAAAATGAGAGCTTCAAATATAATTCTTGGAACAAAATCTAAAGTAAGTTTTTAGAAGGTTTCTCAATAACTTTAAACTGAGATCCAAGATTAGATATCATGAGCCAATTTCCTTTCCCTTTACCCTCAAAACAAAGTTATCCCCATATTTGTCGGGGTGTGAAAAGACTGTTGGGTGGGAGAGGGTGGTAAGGATGTTGTTTAGAATTTAATGGAGATGTGGATAGACGATACAAAATTTTGCACTCTGACCCCGTTAATAAGCTATTGTTCTATTGTTTACTATTAATTGAAAGTTGTGGTCGATTTTTGTTCTTGAATGACTTGACAAATTTCACTTTGGGGATCAGCAAATGATGGTTTGTACGCATGAAGAAACTGATTAAATTGTGAAGCATCTGCTGAAGTTTTTTTTTTTTTTGCATCTAACCCAGTTTATCGCATGGGGCATTAAATAAAACAGTGTCTCTTTGCAAAGATTTTTGTGATTTTGAATTTATGCTGATCTCTTGTTCTGGATGTAAAAGAACAAAGCCAGCTAAAAATAGGACATGCTAGAAGGGAAGGCAAGATCGTTCTGCCCATAACTCTCATGCCCTGGATTTCTAAATCTGTATCTGGTTATAATGTGGTCAATTCTAATCTTTATTTTTCTACTTTTTTTGCAAATTAATCTCACGCATTGTCACTACAAATGAAATTTGTCACTACGAATGAACCCATTCAGATTCACCCGACTACTCCCCCCCCCCCCCCCCCCCCCCCCCCCCCCCCCCCCCCCCCCCCAAGCCAATGTTTGCTGATGGGACAAATAATATGGCAAACACAAATGTATGCAGATTTCAGATGGACTTTAACGCAGATGTTTAGGTGAATAAGATAAAGCAGATGATACCTGGAGAAAAATGGATGTACAGACATGATGGGTTCTGAAAGAAAGCTGATGGGTACAAATTGTCGTGTGTTTGTTACGTGTTATTTTAAAGTGCTATGTAAGGATCCCTCAAAGTTGGTCTTGGTCCCCATGCAGTTACATTTTATGAACTGATTCAATAGCTTTAAAACTGGTCAAATTTACAAGTGATGCCAATCCAGAAAAAACGTCTGGATCTGTTCTGGAGGAAGCAACTCGCAGTTCAGATGAGTCGGATGAAATACATGAGGATGCAGATTAGGATTACTGAAGGCAAATATGGATGTGACAAATTTTCCAAAGTGCTGGGGATAAAATTGTAAAGAATGATTTTCAACTAAGAGTCGTCTGCATATGTTCTCTCACTGCTGAACAGTGGACAACAAAATGCACATGATTCGCCAACAAAGTTTATAACCTGCCCATTCGGGATGTGGGGAAGGTGATGGGTGGTGGAGGGCGAGGAGAGGTGATGGGATTGTGTAATGGTCTGGTCAAACACCCAGAGTACTTTGAATGCTACTTGTTACCAACGCACAAAGAATACTCGATGAGTGGACAAGTTGTTCAGTGAAGTGCTGTGAAACCAATAACCGCCTTCAATGGCCTGAGCAACAGCAAACACTGAACACCAAGCTTTTCTTCTCCATGGTGATTAAGTTGTACATTTTGAAGTCTTGTGGGTGTTTGTTTAAAGTATTTTTCTCCTCCATCTCGTGGGCAACTACAATCATTAAACAAATAAAAAACAATTTAGAATCTGTTTGGGGATTCGTTCGCAAACATTTAAGTTGTCGTCTGAGAGATTGAAACTGTAGAGCCCTTTTGAGTGGCTCAGTTGGGCAAATGACTTCATTGTCAATTGCCCTTTGGAGAAACGTACTGAAGGTTTATTGAAAGATTGCTCATAATTTAACTTTTGAGAGAAATCCGGTAATTTTTAAAGTTAAGAGGATGAATCAATTAGTATCAATTGACAATGTTTATAAGTAGTACTGTGTGTGATTATTGGAAAAATCTGACATTTTTAAAAAAACTTGCATTTTTGTCTATTGAAAACTGCATATCTCAGCTCTAGGACCTCACTGCAGGAGTTCTTGTGTATATTCTGGAACGAAAGGTTGCTCAATGTAAGAAAGGATTCTCAGAAAGGTTGCTCAATTGTCATATATTTAAACAATAGAGCGGCTGGGCTTGTATACACTGGAATTTAGAAGGATGAGAGGGGATCGTAATGAAACATAAAAGATTATTAAAGGATTGGACACACTAGAGGCAGGAAACATGTTCCCGATGTTGGGGGAATCCAGAACTCGGGCCACAGTTTAAGAATAAGGGGTAGGCCATTTAGAACAGAGATGAGGAAAAACTTCTTCACCCAGAGAGTTGTGAATCTGTGGAATTCTCTGCCTCAGAAGGCAATGGAGGCCAATTCTCTGGATGCTTTCAAGAGAGTAAGATGGAGCCCTTAAAGATAGTGGAGTCAAGGGATATGGGGAGAAGGCAAGAACGGGGTACTGATTGTGGATGATCAGCCATGATCACAGTGAATGGCGGAGCTGGCTCGAAGGGCCGAATGGGCTACTCCTGCAGCTATTATCTATTGTCTAATGTAGCATTTCGTACAAGCATGCACAACAAGATCATAAAAGCTTTGACTTTGGCATGAGAAGAGACAGTGGGCCTACATGTTCAACGCTAGTGCTGTTGCCTTTCTCATCGTGAGGAGACAGACAAATAACAGCATTAAGAGTTGGCCCAACTGATTTTGTAAAGATTTAAGCAAGTAAGCAGGCACAACTGTTTAATTATAGCACAGCATTTTGCCATTAGAAATAAGTATGGAAATTCATTTCTCCACCTGTGTCATTTTAGTTGTTGCGAACTGTCACATTGCTGTGATGTTTCCTGCAATTGTGTTCCCATAGGGCGTACTCATAATGTCTTGAGCTTCCTTGGAGACCTAGTTAGTTCTTTTTCAAGTTTAATATGACACCTTTGTAACAAAACAGATGCAATATAGTCTGTTCGGGTCTAGGCTCCAAGCATCCAGCCAATGAATTAAAGCAACTTTGAAACTTGGCCCCTTGGGAAGGATATTTCACTGCAAATGAAATGCGATTTGATTGATTTATTACTTAATAACTCATCGACTTTAGCTCTGTGGAGCTACCAGATAGTAGGAAATTGGAACAAAACTGACGCAGGCTACAGCAAAGCTCAATATGTAGCTAATTATCTAATGCAGGCTGAAATATTAATGCATTGCTGCAATTGATAACGCAATCACTAATCAATAGGACTACAGCCTTATATGAAAAGAAATCGGGAGGTGATTTTGAGTAAAGTTTTATTGTCCATCAATACTATTTTATTGGGACCAGAGTATGGACATATATACTGCGAAGATACTGATGAAATAAAGAAAAAACAGCCGAAAATGTTGCTGATAATCCAACACCCTATTTCTTAAATGAAGAAAAACGTTCCCATGTTTTAGTTGAAGCAATTCCTCCTGCTGCAAAGGAAGAAGAATCAGGCTTAGGATTGCCTTCATGTTTAATTTAGTTTAGTTTAGAGATACAACGCGGAAACAAGCCTTTCACCCCACCGGGTCCGCACCGACCAGCGATCTCCGTACATTAATATTACCCAACACACACTAGGGGCAATTTATTTTACATTTACACTAAGCCAATTAGGCAGCAAACCTGTACGTCTCGAGTGTGGGCAGATTTCGGAGAAAACCCGCACAGGTCATGGCTAGATTGTACAAACTCCGTACAGACAGCACCTGTAGTCAAGATTGAACCCGGATCTCCGGTGCTGTAAGGCAGTAGCTCCAACGCGACGTTTTACGTTTTGGATTTTGAGATGCTACTCAATGTACTCAATGTACCAACATTCTCATTACTAAACGGCATATGAGGAGAGTAGAAGGGGAAATAGCAATTCAGACAAACATTTAAAACAGATTTGTATGTATTCCTCGATAATTGTACATCTTCAGGGATATTATGATTTGAATGGATTAACGTACTCCCAAATTATTTACTAAAAACGGTTTGGTGTCTGTAATTGTCAAGTGATTATAATTTATGACCACAGTTTTATGGGATCATAGTACTCTGTCAGACCACTGAACCTGGTAGAAGCTTTAGTTACAACTGGTTTGGATAAAACTTATTGCACTACACTCTCAGGCAATTATATTTATTATTATGCACACAATCTCAAAAAGAGAATATTATTCACACTTTGGTTATTCACATCCCTCCTTATTTACATCTTATTTACATTTTCTCAGATTAACTGAATTATTTTTGTGTTTTCAGTACTGGAATGTCCTGGCACTGGATGGCAGTAACTGGCAACGGATCGACCTGTTTGACTTCCAAAGAGATATAGAGGTACAATGTACAAGACATCCTGGAGAATGGAAACGACATTTTGCAACGCAAAACTAATTGAAATGATCTTTTGTTTAAATTGATTACAACTACACAGGAAGCTGTAGTTACGATGTTCTTGAATAATCATGAAGGTCTGGGATGGACAGCCTGCACGATTTGAGCCATCAAATAAAATCTTAACAGCATTTTGCTACTTACAAAGGCATTACTCAAATGGCCTACTCCTGCACCTATTGTCTATTACTCCCCATTAATAAGAAACCCAATTTATTTCTTTACTCTGTTAGTTTGACTTGGTTGATAATGCTCCTTTTACAGTCATGAGGCTGTACATTCAAGGACCACTCCCAGTCTCGAGACAATGTTTTATTGCTGCAGGCATTTTGAAGAGGATTTTTTTAAATTGAAGTAATGCTCTGAGGCACTGCTGCCCCTTCCCGATGGCTGATACCATAACATACCACCAACAGAAGAGCAGAGGGTTATTTTTCCACCCAGTTCTATCAATAAAAATACCACTCATTCGCAGTTCCTTCTTCCGCACTGGATATTTAGCTCGTTTATGGAATATTGTAGTCATTTTCTCCACAGATATACTTCAGTCCCAATAATTACTACAAATGCTGTTCAATAGTTGTGGGATTTTTGATGCACAAAGTTACCTTGTAGGAATGAACCCGGATTTGTTAAGTTAGGCAGACAGTAGTTGAATATTGGTGTAAGGAGTGAGCTTACACTGCAGTTGCCCAATTGATGCTTTTGTCTTGATAGTACCATTTAAAGTTCTATTCCTTTGAGCTATTTTTCAAGCATGCAATTGGAGACTTGTGATTGAAACTCAGCTGGGCACCATAATAACTCTTACTAATGTGAGCTCGGTTGCATCAATTGATGCATTGTTTAGAAATCTAAGGGAAAAAAATGCTTTAAACCAAATTCATTCTGATGAAAGTGATAGTAAGTAGGCAGATTACTAAACAAAAACCGTAAATCTCAAAAAGGGTATTGTTCCAAAGTGATGCTTATCATTTAAAAAAAAAAGTACTTGGCTGTTTTCTCCCCAACCTTCCCCATTTTGCCAACTCCACCCAGTTAACAGCTTTAGTTTGTAATATCAAATAAAGAAAAGCATACTTAACTAGAGCCAACAAGGAAATAACTGCATTGGCCAGAATGAATGTGTCATGCATTCTCTGCTTGATCAGTTATGTTGGAATATTCTTCTGTGATATATCTAGGGTAACATATCCTACTGTGAGCAAATTTGGGCCCCATATCTGAGGAAGGATGTGCTGGCTCTAGGAAGGGTCCCAAGGAGGTTTACAAGAATGATTCCAGGAAAGAGAAGGTTAGCAAATGATGAGCACTTGACAGTACTGGGCCTGTACTCGCTGGAGTTTAGAAGGTTGAGGTGGGGACCTCATTGAAACTTACAGAATAATGAAAGGCATAGATAGAGTGAACGTGAAAAGGATGTATCCACTGGTGGGAGAGTCCAGGGCCAGAGGTTATAGCCTCAGAATTAAAAGGACGCTCTTTTAAATAGCTGAGGTGGGGAGGAACTACTTTGGTCAGATGGTAGTTAATCTGTGGAACTCATTGCCACAGAGGCCATCAGTGGATATTTTTAAGGCAGTGATAGACAAATTCTTGATTAGATCTGGTGTCAAGGGTCAAAAATGTTTTATTGTTTTATGCCCCAGATAGATCAATTAAATATTTACTTGCTGCAGCACAACAGAATATATAAACATAGTTTCATTTCAGATATACTTTTGCAGTTTTAGGAGCTCTTATAGTAATGAATCGCCAGGTATAAGATTTCGGTGGGATGTTGAGTGTTTAATTTTTTCTCTGACTCTCATAGTTTTATGTTGCCGACAGCATAATGCAAAAGTGAAATTCTGTAACCATCTGCAAATGTACTCCAACCTACTGATTTATTTGCAGTTTTGTCAAGGGCTTACGATATGTATATGCCTAGAGTGTTGCTCAAAAATGCCCTATATTGTGTACACTACACAGGACACGGGTCTCATTTTGTTCTGTTGCTAAACACTGATTCCCTGTGAGTGACACTAGCTCCAAATCAATTCCACAGACTCTTGCTAATAGCAATTATATATTTTATTTTTCTCTTGTTCTGTGAGAAAAATCTGATAAATTCTTCTCTAGAGCCTCTGGCACATGTGCCCACACAAAAACTTCAAGCATCTGGTGCTCTCCCATCTTCCCTACATCAGCCAAATGCACACATGGTTCTGAGAACCCTTGGATCTTGGCTAATGCCAATCAGGCACTATCTTCTTGGTATGGGACCTGGACCAAATATTTGTCTACATTTTGCCTTGCTAGAAAGGACCCAAGCAATGCTGTGAAGCTCCCCTGGACATTCAATTGATGAGGCAGAACATATGGAACAAGATGATCAATGTGATTTCACCATCATGCAGTGTGGCATTGGGTTGAATTAAAAGTAGGGGAGTGGACACACATTGTCAATAGATTCCACAGGGCACAAGAACTCAAGACTATTGAAATGGGGTAGGCCATCAAGCCTTTCAGCATGTCCTGCCAGCTGATATGATCATGGTTGACCTATGCTGTCTTTAACTCTTCTGTGCCATTTCTCTTTCCATCTCTATTTCTCAATCTTTCAAATAATTATCCACCTCCACTTTAAATACTTTTAATGATCCAGCTTCCATCACCCGTCAGGGCAGAGGATTGTGGATATTCTCCACCATCTATTTGTCATACCATAAAGTATCATTGAATCTGTGAGAATACATGTTTATGCACCTCCATTTTAAATGCCTTGCATCTTATTTTCGAGTCCAGATGAGGCTCCACCAATACCCTGGACAAATGTAATGAGAAACTCTCTATTTTCCCAACTCCTTTGCAATGAAGAGCAAAATGTAGTTTTTCCAACGTAACTATTTATTGGACTTTTTCTGCTAGTTTTATTGTTCTTCTTCTTGTGTATGGCATGTACAGCCTAATATTGTAGGACAACTTGTTCTATTTGATCTTATTTGATTGTGCAAGCCAGGTTTATTGCATTCGTCGAAACAGGGCGGACCACGTGAAGGTCGCAATCCCCCTTTTTATTTTTTTTGTTCATGGACCCAAACACCTAGATCTCCCCCCCCCCCCCCCCCCCCCCGCACTTCACTGACTTGCAGTCGCTCTCCATTTAGATGTTCTGTGTTCGAGTTCTCTTACTGATGTACACTGAATGCAAAAAATATATATATATTTTGGAAATAGAGACTACTTGTGAAATGACATAAAGGGAGGAATGAATGTGTTCAGTCTTAATTTAGAACTTAAAAAAAATTTCTTAGAGCTAAGACAAACCTGGCACCTTATTATAAGAGCAGCATGAAGGCATGAGCATTTAACGATTTTGCATATACAGTAAACTCTCGTTATAATGCGCCATTGAGGAGAAGAATGATGTCCGTTATTGCCTATTGTCCGCTATAACTGAGTGTAATAGATGGCATTTCATATGTAGAGACCCTACAATAAAATTTAGGCTGAGCAAGAACTGCACTGGCAGAGGTTCCTTTTCTCAGCTAAAACATTAAAACAAAGCCTTACTTGTCGTAAGCTCCAAAGATTCGATACAGCAATACAGGGGTTGCGTTGGCAGGGTGTCGGTGGGTGCTGGGGTGGATTGGGCAGCCGTGGGAAGGTCTGTCCGCTGTAACAGAAATCCGTTATATCGAGTTCCATTAAAACAACGGTTTACTGTACTTATACTTCATAGAGATTCATTTTAAGCTTGAAGTTAGTGAATTGTCCCATTCTATACTGGGTCCATTATGTTCTGCACGAGACATCATATTTGTTCCGTGGATCTATGTGCAATGAACATTGGCTTTGTGTGCAATTTGCGTGTGCGATCATTGTCTGGATTTTGCATCTGCTAAAACTATTTGTATATTGTAAATTCTTCAGAACTGAAAATTTAAGAAAATCTCATAATAATAATAATAATATATTGTCATTACACATGTGTGCAATGAGATTTGGTTTGCAACTTCGAGATTTCGGTTTGCAACCCCAAGAACAAGGTTTGTAAAAACGAACATTTGACCAGTAACATCAACACAGACTAAAGTGCGAGGCCGGGGGAGACAGTCCAGGGGGGGGCACTCAGCAGGGCCGGTTCAGAGCCACTATAGTTCTGGGAATGAAGCTGTTCCAGAGTCTGGTAGTGCGGGTTTAGAAGGCCTTGTAACGTCTGCCGGAAGGGAGTAGTTCGAACAGTCCATTACAAGGGTGAGAGGAGTCTTTATGAATGCTGACGGCCTTCCTGAGGCACTGTGTGTGGTAGATGCCCTCCAAGGCTGGTAGCGGTGTCCCAATAATCTGTTGCGCTCTGGAATCTAATGGAAGAATCTATAACCCTTATTTAAGGTAGAAGGAGGAAAGGTGGCACAAATTGTCAACAACTTGGTCCACACATCTCCATATCTTTTACTGAACCCTATGAAGGGCCTGCTGACCCTTTCCTATCCTGGCCAATTTAGTTCTGAAATCTGAAATGCTCTTGAGCCCTCTGTGAAATTCCAAAATATTTCTGTTTTCAACTATGTCTAGACGGCTCGGAATTTACACTCTGCCCATCTCGCTGACATTTTCAACCGCCCATACTGCTCAAATTGGCAGTCATACAGCATACCTGTCATTCCACTGGATACTTAAACTTTCGTAACCTGAACACCCTTTGTTGAACAAATCTTTTCATTATAAAATATTTCTGCAGCTAATCTTATTGTCCCAGAACATACTGTACATTTTTTTGTTTTTATTATGCAGATTCTAGCTCTCATCTGCCGCACAAACACGTTGGGGTAAATTGGATAGCTTGCGTGGTTTGGTGTAAAAATACAGATGTATATTTGTTAGTTATGTGGAAATGCGACATTCTGATAGGTCTTCAATGCCAAGTTCATGTGGGAACTTGGACAAGAGCCTTTTAACGTCAAAGTGGGGAGATTTTATTATGACAATAATTTTACAGTTTAAAAACAATATTTGTCGTCAACTTTTGTCTACTAAAGTGTTTTTTTCACAGAATTCAGGAAATCAACGATCTGCTCCAAATTGTTAACTTGTCATTTTAACTTTCTGACCTGTACAGCAAATTCTCAATTTTGTAGTTTGTACATTTGTCTTCATCTTATTATGGAATGAGGTTTTAATTTAAAATATTGACTGTTTCTATCAGATTTTGAAAGGAGAAATGTTAATTTTCTAATTCGGGTTATGAAAACTATTGAATTCATGATCTTCATTGTGAAAATGTCTTCTATATCGTGTCAAATTCCTGAATTTGTAATTGTTTATTTTCTTGGACACAGGGCCGAGTAGTAGAGAATATTTCTAAAAGATGCGGTGGTTTTTTACGAAAACTTAGTCTGAGAGGATGCCTTGGAGTGGGAGACAACTCTTTAAGGTAAACTTGTACATTAAAACTATTACTTGTGTTGATAAAGGACCATCCTTCCTGAATTATTTTAAATTCTTTTAAATGGACAAAAAACGAGCAATGCTAAGAATGTCAAGGGATAATATACTGATTGGTTCTGGCTGGTGTTTTAGTTTTGTTGAAGGCGCTCCCACTTTTCTTGCTCAAAACATGGATTCGCGTATTTTGGTGCAAGTATGTTGCACTCATGTGATAGGCCTTGTAAACACAGCATTGAGTTTCCTGCAACTGAAATCCAAGTTCTGATCGTTGAGGCTTCCTGGACAAATAACATCTAGAATTGTGAACATGGTGACATTATTGGAAGAGACAGAGAGAGCTGAGTGCCTGCTGCTGCAGCCTTTTAGTAATAAGAGTGGGCCATTGAACTCTCTAAGCTTATTCATTCATTTAGATTATTCATTCATTTAGATTAAGGTTTATTTGGGGTTATGAAACAGAATTATCACGATTTCCATTCCGTTTTATGCTTCCTGATTTAGCGTAGCGTAGAGTTCCGGCCTTGCAGCTCCAGAGTCCCGGGTTTGATCCTGACCACGGTTGCCTTCTGTATGGAGTTTGGCCATTCTCCTTGTGGCCGTGTGGGTATTGTCCAGCTGCTCTGGTTTCCTCCCACATTCCGGAGACATGCGGGTTTGTAGGTTAACTGGCTTCTGTAAATTGTCCCTAGTGTGTCGGATAGAAATAGTCTGCACAGGTGATCGCTAGTTAGTGCTTACTTGGTGGGCTGAAGGGCCTGTTTCCACAATCTAAACTAAACACTGTGTGAATATCGGTGGATATTACATTATGGCAACACAACACATAATCCTGTGAAATTTCCACCACCTCCCTCAACCGGATCCCACCACTCGCCACATTTTCCCAACTCCACCCCTTTCTGACTTCCGCAGAGACCGTTCCCACCGCAACTCCCTGGTTAACTCCTCTCTTCCCACCCCCTCCCCAGGTCCTTCCCCTGCAACCACAGAAGATGCAACACCTGTCGCTATACCTCCTCCCTCAACTTTGTCCAGGGACCCCAACAATCCTTTCAGTTTAGGCAGAAGTTCACTTGCACCTCCTCCAACCTCATCTACTGTCGTCTACCCCACAGCAGAAGGAGGAGGAATTGTACAGTTTGATAGCCACAGGGAAAAAGGATCTCCTGTGGCGTTCCGTGCTGTGTCTTGGTAACAAAAAGAGAACAAAGACGGTTGACTTTGAACATACCTATGTTAATGGCTATTCGTGATAAATTTGGGGAAATAAAAGCCAGCTAGCCATGGCTAATTATCATTTTCAGTCCACAATACTCATTCCGCTTGATCATATATAGCTCTTAACCCTTGACTGATGAAACAATTGTACTCTGGCCATGCTTATTTGCCTCCTTTCATCTGTATGAAAGATTTCTGTAGCTTAACCATGTTTATTGCGCATGCATGTTGCCTCCTAATGAAGGACCTTGTCAGCTTCATTATTGCTGCTCTGTGTAACAGTCTGCCAGACCAAATGTCCATGTGATATTTCGCCAATCAATGATGGCTGGTTATAGTCATGAGGAGATACATTTATTAGTTTTACATTTCAATTATCTTAACCGTACAATTTTACATCACAGTGATGTAATGCAGTTTGTGAACTAGCCTTAAGTCGTCTTGGTAATTGGTTAACCAGCGGAACTGGTAATTGAAGTCTGGTGGCTCATTTATACTGGGCGTGGGAAAATAAATTATGGGACGGCTATGAATACTGTATGCTGCAGTGTCATCGTGGTGTTGTAGGTAGGTTGGTAAGGCAGGTTAGATGGTGGAGAGGGTGTTGTTGGTCCATTATGTTGCATGATCCTTCAAAATCACCTGAAAGTTAACCTGCAGAAAGAGCAATCACCTAGAGAGGACATTTGTATGATGGTCTTTATTGGAAAATAATTTGAAGAGAAGATTAGGGATATCATATTAGGGATATCATTTTGCTTTCATAGCAAAAGGATTTGAGTATAGGAGCAGGGAGGTTCTACTTCAGTTGTACAGGGTCTTGGTGAGACCACACCTAGAGTATTGCGTACAGTTTTGGTCTCCAAATCTGAGGAAGGACATTATTGCCATAGAGGGAGTGCAGAGAAGGTTCACCAGACTGATTCCTGGGATGTCAGGACTGTCTTATGAAGAAAGACTGGATAGACTTGGTTTATACTCTCTGGAATTTAGAAGATTGAGGGGGGATCTCATAGAGACTTAGAAAATTCTTAAGGGGTTGGACAGGCTAGATGCAGGAAGATTGTTCCCGATGTTGGGGAAGTCCAGAACAAGGGGTCACAGCTTAAGGATAAGGGGAAAATCCTTTAAGACTGAAATGAGAAAGACTTTTTTTCACACAGAGAGTGGTGAGTCTCTAGAACTCTCTGCAACAGAGGGTAGTTGAGGCCAGTTCATTGGCTATATTTAAAAGGGAGTTAGATGTGGCTAAGGGGATCAGAGGGTATGGACAGAAGGCAGGTACGGGATACTGAGTTGGACGATCAGCCATGATCATATTGAATGGCGGTGCAGGCTCGAAGGGCCGAATGGCCTACTCCTGCACCTAATTTCTGTGTTTCTATGTTTCTATATTGTGCTCCAATTGGATAGGGCTCTGCCGAGACAATACTTGAAATATTGTCCAGGCCTAGTTTCTGTAAGAACGGTATAATTGCTAATACACCAAAGATGTATTATCCATCATGATTCTTGGGATGATTGGTTTAGTAGAAAGTTCTCTTTCTAATTTTGCATTGCAATTCAAAAGTGTAAGTTGCATCAACACTCTATTGTTCCAGGACCTTTGCTCAGAATTGCAGGAATATCGAACAGTTAAATCTGAATGGATGCACAAAAATCACAGATGCGTAAGTAAAATTTAATAATTTGAAAATAATTTGCAGTCTTTGCTTTCTGTGAGCCTATGAATGGTAAAGGTCATGAAATTAAGCTGCAATGAAAGTTTGAAAGAGTAGAAAGTAAGGAAGTGATGGATGAATCAATAATAAGCTATTCCACTGATGCCATAATGTGCGGGTAATTTTCAAAGACGGTAGCATTTTGTGTTTGATTTCCTGGTCCAACATCTACTGAAAGTAACAAATGAAAAGGCAACTTCTTTCTTACTACGTTTAGAATGTAGTCGGAGACAGTAAGACTGGTGGGAGAACTGGAAGAGAGAGGGAAAGCAAGGGCTATTTGAAGTTAGAGAAGTCGATGTTCATACCGCTGGGATGCAAGCTACCCAAGGTGTTCTTTCTCCAATTTGCGCTGGGCATCACTCTGACAATGGAGGAGGCCCAGGACAGAAAGGTCAGATTGGGAATGGGAGTTAAAGTGCTGAGCAACCGGGAGATGAGGTAGGTTAAGGCAGAATGAGCGGAGGTTTTCAGCGAAACGATCACCGAGCCTGCGCTTGGTCTTGCCGATGTACAGAAGTTGATACCTGGAATAGCGGATACAGTAGATGAATTTGGAGGAGGAGCAAGTGAACCTCCGCCTCACCTGGAGTCGGGCTCCTCCTTTGTTCTCCCAACAACAATGGCATAAAGAGAGAAGAATGAGATCCCTTTGAAAGTCTTGTTGGAAAATTGGTATTGTGCACTTAAAATGGATTCTTGATCATCTTTTGCTTTCTTGCTTTGTAGAACCTGTACCAGTCTAAGTAAATTTTGCTCGAAGCTAAGAAGTTTGGATCTAGCGTCATGCACGTCGATCACAAACTTTTCTTTGAAGGCTGTGAGGTGAGTTTTAATGATTGACCTTCTTGTTGCCACGTTTACTCTGTTTCTTAAAGGTTTTTGCAAGTTATATGTGCCTTTAATCCCACATCTGTTCTTGCATTTAGCATTCCCATTCAGTAAATTAACGTAATGTTAGACATTCCACTGATTTAATGAATAATTATCAGTTGACTAATCTGATGGCATTTACGTAATGGAACTATTGGTGTGAAATGGCTAAACTATTCTGAAGAGTAGCAATTTAATAGAGAGATTGTGTTCCCACAACTCATAAAATCGCCAACATGGAACGAAACAAAGCATTAAAAATCTCATGCACTTTATTTTGTGTTGGGAGTGAATATTCTTAAAATACTCAAGCACATGGCTAAATTTCCCCCTTTTAATCCAAACAAATAGGCTTCTTTATTTTTAGAAACATAGAAACTTAGAAAATAGGTGCAGGAGGAGGCCATTCGGCCCTTCGAGCCAGCATCGCCATTCATTGTGATCATGGCTGATCATCCCCAATCAATAACCCGTGCCTGCCTTCTCCCCATATCCCTTGCTTCCACTAGCCCATAGAGCTCAATCTAACTCTCTTAAATCCATTCAGTGATTTGGCCTCCACTACCCTCTGTGGCAGGGAGTTCCACAAATTCACAACTCTCTGGGTGAAAAAGTTTTTTCTCACCTCAGTCTTAAATGGCCTCCCCTTTATTCTAAGACTGTGGCCCCTGGTTCTCGACTCGCCCAACATTGGGAACATTCTTCCTGCATCTAGCTTGTCCAGTCCTTTTATAATTTTATATGTTTCCCCCTCATCCTTCTAAACTCAAGTGAATACAAGCCTATCTTTTCAATCTTTCCTCATATGATAGTCCCTCCATCCCAGGGATCAGTCTCGTGAACCTCCCTCAATCACAAGGATGTCCTTCCTCAAATTAGGAGACCAAAACTGTACGCAATACTCCAGAGTATTTTTTAATTACAAAAGGAAAGTATTGGAAGTCCTCTGCATCAGCAGAGAAAATAGATGTAGAAAGGTTTAAAGCAAGTTCAGAGATGTGGAAATGGGGGAGCAGTGGCAAGAGTGAAAGGCAAGATCAGCGATAAAGTAGGCAAGGAACAGAATAGTGTTGACTATTGGTGCCACGAGTCTGTGCTGATCTTGGTGCCAATTTATACTGCACGTCTGCCTGCACATGGTCAATATTCCTCCATTTTCTGTCTTTGTGTGTCTGTCTAAATGCTTCTTAAATTTTCTGCTTCCACCACTTTCCCAGCAGTGTGTTCCTGACTCTTGCCACTCGGTGTTTTTTTTAAAAAAAAGCAACCTGCATTGTATATCTCTAAACTTTTGCGATATTGAGATTTCCATCCTGGGGCAACTATTCTAATATTTATTTTATCTATGCTTCCCATATTTTTTTTCAACTTCTATCGGGTCCCCCGTAACTTCTGTGTGAAGAGGCCATTAAAGCCATTCTGAAAAATAGCAGCAAAAATAAAAGCAACATTTGCATGAGGGATGGGCAATAAGTGCTTGTGCTATCACCAATGCCCACAGCAGGAGGCTGCAAAATCCTCCAACTGTGCAAACAACCTTGAAAGTATCCATATTAAATGATCCCTATGGTTAGATTAAATACCGTGCTGACACTTTAATCATGTGCATTGATTTTAATATTTCTTTGAAACTGAATTTTTTCATTCTTCCCATAATTTCAGTTCCAATTCCTGGTTACTGCAGTGCTCTCGAGAGAGTGTTATTCCTTCCTTTTGATAGTTTGTGTCACCTGGGAGTCATTTACAATAGATTAGCAAATAGATTGCAATAGATTTCTATTTTGCAAAGAAATAACATGGGATTTTTGCCAGCACAGCTGTAAAGGGCCATTTGACTGTGGAGCATTGCAACCAGCAGAATTATATATGTGTGTGACTGGGCCACGTGGGAAATTAAACTTGCTCTGTCTGACTTTGGTTTATAGCTTCCTGCTGATCTCCAGTGCTATTCCTTGGTTAAGTTGATCATTACATTGGGTTGGAATTCGGTAAAGTTTGGATCTCTGGTCCAGATATGGAATTCTCAAACTCTCCCATGATCACCTAGGCGTGCCTCGATACTGGATTCCAGTGGTGGAACACATACTTGCTGAATTCCCTTATTTTAGAAAATTGCCACCGGTGCCTGCATGAGGTTAGACCTAGTAGTGGATCCACAAACCCTTTATGTGATAGGGCAGAGGCATCTGTAAAGAAGAATAGCAAGGACAGATCGATAGCATGTTTAATTAATTTCATACGGAGCAATTCCCGAATCTGATAAAGTTGGTTGAACACAGGTATTGAGAACATGTGGGGGTTACAATGGTGCAGTTGCTTGAGCTGCTGCCTCTAAGCACCAGATACCCAGCTTTGATCCTCATCTTGGGTACTATTTGGGCGGAGTTTGCACATTCTTCCTGTGGCTATGTGTGTTTCTTCTGGGTGCCCTAGTTATCTCCAACATCCCAAAGACGTGCAGTCTTGTAGATTAATTGGCCTCTGTAAAATTGCTCCTAGAGTGTAGGGAGTTGATGAGAAGGTGGGATAATATATGGCTAGTGTCAATGGGTGATTGATGGCCTGGTCGGTGAGATCTGTTTCCATGCTGTATCCAAACTAAACAAGTTGAACTAGATTACAGAAGTTCTCTGTAATTTCTGGTTCAGGGAATCTATTATTAACATCCATTACTCACAAGATAGGGTGACATTTCTTGTCAAATCGTGCCTTGTTTATATTGGTGAGGAAAATAATCAATATAACCTGCATTTGGTCTATAATTTGATATGATGATATACTAAGGATTTGGATTGAACTTGGCTCTCATGGCTTATGAGGCTATTGGTCTCTCTTTATGGCATGGCCTTGCTACATGCTGCAAATACTTGCTCCATGTCCCAAGAGCCTCACTCAGTTGAAACTCTGATTAGAGTAAGTATTACAACTCAATAGTCAACCCGAAGATAGACACAAAATGGTGAAGTAACCCGGCGGGACAGGCAGCATCCCTGGAGAGAAGGAATGGGTGACATTTTGGGCCAAGACCCTTCTTCAGACTGAGGAGATGCTGCCTGTGCTGTTGAGTAACTCCAGTATTCTGTGTCTATCTTCGATGTAAACCAGCATCTGCAGTTCCTTTCTACACATCAATAGGCAACCCACTCCGCTGGTGAATATTGATTGCAGGATGTTTTGCTTATATGGTTTAGGTTAGAAGCACACTTTTTTTCACCATTGTTATATTGTTTATTTCTAGTGAGGGATGTCCGCTTCTAGAACAGCTGAATATATCCTGGTGTGATCAGGTAACAAAGGATGGAATTCAAGCACTGGTGAGGGGCTGCGGTGGACTGAAGGCTCTGTTTCTGAAAGGATGCACACAGGTCGGCACGTGATTTATCATGTACATAGAGCGTGCTATATGACTGGCAGCCAACCCTGCTGCAAAAAATAATTCAGACTAACTATAATTGATCATTGTTCTTTCACCTTTGGGATCCACATCGTTCCTGTTGATATTGTGCTTGTTGTGATTTATAACAAGATGATGGAAGCAAACCAGTTTTGCAAGTAACTGTTGTATTTGTTTTTAATATAACTGCAAATGCTTTAAAAAGCAAAAATCGAAAGTGGTGGGTATTGTTGCGGATATAATTTTTGACACAGCTAATTAAACGCTGAAAAGACCACAATTTATGGCATGCTATTTTATAATCTTTACCTTCACAATCCTCACTCTCTGTCCATTAGAGCCGGTTTGTCAGTGGTGATATTAGGAGGATTACCGAGGCTGAATAGGCTGACTAATGGCTTCTGCTTCATTTTAAATTGTCATTTATGCAAAATGTGAATTCATGCATTGACCACTATTGTCATTTACTGAAGTCTACTTCCTCAATTAGGTGCTTGTACTTAAAATATTCGCTCAGGCGTTTATTTAATGTTAAATTGAATTTCCACTTTCCCAGTATTGGTATAAAGTTTCACTTTTTGCAGAATTACAGCTGAAAGATATAAGCTCCTTAATCTAGGGTCACGGCCACCTCAACACTCAAATGTAGTGAAGTATAACTCCCTCGAGCTAAGAACCTCCTTAGAGTCGTGTCACGTTTACACTTGTTTTTAGTGTTGATGCACTGCTGAAACGGCTTCATGCCAGATGCACCTCACCACTGACAATCTTGCTTGGGTGGAGCTATTACAGGACTAATGAAAATCTGTTCGAACCACATTGCCTCCACTCCAGAACCAAGGACACGTCAAACTTAGTCGCTTTTGTTTAGGTGGTACTGTTGCAGACAAGGGCTATGCCTTTGGGGGCAGAGCTTCAAATCATCATTGACTCGTGCATTTAGCATTGGAGGATGGGCCTTGCACTCAACACCAGTAAGACGGAGGTCCCCTACCAACCTGCTACCGTACAGCACCATCCTCCTACTATAAAGTTCATGGGACGCTCGGACAACTTCTCCATCTTAGGAGCCACCTCACAATATAGTCTATGTGCCAGCACAGCCTTTAACTGAAAAAAGCTGTTTCAAGTTCAAAGTTTAAATTTCAGAGTTTCTACGTTTGAATTTCAAAGTCAAAACCAGTGCATTATAATTGATAGGCAGTAATGATTCTGTCTTCCTGTGTGCTTCCAAGACTTGGATCTCCAATAGCAGGCACTTGTAAATCACTAGAAAGATGCCACTAATGCAGTCACTGCAACATGTTCCAAATTCATGAAAGTTAACTAACCAAAGTCATTGTGAGAAAGAGAACTACACCCACGGCAGGGAGCCCCCAGATGAACTAATTCAGTTGTCTCATGGGCAAGCCATGTTGTTTACAGGACTGACAAGCGACTCCCGAGAGAGTTCTACCATGAAGTTCATCATGGGGAGAGATTACCAGGTGGACAGAGGAAAACATTCAAAGATACTCTGAAAGCCTCCTCGATGGAGGTGAGAGGCAGTAGGGGTGTTTGGCAGAGAAATGCAACATTCCACTGATTTCTACACTAGTGAAGTAACTTTCTGGATGGCACAGAGAATCTGGGGTTTGTGCATCAAGACTGCACAGAAGGCCACTGTAAATGGCAGAAGGGGTGCATCATCCTCCATAAGACCAGTCACCTGTCCCATCAGACACCTCTTGACCCATCTGTCGTGGTGATATTGGCCTCGTTAAAGCAAGTTATCATTGATCTTAAGGGACAAATAATAACATTTGAAAGACGCTTAGACAGGTACTTGGATAGGAAAAGTTTAGAAAGATATGGACCAAATGCAAGTAAAATAGGACTAGCTTAGCTGGGGCATCCTGGTTTGTATGCATGAGATGGCCCAAAGGGCCTGTTTCCATGATGTATGACACTTTGACTGTCAAAAAAGCCAGATACCATGACGCATCTGAGTGTTCCATTTTGGTATTATTCCAATCATTTTTTATCCAAACCACCGATATTACAGTTCAATATTAAATTCAATTTAAATTGTCGCAGGTACCGATTAAGGTACAGTGAAATTTGAGTTACCATACTAAGTAAAAAGCAAAAATACAGACTGCTGGCGAGGCGGCCATTACGGGCACTGTGGTTCTCTTTATGAGGAATAAAGATTTGTAGCAGAAAATGTTTGGACTATTTGGGCCCGGCCACATCTGTAGAAGAAGAACCAGTGTTCTGATGCCATGTTTAGTTGTATCTAACAAAATCTTGTTAGACACAACTAAACTAAAGATTCAACAGAATCTTGAATATACAGCATTGAAGGTTGGATCCAGTAATGACTGAATTGGTATTTCTACCACTGTAATGTATGGTTAACACTAATTTCCTCATATTAATCTGAGTTTTGAAATAACTTGTACTTTCTGCACACAGCTTGAAGATGAAGCTTTGAAGTACATTGGTGCTCACTGTCCTGAGCTGGTCACTCTGAACCTTCAGACTTGCTCTGTAAGTGAAACTGATGGGAAAGTGAAAACTGTTTGTAAAAACATTAAAAAACCAAATGATGCTAAACATTGCTAAATCTCTGTGGATTTCAGAGGAGCAAAGTACTTCTAATACAAGTGCAAAGAATATTAATTCAAAGCTGTACCCTCATTTTATGGAGCAGAGGTTACATTGATAAGCTGAATATAGACAAAAATGCTGGAGAAACTCAGCGGGTGAGACAGCATCTATGGAGCGAAGGAATGGGTGACGTTTTGGGTCGAGACCCTTCTTCAAGATTAGTTCAAAAACCCAAATAATTCGCACTATTTTGCCTCAAAGTTTGGTCAAATAGACCCACCTTAATGATTGTTCAGCTGTGACGAGGTCTTGCCCTCTTAGCCAGGAAGCCTGTTTTGTTAGAAATTATTTTCCTTCAATTATTTCCCCTCCATTTCCTTGCCTTGGTAGGAACCATTATTTGGTGCCTGGGAAGGGGGAGGTGTGGGGTGGGAGGGATTCCTAAGGGTGAAAATGACCCTTGGGTTCTTTGCCCAACTAGTGTATGAGCTTAGTACTCACACGAGTCTACCCGCTGGTTCTACAACAACATAGGGCAAGTTGACCAGGCCATTTCTTATTCTCAGCTGGCAATTTGTACTGATTTCAATAGGGCATGTTGGCCGGTTCAAATAAGAGGTAAAACTTGCTTTCTATAGAACATAGAAAAGTATAGCAAAAGAACAAGCACTTCACCCCATAATGTCTCTGCCTAACATGTTGCTAAACTATACTAATTTCACCTGCCTGTGCATGATCCATATCCCACCATTCTCTGCATATTCATGTTCTTGTCTAAAATAATGCCACCACCACTACTGCACTTCCAGGCAATCCCCCACTGTTCTGTCTGGTCACCCCTATGTTCTATCTGGTCACCCCTCTGCCTCCTTTCTCACCTGTTACCCAATATCCAGTGCCATAAATACACACTTTGGTTAAGTTACTGGTGTAGTAATCTAGAACCTCTGATGTCCCTCGGACTGTTGCTGGCTTTACCTTGCACCAAATGTTATTCCCTTATGTATCTGTACAATGTAAATGGGTTGATTGTAATCATGTATTGTCTTTTGGCTGACTGGTCAGCAGGCAACAAAAAGCTTTTCACTGTACCTCAGTACACGTGACAATAAACTAAACTAAATTGCACTAGAATCCTAGATGTAATCCAAAACGCATTCCAACCCCATGACTGCAGCCAAAGGATTTAAACTTATATAGCTAAATAAATTTAGAATATAAAGATAGAAATCAGTAGGTTTCGAAACTTGAT
Organism: Raja brachyura; assembly: GCA_963514005.1. The sequence goes on along the minus strand of OY740812.1, from coordinate 5,604,248 downwards.
TGTCATAAAAATCCATCTTGTTCACTTCAAGAAGGACATCTGCACTGCTTAAACATTATAGGCCTTTTTGTTACTCTAGATTGTTTAGTATAGAGATACAGCATGGAAACATACCCTTCGGCCCACCGAGTCCGCACCGACCAGCAATCCCTGCACACTTACACACACAATGGACAATTTACACTTATAGCAAGCCAATTAACGTACAAACCTGTTAAGGAACTGCAGATGCTGGATAATCGAGGGTTACACAAAAAGCTGGAGAAACTCAGCGGGTGCAGCAGCATCTAAGGGGCGAAGGAGATAGGCGACGTTTCGGGTCGAGACCCTTCTTCAGTCAGAAGAAGGGTCTCGACCCGAAACATCGCCTATCTCCTTCGCCCCTTAGATGCTGCTGCACCCGCTGAGTTTCTCCAGCTTTTTGTGTAACTAACGTACAAACCTGTACATCTTAGGAGTGTGGGTGGGAACCGAAGATCTCGGAGAAAACCCACGCGGTCACGGGGAGAACGTACAAACTCCGTATTGACTACAAAACCCGTAGTCTGGATTGAACCCGGGTTTACGGCGCTATAAGGCAGCATCTCCACTGCTGGAACACAACTGACTGACAAGTTAGTCAGATCAGCAGTGGTTAATGGTGGATAATAAATGTCAACCTTGCTTAGAATTGAATAAAATCCACTGAATGAAATGCACAGTAATTATTGTCTCTGCAGGGGCTGTGAGGATTGTTGTGCAGCTCTTGGTATTCACATCCAACCATAAACCCTAATAGCAGTTGAAGAGGCTATTCATCCCATCTTGTCTGTGGCTTTTTAGTATAGTATTGACAGTCCCATTTCCTCATTCTTTCCCAAAAGTCCCACAAAATATTTTTCCTTGAGGACTTACACAAATATCTCTTTGAAAGCCTCGACTATCCATTTCAGCAGCTTCTGCAGGCTGAGAGTTCCAGATCATAACTACTCTGATAGAAGCAGATCAGATCTGAACAAGAGCTTGGGAAGTAGTGTGGGTCACACAATCCCTCAACTCTGTTCTTTCCTACATTATGATCATGGCTGATCCGATCTTTGGCTTCTCTCTACATTCCTGTCATCTGAGACATAAGCAAGCCAAAGGGTTCTGCTTCAACCTTTTAACAAATAGATATTGTTGATATTACAATATGTAAGCTCACTTTTCATAATCATTTATAGCTGCACTACTTTTTGCGAATTGCATAAATATAATAAATAGTGGAGCTATAGAACAATAAACTATCCAGGTTGTTACCTTGAAACATGTAGGTGAAAGTATTTATTTCCTTCACCCTCAACGTAAAGAAATATATAAATGCCATATTCTCCAACCACTGAACATTGCAGTAATCTATTTGAAGCACAAATTGAATCATTTCAAATCCGCTTCCACTTTGCAGCTCAAATCTTCAAGCTCTTAAATTTCTTAGTCTATGAGGCCCATCTTGATGCTTGATCTTTTTTTAGTTATGTGTAATCGCAGTTTACTGTGCGCGCAAATCCTCCAACTGAGTATAATTTGTGTTACCAAGCCTTGTCGTTGTATGAATGTCATAATATTTTAGTTCTCATTACCAGTAGGAAGATCAAAGCTCTTGGCAGTAATAAAAACGTGTTTTACCCAACACATCTGCGTATAATTCCTTGCCCACTTCAACCGCTTCCCTCCATTCTCATTTACCTGGAAGAAAGGTTATAACTTTGACTAATGAAATCAGCTGTATTTCAAACCTTTTAAAGTGTAGTTTTAGGGGATGGAGGTCTGTAAAGTCCATTTAATGCTTCTCTCCCAGCCCCGTGATTCTTCTCTCCTCTGTTCAGCCCGCTTTATTTAATTTCCTTTTGTCTATCTCTAACATTGTGTGCTATCCAAAGGGGGGATGCTTTATTCCTCTGGTCAAGAAGTGAAGGGAAACTGCCCAGTTGTACTGCTGTTTTATTTTCCCTCTAGTGAGTGAAGATCAGGAAGCTGTTGAACCACCTGTGGCACAGCATTGCATCACATGACCACCTCAAATATCCCTATAAAATTTTACTTTCGTTGTGATTTTCTTTTGCAGCAGATCACAGACGAGGGGCTGATAACGATCTGCAGAGGATGCCATAAACTGCAGTCACTCTGTGTCTCTGGCTGTAGTAACATCACTGATGCTATTTTGAATGCATTGGGACAGAATTGCATTCGACTTAGGTAGGCATGAAGCAGTGGCCACTTCTGTGTGTACATGGCTGAGGTGTGACTAATATGTTATACTTCCTTGCATTCTTGCCTCCATTCTCTGGCAACCATTTTCACTGGGACATAGGGAGTTTGACAGCTGTGTACATTGAACATGACTTGCATTATGAAAAGAGAGTTTGGAAAGACTGATCTCACGGTCACACAATACGATAGATTCTTGTTTTAAACAGAAGATTCCAGAAAGAATATTATACTAACTCTGACGAGTACAGCTTTATCCGACAGGATAAAAAATGCATTACTGTTATTAATTTAACTTATTTCTTGAAGCAACGAGGCTTAAATTAAGGACAAAGTAATGAAAACGCCATTTATCATTTATTGTTTTCATTTATTATTGTTGCCAATTACCTGCCAATTTGACAAACATGCCAGTCCCCATTATCGCAGTGGACATTTTTTTATAAATGGTACATGCTTCTCTTGTGGTGATTGTGTGTGTGTGTGTGTGTGTGTGTGTGTGTGTGTGTGTGAGTATATATGACCATCCAAAATGTCCAACAGATATCAAAGGATAAAACGGTGAGATTGCTGGACAAATATTTACTACTTTAATGCTTTCTGATTTTATTTTTCAGAATATTAGAGATTGCTAGATGTTCGCAGTTAACAGATGTGGGATTCACCACGTTAGCCCGAGTAAGTGCACCAATAACCTGGCAGCAACCTTGTGCACTGAATTGATATTTTGCAAGGCTGGAGGGTAATTGTCTTGCTCATGACAAGTGCACATCAGACTACATCAGACTAGCAGACTACATCAAGTCAACTGAGGTCACAAAGACTTTTTTGTTTTGAAACGTTTATAACAAGAGCATTGTTGAAATCAATCAACCTTGGAGTAAAGTATTGCGGTTGGCAATTTGTGCCAAAGAATTTCCAGGGAGGAGTGGAAAAGAATGTGAAGACTACTGTGAAGAATGTTAAGACTACTGGTTCTGCATCTTACCTGAAGCTTTAGTGCCGGTCAGGGCTTTTTGCTGAAATTCAGCATTGATAAAATAATTCAATGTCCAGATGCCAATTCCGCAAAAAGATCTAACTGGTGTAGCCAAAACAATGCTGAGCTGTATGAGAAAGAGGTAATTAGAAAATTAAAATATATATATCCTGTTCTTTGCAGAATTGCCATGAGCTTGAGAAGATGGACCTGGAAGAGTGTGTTCAGGTGAATGTCATCTTAGTAATGTTTTTACTTTTTTGTTCTTTATAACGAATGGTGAATATATTTTTAAAGCAGAAATTATCCAGCAGATCTGGCAGCATCTGTGGTGTTGAAAGAGAAACACAGTTAATGTTTCATGTTGAAAACCCTCCAGTGATTAATCATGTTGTGTTAGATTTTGGTATTGACCACCCTTTAACACCAGGTTTTAAGGCGAAGATGATGTTAAATATGAACCTAAGTTTGCTTCCATGAAAGAAAGCTGAGAATATGAAATCCCAACCAGAAGTGTAACTACCAAGTTCATAAGTCAGGAGCAGAATTAGGCCACTCCGCCCATCGAGTCTACTCCACCATTCAATCATGGCTATTCTATCTTTCCCTCTCAAACCCATTGTCCTGCTTTCTCCACACCCTTACTAATCAAGAATTTGTCAATCTCCACTTTAAAAATACCCCACGACTTGACCTCCACAGCTAACTGTGGTAATGAATTCCACACATTCATCACCCTCTGACTAAATTCGGAATTCCGAATCCGACCTTTCTGTCCTGGGCCTCCTCCATGGCCAAAGTGAGCACCACCGGAAATTGGAGGAGCAGCACCTCATATTCCGCTTGGGCAGTCTGCACCCTAGCGGCATAAACATTGACTTCTCCAATTTCCGGTAGCCCTTGCTGACTCCTCCCCTTCTCAGCTCTCCCTCAGCCCTCTGGTTTCTCCTCTTCCTTTCTCCTTTCTTCCCCCCACCCTACATCAGTCTGAAGAAAGGTTTCGGCCCGAAACGTTTCCTATTTCCTTCGCTCCATAGATACTGCTGCACCCGCTGAGTTTCTCCAGCAGTTTTGTCTACCTTCGAGTTTCCAGCATCTGCAGTTCCTTCTTAAATACTGTTATCAGATACTATGGGACCATGAAGCTTATCCCAAAGAAACAGATAATGGGCTGAAGCGTGCTGACTTTTAGCTGGTGGTTGCATTGAGTAATCACACGTATCAGTGCAGAAGTACTGACTCCCTAAATAGCACTTCATCCATGTGATCGCTTAACTTGAAGATAGGCGCGAAGTGCTGGAGTAGCTCAGCGGGTCAGGCAGCATCTTGGGAGAAAAAGGATGGGGATGTCCAGATTAACTAGTATGTGCAGTTCCTTTCAAAATATATATTTTGATTGCTCAGTTCCTTGAGTTGAGGGTCCCATATTACTCTTTGACCTCTTAAAGCTGATATATGGTGCAGTCTTGTTCATTTCAATTGATTTGAACAGGTTGAATGCACACTACCATTTCCCAGAGTTGGAATCAAAAACTAGAGGACATAATTTTAAGGTGAGGGAGCAAGATTTAATAGGAACCGGAAGGGCAAATTTTTTTTACAGAGGATGGTGGATATATAGTTTGAACTGCCAGAGGTGGTAGTTGAGGCAGGTAGTACGCTCAAGAGCCATTTGAACAGGCACATAGATAGGATCGGTTTAGAGGGTTATATAGGCCAAGTGGAATGAGTGTAGATGGGGTCTCTAGGTCGGTGTGGGCAAATTGGGCCAAAGGGCCTGTTTCCATGTCGTATGACTGACTATGACTCTATCTGTCATTACCTTGGTATCTATTGCTTTTCCTAGAAAAAATTTGATATAATTTTGCAGCTTATGATACTTTTTATATTAAAATAAGTCTGTTCATTTCCAAGAAAAGGCAGGCTCTTTAGTTCTATGTGGCTTTTGCTATTTATCTTGTATTCATCACAAAAATCACATTTTGGTTGAATGATGTGGTTGGGTTTTAATTTTGGAAAGTGACAAAATGGCTCACCATTAGCTCAGTGGAAAAACAAACACCAGTGAAATCTATAGAACTATGTGAAATTCTGTTTAAACACTTCATATCTTTTCGTTTCTTTAACACATTTGTACACTAAAGCTGTTAATGAATTTGCAGCTTGTCATGTGTGCCCTGTAACAATTAGTTTATTTTTCCTATACTCTTTCCCTTTCCTGAAGATGGTGACTCTTGAATAAGTTTGTACTTCATGAGTTCCTGTCTCTGATCTATGACTCAGATTATTCTTTCCATAAGACTTTGAGGCGGGGTGAGTTTTCATCGGCGAAAGACATCCACTCTAAACTGTTGTTTAATGTGGCCCCTCTAAGTAGAAATTTGGTAGTTAAAACCTGGACATCCTTGAAGTATATGATGGCAATGGGAGGCTGCTGCCTATGCACCTTATGCTTGTATACTCTGTTTAGGCATAGTCTGAATACTTTTCTATCATGTCATAATGGCATGTAAGTATATTAATGCACCAAGTTATGGTAGCCAAATTATTACAGTTTTACCTTCCTATCTCATAACGTGGTAACGATTTATTTGAACTGCTGATGCAATATATCTGAGTAACCCATATTCAGTTATTTTCTTATTTTTCTCCTGCAGATTACAGACAATACTTTAATTCAACTTTCTATTTACTGTCCACGGCTTCAAGTGCTGGTGAGTAGAAACAGGGAGCAAGTAGTGACCGTGTCAACAAACATTGTGCTGGAGGAACTCAGTGGGTAACACAGCCTCTGGGGGAAAGGAATGATTGGCGAAACCCTGCATCAGGATTCCTTCCACTCACTAGTCATGCTCCCACCCCACCCCCGCTGGGTTCCTCCAGCAGATTGATTGTTGCTCCAGATTCCAACCTTGTGTCCCCATTCACCGTGTCGTGTCTGGTCATTATTCAGTTTGTTTCTGACTCCCTCTAACTGCAAAACTTCAATCACTGATAACGTCCTTGTTGAATGGACAGCTTTAGACTTTAGAGATATAGCGTGGAAACAGGCTCTTCGGCCCACTGAGTCCGCGCCGACAAGCGATCACCCTTACACTAGCACCATCCTACACACTGGGGACAATTTACAGAAGTCAATTAACCGGCCAAGCCTGTATGTCATTGAGATGTGGGAGGAAACCGGAGCACCCGGAGAAAACCCACGGGGTCACGGAGAATGTACCAACTCTGTACAGACAGCATCAGGATCGAAACCGGGTCACTTGTAAGGCAGCAACTACACTGCTGTGCCTCTGTGCAGCTCTCTCTCAGTTTTGGAACTTTGCAGTTGTGTCCAGGCCCAGTGTTTCTTGAGTTTCAGATTTCTACTACTCTGAACGAAAATGGTTCTGACATAATTCCTAATGAACCGATCTCTAATTTTGAGCCAAGGACCCTTGTTCCCGGCTTGCTATTGTAAAAGATAGTTGGCACCTACTTTTTGCTTGCCAACTGCTTTAATCATCAAAGTGTTGATCGGCAAATATCTGGCATCTATTGTCACTTGCATTCTGACCAAATAACATGTAATGAGTTGGATCCTCAAACAATTACTTTGTTTAAAAGATTAATAATTAGTGGGGGGGTTCTCCATTTGCAAGTTGACAAAATGTTTGCCATTTATTAGTTCTGTTTGTCTCCTTTGCCTTTCCTTCTTGCCTCTGCCTGCATTCTTTCCCCTGAAATATATTTGATGGCTCCTCCATTGTGTGAAACTGTTTGAGAGCGAACATAAGCTTCCAGCGACTTGTCAAGCAAAGACCACACTACCAACTGGGCTATGGGCTTGCTGGTCTAACCTTTGTGAATCCACTGTTTAAGAAAGAATATTCCTTCGATCCATAGATGCTGCCTTGCCCGCTGAGTTTCTCCAGCATTTTTGTCTACCTTTGTAAATCCACTGGTACTTTAAGCTGTTTTGCCAAATACATTGAAGTACTCTCAACCTGAGATATTAACACGTCTGCCTTTTGTGTCCAATTTAGTCCATATATCTACCAATCAGCAGAAATTGAATCTCCAATTGTTCCCTGAAAATCTATGCTTAAACTCTGTAAATGGAGACAAATTTACTGTAATTGGGTTTTGTAATATATTCTTCAAAAAATAAACCTTTTCAAGAAATATATTAGAAGACCCCCCAATTACTGTAAATTTGTCTATTTTAAGAAAAAAAAAAATTGCTGTCCCTCTAATTTTGTTCCGCTTCACAGTTTTGCTCTTGTGGTTATGTTTGTCAAATGCACTATTTTCTGCAGTTTTTCTGATCTTAGTTTTCCTAACCACTTGCTTTTCTATGGCTCACGGTTTTTCTCAGCTACTGATTTAGAATCTGATGTCTGCTCTTTTCTGCTTCCCCATGGACAACAACTGCCGGAAGGCAGAACGTTCTGAAATGTTTGGAGTGTGACTAAACATCCTTTGCAGGGAACCTTCATTTGGTAGAAAAACAAATCTCAGGTTGTAGAAGAAAACTATTATTTCTGCATTAAAGGAGCTTGTGCTTTGGGGGACAAGATTTAGAAGTCAATTGAAATCTTAAATGTTAAATCCTTCCTGGCCGTATCCCATTAACATCCGTTCCAGGCATCAAACTGGACAATATTCCACTGAAATACACAGACCACTGACAGATGTGCATCACCCCCTTCTCTTGCTACCTTAATCCCACTCTCTGAATTATTTCCCTAATTTCTTCTGCGTCTCCTCTATTCCTCAATTCACTTTTCAACTCCTTTTAGAATGATCGTGCTTTCACTTTAGAGTTGTAGTTGCAGCACGGAAACGGGCCTTCCGGCCCACTAAGTCTGCCCCAACCAGTAATCACCCATACACTAATCTGTGATCACCCGTACACTAACCCTCACACACTGGGGACAATTTCTACAACTTACCGAAGCCAATTAACCAACAAACCTGGGCGTCTTTGGAGTGCGGGAGGAAACCGGAGCATCCATAGAAAGCCCACACAGTCGCAGGGAGAACGTACAAACTCCGTGCAGACAGCACCTGAGGTCAGGATCGAACACATGTCTCCGGCACTGTAAGGCAGCAACTCTACCACTGCGCTCTGTGCTGCCCCAATTCAATTCCTGCTCTAATCTGTTTTCTCATTCCATTTGCTTTCTGGAACTTATGTTGAAAGCATTGAAAGTTGTTCACAGTGCAATTTTCCCCTCTGCAGAGTTTGTCTCACTGTGAATTGATCACTGACGACGGTATCCGCCATCTTGGGAACGGGGCCTGTGCTCATGACAGATTGGAAGTTATAGAATTGGATAACTGCCCGCTGATCACAGACGCCTCGCTGGAGCATCTAAAGAACTGTCACAGTCTGGAGAGGATAGAGCTGTACGATTGTCAACAGATAACACGTGCTGGGATCAAGAGACTCCGAGTAAGCATGTTGTTCTGTCCAAGTGATTGGACTTCTACATATGTCTATGTTAGTGTATGGGTGCTGTCCATCCAGTTATAACTTCCCAATCCGTCCGACAGCTGTTAATTGATGTGTTGGCGATACGAAAAGGGGGAAGGTTGTAGTTGCAGATGGTTGTGTTAAAGGAGTTTTATCTGAACACTGCAAATAGCTGTCTGAGTTGAGCAATATAAATGAAGGAAGTCAAAATGGTGGGAGACGAGGGCAAACCAGTATCTTATTACTTCACAAATTAACTGATCAGAAATAATTGAAGTAAATATTTCATATCACTTAAGGGCCTGTCCCACTTATGCGATCTTTTTCGGCGACTTGCCGGCACCCGTCATAGTCGCGGCAGGTCGCAGAAAATGTTCAAAATCCAGCGGCGACCAGAAAAGGGTACGGCTCTTTGGGCGACTACTGACGACCATACAGGCGTCACCCCACGACTATGACGGGTGCCAACAAGTCGCCGAACTGAACACGTAAGTGGGACAGGCCTTGAAATGACTAACATTGGTACAGACATTGTTGGTCAAGGAGCCTGTTTCTGTACTTTACTGTTCTATGTCAATCGGATCGTGGCACTCATCTGCAGCAAGTTAGGTAAGAGAGCTTACACTATATATATTTAAAAGAACTACTTGAACTTTAACATTGCAAAATGCCCTGGGGCATCTAGTTAACAAAGTTGATAATGCGTTTAAAGTGAATTAGGACTGGTCAGAGTTTGGGTTCAAAGGAACTTTGTGTAGAAATGTGAAAAGGGGAAAATAAGTGTGGGAGTGGGCCATTCAGCCCTTCAAGCTTGTGTTGCCATTCAGTATGATTGTGGCGGGTCCTCCATCACATTTCTGTCCTCTTATGTCGTCGTCCCAGCCCCCCATGCTTTTTGTGTCCAGAAATCTATCTTCTTTCGTGTGGTGTGCACAGCCTAAATTTATATGTCAACATCTTCTATTTGATCTTGTTTGTGCACGTCGAGTTGATTGCGTTAGTCGAAACACGGCGGACCACGTGAAGGTTGCAATCTTCCACCCCCCAGAAATCTATTATCACCTTGTATACACTAATCAACAATGCCTTTTGTGGCAGAGACATTTTTCTCTGTTCAATCTGAAATGTCTTGCGAGTGTGTGAATGTGCATATAATATACAAACTAACTGGTAACATTGAGATTTAAACGATATCTTTGGGAAAGGCTGTGGCAATTTTTTGTACTTGTGTGATTTGAGGTTTAGGTTTATTATTGGCACGTGAAGTGCAGTGAAAAGCTTTGCTTTGCGTACCATCCGATCAACTATACTTTACATAATTATAATCAAGGCAAACTCAAGTACAATAGATAGAGGAAAGGGGAAGATGCAGTGTGCAGACCATAGTTCACAACATTATAGTACATCAGTTCATAGACTAAGTCCAATGTCCACAATGAGGTAGAGGTGAATCGGACAGTACCCTAGTTATAGAAGATCAACCTGATGACAAGGGAGAAGCAGCGGTTTCTGCATCTGGTGGTGCATGCTTTCAAGCTTCTGTACCTTGTGCTGGACGGGTGGCGGAAGGAGGAATGAACGGGATGGGACAAGTTGTTGCTGATGTTGGTTGATTTATTGGCACAAGTTTGATCTGTCCCTTTTTCTCTTTAATTGCAGACTCACTTACCCAACATCAAAGTCCATGCCTACTTTGCTCCAGTGACACCTCCTGCATCAGTGAGTGGTGGTCGCCAGCGTTTCTGCAAGTGCTGCATTGTTCTATGACACCAACTTTGTCCTGCCCAAATCTATTTAAATAGCATTGCAATGCAGGCGATTGAACACGTCGTCAGTGGCGATCCTGATGCATTGTGAGACTGTATAGTAAGGGCTGTCCAATCACTGTGGCTATGACTGATCGCATGGTCACCAGGCAGCACCCGTGACGCCCATGCCTGTGGGTGCAGATGTGTAGTAGTCTCGTCACTGTATGATTCAATTCAGATTTTCCCAAGAACACGGATAATTTATTTTTTTGGATTTTTGAGGGGGAAAAAAAAAATTAGATTCCATGTGTTGCAGTGGGGAAAATTCTTTACATACCCGCTCGTGAAAAATATAATGCAACCTGCCAACACACACGTACTGTGAGACACAACCACATTAAACTGTGCACTAACCCTTTTGCCCACTATTCTTTCTACATGGAAAAGGAAGGGAATTGTAACATGGAATTTGTGGCACGTTGGCCTGTGAAAGCTTTGCACAAGAGTTGGTCCAAACCGACTGCATATCTGTCATTCCTTCCCTGGAAAAGAGGCTACCAGCTGGTATTTTAGGCTCTGCAGCTCACTATTTCTGCTGTCTTGCACAGCTTGTCCTGTGCTACAGTCCTGCATCCTGTAGCATCAAGGTAATTTGTTTTCTTCTTGACATAAGCTGAATATTTTTGTTTCTTGTGAAATATTTGAGTCAATGGTCTCTCCGCCCGAATGCATGGAGTACGGTTCCTCAGGTTAATGGATGCCTTCAGTACCATGCACAACAGTCCATTGTTGAAGTAAGGTGTGACCAGATGATGACATTGGTGTTTTGAGCATAATTAGGGTTGGGGGTGGGTGCAGTGCAATATGGTGCATTCTGTCACAATTCCTTCTTCATTTGTCCTATTTAGGTAGAATTGATGGATAGAAATTTAGATCAGGAACCCAAGTTGAAATTCCATTCAATGATTGTTTAGTTAATTATATAAACCCCCTTTAACCTGGCTGATGTTGGAAGACTGAGTGCAGATGAGGAATCATATACCTGGTTGGATAAACTTACTGGACCATGGGAGAACTGATAGGGTTTTCTCTTTGCTTGTTTACAAGAATGGGTGGATTTTTTGTGTTAAAGCCCTATTACCTTATTGTGCAATACAGTCAGTTCATGATGCATCTTAACCCTATGTGTTTTTGATGTGTGTCAGTTCTTCGGTGGTTCAGAGTGTCAGATGTGGTTAACGATTTTGGTTAACGATGTAGTTCCAAACATTCAGGAATGAAGTTGTAACATTTCTCATGATCTGCCTGCCTCATTCTATGTAACCCATTGAAAAACAGTCCCTATCTTGTTTCAGATAAAACACTAACAACCTACCAAAGTGTACAAGTTGTGTTCTCGGAGATCTAAAACATACCAGATGTTGGAGGGTTAGAGGTAAATGTTAAGAATTAAAATGTGAAAAATGTAAAAAGCTTTTTAAAAATGTTTTGAATTTTACTTTGGACGTGGGAAAGAGTGAGGACTAAAGTGATTCATGTGTCCATGTATTCATTCTTTATATTTTAAACTGAGCTTGCAGGCACTTGCTTGAAGTTCTGAAATCAGTTCTGCATTCCTGAATTATTATTCTTGAAAGTTTCTTGAAAACATTCAATTATAAATTTAAGCATTTAACATTTTTGTTTAAGTTTAACCTCTCGCCATTGGATCCATAAACATTTTGTTCATGTGGGTCATTTTGAGATATGGTTGCACGAGGGAATAAGACTTGGACTGGCCTGTAGAGGAGTAATTGCCCGAGCTGTCTCTGTATTTATGGCTCACCAATTTTAGCAGTGACTCCGGGATTGTTATCATTTCATTCAAGTTGCTTCTGAATGCAAAGGCCCAAGAGATGGAAATCTGCCACCTTCACATGCTGAGTTGGCAATTGGTGGAATTATAGATGGTGCATGTTGAATTCTTCTTCAGGATTTAAGTTCCATTGAAGCCAGTGAAACAAGTTTAGAAACCTAGTACAATGCAGAGCCATTGCATGTCTAGTGGATGCAACTTTCAGCAAATATCCATCCCATTGTCTCCAGGGAATGGGACAGGCCATGTTATGTGTGAAGATCATGGAACCCAATCCCTCTTCAAAAAAATGACAAACCAAATACGCAAGAAGAGACTGTAGCTGAGTCATTAATTTATTTTATTGTGGTAGATGTTTATCCCAACTGTTCTACACGCCAGATGGAAGTAATGGTGAAATGAAGATAAAAGTCAGTTTTTCTGTGACTTGCCTATTATTATTATTATTATTATTGATGTACGGGTTTCCTTTTAATTTATTTATTTTCTGCTTTGCTATTCAGTCAGTCGTTTTTTTTTAAACAGCAAAGTTGTTTAAAAGGGTAATTATCTTTATGCGCTGTCCATTCAATAATATTGTTCCTCTAAAAGTGAATGCAATGGAAGTTTGCTCCTGGTGGCTGCTTCTTGGTGGCTGCCATATCTTTGGCAAGAGACCAAAGCTTGTAAACTTTCCCCAAGTCGGGCTGAGCAGTCTTTATGGATTCTTCCTCTGGTCCTGCCTTTTCTCTACCATAGACTCTGTTCCTGTTGCTTTTGACTTATTTTTGGGTTGCTTCCTTAACAGCTGGCTTTCCTTGCAGAAACTTACCAGTTCATCTTTTTTCTTCCCTTTTCTTGATATTGCCTATTGCAAATGCCTTTCAGCTGACTGTCCTTTATACTACCGCTATTTGTATTGACAGCTGATTTGCAAGAACAGCTGACTTGCATGCCACATTCATAACATACCACCAAAAAATGTTAAATGTATGCGTGATTCGACTTGCAGTAACTTGTTAACAACTCTGTCTCATCCTATTAATCAACATTTGCTCCACAGGAAAAGTCCAGGAGAATTAGTCAATATCTAGTTATTACTAACATGACTTTATTTGATTCCCAGTATAACATCTTCCTTAATTGATTCTGGGACTTGATACAATCAGAAATAAATTAAGAGAATGCTGGAAATACTTGGGTTTGGTAGAATGTTTGGAGAGAGAAACAGCTAGTGTTCCGGCTGATGGCTTCAGTTTTGATGGCATTAAACTGAATGAGCATAAGACAGGTGTTGAATTTTTGCTTGATCAGTGATTTATTGGACCTATAGTCAGTGCCTTGGGAACTGTATGAATGCACCTTGTATGGTCCCCTTGTTACCTCTAACAGAGTGTGTCTTCTGAGTAACATTCAGGAGTTATCAGACAAACTTGTAGATATTGACAGCTTACAGTGGCTGTTGGTCTCTATTCTAGCACTGGTGAGTTTCTGCTCTCCACCTTTCTCTGTGGCATTGTGTTTGACATCTCGTGCATGAATTTGTTGTCCTGTTTGTGGTGAGTGTTCGCTGTAGCTTTCTTGCGGTGGTTTGTTTCGGTCTTGACTCGATAGTCCGGCTAGAGTAAGGGAAACAGATTTAGATTATTTTTGGTTGATGAAGCCAAGATCTGAAAGAGTACATTAAAAAATGGTGTAGACTGACGTCATCATGTCCACATCCATGCCAGCTGAAAAATCCACCCAGACCAATTCCCTCTTCAATTCTTCCACTTTACTTTGGAGCATGTTAAATTCTCATCCAGGTTCTTTTGTAATTAGAGTTTTGGCCCATAATCACCTTATTAAACTATAAGTAAAAGGCCATTGCTCATATGATGCAACTTTCTTCAACTCTTTCCTTTTACTTATTGCCTTAAATTTGTGCGCTCTAGATGTTAACCTCTGAGATGAGGAGTTTAAGCCCTCCCTTCTTGTTCTATGCAGTCCTCAATTTTACACCTTAAATAAATCTTTTGCTTCATTAGTATCAACATTAATAGCAATCTGATGTGGAAGTAGCAGTGGTTAATTTAGTGGATGTACCCATTATTGGTATCTAATAGGTTTTTGAACTTGGACGTTAAATAAAATGTGTTTGGCCTGGTTCAAGCTCGCTTCTGGGGTATGAAATTGAGAAAAGTAGCTTGGATGAACAAATTGGAAATAAGGCATTTTTCTTATGAACCCAGTGCAGAAAAGTATGACACTCCAAAGACGTACAGGTTTGTAGGTAAATTGGCTTGGTATACGTGTAAAGTGTCCACGGTGTGTAGGATAGTGTTAATGCGCGGGGGTCTCTGGTCGGCACGGACCCTGTGGGCCTGTCTCTCCGCACTGTTTCTCTAAACTAAACTAAATACTTCCCCACATGTGCATCAGACTCCCATCCTGTGATATCACATGTATAGGTGGGTCGGCCTGCAAAAGTCAATAGGTACATCTACTTGGTCACAGTCTGCAAGTCTCATTACTACACCCCAAACATCAATTGTCATGGGCCAACTCTAAAGTGGTGTTGCTGTACTTGACCAATGCGAACCTTGTGTTTATGGGGGCCTGTCGTACATCCCTTGGAGTGAAGTTTGTCTTTCCACCATATTGGGTAAGACATCCAGGGAGAGAGCACCAAAGTATTTGGGGAAAAAATGAGCATCAAAGACCTCATGACCACAAACTACACTGAAATTACCTGATCTTCAACATGTGAGGCCTCTCTGAGGTTGGTTGGAATAAGGAATACAATTGTGATGGGAAAATTGAATGAAAATGGGACCAAAGAAGGGGAACATTGATGATTACATCTGTCAGTTGATATTTAGCCAAGCAACTTGATGCAGGGGAATTTTAAAAAGTGACATAGACCACAATTAACAATATGGGTATTGGCAATTTGCGACGAAACTTTGACAGAAGTGGTAGATTTCCAATTCTCTTGGTGGCATATTAATATGACGCAGTTACATCGGGACTATTGCATTGGGAATGCCAACAACTGCCTGGCTTCCATGCGTGTCTGGACAGTATTGTGGTCATCAGTATAGCTGACTATCCCTGCAGGTGCCCTGGTAGGCTGTAGTGGCTCCTGATTCGAGGAGGTTATTTTATTTTTCTGAGCACTATAGAAAGTGGCATTTCCAGTTTTTTTCTGTACCTAGGATGTGGATTTTGCCGTCGAGATCAAGAGTTTATTGTCCACCCCTAAATGCTCTGAGAGCAGTAGTGCGCTACTTTCTTGATTGCATTTTTGGACAACGGTAGCTTGTTGTGGACACTTCAGAGGTCATTTTAAATCAAATCCATTACTGTGGTCATGCAGTCATTAACAAACTAATTTGGGTTTCCTTACCAACCTGAAATGTTATGACAATCACTACTGACAGGTTCTATTGACTTTAAATTACCTAGCTCTTTGAATCCTCTTGAACATTAGTCCATGCCTCTGGGTTGCTAATGTAACACAACCACTATGCCTCCACCCCCACATCTCCACATGTGAAGTGGCAATCTGTGTCGTCTTTTAATTAAAATGGTTGTAGTTTGCCACTGGTTCACAGAAACAAAGGAAGTTTCTGTCCACCAGTGGGAATGTTGCTTCAGCATTATGAACTGCTGCTCTCGTTTAAGAACCAACAAAGGGCGGCTGTGAATAGTTGTGCGGAATTGTTGAAAAATGCTAACCCATTTTGTTTTGTGTCGGTAAAAATAGTTGCAGATCTGGAGAATTTATGGTGAAGTGGCCAAGTGGTGGGTTACATAGTATTATAGCATAGCTTCCATGTGCCCCTCATCAGATGAAGCTTATTTTTTTGAAGTTGTGCGAATATTATGAATTGCACACTTTGCAATACTTGAAGTACAACTAAAAAACAAATATCTTTTCAGTTCAGTGTTAATTTGACAGCTTTCTGAGAAGATGATATACAACATTGCATTAATATAGCAGAATGCTCTGTTGACATGACCTGATAAGACATTATCAATTTTAATGTAGAAGGAGTTCTTAAATGTGATTTGCCTATACTGCACTTTATGCAGGATACATATTTGCTCACCGTTGAATTTACACAAATTAGCCCAAGCTACCGAGTTGGTTTTAGTTTTGGTCTTCAACCAGTTGAGTGTTTTGTTAAATCTCAATTGTCCAGTGTATCCTGTATTTGGCATGGTAGTTATCTTCTTTGCGGTGATGGCTTGGCGTTGATCTTCTGCGTTTACTGCATTTTTAGGTTAGACACTTTAAGATTAGGCCAACTTCTTATGCAGTTGGGGAATGGTTGGCCTGATGTGAGATTGCAAACCAACTCACTTCCACTTTTGAAATACCAGTGCATTTGCTTTGGAATCTACTTAAAGCAAGATCTAAAGCACTGATGTCAATATATTCTGCACAATGACTGCAACTTGGTGTGCAACTTTTAATATCTAAAAATATTTTCATGTTTTCTGTGGAAAATGTAAGGATTTACTGACTTTTCAAAAAATCCGCTTCAAACTTCAGCGGTTGTTGGGACAGTTAAATAGGTGCAAAAATATAATCTCAAATGACATTAAAACTGGATAAATTAATCAAAAAGCTCTGTGTTGTTCATTGGTTTCATCGCAAACATAAGTTGTCAATGTTGCTGCCATGAAAATGTCTTTTAGCCTGTGGCTCTAGGTATGATTGATCCCTGCCTAGGTTCTTGGTTGCTTTTATTTGTACTAGCAAATAAAAGTCAGATTTAAGATTATAAATCCAAGCAAGGCTTGTCAGTACACACACATATGTAGATAAACCTCAACTCTGGTTCAAGTTTAACAAGAGGTATCGAGTGCAGTAACAAGCAAATTTCATGATGCAGAGTGGGATGAAAGTGTTAATCTGATCAGAAGAAAAATGATTACGGTTTTTTAAGTTCCAGCATAATCCAAGGAGCTAAAGCATTGATTGTTTTAATATCGCTAAAGAAATGGGCAGTTCATTTTATTTATGCAAGGTAAAAGCTACTTGAAGAAAAATCATTTTAAGAATGTATATATTTTGTAAAAAGGAGAAAAATCCCCCCCAAAAAAAAAATCTATAGGGTGATGTGCGGCCTTAAATTGTCAATCATCAAGATTATTCTGTTTATAAATTATGTGAGAGCTTGATGTAATTAGTTGTCGAGTACAAGATTCTTGACGTGTTTTCGTTCCAGTACCACTGTGTTGAGGAGAGGATGCTGCACTTCAGTGACGTCAGTGGTTGGAGCATTTATAAAAGTGTAGGACTATCTTTCTCCACAACAGTTTTTCATGTGTTTTTATTTCCCCCCCCCCCCCCCCCATTGAGAATAGAGCTGCAGACAAAAACCCAGGTCCAGTGTAGGCTTCCTTTGAGGCCTGTATGGTCCCTAGCAAGATGATGTTGAAAGGCCATTCCCTATTACTAAACTAAAGTGAGACCACATGGACCTCCCTTCTATATGGTTGGTGAGTATATGCCATGTGGACCATCCATGGGTTAGATACCAAAGTAACCTGTGATTTTAAAGTCTGCTAATGTTGACGCCTCTGATCGTTTCCATGTGTAATTTTCTGAACAGTGAATTTAAAAACTTCTCCCTTTTTGTCTTTTATACTTCATCTAATTTCAACCACTACCATGAAACATAGGCAGATAGGTGTGTTTCATTTATCAATACCAAGGGGATTGGGTCATTGCAGCAAAGTCTATTCAGGCCTTACCAATGAGAAATAATCTGACAATTTGTGTTTTAGCTTTAAAGAAAACTGTGTTACATTTAAATATTGCATTTGGTAAATAGGTTGAAATCTTGTTAAATCCCTATATATTATATAAAGCTGTGTTGTACATACTGTATTCCAATTATATTGTAATCTGTGCTAATATTCTCAAACACTGAGTGTTCATAATATAATGCCAATGTATTAAATAGTGAAGTATTTCCTTTACTGTGTCTCTGTTTCTTTTTTGGAATAAAGATTTACCGGTGATCTAATAATTATTGGCTTTCAAAGAATGGAGGGGAAGGATTTTTCCAATTTTGTCCTCGTTGGTGGTTGGTAGAGTTTCAAGTTAAAACATTTTTGCTGCTTTGAGCAATAATCCTGAACAAGATGTGAAGTGCTGAAACCGAGAGCACTTAAATGCCAGAGACCTCATAGAAAAATACATAATGCAATTATTGAATGGAAACATGTATGAAGGAACTGCAGGGGGTTGAATGGTGACCTTCTTTGCTGTGAACTTTTATTTCTGTGATGGTCTTAACGCAGTTCCTGATGGGGATGTGATGTTGCCCAAAATAACTACTGGAGCAGCCAGGGTGCTGTTAGAACTATTGGTATGGAAAACATTTGGCTCGGGAGCGGATTGCAGTTGACTGCCTTGACATTGAATAAGAAAGCTGGGAAATATATTCTGAATCTTTCCATTGGCATTCTTCATGAGGAAAATGACGAGAAACAGCAAGATGATCATGGATATGTTATGTTTACTCCTTTAAAAAAAAATCATATTTGATTGATTGTAGGTTACATGGAAACAGGCCCTGACACCGACCAAGTCCACCATAACCTTGTATCACCTGTATGCACAAGTTCTGCTTTCCCACTTTCGCATCCACTCCTTACACACTAGAGGCAATTTACAAAAGCCAATGAACCTGCAAACCCACACGTCTTTGGATGTGGGAGGAAACCGGCGCACTCAAGGAAACCCATGCAGTCGCAGGGGGATGTACAAACTCCATACAGAAAGTCAGATCGAACCCTGGTGTGTGGCACTGAGACTACGCCACTGCTGAGCCTTGCTTTCAGTTGTATAACTCATTGCATGTTCCTCCACGATGCATATTCTCTCTCAATTGGTTTAATTCCTCACTAGGGTAGTCTGCAGTTCTTTTAAAAAGTAAAACGTTTGGCCCGGGTCATCGTTTTTAATCTTTCACACGTGGTTAGTTAGCCGATATCAAGAGGTGCTGGAGCTATACCACTTATTTGTTGTAAACATAAAAACTGTAGGTGCTGGAAATCTGAAATATCGCAAATTGCTTGAAGACTGAGGAAGCAAGTTAGGTGGATATGTATTCAGGCGGCGTGAATGACTTGGATATAAATGTAAGAGGTACAATTAGTAAATTTTCAGCTGACGTGACGAGAAAATGAATTGGTGAAGTTTCGGGTCGAGACATTTCTTCTTGAGTCTGAAGAAGGGTCTCGATCTGAAATGACACCTATTGCTTTTCTCCTGAGATGCTGCTTAGTCATAGAGCGATACAGTGTGGAAACAGGCTCTTCTGTCTAACCTGCCCACACCTGCCAACATGTCCCAGCTACATTAGTCCCACCTGCCCACATTTGGTCCATATCCCTGCAAACCTGTCTAACTTTATTAAATGTGGGAATAGTCCCTGTCCCAACTACCTCTGGCAGCTTGTTCCATACACCCAACACCCTTTGAGTGAAAAGGTTACCCCCTCGGATTCCTATTAAATCTTTTCACCTATGTCCACTCATCCTCGGTTCACCTATTCTGGGCAAGAGGCTCTGTGGACCTGCTGAGTTGCTCCAGCATTTTGTGTCTACGGTGTAAACCAGCATCTGCAATTTCCTCCTACACATCAAAGTTGATGTGATTGGACAGAGAGGAAGGGTGCCCAAGACTACAGCAGAATATGGATTAGATGAAAATTATGCAGTGCATTGGCCGATGGAATTTAATCCCATCAAGTAGGAGGTGAAATGGGTAGAGACATGGATAGTAAGTGGTGGGGTGCGAAGGAATGCTGAGTAACAAGGTCATTTGTCTCTCAAATTGGCAACACAGGTAAACAGGACGAACAAGACATACCAAACACTGGTTGGACCAGAACTGAATTGAGTGCACTTCAGACTATCACATTAAAAGAAGGATTAGAGGGGTTTTACGAGGATGTTGGTTGGATTGGAGGATTTTAGTTATGGGGAGAGATTGAATAGGGCGAGTTTGTTTTCCACGGAGCAAAGGAGTTTGGTGAGTAACCTGATAGAGTCTATCCTCATTATAACAGGATAGATAAGGTAGATGTTCAGAATCATTTTTTTCCGTGCAGTGGAATGAGAAACAAGAGGGTGAGGTTGAAGATGAGATGATGGAGGGAAATTTTGATGCATTGTTTGGTCTTGAGCTTGCTGCTGGAGAATGTAGGCAGCTGGAGAATGTCAGATGTGATTATTGCAGTTGAGGGCCATTGAGAGCACAAAGAGGCAAGGCACAGAAAGATGTGAACCTACTATGGGATAAATATAGAAGAGCAAAAAAAATTATCATGGATGTGGTCTGCAAAAGGGTATGGGAGTGGTGTTAAGACAGGGAATTTCTTTGTATGGATGACACTCAGCTTGATGCCGACGTATGCTATTGCAGCGAATTGTGTGATGGTCTGGATTGCATCCATAAACCAACCAGCCTTCCATTGACTCCATTTATACCTCGCACTGCCTTGGCAAGGCCAGCAGCATAATCAAGGACGAGTCACACCCTGGCCACTCCCTCTTTTCCTCTGAAAACGCACACCCCCAGATTCAGGGACAGTTTCTTCCCAGCTGTTATCAGGTAAATGAATCATTCTACAGCAACCAGAGGGCAATCCTGAACTACTATCGATGAATTTGGTGACTTTACTGGCTTTACCTTGCACTGACCGTTATTCCTTATCATGTGTCTACATTGTGGCTCGATTGTAATTATGTATTGTCTTTCCACTGGCTGGTTCGCTCAAAACAAAAGTTTTTCACCGTACCTCTGTGCACATGACAATAAACTAAACTATAGATGAAGTCATTTGGTTGATGGACAATAATAATAATCGTGACAGCACAATAAGAGAAAACTTGGAAGGAAATGATTTGAATGGCCACAGTCTTCCCACTGCAGAGTTGTTTAAAACTGAGCATAGAGGAGAAAGGTTAAGAGGAGACCCGATGTGGGCCAGACTCAGCCACAGTTGGGATTTGCAGATCATGAGGTCCAGGTGTTTGTAGATCATAAGATCATAAGATATAAGAGCATAATTAGGCCATTTGGCCCATCGGTCTGTTTCACCATTCAATCATGACTGATCTATTTTTCTCCCTCAACCCCATTCTTCTGCCTTCTCCCCAGTTTAACGTTGAGATGAAGAAGCATCACAGATACCATGAAACCCACTTTGCCCAGGTGGGCCTGGATGCCCTTGTTCACCTGAAAGGCCAATTTCACCGCGGGCACCACCACAGCCCTCCTTTCCCATGTCAGGGATACTGTCAATACCTGCAAAAGACAATAAATGCAGCAAGACCCTTTCCATGCTGTGAGATGCCTGGCCTTCAGGTCAGATTAAATGATTTATGTAATCAGACCAGTGAGTTTGATTATAGACATAAAAAGCTGGAGTAACTCAGCGAGTCAGACAGCATCTCTGGAGAAAACAACTAGGTGATGTTTTGGGTTAAGACCCTTCTTCAGACTCAGTTTGATTGTATGCAGTTTTTAGTTTAAAGATACAGGGCAGAAAAAGGCTCTTTGGCCCACCGAGTCCGCACTGACCAGTGATCCCCACTCATTAACACTACCCTACACACACTAGGGACAATTTGCACTTATACCAAGCCAATTTATCTATATACCTGTACGTCTTTGGAGTGCGAGAGGAACCCAAAGATCTCGGAGAAAACCCACGCGGTCACGTGGAGAACGTACCGACAGCGCCCGTAGTGGGGATCGCACGCGGGTCTCCGGCACTGCGAGGCAGCAACTCTACCGCTGCGCCAATACCACCAGAACTTCTCATATTTGGATGTTGGTGGAAGGTATTATGTTTGTGCCTAAAATATATAGTTGGATTGTCACTGAACTGTATGCAAAAAAAACTTCACTGAACTTAAGTACACGCCAATAAAGTACCATTGAACCGTAAGCCTTGGCGTCATTACTGATCCTTTGTTGATCAATCCAAGTAGCCTGATAGAGATCCAGCAATGCCAGTTATCAATAAAGTCAGAACACCTAACATGGACTATCTTTATTTATGTTTTTTTCAGTACGTGTTTTAGAAAAGGAACCTTGCCATTTCACATTGCCTGTGTAAATGTTTACGCTGATTAAAAAGGAAGTACCTGCAAAGGCTTACATTGCAAACTAGTCGAGCTGTTACATGGTTTCTGTACAACAGTACAACGTTCGGAGTGATCGGGACAGCAGGCAGTTTGACTTGATGTCAGTGCATCCCATCACCCTTTAACATGTACCCAGCCTACATCCAAGACTATTAA
Source organism: Raja brachyura (assembly GCA_963514005.1). Next base: position 5,581,686 of record OY740812.1, on the reverse strand, counting down.
TGCGACATGTTTGTGTTCAGTTCACTTTGGTCTTGTCTTGCTCTGTTGCTTGAGTTCCTCAATTGCAGGAAGGTTTCCGAAGCTTCATTATTGAGCCTGGTTAAAGGTGACTTGCCAAACTCGGACCACAGAGGATGGCAGATGGTAGCTGGATGGTGACACCAGAAGGCATAGAGGAAACGTGCAGAGGCATGATCTGGTCTTGACTGCTGAGATGTGGTTCAATTCCAATATCTAGTAGTAGAACAACAGCTATTCACACAGGTATCTGCTCAACGTAATTAATACAATGCCTGTGGATAAAGATAACCCAGAGTGGCTGGTGGACAACCAATAGTTTTATGTAGTTGATCTAAATATTGGCCACGTGTTCAGTGGAGGGTTTATGAACTCATTTTAGGAGAATCCAGGCTGGTCTCCCAAACATCGTTTGAGGTGAATAATTCTGTGGCATTCAGCGCTCTGGAGGAGGAGATTAGAATGTGATGCCAAGATTGCACAAAGCTTTTCACAGGATTGATCTCTGCTCCAGCTGTTCCTTCCAATAGTTTAATTTCCAGATGCAAAAGTCCTATTTTAATATCATGTAGTATCCGCCCAGGCTGTCCACTGCGAAGAAAACACAAAGTCTTCTTAGAAAATCAGAATTCATCTCATGGGTGACTGTCTGTTGTAGACTGGGTTATGACGGATTGCTTTCCCCATAGAGTTAAGAGTGTTATATTGTCGTATGTCCCAGATAGAACAATGACATTCTTACTTGCAGCAGCACAACAGAATATATAAACATAGTACACGGGAAGCAATGGAATAAACGAGGGAGAGAAAAATTCAGTGTGTGTATATATAATATGTGTGTGTATATGTATATATGTGTGTATGTATATATATATATATATATATATATATATATATGTGTGTGTGTATATATATGTGTGTATGTATATGTGTGTATATATATATGTGTGTATGTATATATATATGTGTGTATATATATATGTATGTGTGTGTGTATATATTTATACACACACACATACATATATACACACACACATATCAATGATAGTAAATGTATTGTAAATGAATGGTTTTCCCTATCTTGTACATCCATTCTCTCTCCCAAAGGCAACCAGCATACCAATCCACTAACTTCTGTCTGAAGAAGGGTCTCGACCCAAAAAGTCACCTATTCCTTTTCTCTAGAGATGCTGTCTGACCCGCTGAGTTACTCCAGCTTTTTGTGTCTATCTTCCGTTTAAATCAGCATCTGCAGTTCCTTTCTTAACAACCTAACCACTGTGCTATGTAAACTTCCAAATACCCATTGTGGCTGTTGTAGGATATAAAACCTGCTTATGTCCTCTACCAGTCTAGAAAGTAGTGCAGCACAGCACAGGAACAGGCCATTCGGCCCACCATGTTTGTGCCAAGAAAATGATGCCATGATAAAGCAAGCTCATCTGCAGCATGTGATCCATATTCCTCCATTCTGTGCACCTATGTAAAAGCCTCTATAAATACCCCATCCTAACTGCCTCCCCCACCAGCCCCGGCAGCGTGTTCAATGTCCCCAGCACTTTAAGTGTAAGAAAAAAAACCTGCCGCCACAATTCTAAACTTTGCCCCTCTCACTTTAAACCAGTCCTTGACATATCCACCCGGGGGGGGGGGGGGGGGGGGGGGTTCTGACTGTCTACCCTGTCGATGCCTCTAACAATGTTATATATTTAGCAATGTGCGCTGATCTCATTAATGTAATGTAGAATCCAGGCCCTTTACCTTTCAGGGAGTTGATTATGAAGCTAGATTCATCCGGAAGGTTCTGAATCATCTGTAAACAGAGTAAAACCTGGTCACTTTAGATTGATTCCCAGTAGAATTCCCACCAAGAATTGGGCCACCAAGGCTCAAAACTAGGCCGTTAGCAAAAAATATTATTTCATGCTTTCATTTTGTTTTCAATTATTTAATTTGACTTTTATTTAACGCTTTAATTTTTATGTTTATTAGCTGCAAAGCCAAAATATAAATGTTTTGAAAATTCAAGCATTTTGACAGAATTGTCAATTTATTTATCATGTTATCTTAAAATATGGGCCATAGGTCCAAGTGTTGGATCGAGGTTCAGCCACGCATGACAAAGGTTGGGAGCTACTGTCCAATGCTCCAGTGTATTGGACAGTAAGCAGGGCTGGAAGGCAAGATGTGTGCCCATCGAGGTTGGCTGCAGAGGTTTTGCAGGGCAATCGCTCTACGAAGCCTTGAGTGCACTGGGCATCAACGGAATGGAGAGGAGAAGAGCCATCAGGAACACCACAGAGGCAGCGGAGAAAGCCTCGAGATGGCTCTGGATCAGGAGAGGAGGTCCATGGGGAGGAGCGAATGCCACTTGAACACAAGTCATGGTCTGTTCAACCACAGCTGGGTCGCCTGGGTGAGGGTGTCTGATGTTGACAGACCCGAAACACCCAATGACCCCAGGTTACATCACTGATGATGTGTTCAGGAGCATCAAGAGATGTATTTTTATCAATCCGGTTCCCCTTCCAAGTCACACATTGCTGCCTTACAGCTCCAGAGACCCTGGTTCAATCCTGACTATGGGAGCTGTCTGTACGGAGTTTGTCCATTCTCCTTGTGACTGCGTGGGTTTTCCCTGGGTGTTACGGCTTTCTCCCACACTCCAAAGTCGCACAGGTTTGTAGGTTAATTGGCTTCGGTAAAGATTGTAAATTGTCCATCGACACAAAATGCTGGAGTAACTCAGCGGGACAGGCAGCATCTCTGGAGAGAAGGAATGGATGACGTTTCGGGTTGAGACCTTTCTTCCGACTGATGTCAGGGGAGTGGGAGGTACATAGATAAGGACGTGTATAGGTAAGGAAGTGTAAGGTGTGAAAACAGGACAAAGGGAATGGAGTTCAAGGAAAATGTAAAATAGAAGGTTACAGAAAAAACTCAACAGGTGCAGCAGCATCTAAGGAGCGAAGGAGATAGGCGACGTTTCGAGTCGAGACGCTTCTTCAGACCTCCTTGTAAAATAGAAAATTGTTAGTTGTCCCTCATGTGTAGGATAGTGCTTGTGTACGGGGATCGCTGATAGGCACAGGCTCAGTGGACCAAAGGGGTTGTTTCCGTGCTATAGCTCTAAACAAAACTAAAAAATAAGCCCTACAAATTAATGGAATGAGGGATCATGTAATGGGCACTATATTGTTTTTACAAAAAATTTTCTTGATTAGTGCAGGTGTTGGGGGTTATGGGGAGAGTGGGATTAAATGGGAAAGATAGATCAGCTGTGATTGAATGACGGGGTAGACTTGATGGGCCGAATGGCCTAATTCTGCTCCTATCAGTTATGAACGTATGAATTTGTAGGCGATCAGTGTCGATCAGCGACTCACCTGATCACCGACTAGTATGTGGATCCCAGCCACGCCCTGCCGGTAAATCTGGAGAATCTGGTTTGGTGAAATGCTGAACAGGGCTGCCAACTTGTTTGTCAGTTCGGCTTTTGTCAAATCCTCCAGGTAGATTTCCTTGTACACTGCCAGGAAGGAAAAAGGGGGGGAGCGTGTGAGAGCATCGCGAGAATACCTCCAAACCAGTGAACTGACACCAACATAAGAAACTGCAGATGCTGATTTACAAAAAGAGACATGTTGCTGGAGGAACTCAGAGGCCCAGGCAGCTCTCTCGGAAACATGACATTTCAGGTCGGAACCCTTCTTCAGACTGTCAAAAGATTCAGTGGGTCAGCTCACTGAGGTACTCCAGCACTTAGTGTCTTTTGTAAACCAGCATCTGCAGCTCCCCGTTTGAACCACACCTCGTATTCAGCTTGGGTAGCTTACAACCAGATGGTTTGAACACTGAATTCTCCAATTTTAGGTAACTAACCTAACCCCACCCATCCCTGCTGCCCTGGACTTGCACCCATCTCTTCCCTTCCACATTCCTTCCTCCAGCTCCACAATTGACACCTCTTCAATCTTTAGGTCTCCCACCTTTTGGCTTTTCATCTCTGGCCTTTGTCCAGCCATCTGCCTATCAACCACCCTGTAAAGAATTGGCACCTACACGGAGAATCTTTACTACTACTTTATTAATTAAACACACACATCACTGCCCGAGCTGTACGTGGTCATCTACACACCCCCACTAATGTGTTAAAGAAGGAACTGCAGATGCTGGAGAATCGAGGGTTACACAAAAAGCTGGAGAAACTCAGCGGGCGCAGCAGCATCTAAGGAGCGAAGGAGATAGGCGGCGTTTCGGGTCGAGACCCTTCTTCCCCCACTAATGTATCACTTTCCAGGCTTTGTCCTGTCCCTCCTCTTACCGCCTTCACCCCCCCCCCCCCCCCCCCCCCCACAATCAGCCTGAAGGGCGGCCACGATGGCGCAGCGGTGGAGTTGCTGCCTTACAGCGCTTGCAGCGCCGGACACTCGGGTTCGATCCTGACTACGGGTGCTGTCTGTGCAGAGTTTGTACGTTCTCCCCATGACCCCATGGGTTTACTCTGAGATCTACAGTCTCCTCCCACACTCCAAAGACGTACAGGTATGTAGGCTAATTGGCTTGGTGAATGTGTAAAATTGTCTCTAGTGTGTGTAGGAAAGTGTTAATGTGCGGGGATCGCTGGTCGGTGCGGACTCGGTGGGCCGAAGGGCCTGTTTCCGCGCTGTATCTCTAAACTAAGGTTCCCAAACCAAAACGTTACCTATCGATGTTCACCAGAGTTATTGCCTGACCCACTGAATTACACCAGCCACCACCGTGTGTGTGAAAATGTTGCTCCTCAGCTACCCGTTAAATCTTTCCCGTCTTGCCTTGAAGCTATGTGGGGCGGGTTGTAGGTTAATTGGCTCTGTAAAATTGTAAATTGCCCCTGATGTGTAGGATGGTGCTGGTGTATGGATGGGCACTGGTCAACATGGACTAGGTGGGCCGAAGGGCCTGTTTATATGTTGTATCTCTGAACTAAACTAAACGATGCGCTCTAGTTGTTGGTTCCCTCACCCTGGTATTCAGCCTATCGAGGCCCTTCATGATTTTCTACAGTCTCTTCGTACAGATAGGTTACAGGTGCACAATTAGGCCATTCGACCCATCAAGTCCATTCCGCCATTCAATCATGGCTGATCTATCTTTCTCTCTCAACCCATACTCCTGCCCTCTCCCCATACCCCCTTACATCCATACTCATCGAGAAGCTGTCAAAACTCTGCAATTAATATACATCCATTGGCGACCTCCACAGCCGTGTGTGGCAGTGAATTCCACAGATTCACCACCCTTCTCCAACAATAAAGGAATTCTACCTCATTTTTCTAAAGGTACATCCTTTTATTCTGAGGCTCTGGCCTCTGGTCCTAGACCTTCCCACTAGTGGAATCATCCTCTCCACATCCACTCTATCCAGGCCTTTCACTATTCGGTAAGTTTCAATGAGGCCCCCCGCCCCCATCCTTCTAAACTCCAGCGAGTACAGGCCCAGTGCGGTCAAACAGGTGGTCATCATATGTTAACACAATCATTCCTGGGATCATTGTCATGTTTGAAGGGTCCTAACCCAAACCATAACCTATCCATGTTCTCCAGAGATGCTTCCTGACTCGCTGAGTTACACCCGCGCTTTGTGTCTTGGTGAGATTGTACTGGACTGAGGTGCCCCGTGCTCTTGCTCCACCACCCCCCACCCCCACCCACCCACTCACTGACCGTAAAGCTATGTTCCTTACCAGACTTGTTTATACCGATTGTATCCCTCCTTGTCACAGAGCGCAACAGATTATTGGGACACCGCTACCAGCCTTGGAGGGCATCTACCACACACGGTGCCTCAGGAAGGCCGTCAGCATCCATAAAGACTCCTCTCACCCTTGTAATGGACTGTTCAAACTACTCCCTTCCGGCAGACGTTACAAGGCCTTCTACGCCCGCACCTCCAGACTCGGGAACAGCTTCATTCCCAGAGCTATAGCGGCTCTGAACCGGCCCTGCTGAGTACCCCCCCCCCCCCCCCCCCCCCCCTCCATGGACTGTCTCCCTCGGATGGTCACGTTGCACAGACACATCTGCACTTTAGTCTCTTTTGACGTTTACTGTTCTAGTGTTCGTTTTACAAACCTTGTTCTCGGGGTATTTAAACATAAATTTTATTAGTCATTAAGTTATGACAACGGATGGAAGTTGCAAACCAAATCTCGTTGCACTTATGTGTAATGACAATAAAATATATTATTATTCACACCTTACCCTTCCATAGCCTAGACTAACTCACCACTGACTCTCAGTCTGAAGAAGGGTCACCCATTCCTTCTCTCCTGAGATGCTGCCTGTCCCGATGAGTTACTCCAACACTTTATGCCTATCTTTGTTAAACACTGCTGCAGGTATGCACTTAAAAACATGGAAACATATTAAATAGGTGCAGGAGCAGGCCATTCGGCCCTTCCAACCAATGTGATCATGGCTGATCATCCAAAATCAGTACCCCGTTCCCGCTTTCTCCCCATATCCCTTGATTCCCTTAACCCTAAGAGCTGAATCTAACTCTCTTGAAAACGTCCAGTGAATTGGCCTCCACTACCTACTGTGGCAGAGAATTCCACAGATTCACAACTCTGGGTGAAAAAGTTTTTCCTAATCTCAGTCCCAAATGGCTTACCCCTTATTCTTAAACTGTGACCCCTGATTCTGGACTCCCCCAACATGGGGAACATTTTTCCTGCATCTGGCCTGCCCAACGCTTTAAGAATTTTATATGTGCCCATCACTGTGTCTATCTTTTTTTGGACACTGCTGCAGATACGCACCACACACCGACGTACTGGGAGTGTCCGGGGAATTCTCCGGTTCTTTTCCTTGCTGCGGTTCCCGACACATGTAAACGGTAAGTCGGGGCCGAATGGACCTGTGGACACAAGCTGGAGCATCGGGTCATTGTTTCCAGATCATGGCACACGCAGTTCCCTCCGCTACTGAACACAAACCCCTCATTCAGTCTTTCCCCTCTGACTTTTCTGATTAAACAGGCCCTTCGGCCCGCCGGGTCCATGCCAACCAACGACCCCTGCACACTAGTGCTATCCTGCACACTCTAGGGGACAACTTACAATTTTATCAAAGCCAATTAGCCTACAAACCTGCACCGCCTTTGGAATGTGGGAGGAAACCGGAGCACCCGGAGAAAACCCACGCAGGTCACGAGGAGAATTTACAAACTCCGTACAGAGAGCACCCGTGGTCAGGATCAAATGGTGTAAGGCAGCCATGGTTCGAGGTTGAAGGTCCAAGTCGCACTCCAAAGTTCATAAAACACTCCAGCAATTGTGGGGACGTGGGTGGGGGGGTGGGGGGGGTGCAGACCAGCCGATGAAACTTAAAATCAAAATACTTCTCACCTCCTGGGTGTTGCAAATGATCCCATAGTGGTAACTGAAGAGTCCTGACCTATTAGGGCGTCATGGTGGCACAGCGGTAGAGTTGCTGCTTTCCAGCGCCAGGGACCCGGGTTCGATCCTGACTACAGGTGCTGTCTGTACGGAGTTTGCACGTTCTCCCTGTGAGCGTGTGGTTTTTCTCTGGGTGCTCCGGTTTCCTCCCACATTCCAAAGACGGGCAGGTTTGTAGGATGAGGGTGGGGGAGGCCTTACATAAATTGTCCCAAATGTATCGGATAGAACGTGTGTTGGGGTGATGGCTGGGCTGCGTGGACTCCGTTGGCCAAAGGTCTCTAAACTAAACTAGTTATCCTTTAGGGACAGTTTTCTTTGCAGCTGTTATCAGGCAGCTGAACCATCCTAACACCAACTAGGGAGCGGGCCAAAGCCAAACCCTCGGACTATCTTTAATCGAACTTTATCTTGCACTAAACATAATTCCCTTTATCTGTATCTATACAATGTGGACATCTCGATTATAATCAAGTATAGTCTTTTCGCTGACTGGATAGCATGCAACAAAAAGCTTTTCATTGTACTCTCTTGCTTTCCAGAGAGAGCTAGATAGAGCTCTTAAAAATAGCGGAGTCAGGGGATATGGGGAGAAGGCAGGAACAGGGTACTGATTGGGGATGATCAGCCATGATCACATTGAATGGTGGTGCCAAATGGCCTACTCCTGCACCTATTGCCTATTGTAACTCGTGGAAATGAACTACTTAACTAAACCCTGGAGAAACTCAGCGGGTGAGGTCGCCTATTCCTTCTCTTCATGGATGCTGCCTCACCCGCTGAGTTCCTCCAGCATTTTTTGTCTACCTTCAATTTTTCCAGCATCTGCAGTTCCTTCTTAAACAAAACGGAATTAAACCCATTCATTCCACAGTTCCCATCGTGCAGAAGGTACCAAAGGTGGAATGTGTGCTTCACCAGACTCAAGAACAGCTTCTGCTCCGTTATCTGATTTCCGAACGGTCATTCCATAAGCTCGGGTGCAGTCTCGGCTTTCCAACATTCCTCACTGTGGGCATTGGATATTTTCTCTGGAGACCAAGCGCAGGCTCGGGGATCATTTCACTGAACACCTCCGCTCAGTCCGCCTAAACCTCCCTAATCTCCCGGTTGCTCAGCACTTAAACTCCCATTCCCAATCTGACCTTTCCGTCCTGGGCCTCCTCCACTGTCAGAGTGAGGCCCAGCGCACACTGGAGGAACCTTTCACACCTTACACTGCCTTATATCAGTATCTCCCTCTCCCCTGACATCAGAAGGGTCTCAACCCAAACCGTCACCCATTCCTTCTCCCCACGGATGCCGCCTGTCCCACTACGATAGACGCTGCCAGTCGCCTGAGTGGAACAGGCCCATTACTCAGCAGAGACCCTTCAAACTTCTTCAGATGGAGAAATGCATCTTCAGCAATAAGTCAATGTTGCCACCAGGTGGCAATGTTTACCTAAATATTCACGATCAAACTGACCCCCAGACCTGCAACATAGGGACTGATGGAGTTTAACTTGTTTTAAACCATTGAATGAGTTTATTCCAGTTTTATTTGTATATAATGTCTGATAAAATATGCACCGCGGCCTGTGACTCTTCTCCTCTTTAACTCTTCTCTCCTTCAAGTGTCTGTGGGCCCGACACTCAATAGACAATAGACAATAGGTGCAGGAGTAGGCCCTTCGGCCCTTCAAGCCAGCACCGCCATTCAATGTGATCACGGCTGATCATCCCCAATCAGTACCCCGTTCCCGCCTTCTCCCCATATCCCCTGACTCCGCTATATTTAAGAGCCCTATCTAGCTCTCTCTTGAAAGCATCCAGAGAACAAATAGTAAATACTGTCAATAGTAAAGCATTCAGAAACTTGGACTGGAGACGGAAGGAACTGCAGATGCTGGAATCTTGAGCAAAACACAAAGTGCTGGAGTAACTCATCAGGTCAGGCAGCAATTGTTTACTTTATAATTGTCACGTGCACCGAGGTACCGGGAAAAGCTTTTGTTTGCGTGCCGTAGAAAATACTACACGTGATTAGAATCAAGCTGCTCACAAGGTACAGGTAAAGAGTACAACATGCAAGATACAGTCCGATTAAAGATAGTTAAAAATACAATGAGGTAGATGGGAAGTTGGGACTGCACTCTAGTTGGTGAGCGAATGGTTCAGTTGCCTGATACAAAATGTTAAATGGTCAGCTAGACATAGATCACAAGACCTACACCAACCCCAAACCAATTAGGAGCAGACGAGGGCATTCGATCCAATTTGTGGTCCCAGCCACAAAGACAGATGTGTACAGCAATTCGTTATTCCCACGCACTATTAAAGCGCGGAATAATCTCCACCAAGCCACGGTTGCCCAGCCAGATGCATCTAAATTTAAAGTGGCACTTTCTTCCCAATAACCCTCTCTGGCTAAACCCCTCCCTTCACCGCCTCCAGTTTAAATTCCAGTTGGAATATTTTGGAGGACCAAGTAACCAAGAACCAAGAACAGCTGAGAAGAAACTGTCCCTGAATCTCTGGAAGAATGGAAAGGTGAAAATCAGAGGCTGGAAAAGATATTGGTGTGGGACAATGCCTGGCAAGTGATAGATGGTTAGACACAAGGTGCTGGAGTAACTCATTGGGTCAGGCAGCATCTCTGGAGAAAAAGGACAGGTGCCATTTTGGGTAGGGACCCTTTCTCAGGTCCGAAATGTCACCCATCCCTTGTCTCCAGAGATGCTGCCTAACCCTGCTGAGTTACTCCAGCACTTTGTGTCTATCTTTGGTGTACATGGTACATCCTTTTATTCTGAGGCTGTGGTCCTAGACTCTCCCACTTGTGGAAGCATCCTCTCCTCGTCCACTCTATTCAGGTCTTTCACCATTCGGAACATTTCAACGAGATCAATAGACAATAGGTGGAGGATCAGGCCATTCGGCCCTTCGAGCCAGCACCGCCATTCAATGTGATCATGGCTGATCATCCCCAATCAGTACCCCGTTCCTGCCTTCTCCCCATATCCCCTGACTTGCTCTCTCTTGAAATTATCCAGAGAACCAGCCTCCACCGCCCTCTGAGGCAGAGAATTCCACAGCCTCACAACTCTCTGTGTGAAAAAGTGTTTCCTCATCTCCGTTCTAAATGGCTTACCCCTTATTCTTAAACTGTGGCCCCTGGTTCTGGACTCCCCCAACGTCGGGAACATGTTTCCTGTCTCTAGCGTGTCCAAGCCCTTAACAATCTTAGATGTTTCAGTAAGATCCCCTCTCATCCTTCTAAACTTCAGAGTATACAAGTAAACAAGGTCCCCCCTCATCTTTCTAAACTTCTCCCTGTGACCGTGTGGGTTTCCCCCAGGTGCTCCGGTTACCTCCCACATCCCAAAGATGTGTGGGTGGGTCTGCAGGCAAACTGGCCCTTGGTAAAAATTGCCCCCAGTGTGTAGGGAAAGTGGGATAACATAGAACTTGTGCAAGCGGGTGATCAATGGGTCGGCATGGACTGAATGGGCTGAAGGGCCTCTTTCCAAGCTGTATCATTAAACTGATGTGAAACTAGCCTGAGCCTTGGGCTGTGGTTTGACCGGACGAGACAGGGTGAAGGTCGTCTGCTCAGCTGTTTTACCTCAGTCGCAACGCGTTGAAGAGCCTGATTCCATCTGCCGGGCCACAGATCTGAATGATATCGTCTCGTGAGAGTTTAAGTAGATCGGCACCTGTAAGTTCAAATATAGATCTGTCAGTGAAGATCAAAGGTTTCTCTGAGAGTGCCGGGTGCCGAGGGGAAACCTGATGGAACGCGAGCAGATTTTGCGAGCCGCAGGCAGGGTCGACGGTCAAACTTTTACCCATGGTGGAAATGTCCAAGACTAGAGGGCAGAGTTGAAAGAGAGATGTGCAGGGCAAGTTTTTATACAGAGAATGGCGGGTGCCTGGAATTCACTGCCGGAGATGATGCTGGTGGCAGAAATGACTGTTCATCTCGCAGTCATAGGAGCAGAATCAGGCCATTCGGCCCATTGATACCACTACGCAGTTCCATCATGGCTGATCTATCTCTCCCTCTGAACCCCATTCTCCTGCCTTCTCCCCATAACCCCTGACACCCGTACTAATCAAGAATCAGTCGATCTCTGCTGCAAAAAATACCCAATGACAACCTCCACAGTGTCTGCGGCAAAGAATTCCGCAGATTCACCACCCTCTGAAAGTTGTGTTTAAGAGTCTTTTAGAAAGGCACAAGCGGGGAGTGGAGAGATAGGGATCATAGCGTTCAGACAGAAGAGATTCATTTAACTTGGCATCATGTTTGGCGCGCTTTGTCCCCGAACCGGAAATGTTCATCGTTTCTCTCTCCACAGACGCTGCACACACTTGTTGGGTATTCCCAGCATTTTCTGTTTTTAATTTCAGATTTCCATCATCTGCAGTTTTTTTAAAATTCTTCGGTCCACCGAGTCCACACCGCACGGACTAACAAACGCTCGTAAACTAGTTCTATCCTTCACACTCGGGACAATTTACAATTTGCAGCAGACAATTGCCAGCAGCAGCAGCAGCAGCAGCGGCAGCAAACCTGCATGTCTTTGGGATGTGGGAGGAAGCCGGAGTGGCTGGAGAAAAACCCACATGGTCGCAGGGAGAACGTACAGAAATGAGCTGTGGTCGGGATCGGACCTGGGCCTCTGGCGCTGTGAGGTAGCAACTCTACCCCTGTGCCACCGTGCTGCCCTTTTGCTCTCTGCTGTGATTGAATAAGGTTTATTCCCTCCATTTATAAAAGTGGGAGTCTTGTAGAAGTCACTAAAGGGCCTGTCCCACTTACACGGCCGTTGCAGGCGACTGCCGCGACCCGCGATAGGGCGACGGAATTTTCAACGTGTTGAAAATTCAGCGGCGACCAGAAAGGGTGACCTCTCACGACCTCTCATAACCTATCACGGGTCGCGGCAGTCGCCTGTAAATCTTGCGTAAGTGGGACAGGCCCTTCAGTGGGTGTGTGCTAGTATGGGATGTGTTGAGTTGTGCACTGCGCCGTGGAAGCGCAAGTCTTGGTGCGTTTACGCGCGGGCAACCGTCCCATTGCGGGCAGTACTGATCTCCCGGATAGATGCACCTTCCAATGCTGCTCTCAAACAAGGGTCTTCAGTTTGCATCCCCCTGCCCAGCTCAGTGCAACAGTGGCCAATTAAATGAACGGGAGGAAAAAAAAAACTGCAGATGCTGGAATCCGGAAAAGCGAAACGCAAAGTGCTGGAGGAACTCAGCGGCTCAGACAGCATCTAGGGAGGGAATGGACAGGAGACATTTCGGGTCGGGACCCTTCTTCAGAAAGGGAGTGTTACATTCATTTAAACCCTGGGGACATCCAGAAAGCACTTCACATTTGAGGAAGCACTTACGTAGAGTGGTTGCCACTGTAAGGGCAGATACTAAATGCCCCGCATCTTTATCAATGGGGTCCTGACTTCATTGCCAAGGCTGCGAACCAGGAGTGGGCACTGAAGCCCCTGGAGTCCATTCACAGGACTTGTACAGCCACACTTCACGCTGCATCGGGTGAACAGCCAACATAATCAAAGACCACTCACACCAGCATCGTCCCCTCTTCTCCCCTTTCCCTTCCGACAGAAGATTCCAACGGAAAACACGAAACACCAGAATCTTCGCCGCTGTTGTCAGACTCAGCAATGGACCTTTCATCCACTACGGTGCAGCCCCGATCTCCCAATCTACCCCATGGTGGTGGAAGGCCACCAAGTGCTGGAGTAACTCAGCGTGCGGGTCAGGCAGCATCACTGGAGAACATGGAGAGAAGAAGACATTTCGGGTTGGGGCTCTGAAGAAGTGCCCCGACCAAAAACATCACCCATCCATGTTCTCCAGCGATGCTGCCTGACCCGCACGCTGAGTTACTCCAGCACTTTGTGGCCTTTTCTGTGAAACAGCATCTGCAGTTCCCTGTTTCTACCTCATTGTCCCCTGCGCTTTCTCTGCAGCCGTAACACGATATTCTGCAGACTTCCAGTCTGAAGAAGGGTCTCGACCCAAAACGCCACCCATCCCTTCTCTCCAGAGATGCTGCCTGTCCCGCTGAGTTACTCCAGCTTTTTGTGTCTATCTTGGGTTTAAACCAGCATCTGCAGTTCCTTCTTACACACTTAATTCATTTCTCTTTCTGCACTATCTGTTGTACTCAGACATAGTTTGGTTGCATTCATATTTGGCACGAGAACGCCGGGAGCCCACAATATATCTCAGTACAGGTGACCATAATATACCAATAGCCCATTGGACCCATTTCCTTGGCATGAAATCCATAAAATACCTGATGATTTGTGTGTTGAAGGTTTCAGTTGCCTGAGAATATGGAAGTCTCGCGAGCAGAGTTGAATTTCCCTCCTGCCATTGCTGAAAAGTTGCCTCTAGACATCACTCCTGAGCGGCCTGGCTTGTATTTTTGAACATTGACTCATTTTTCTGGGGTCGCTGCCTCAAGCACTTGCATGGACTCGAGTAGATCATCATTTGGCCAAAGCAAAGACTGTTAAAAGACAATCTGGCTTGATGCCTGGGGTTGGGACCTGGGTCTGGGTTTAGAGCCTGGGCCTGGGTTTAGGGTCTGGGGTTGGGGCCTGGGCCTGATCCTAGGTTTAGGGCATAGGTCTGGGGTTAGAGCCTAGGGTTGGGGCCTGGGCCTGGGTTTGGGGCCTCGGCCTGAGATTAGAGCCTTGGCCTAGGTTTAGGGTCTGGGGTTGGGGCCTGAGGTCGGGGCCTGGGTCTGATCTAAGGGATAGGGCCTAGGCCTGGGGTTGGGGCCTGGCCACGGGATCTGCGGCCTAACCAGTCTGTTCCTCCAGTAATCCCTTGCAAGGGCTGCAATGGGATCTGAGAATAAGACGTGGCCTGGAGTTGAGCCTGGGCTCAGGGCTGAAGCATGTACTGATTAACAGTGAATCTATGCCTGAGGTTGAGACTGGGCCTAAGTTTAAGGACAAAGTCAAACCTGTGGCCAAATCTGGCCTTGCGACAGAACTCCAAAGTCAGGGCCTGAGAGGCAGGCCCGAAACAGCCCTCTGCGTACTATTACCAAGCGGAGTTGGGATCCAATTGCCAATTTACCTTGTATCCCACTGGCTCTGAACCTCCAGGGCCAGTTTCCCATGTGAGACCCTGTCAAAAATATTATTGATGTCCTTGCCAATTGCACTGCCCTCATCTATATGTTACCTCAACCAACAATTCACTTGGATTCAAGGGACAAATGTGAACAGCTAAGTGAGAGAAGATCACACCACACTGGTGTCCAATTAAATTGGAGATCGTCTGACCAACCTCTTTCTCACAGTCTATCTTTGGTTAATTTATGTATTCTACCTTCTGTACGCTTCAATAATGTTGTCCTTATCATCTATTCCTTTCACTTCCTTCTTCCCACTTTCAATCTTACAGTTTCCAGCATCTTCTGGGTCTATTCCTGCGGTTTTATATAGCAGAGGACATCTCCAAACACCAATCCCAGCTGCCACTTCCTCCAAGGTATTTAGCGTAGCACAAAAAAAAAATGGTCAAGAGAAAAATAAACTCTCCCAAAGCTGGTCTCTGCGCTGGCTAGAAGATTAATCTTTCATTGTGTCGTGAAATACTCTCTTGCTATTTTTTCCCCACTCTTGTTCTCATTATCCATCCTCTCGGTCTTTCTGTCGGACTATTAGCTGCACCGCATTGCGGAGGAGCTGAGAATTTTCTGCATACGTGATTTGATTTATTTCCTCTGACACCCTGGCGCGTTTTGTTCCATTCCTTCAGTTCGTTATCTAGGTGTCGTGACAACTTTCAAAGTTCCACGGAACTTTTCGGATAGAGCTTGATGTGAGTTGAGGCTAGTTGGCCAGGTGAGGAGTTGAAGTCCAGGAGTCAACCGTGACATTTCGTGGCGGGCCGGACTGAAGCGTTTCGTTGAGCTTTGAGTCCAGTTTAGTTTATTGCCAACGCGTACCGAGGTACAGTGAAAAACTGACCAGCGGAAAGACGAATCACGATTACAGTCGAGCCATCCAGAGTGTACAGACACAGGATAAAGGCGATACCATGAATAACGTTTAGAGCAAGATAAAGCCAGTAATAGAAACATAGAAACATAGAAATTAGGTGCAGGAGTAGGCCATTCGGCCCTTCGAGCCTGCACCGACATTCAATATGATCATGGCTGATCATCCAACTCAGTATCCCGTACCTGCCTTCTCTCCATACCCTCTGATCCCCTTAGCCACAAGGGCCACATCTAACTCCCTCTTAAATATAGCCAATGAACTGGCCTCAACTACCCTCTGTGGCAGAGAGTTCCAGAGACCCACCACACTCTGTGTGAAAAAAGTCCTTCTCATCTTGGTCCTAAAGGATTTCCCCCTTATCCTTAAGCTGTGACCCCTTGTCCTGGACCTCCCCAACATCGGGAACAATCTTCCTGCATCTAGCCTGTCCAACCACTTAAGAATTTTGTAAGTTTCTATAAGATCCCCTCTCAATCTCCTAAATTCTAGAGAGTATAAACCGAGTCTATGCAGTCTTTGTTCATAAGACAGTCCTGACATCCCAGGAATCAGTCTGGTGAACCTTCTCTGCACTCCCTCTATGGCAATAATGTCCTTCCTCAGATTTGCAGACCAGAACTGTATGCAATACTCCAGGTGTGGTCTCACCAAGACGCTATACAACTGAAGTAGAACCTCCCTGCTCCTATACTCAAATCCTTTTGCTCAAATCATTTTGCTAATGTCCGATCAAAGATAGTCCGAGGGTCTCCAATGAGATCGATAGTAGCGATAATTAGACCGCTGTCTAATTGTTGGTAGGATGGTTCAGTTGCCTGATAACAGCTGGGAAGAAACTGCCCCTGAATCTGGAGGTGTTTGTTGTCACATTTCTATATCTTTGGCCCGATTGGAGAGGGGAGGAGAGGGAGTGGCCGGGATGAGACTCATCCTTTTTTTTATGCTGGTGGCCTTGCCAAGGCAGCATGAGGTGTAAATGGAGTCAATGCAAGGGAGGTTGGTTTGTGTGATGCGGGGTCTGGGTTGCGTCCGCTTGAATCCTCTACCATCCTTCTGTACCTTGTGCCAGAGGGGAGAGGGGAGAGGAGGAAGAGGCCCAGCACCTGCTCCTGTTCCTGTAGTTTTTAATTTAGTTTAGAGATACAGCACGGAAACAGGCCCTTCGGCCCACCGGGTCCGTGCCGACCAGCGATCCCTGCACATTAACACTATCCTACACCCACTAGGGACAATTTTTTTACATTTGCCAAGCCAATTAACCTTACAAACCTGTACATCTTTGGAATGTGGGAGGAAACCGAAGATCTTGGAGAAAACCCACGCAGGTCGTGGGGAGAACGTACAAACTCTGCGCACAGACAGCGCCCGTAGTGGGATCGAACACGGATGTCCGGCGCTGCATTCGCTGTAAGGCAGCAACTCTACCGCTGCGCCACCGTGACCACCTTGTGTGTTCTGCTCGTGTGACCCCCTCCTTCTATGCCAACGCAATACGCCAGTTCTTTGTGTCACTGGACGTTTATAACATCATTTAAGACTCAGTCACGTCATGAGCCTCAGTGAGCAGTTATTGAAGGCAGCGTTGTAGCAGAAGCTTGAAGTCCCACCACCACCAGGTTCAGGAGCAACTACTCCCCAACAATGAACTGGAAAGGGAGCAGAGAAGACTTACAAGGATTTACAAGGATGTTGCCAGGACCTGAGGGCTTGAGTTCAATTCCCTGAAAAGGGCATCACAAGGATGGTTAAGAAGGCTTTCAGGGTACATTGGCTTTCATCAACCAAGATATTGATTACAGAAGTTGGGATGTCATGTTACGTTCGTGAGGCTACATTCGTGAGGCTACATTCACCCCTCTTTCGGAAGGACATTGCGAAAATGGAAAAAGTGCAGGGAAGGTTTATGAGGATCTTGCCAGGACTCGGGGACCTGAACTCCAGGGAGAGGTTGGGCAGCCTTGGACTTCCTTCCTCGGAACGCTGGAGGATGAAGGGTGATCTTACTGTTATGTTATAAGATCATGAGGGGAATAGACAGGGTGAATGCGCAGTCTTTCACACAGGGTAGGGGGGAATCAAGAACCAGCGGACATAGGTTGAAGATGAGATGGAAGATTAAATGGAATGAGTGGGGGAATGTTTTCACACAGAGGGTGGAAGATACGATAAAATAATGTTCTCTCACTCTGGTCAATTTTTGATGAATTGCTGTGGCTCCCACTTAAGCAAAAACTAGAATGTGCAAATCTCATCCTCTTTGTCCCGCTCAGCTTAAAGGCCTGTCTCACTTTCACGACCCAATTCACGACCTCTGCCGAGTCTGCCCTTGACTCATACTCGCAGCATGGTCGTAGGAGGTCATATTAAGGTCGTAGGTAGGTTGTGATGCTAGTCGTAGATACTCGTGGCATCAAGTAGGTCGGGCCGTTTTTCCACCCTGATGTCCACGAGTAAAAAAGGTTGTGGATTAGGTCGTGAAAGTGGGACAGGCCCTTAAAGCTAAACTCTCTAGACTTTGACATTTCCACCCTGAGATAAAGGTTCTGGCTCTCTTCTTAGGCCCCCTTCGGTCATGGCTGACCAAGGGTGTCTCCAGGGTTAGAGGACGCCTGTGCGTGACTTTGTTTAACGCGGGGAGACTGGTGCACAGACAGCCACCCCACGGTCCTTGACAGATCTGGGTCAGGATCTGGTGGCATGGAGTCCAAGACGACCGTAGACCCTTTTCTGCTGCAGCCTTCATCCACCTTCCCAGCCGTTGTAACGCTCCACTGAGGTCAGCCATCGTCCTCCGCCTGTTCCACCGTTGAGGTCTTGGTTGGATCGCTCTTTGTCAGAGACCTCCCCCTCGACCTTACCGCCATGGGTGGCCCTACCAGGAACATCGCTCCAGAAGGCATCGCTCTCAGGATCTCAGGGCCACACGAGCTTCTCCACCCCGACAAGGTGACAATCTACCTTTAATAATTTTGCAAATGTCTATCAGGTCTCCCCCCCATCTCCGGCATTCCTGAGAAGACAATCCACTCTGTATCTAATTCAGATCCTTGCAGCTAATACTCTCTAGTGCTGGAAAGGGTGCAGAGAAGATTTACGAGGATGTTGCCAGGACCTGAGGGCTTGAGCTAGTTCCTTGACAAAAGCATCACAGGTAGATAAGATGGTCAAGAGCCTTTCGGGGTACATTGGCTTTCATCGTTCTGAAGAAGGGTCTCGACCCGAAGCATCACCCAGAGATGCTGCCTAGAGAGTGACTCCAGCATTTTGTGCCGACCTTGGCTTTCATCAACCAGCCGTCTGGTAAACCTCGTCTGCTGTTTTACTCCTTTGTATTCCCCGTTCTCTCCATCTTGTTTGACTTTGCATCGCCTCTCACTGCCGGCCGCCAGGCGGTTCTCATTATCTATCCCCTCCTGTCTCCCTCTCCCTGTCAGAGAGCTGGAATAATTCTGGCCCTGCTTTGCTTTATCTGCTGTGACAGCATGGCAGTCTGACACCCCCCCACCTTTGTTGCCTTCCTCTCTTTGCCACAGGCTTCTACAGACTCCACCGCCTTCATCAGGCTCTGCGCAAGTCAACCAGCGTCTAACTCATCAAGCTGCCCTCCTGTCAATTAAACCTTAGCTGCGAGCAAGGGGACACTGCCTGCACGGTGGTGCAACGGCAGAGTTGCTGCCTTACAGCGCATGCAGCGCCGGAGACCTGGGTTCAATCCTGAGTACGGGTGCTGTCTGTACGGAGTTTGTACGTTCTCCTTGAGACCTTCAGCTTCCTCCCACTGATGTACAAGTTTGTAGGTTGATTGGCTTGGTAAATGTAAAAATTGTCCCTAGTTTGTATAGGATAGTGTTAATGTGCGGGGATCGTTGATCAACGCAGACCCGGTGGGCCGAAGGGCCTGTTTCCACGCTGTATCTCTAAACTAAATTCCAGTCCCGCTGTTGCATTAACATAACCCACTTCAGTAGGCTTCCATCTTATTCCCCTACTCGTCCACACTGCATTGGCCGTGTGCAGAATAAATGCAGGGTTAGGGAAACAACTGCCGCAGGTTAAAGCCACAAACTCTAGAATTGGACAACGTGAACAGAGAGCCTTCAGCCCAAGGAGTACGCACAGACCCCAACCCAAAACATTGCCTATCCATGTTCTCCAGGGATGCTGCCTGACCCGCTGAGTTACTTCACCATTTTGTGTCTTTCCCAGGCACAATGATCTTATAGACGCGCTCAAAATCATGAGAGGAATAGAGCGGGTAGACGCACAGCGTCTCCTGCCCAGTGTAGGGGAATCGAGAACCAGAAGACATAAATGGAGCATCTTGGTCAGCATGGGCAGGTTGGGACGAAGGGCCTGTTTCCATGCAGTGTGACTATTTATAGGACAGGTTGATGCTACGAACTCACCAGTAGACCTTGAAACTTTCATTATTTTCAATCTGGATCTCAACCTCAATTTTATCCTATCCATAACTCTCTGTTCCTCTATGTCCCCCTCCCCCTATACTTTTTCTCTCTTTTACTCAGCGCTCTCTCTCTTTCTCTCTCTCCCTCTCCCTCTCCCTCTCCCTTTCCCTCTCCCTCTCCCTCTCCCTCTCCCTCTCCCTCTCCCTCTCCCTCTCCCTCTCCCTCTCCCTCTCCCTCTCCCTCTCCCTCTCCCTCTCCCTCTCCCTCTCCCTCTCCCTCTCCCTCTCCCTCTCCCTCTCCCTCTCCCTCTCCCTCTCCCTCTCCCTCTCCCTCTCCCTCTCCCTCTCCCTCTCCCCCTCTCCCCCCTCTCCCCCCTCTCCCCCTCACTTCCTCTCTCCTCTCTCTTTCTCGCTCTCTCTCTCTCTCTCTCTCTCTCTCTCTCTCTCTCTCTCCACCACTATCTCCTCCACTTTCTCTCTCTCACCACTCTATCTCCACTCTCCCTCTCTCCCTCTCTCTCTTCCACATGCATCCAATCCATCCTCCAACCAGAACCCACCGATTCTGCCGAAACAATTCTCGGCATTTACCTGAGAAATTGGCGAAGAGCTTACAGAAGGTGGTGAATCTGTGGAGATGAAGCCACTGCTGTGTCTCCTGGATCGTTAATGTTGGTGACAGATGCTGTGAAGAGAGAGAAATCTCAGTCTTGGTATAATTGTGAACTGTCCCTAGTGTGTGTAGGATAATGTAAGTGTACGGGGATCACTGGTCGGCACGGACTCGGTGGCCCGAAGGGTCTGTTTCTGCACTGTATCTCTCACCTACATTTTTTTTTTTTGTTTTAATTAAAAAACGTTTTAATTCACTCTGTTCCATAAAGTAAGCTGGTTCCATGAAGAAAGAAGTGAGCTGCAGCATTTACAGTCCATCTTCCCATGGTCCATATGATTCTCGATTAGAAATAACATTGATCGCAAATAGATTAAAATCTACTTCATCCAAAAAATAAAATTTAACCAGAGCAACCTCTGCACCCGCAGTGTGTGAATTCAATGATCCTCCCCACCTCGCGCTTGCTTTTGGGGACTCGGCAGATGCAGTTTGTTCCAAAGTTGGTGTCTCGGGTTTGAATACAATGAAGACAGCACAGACTTTCAAAGCCTTGCTTCTTCCACTTAGCTTGTCAGCGTATCCTTCCTTTATGCAATAATCATAGAGCTCTCTACTTATCGCCTTCCTCTTGTAGAAGAGGTCAAATATGTATCGTGTGCGTTGGTGGTGGAGTCTGAAGATGGGCCACAGTGATTCCGCCTTCCTCTTTCTTTCATGGGGCTCTCTCTCAGCCTCCCTCATCTTCTGGTTCACCTTCGGCATCGCTCTCCCTCTCCCTCTTCCCTCTCCCTCTCGCCTAAACCAAACTAAAGGAAGAAATTGCTGCGCCTTGTCAGATTCTGCCTCTACGTGAGTGTAGTCCCACTATAGTCTTAGTCTCAACACCCTCTGAGCTAGGCTGGTGGCAGTTCTGGAGCCTGAAGGACACTGAGTGTAACGGAAGGGCAATCCAATACTGACCTCCATCGGGTTGAGTCCTACCCTGTCTCCCTGCTGTGTTGGGGAAGAGCAGCCACTGCAACAGAAGAAACATCTGTCAGACACAATGCAAACCTCTTCAGATGAAGGTTTAATACGAGCAAAATACACGTGCAGGAAAAAAGCAGTGCGGCACGGTGGCGCAGCGGCAGAGTCGCTGCCTCACAGCACCAGAGACAACTGGTTCAATCCTGACTACGGGTGCCGTCTGTACGGAGTTTGTACGTTCTCCCTGTGGCCTGCGTGGGTTCTCTCCGGGTGCTCCGGTTACCTCCCATTCTCCAGGGATGTACAGGTTTCTGGGTTGTGCAGGAAGGAACTGCAGATGCTGGTTTACACAGAAGATAGACACAAAATGCTCGAGTAGCTCAGCGGGTCAGGCAGCATCTCTGGAGAAAAGGAATAGGTGGCCTATCGGACCGAGACCCTTCTTCGGACTAATTGCCTTCTGTAAATTGCAAACTGTCCCTCGTGTGTGGGACAGGGCTGGTGTACAGGGTGATGGCTGGTCGGCGCGGGCTCGATGGGCCGAAGGGCCTGTTTCTGCACTATCTCCAAAGTCTAATGTATTCCTGTAATCCCTGCCCTAGTCCCTCATGTTAATCCCATCCATGTTATATTAATACAAATATAGGAAAGGAAAGCTGATGAGGATTGTCATCTCCACCTGGGCCTAGCCTTTCTTTTTGGACCGGGGGGATCGTTAAACAGGTCTCTGTCTCTGATACTCTGGCCCATCTAACGCAGGCAACTGTAACTTTCCCCAAGTGTGGACGGAACGGTTGAGACAATGGGATAACATCGACCTCGTGTGATTGATAAACGATGGCCAGTGTGGACCAAACAGGTTGACACTGTCCTTAACTCTGCAATGCAGGTCATCACAGGGATGCTTAAGTCAACACCTTTGCAGTGGCTCCCTGTCCTCTCTCATATCGCCCTCCCAGCATACGCAGAAGGCGAGAGGATGTTCGAAGATTGGTGATTAGCACCATTGAGGCTAGCCCTGACCTTCCCATCCACGCTGACTTGAACAACCTGCCCAACATGCGCCTGAGGTCTGGTCTCCCGTTAAATCCCTGGAAGACTTTGACTCCGAGACTGAGTGGCGCGAAGCCTGGAAAGACACCAACACCGACAACGGAGAGGTCATCGCAGATCCCACAGTGAAACCACCGCGATTTGACCTCCATCGCAAGCGATGGGGAACCCTGAACAGAATCCGCACCCTCTGTGCAAGAACAGCCAATCACCTGCACCAGTGGGGGGTGACAGACAGCCCTGCATGTGACTACGGACATCCAGACCAGACCATCCCGCACATCGTCAATGACTGCCCACTGAGGCTTTTCCCTGGGGGCATTAAAGCCATCCACCCAGTAACTGATGCTGCCCTGGCCTGGATGTCCACCCTTGATCTACAACTTTAGGCCATACGCAAGAAGAAGAAGGCATGGACTCAGTGGGTCAACAAGCCTGTCTCCATGCTGCATCTCCAAACTGAAGCAAACGGGCAACGTATACTGTTTGCTGTTATGTACTTAATCTATGAACCACTGTTGTATAACGTTAGTACCTCCACCAATGTACAGCACTTTGGTCAACGAGAGTTGTTTTTTTAAATGTGCTATAGAAATAAAGGTGACTTGACTTGTATTCTTCAGCTGTTGGTCTGTCCTGTGTGGTAGATTTCATGCAGCTTAGAGATACAGCATGGAAACAGGCCGTTCGGTCCACCAAGTCTATGCTGACCCGTTCATACTAGTTCTATGTTATCCCATTTAGCCACCCAAACCCTACACACTGGGGGAAATTTACAAATTGACCTACAAATCCACATTTCTTTGGGATTTGGGAGGGAACTGGAGCACCCAGAGGAAACCCATGGGGCCAGAGGGAGAACGTGCAAACTCCACCTGGACTGCATTGAGGGTCAGGATTGAACCCGGGTCTGTGATGCAGTAGCTCTACCAGCGGTGCCACATATATATACATATATATGCATGCTAGCAAAAGGCAGTTTATGGTGCAAATACCTTGGCGGGCAAGTGGTTAGTACAAGCCTGAGATATGTCCTAAGTACATAAATCCCATAGAAATCCCTCCTCCAACCCCTGCATCTTTTCGTGAACGTTGCCCGCTTTTGTCAGTAGATGATGCACCACTTTCTTTCCTGCTACGACTGTTTCGTTGCACAAGCTGTGGAGCAAATATCCGTTGCTGCACGCTAGACATTTGCCGTAAGTCCAGACATATGTCCCGCCCCGTCTCCAACTGGTTCTTAGCAGTATCTCCGCTACGAGCAATTGTTGCTTTTGCCAGCAATACCCATGGAACTTCCTGGGACAGATCGCGATTCACTTGAAGCGGGTGGGACAGACGCGCTGGATGCAGTATTTGACGCAACCCGTCCAGGCGCCTTCACTTTGACCGGTTGCAGTGGACAACCAGTAGCGCGCCAGTGACAAGGGTCCATGTCAGGGACAACTTACCCCTCTGTGCTGTGGAAGGGGATGGGAGAGTCTGGGCTGTAACCTGGGCTGCGGGCTGGGCTTGTGCTCGAGGTGGACACAGTGTCAGGCCAAGGGGAACACTGGGTGAAACAAGGAAAACACAATGAGTGAGGCATCAGGCATACGTCTGGCAAAGTCCAGCAAGGATCTGTATAGAAGCGAGGAACTGCAGATGCTGCTTTACACAAAAGGGCACAAAGTGCTGGAGTGACTTTACGGGTCAGGCAGCATCTCTGGAGAGTGGACTGGAACACTTTGTCAAGGCACAGTGAAGGTCTTTGCTTGCATCCCCAAGCTATAGGTGACGTGGATGGGTGACGTTTTCATCAGAGGAAGGGTCCCGACCTGAAATGTCACCTATCCATGTTCTCCAGAGATGCTGCCTGGCCCGGAGTTACTCCAGCACTTTGTGCCTTTCCAACAAAAGGCTCGTTCCATTAAAGGACACAATGTGCTGGGGTAGCTCGACGGGCCAGGTGGCATCTCTGAGTCTGAACAAAGTTCCCCACCCAAATCGTCACCTTTCCATGTAAGTCCTCATATTTTGCTTGGGCAGCTTACAACAATATGAATAAATTATTTCTCTAACTTCAAGTACCTCTTGCACCCCCTCTCTCTCCCCGTCCCTCCCTCAACCCCGACGTTATGCTGGTAGCGCTATCCTGCTGAGTTTCACTGTATCACTTGGTATCACCTTCCCCACAGCCAACAATGGATCATTGTGGGCTCCACCTTTCCTTGCTCATCGCTGCTGGCTTTGATTTGTCTGCTTGCATATCTTTCATTTATTTGTTCCATGTGCCCCTTTCCTATCCTTCGGTTCCCTCCCCCCCCTCCCGACTCTCAGTCTGAAGGAGGGTCTCGACCCGAAAGGTCAACTAGTACTTTTCTCCAGAGGTGCTTCCCGAACCGCTGAGTTACTCCAGCACTTTATGTCCTTTTGCAGGGGGTCTGTGCCGAGCGGCTGCATCTCCACCTCACCTCCGTTAGGACTGTGGCCTCGAACGCTGGCTGATACTTGGACCTCTCCTGCGGTGAGCGTTTCTCCACTTTCTCTCGATCCGTCTTCAGTTTTCTGTCCGCTCCTTTGGGCTGGGAACGAATAAATGATCAGGAATAGCTCGGGTGAAGTTCGACCCAGAGTTGGGGAATCGAGAGCATGAGGCCACAGGTTTAAGGCGAGTGGGGAGAAATTGAATAGGAACCTGAGGGGCAAATTTATCACACAGTCAGAGGTTAGTGGTTGTATGGAACGAGCTGCCAGAGAAGGTAGTTGTGGCAGGGACTATAACTTTGAAAAGACATTTGGGTGTACATGGATAGGAAAGGTTTCGAGGGATATGGGCCAAACATAGGCAGGTGGGACTAGTGCAGAAGGGACATCTTGGACGGTATGGGCAAGTTGGACAAAAGTGCCTGGGTCCGTGCTGTTTACCTCATTGAAACTTACAGAATAACGAAAGGCATGGATAGAGTGGATGTGGAGAGGATGTTTCCACTGGTGGGAGAGTCTCAGAATTAAAGGGCGCACTTTAAAACGGAGGTGAGATGGGACTTTTTTAGTCAGAGAGTAGTTAATCTGTGGAGCTCATTGCCACAGAGGGCTGTGGAGGCCAAAGCAGTGGATATTTGTAAGGCAGAGATAGATAGGTTCTTGATTAGAACGGGTGTCAAGGGTTAGGGGGAGAAGGCAGGAAATGGGATTAGGTGGCAGAGATCCAGAACCAGGGGGTCACAGTTTAAGAATAAGGGGCAGACCATTTAGGACTGAGATGAGGAAAAAAATTTTCACCCAGAGAGTTATGAATCTGTGGAATTCTCTGCCACAGTAGGCAGCGAAGGCCAATTCACTGGATGTTTTCAAGAGAGAGTTAGATTTCTTAGGGCTAAAGGAATCAAGGGATATGGGGGAATGGGGGAATGGCGGTGCTGGCTCGAAGAGGCCGAATGGCCTACTCCTGCACCTGTTTTTCTATGTTTCTATGTTTCTAGATCAGCCATGATTGAATGGTGGAATAGACTCGATGGGCCGAATGGCCTAATTCTACTCCTGTGAACCTGTGACTTATTATTTTGTGCTTGTCAGGCATTTGCCGTGTCCAACTGAGGTTTGTACCGTTCTACAGGAGTCACTTGTGAAACAAAGTTCTCCGAGGGCGGGAACGTGCTGTG
Source organism: Raja brachyura (assembly GCA_963514005.1). The sequence continues at coordinate 5,555,506 of OY740812.1, read as the reverse complement.
GATCAAACTAAAGTGACAGGTGCAGTCTGTGTCTTTTGATATTTGCGCTATTTTACAGATTGAGAGCAAGGCATCAAAAGTTAATCGAGAGCTTCCACGACATAATCATTTCAAATGTCACAGTGTCTCTTAGCTCGAACATTTGAAGCACAAAACAGCAGAATGGTGCAAAGATTCGGGTGCAATCTGAGGCAGAGCTAGAACAAACTAAAGTATATAGGCAATAGACAAAAGGTGCAGGAGTAGGCCATTTGGCCCTTCGAGCCAGCACAGTCATTCAATGTGATCATCCCCAATCAGTACCCCGTTCCTGCCTTCTCCCCATATCCCCTGACTCCGCTATTTTTAAGAGCCCCATCTAGCTCCCTCTTGAAAGCATCCAGAGAACCTGCCTCCACCGCCCTCCGAGGCAGAGAATTCCACAGACTCACCACTCTCTGTGAGAAAAAGTGTTTCCTGGTCTCCGTGCTAAATGGCTTACCCCTTATTCTTAAAAGGATGGAATAAACAACTGTGGTACAGTTAAGGGTAAGAATACTTGGGAACATCTCTGTGAAATGGGGTGTCAAAGAGGTGAATAGTTCAGGCATTTAACGGGTGTCAGAGGTTATGGGGGAAGGCTGGAGAACGGGATTAGGAAGGAGAGATAGATCAGCCATGATTGAGTGGTGGAGTAGACTTGATGGGCCGAATGGTCTAATTCTGCTCCTAAAATCCATGACCTTATGAACATAACAGGGAACCTTGTGTAACCAATCTCTCGTACCATTAGTTTATGGAGATATTGCGAGGAAACATGTCTTTTGTCCCATCGAGTCCACGGTGACCATCGATCGCCCATTCATGCCAGTTCTCTGTTGTTCCGTTACATCCACATGCTACATGCTAGGGTCAATTTTACACAGGGCCAATTAACCTCCAAACCAACGCATCTTTGGGATGTAGGAGGAAACCGGAGTACCTGGAGGAAACCTACGCGGTCACAGGGAGAACGTGCAAACTCCACACAGACAGCACCCGAGGTCAGGATTGAACCCAGGTCTCTGGCCCAGTGGGGCAGCAGCTCGACCAACTGCACTATTGTGCCATCATATATTTAGGATGAAGGAGGAAACCAGAGCACCTGGAGGAAACCCACACGATCTTTAAGATCACACATTTAAAGTTGATGCAGACAAGTTTGTGAACTACTAAAGCACAGGAGCAATAGAGCTGAGATGAAGAGACTCGACACGAAACGTCATCTATTCCCTTTATCCAGAGATGCTGTCTGACCCGCTGAGTTACTCCAGCACTATGTGCCTATCTGAGGTGAAGTTCTGATCTGCTGCGATTTGATTGAATGGCAGAGAAGGCTGCAGGAGGTATGTGGCCATGTCCTGCTCCAATTACGTGCATGTCTTGATCCCTCAAGCAATTTCACTAAAAACAGAATATCTCTGATCTATCACTCGTTGCTTATTCTGCAAGCTTGCCGTGTGCAAATTGGCCCGCTGCGTTCCATTCAGTTCAGAAGAGGCGGCTTTTCAAGACTGCTTAATTGGCTGTAAACACTTTGAAATTCCCTGGAGCCCTTTCTGCTTGAACTGTTGATCGACTCTCATTGTCAAAACTCTGGTACAAAGGATTGTCGTCGGGGGGACATGCCGGCAAGTTGGAGCTTCACTGAGTTGGCCCCAAACCGAGCCAACACTTTGATAAATGGCAAGTCTGCCGTGGATCTGACAAACTGATAAAAGGACAGACCAGATGAGAAGAAACAATGGCTGTTTATTTCATTGTTTTTCCTCAGCTAATGAGTGGGTTAGGTTGCCAACAAACTGCAGTCCCCTGCTCCATTGAGAAGTGCGGACTGTTGCTTGTCAGCTGCAGGTGGCTATTGAGGTTTAGGTTATTTGAGTTGGTAAACAAGAGCAATGGAAAATGTTTACCAGCAACTGTTGGTTTAGAGATACAGCACGGAAACAGGCCCTGAGGCCCACCTGAGGCCCACCTGAGGCCCACCTGAGGCCCACCTGAGGCCCACCTGAGGCCCACCTGGGGCCCACCTGGGGCCCACCTGAGGCCCACCTGAGGCCCACCTGAGGCCCACCTGAGGCCCACCTGGGGCCCACCTGAGGCCCACCTGAGGCCCACCTGAGGCCCACCTGAGGCCCACCTGAGGCCCACCTGGGGCCCACCGAGTCTGCGCCGACCAGCGATCGATCACCGCACCTTAAAAACACCATCCTACACACACTGGAGACAATTTGCATTTATACCAAGCCAATTCACCTACAAACCTGTACGTTTTTGGAGCGTTTGTGTGGGAAAAACTGAAGATCTCGGAGAAAACCCACACAGGTCACGGGGAGAATGTACAGTACATGCACCGTACAGACAGCGCCCGTGGTCAGGATCGAACCCTGGTTTCTGGAGCTGGAAGGCAGGAACTCTACTGTTGTGCCACCATAGTTTATTGTCACGTGTATCGAGGTACAATGGAAAGCTTTTCTGTTGCGTGCTAACCAGTCGGCAGAAAGACAATACGTGATTACAATCGTACCATCGATAGTGTGCAGATGCAGGATAAAGGGAATGATGTTTAGTGCACGATAAAGTCCAGAAAGGTCCAATTAAAGATAGTCCCAGGGTCTCCAATGAGGTAGGTGGTGGGTCACGACTGCTTTCTAGTTGTTGATGGGATGGTTCAGTTTGCCTGATAATAGCTGGGATGAACATTGATCAATGGGTTGTCATGACAGAGTGATGCAGCATGGGAAAAGGTCCCTCAGCCCAACGTGCCCACACCGGCCAACATGTCCCAGCTACACTGGTCCCACCTGCCTGTGTTTGGTCCATATCCCTCCAAACCTGTCCTATCCATGTACCTGTCGAAATGTTTCTTAAACGTTGTGATAGTCCCTGCCTCAACTTCCTCCTCCAGCAGCTCGTTCCATACACCCTCCGCCCTTTGTGTGGAAAAAGTTGCCCCTCAAGTTCCTATTAAAGGGCCTGTCTGACTTGGGTGTCATTTGTGCGTCATGCAGGTGGTGCGCGACGATTTTGTGAATCCCAAAATCCTGGGGTGCCGTGCATGACCGTGCATCGCTGCCTACGCCACCACGTCTCACCACGTAATGCAGTCCATGCGCGCATCACGTGCGCGTAACGTGTAAATGATGTCACGTCGTGAGGCGTAAATAACGCACAAATAACGCCCAACCGGGACAGGCCATTTCATCTTTTCCCCTTCACCACACCCGGTTCAACATGTGGTGGGAATGTTTGGTACCTTAAACACCTTGATCTGGCAGCTGGCGGAGTGCAGATGCTCGGTGTAGTCTCCATTCTCGCTCATCTTGAATGTGTCGATCTGGATCCGGAAAGGGACCCCTTTCTCTCCGCCATTCTTCCTGGGAGTGAATTCCGTGCTGATGCAGTGCACCTGAGGAGCAGAATTAGACTTTGCGTCAGATGTTAGAGATAGACCGTGGACGCAGGCCATTCGGCCCACTGACCAGCGATCACCCTGTACACTAACCTACACACACACACACACACACACACACACTAAGGACAATTTTACAACTTACCGAAGCCAATTGACCTACAAACGTCTTTTTTGTGTCTATATCTTCAGGGTAAACCAGCATCGGCAGTTCCTTCCTACACGTCCTACTAAACCCGCACGGCTTTGGAGTGGGGAGGAAACCGGAGCACCCAGAGAAAACCCACGCAGGTCACAGGGAGAAGATGCAAACTCCTTGCAGGCAGCACCTGTGGCCAGGGACGAACCCGGGTCTCTGGGGCCGTAAGGCAGCAATTCTATAGCAGTGCCGCCTTTCAGTAACATGGCTCCAGTCAACACCATCATGACATTTTTTGGGGGGGGGGGGGGGGGGCAGGGATAATTCTGCATGGCGCTCTGTACTGTTTAACTGGGGCCCTAGTTGCATCTCAATGGAAGAGGTGGCTGGCGTAGATGCTGCGTGGTACAGAGAGATCTCCTGTGGATGGGGATTGGCCACATGTCAAGACTAGAGGGACTCTCCACTGTATCCACCCAACTCTTGTCTTTGTGCATCGCACTGACCAACAGTGGGGAACGCACCACGTCCCACAATGTCAGTAATTAAAAGGCTCTGTTGGAATCAAAACATTTCTTCAACTTTGCTTCTGGAAGTATAAGACTCACAGACCGCAGCGTATCTCAACGCACATCAATTTCAGTGCCATTTGAATTAAACTCAATCACCTTGTTTTTAGTTTTAGTTTCTGGCCCTTCGGCCCACCGAGTCCATGTCGACCACTGACCAACAGTGGACCAGTTCTATCCTACACACTAGGGACAATTTACGGAAGACAATTAACCTACAAACCTGCACGTCTTTGGAGTGTGGGAGGAAACCAGAACACCCAGAGAAAACCCACGCGGTCACGGGGAGAACGTGCAAACTCCATAAAGACAGCATCCATAGTCGGGATTGAACCCGGGACTTTGGCTACCGCTGCGCTACCGTGCCAATCATGCCCCCAATCTTGAAGCAAGCAATTGTCATAAGTGATAGGAGTAGAATTAGGCCATTCTGCCCATCAAGTCTACACCGCCATTCAATCTCTCCCTCCTAACCCCATTCTCCTGCCTTCTCCCCTTAACCCCGGACACCCACACTAATCAAGAATCGATCCGTCTCTGACTTAAAAATATCCATTGGAATTGAAATTGTGGCAAGTTTTCTGTGAGACAGCTGAAGTGACAGCAAAATGAAGATGGGAGTGAGATGGTGAATTGACTGATTATTTTGTCTCAGGTTCTGAGCTGAGTTCCAAGGGGGTTATTCTTGGGGCATTAGGACATCACCCACATCAGCCGTGAAAGCGAAAAGCAAGCAAGGAGGTACCTAATTGTGTGCCTAGCATTATGCACCATCCAGTCATAGGTCATAGAACATAGAACATTTCCTGCATTTCCATGTACCTACCTAAAAGTTCTTAAAAGCCACTATGGTATTTAATAGACAATAGGTGCAGGAGTAGGCCATTCGGCCCTTCGAGCCAGCACCACCATTCCCTGTGATCATGGCTGATCATCCACATTCAGTACCCCGTCCCTGCCTTCCTACCATATCCCCTGACTCCGCTATCTTTAAGAGCTCTCTCTTGAAAGCATCCAGAGAAATGGCCTCCACTGCCTCCTGAGGCGGAGAATTCCACAGATTCACAACTCTCTGGGTAAAAATGTTGTTCCTCATCTCCGTTCTAAATGGCCTACTCTTTATTCTTGAACTGTGTCCCCAGGTTCTGGACTCCCCCCAACATCGGGACCATGTAGCCCACATTGTCTGCACCGAATATGATGCCAAGGCATAGAATGGAGGTAGAGTCTGAAGAAGGGTTCCGAGACGAAACGTTGCCTATTCCTTTACTCCAGAGATGCTGCCTGACCCGCTGAGTTACTCCAGCTTTTTGTGTTTATTTTTGGCATAAACCAGCATCTGCAGTTCCTTCCTACAAATGATGCTTCCAGCCTGCAGATGATCCATACTCTTCCAATCCAAACACAACCATGAAAGCCTCTAAGACACACTATTGTATCTGCCACCACCACCACCACCACCCCTAGCGGCATGCTTCAGGCTGATCTGCCCCCCCCCACCCCCCCCCCCCCCCCAACACACACAAAAAGCCTGCCCCGCACATCTCCTTTAAACATTGCCCCTCTCACTCCTAAAGCTGTGCCCTCTAGTCTTTGACATTATCACCCTGGGATTTTTTTTTTTTCGGGGAAAAAATAATATCCAGTCATCACCCAGAAATAAACAGCCGGCTCTTTGTTCTGTCCCGGGAAGGTTCAAAAGCGGTAGGAGCAGAATTAGGCCATTCGGCCCATCAAGTCTACTCCACCATTCAATCATGGATGATCTATCACTCCTATCCCCATTCTCCTGCCTTCTCCCCATGACCTCTGACACCCGTACTAATCAAGAATCTATCTATCTCTGCCTTAAATATATCCATAGACTTGGCCTCCACAGCCTTCTGCACAGCAATGAACTCCACAGATTCACCGCCCTCTTGACTAAAGAAATTCCTCCTCATCTCCTTCCTAAAGGAACGTCCTTTAATTCTGAGGCTGTGACCTCCGGTCCCAGACTCCCCCCACTGGTGGAAACGTCCTCGCCATGTTCCACGGCAAGGTAAAGGACGAGAGCAGAAAGCAGAAAGGTGGATAAATCGGGAAGGGAATAAGGTAGAGAGCAGAGATGGAGAGGAGCGGAGAGAGGAGGTAGGGAGAGACACAAACCTGAATGGAGACAGAGGTTTGTTTCTTGGGGTCCCAGAGGAACTCCGCAGCATTCAGCAAGATGGGGTTTACTCGCGGGTCGACAATTCCGACTGACAGGGGAATATCTGATGCAACAAAATCATTTAAGAAAGAAAGAGAGAATGACACAGTGTGAAAGCAAGCCATGGCATATGATGGATTAGCTCAATTACATACAAATACTTCAGACCAAAGAATTGTTCTCGGACCAAGGGAAGGTTGTGATACACACCAGCACTCTGCCCCACTGCAGCGTGTGGAATTATATTAAACTACCTTGGCCTGAAGGGCATACACTGCAGATGAATTGTGGTTGCAAGCTAGCTGCTTCTGTGCATGCTGCAATCAATGAATGCACCAAAGCATCACAATGATATACCATTCAGTTTCTCCGTTTTCCCGAGTCTCCTTGACGGCTTGTGGTCACAGACTATGCACCGAAAGCTATTATATTTTCACTCAAAGGGCAGCGTGGGTATGGGACGAGCTGCCAGAGGAGGTAGTTGAAGCAGGTACTATCGCAATCGTTAAGAAACATGTAGACGGACACATGTATAGGATAGGTTTAGAGGGATATTGGCCAAATGCAGGCAGGTGGGGCATGCTGGTCGGCATGGGCAAGTTGGGCCGAAGGGCCTGTTTCCACACTGTGTGACTGACTTTGTCTCTGCCACATCAAGTGAGCGTGGGCCACTTGTAACAGTCGTGATAAATCACTTTGCTTTACCACAAACAAGATGCCCACTGCAAATATGGCGGCACAGTGGCACAACGGTAGAGCTGCTGCCTCACAGCACTTGCAGCGCCAGAGACCCGGGTTCGATCCTGGCTACGGGCGCTTGTCTGTACGCAGTTTGTACGTTCCCCCCCGCCCGTGACTTGCGTGGGTTTTCTCCAAGAACTTCGGTTTCCTCCCACACCCCAAAGACGTACAGGTTTGTTGGTTAATTGGCTTGGTACAAATGTAAGAATTGTCCCCTAGTGTGTGCAGGATAGTGTCAATATGCGGGACGGTGCCGATCGATGGGCTGAAGGGCCTGTTTCCGCGCTGTATCTCGAAACTAAATGAAACTAAACTCTTGACAAACCTATTAGGCGTAAAGCAGGCAGAATCCAACACGGCAAGTTGGAGGAACAGCACCTCATATTCCGCTTGGGGAGTCTCTATCCTCTGGGCTTAAACATTGAATTTTCTCAATTCTGTTAACCCAGGCTGCCTCCTCCCCTTCCCACCTCTCCCTCAGCCCTCGGGCCCTGGCATTCCTTCTCTCTCTATCTCTCCCCCCACCCAAGTCACACTAGCTTCTCATATTCACACTACAAACAGCTTACAATGGCCTGTTTCCTTTATCATCGATACTTTTTTGCATATCTTTCATTCATTGTTCTTTATCTCTCCACATCACCGTCTATATCTCGCGTTTCCCTGATCCCTGACCAGTCTGAAGAAGGGTCTCGACCCGAAACGTCGCCTATCTCCTTCGCTCCTTAGATGCTGCTGCACCCATTGAGTTTCTCCAGCTTTTTGTGTAACCCTAGGGTAACTACATTGTTTGGATTTATTTGCAATAATACCAAGGTAAAATATTATTTAAAACAATTGGTAATTTGCAAAGTGTACATTGGGATGGTCATTTGTCATTCTTTACTAACAGTGATAAATATCCACTGTAATTTGGAGCTCTAAACATCATTATATTTACAACAGCGATGAAACGACTGTGAACATTAGAATTCCGTCATGTGTTGAGGAGCAGTTTATCTTTTCAAATAAATTTGTGCAAGCTTGAGAAATCTTTGCCTTACACACGAGTAACTCGTTGCCTGTTGGAATGGAAGCGTGTTGGGAGACCAAGAAGTCTAACTCAGCACTGAGCTCATGGTCTCTCGAGGAGGAGAAACTTAAGAGAGTCGCGTAACTCAGAAACTTAAGAAAGCTGGCGTAACTCAGCGGGACAGGCACCATCTCTATGTCTCTCGTTTCCCGTTCCCGTGACTTTCAGTCTGAAGAAGGGTCTCAACCCGTGACGTCACCCATTCCTTCTATCCGGGGATGCGGCCTGAGTTACTCCAGCTTTTTGTGTCTATGGTTTAAAGCAGCTTCCGACACAGAAGAGAAACCTATCCACCTGCACAATTCAGAGACTAGGACTGCACATGGATCCGTAGCGAACACACAGCACGGAGACAGGCCCTTCGGCCCACTATATCCAATGCAAGCATCTACATGAATTCCATTTGGTCTGTAGCCTTGGTGATTCAAACACGTGTCTAGATACTAAATGTTGTCAGGGTCACTGCCTCCACCACCCCTCAGGCTGTGATTCCAACCACCCTCTGGATGAAAAGGTCTTTCTCAGATCACCTGGGTGGCGCAGCGGTGGAGTCGCTGCCTCACAGCACCAGAGACCCGGGTTCGATCCTAACTACGGGTGCTGTCTGTACGGAGTTTGTACGTTCTCCCCGTGACCGCGTGAGTTTTCTCCGGGCGCTCCGGTCCCCTCCCACATTCCAACGATGTGCAGGATTGTAGGTTAATTGGTTTCTGTAAATTGTAAATTGTCCCTAGTGTATGGGATGGTTCTAGTCTACGGGTCGGCGCGGACTCGATGGGCCGAAGAGCCTGTTTCTGCACAGTATCTCTAAACGTCCTGTCCTGTACCCTAAACCCATTGCCCTTTCATTTTAGACATCTCTGAATTTACTTTTAGTGTAGTTTAGTTTAGCGCGGAAACAGGCCCTTCGGCCCACCGGGTCCGCGCGACCACCAAGTCCACGCCCGACCCTCAATCACCCATTCACAATGGTTTATGTTTCACACTTTCACATCCATTCCCTACACACTCGGGGCAATTATGCAGAGGTCAAGCAACCGACACACCTGCACGCCTTTGGGATATGGAAGGAAATTGGGAGCAGCCGGAGCAAATCTACATGGTCACAGGGAGAATAGAAACATAGAAACATAGAAATTAGGTGCAGGAGCCTGCACCGCCATTCAATATGATCATGGCTGATCATCCAACCTAGTATCCCGTACCTGCCTTCTCTCCATACCCTCTGATCCCCTTAGCCACAAGGGCCACATCTAACTCCCTCTTAAATATAGCCAATGAACTGGCCTCAACTACCCTCTGTGGCAGAGAGTTCCAGAGACCCACCACTCTCTGTGTGAAAAAAGTCCTTCTCATCTCGGTCCTAAAGGATTTCCCCCTTATCCTTAAGCCGTGACCCCTTGTCCTGGACCTCCCCACCAGGCCTCAAAAGAATGGGAAAACTGCACTCACAGACAGCATCCGAGGTGAGGATTGAACCTGGGTCCCTGGCGTTGTGAGGCAGCAGCTCTACCAGCTCTGGTGTGATGAGGTTGCGTGTGCATAAAACCTCACTGTATGCCATCTCTTGGCTCCGTTTCCCTATATCAGGGGCTGGTGCCAACTCAATATGCTGATTCAACAATTTATACTGGCCGATGATGTGTCACTTGCTTCCCCCTATATTGTTGTAACGTGTGACATTCGAGAATATCAATTTAATTTTCCCAATTTTTTTTACATGTTAACATTTTAATTGCACCACCTTCCTGTCACAGAGAACATTTATTTGCTAATTTATTGGGGCTCGTCTCACAGGTTATATAATAAAATCTTTAATTAGGAAAGCTAGTGATGTGTTAACTTCTACCACAGGTGGAGTTGAAAGCGAGTGTCAGGACAGCTTTTCAGAGTTACACAAACTTAGAAACATAGAAAATAGGTGCAGGAGTAGGCCATTCGGCCCTTCGAGCCTGCACCGCCATTCAATATGATCATGGCTGATCATCCAACTCAGTATCCCGTACCTACCCTCTCTCCATACCCCCTGATCACTTTAGCAACAAGGGCCACATCTAACTCCCTCTTAAATATAGCCAATGAACTGGCCTCAACTACCTTCTGTGGCAGAGAATTCCAGAGACTCACCACTCTCTGTGTGAAAAATGATTTTCTCATCTCGGTCCTAAAAGATTTCCCCCTTATCCTTAAACTGTGACCCCTTGTTCTGGACTTCCCCAACATCGGGAACAATCTTCCTGCATCTAGCCTGCCCAACCCCTTAAGAATTTTGTAAGTTTCTATAAGATCCCCCCTCAGTCTTCTAAATTCCAGCGAGTACAAGCCGAGTCTATCCAGTCTTTCTTCATATGAAAGTCCCGACATCCCATGAATCAGTCTGGTAAACCTTCTCTGCACTCCCTCTATGGCAAGAATGTCTTTCCTCAGATTTGCAGACCAAAACTGTACGCAGTACTCCAGGTGTGGCCTCACCAAGACCCTGTACAACTGCAGTACAACCTCCCTCCTCCTATATTCAAATCCTTTTGCTATGAATGCTAACATACCATTCGCTTTCTTCACTGCCTGCTGCACCTGCATGCCTACTTTCAATGACTGGTGTACCATGACACCCAAGTCTCGTTGCATTTCCCCTTTTCCTAATCAGCCACATTCAGATAATAGTCTACTTTCCTGTCTTTGCCACCAAAGTGGATAACCTCACATTTATCCACATTATACTGCATCTGCCATGCATTTTCCCACTCACCCAGCTTATCCAAGTCACCTTGCAGTCTCCTAGCATCCTCCTCACTGCTAACACTGCCCCCCAGCTTCGTGTAATCCGCAAACTTGGAGATGTTGCATTCAATTCCCTCGTCCAAATCATTAATATATATTGTAAATAACTGGGGTCCCAGCACTGAGCCTTGCGGTACCCCACTGGTCACTGCCTGCCATTGTGAAAACGACCCGTTTACTCCTACTCTTTGCTTCCTGTCTGCCAGCCAGTTCTCTATCCACATCAATACTGAACCCCCAATACCGTGTGCTTTAAGTTTGTATACTAATCTCTTATGTGAGACCTTGTCGAAAGCCTTCAGAAAGTCCAGATATAACACATCCACTGGTTCTCCCTTATCCACTCTACTAGTTACATCCTCGAAAAATTCTATAAGATTCGTCAGACATGATTTACCTTTCGTAAATCCATGCTGACTTTGTCCAATGATTTCACCACTTTCCAAATGTGCTGCTATCCTATCTTTAATAACTGACTCTAGCAGTTTCCCACTACCGATGTTAGACTAACTGGTCTGTAATTCCCCTTTTCTCTCTCCCTCCCTTTTTAAAAAGTGGGGTTACATTAGCTACCCTCCAATCCTCAGGAACTACTCCAGAATCTAAAGAGTTTTGAAAAATTATCACTAATGCATCCACTATTTCTGGGGCTACTTCCATAATTACTCTAGGATGTAGCCTATGTGGCCCTGGGGATTTATCGGTCTTTAATCCATTCAATTTACCTAACACCACTTCCCGGCTAACCTAGATTTCACTCAGTTCCTCCATCTCACTTGACCCCCGGTCCCCTGCTATTTCCGGCAGATTATTTATGTCTTCCTTATTGAAAACAAAACCAAAGTAGTTATTCGATTGGTCTGCCATGTCCTTGTTCCCCATGATCACCTGTTTCTGACTACATTTGTCTACAAGGCCCTGGTAAGATCGTATGATGTACACAGTTTTGTCTCAGTATGTAAGGAAGGGTATACTTGCAATGGGGAGAGTCCTAGAGGCATGGAGACACACAAGTGAGCAATATTGGGCACCATATCTGAGGAAGGATGTGCTGTCTCTGGAGAGGGTCCAGAGGAGGCTTCGGTAAGTTGTAAAACTGTCCTTAGTGTGTGTGTGTGTAGGTTAGATGTACCATTAGGTTAATCAAAAGACCAATTGCATGTTTGCTCATAATACTCCCTGTTCTATTGGGATTGTGTCAAATGCCCAGGGGAAGAGAGAACGTAGGTTTAAGGGGAGGGGGGGGAAAGATTTAATAAGAATCTGAGTGGTCACTTTTTCACACAAAGGGTGGTGGGTGTATTGGGTGGCAGAGGAGTTGTTGAGGCAGGGACTATCGCAACGTTTAAGAAACTTTAAGACAGGTACATGGATAGGACAGGTTTAAAGGAATATGGCCAAACACAGGTAGATGGAACTAGTTGGATTGGACATGTTGGGCTGAAGGGCCTGTTTCTACACTGTAAGATTTTACGACTCTATGACCTGCTTTATGTACAAATGCTCAGATGATCACACAAGATACAACTTGTTGTACTAACTCAGAGGTCAGGCAGTGTCTATGGACTTAGATAGGTGACATTTTGGTTGGGGACCCTCCTTCAGGCTACTTGTAGCAGCGGGGGGGGGGGGGGGGAGGAAGCAGGGAAAGAGGTGGTAGCTGGAATGTGTAGGAAGGAACTGCAGATGCTGGTTTACAATTCGCCTGGAGAAGGGTCTAGACCCGAAACGTCACCCATTCCCTCTCTCCAGAGATGCTGCCTGTCCCGCTGAGTTACTCCAGCTTTTTGTGTCTATCTTAGATTTGATTCAGTTCTTGTCAGCAACCTCCTGTGTGGCCAGGCCCATACAAACGACAGAAGCTGCTGTTGCTATCAGGTGCCGGTGAAAGCGTTTCCGGATGTGTGTGCGCGTTGCGTTGAATTTGTGCAGTGGAAACAAAGAATGAAGTGTGGCAAGAGATCTCGCAGTGTTGTGCACCAGGACTGGATCATTCATCAAACCATGGCAGTGTGAAGGGGAAACAATGCAGGTGTGAGCTTTGACACATTGCCTTCCTCGTCTGGGCTCCGAGGATTAGCTGTTGAATGGTCGGACCATTTACTGGCAAGACCGAGACAATAAGAGAGTTAAGGGCCTGTCCTACAAGCATGCAACTCTATGCGATGAGCGCGATCAAACTAGAAGCGGGGGCCGCGCGGAGGTCAGGTGATCCCTGTACAGGGCCGTTCCCACCAGCATGCGCCTGCATGCGGCAAGTGCGACCGAACCGGCAGCGAGGGCCGCGTGGAGGTCGGGTGAGTGGCGCAACGCGGCGCAAAGTGAGGCGAACTTGGAGCGAAGTCGAAGGTAAGTTCTCCAGGACAGAGAGGGGCACACAGAGAGGGGTACAGAGGCACACACACACACACAGGGCCATGGAGCCACACACATAGAGGGTCACGGAGGCACCTACAGATAGATTCATGGAGGCACGATGTCGAGGTGGTGTGTAATGCGTCAAGGCGACTGCGAGCCGACTAGCCGTTGCTGCGCGGAATTTTTGAACAGTCAGTTTTTCGGAGCCCCGCGCGATGTCGGGACGAACTCCGCACAATTCCGCACAGCTCCGGCGACCGAAGTGGGACCGGCCCCGCGACGCCGGACGACTCAAGCGACCACGTTAGGTCGCGCTAATCGCATAGAGTTGCATGCTGGTGGGACAGGCCCTTTATAGACTCGAGCTATAGTTTAGTTTAGTTTAGAGAGAGAGCACGGAAACAGACCCTCTCGGCCCACCGGGTCCGCGCCGACCAGCGATCCCCGCACCATTAACACTATCCTACACCCACCAGGGGACAGTTTGTACATTTATACCAAGCCGATTAACCTACAAACCTGGACGTCTTTGGAGTGCGGGAGGAACCAGTAGATCTTGGAGAAAACCCACGCAGGTCACGGGGAGAACGTACAAACTCCGTACAGACAGCACCCGTAGTCAGGATCAAACCCCGGGTCTCTGGCGCTGTATTCGCTATAAGGCAGCAACTCTACCGCTGCGCCACCGTGCCACAGATTAGCTCACACAGAGGGTGGTGGGTGTATGGAACAAGCTGCCAGAGGAGGTAGTCGAGGTCTGGGACTATCCCAATGTTGAAGACGTTCAAGAAGGAACTGCAGATGCTGGAACATCGAACATGGAAACGTTGCCTATTTCCTTCGCTCCATAGATGCTGCCGCACCCGCTGAGTTTCTCCAGCATTTTTGTCTCCCCAACGTTTAAGAAACAGTTAGACGGGTACATGGATAAGACAAGTTTGGAGGGATATGGACCAAGCGCAGTAAGGTGGGACTAGTGTAGCTGGGACATGTTGGTCGGCGGTGTGGGCAAGTTGGGCCGAAGGGCCTGTTTCCACACTGTACCACTCATTGATTCTATGACTCTAGGGTCAACATTACTCAGAAAAATAAATTCAATTTAAGGAGTGGAGAAACTGGAACTCACTGTAAAAGCAAGGAAGGTGCTCCAGGTGTATGTGGCACAAGTGTATACAAAATCATCCATAGTTCATAGGTTTTAGGAGCAGAATTAGGCTTTTTGGCCCATCATGTCTACTCCGCCATTCATTCATCTATCTTTCCTTCTCAACCCCAATCTCCTGCCTTCTCCCCATAACCCCTGACACCCTCATTAATCTTAAATGTGTCAATCCCTGCCTTAAAAATATCCATTGGCTTGGCCTCCACAGCCATCGGTGGCAATGAATCAGGGAAACAGATCTGGTCTTTTACTCACTCAAGAACCAGGGGACACAGGTTCAAGGTGAGAGAGACAAAGTTTAATACAAACCTGAGGGGCAGCTTTTTCACTCGGTAGGTATATGGAACGAGATGCCAGAGGAGGTAGTTGAGGCAGCATTAAAAGACACATGGACATATACATCAATAGGCAAGATTTGGAGGGATATGGGCCAAACACGGGCAAATGGAACTAGTTTAGTTTGAGCTTGTTTGGATTTGCCGAGGTGGGCCTAAAGGCTTATTTCTATGCTGTGGTTTAGTTTAGTTTAGTTTAGTTTAGAGGTACAATGTGGAAACAGACCCTTTGGCCCACCTAGTCCGCGCTGTACACTAGTTCTATCCTACATACTGGGGACAATTTACAGAAGCCAATTAACCTACAAACCCGCTCATCTTTGGAATGTGGGAAGAAACCGGAGCACCTGGAGAAAACCCACGTGGTCACAGGGAGAGCATACAAACTCTGTACAAAGAGGACATAAGGTCATAAGGAATACGAGTAGAATTAGGCCCATCCAGTCTACTCCGCCATTCAATCATGTCTGATCCATCTCTCCCTCCTAACCCCGTTCTCCGTCCGTCTCCCCATAACCTCTGGCACCCGTTCTAATCATGAACACATATAGTGAGAATTGAAACGCAGTCTCTGGTAAGGCAGCAACTCTACCACTGTGCTACTGTGCTGCCCCATGTGGGTCGATGACTCTACTGGAGGAAAGTTACTTTTAAGATACGAACATAAAAATATAAAAAATAGGAGCAGGGGTTCGACCAATTGGTCTCTCAAGCCAGCACAGCCATTCATCAAGACCATGACTACTCTTCCAAATCACCACTGTGTTCCAATTCTATTCTAATCCCCTTTCAACGCCTTAATGTTAAGAGATCTTATCAACGTCTTGTTTTAAATGAACAAAATGACTCAGTGTCCATAGACCACCTCGTTTCTGCTTTTGCTGCTCCGTACTGGTGCTTTTGTTCTTTCCGCTGGCTGGTCAGCGCGCAACAAAAGCTTTCCACTGTACCTCGGTACACGTGACAATAAACTAAACTGTGACCGGTACCCCACCACAGGTTCACCGCCCACCGAGTCACCTCAGCCCTAAATGGTCTCGCACTTGGTCTGCAATCATTCACACTGGTCTTCGGTCAATGGAAGCTTCCCTGCACATGGCCTCCCAGTTGCTTTAGGAGTTCTTAAGTTTCATCATGATCTCCAGACATTCTTCTGAACTGCAGAAAACACTGCTGCTCCAGTCAATCCCTTCTCCTGCAGCAGCCCCCATTGCTTCACAATTAAAACACAGAGTACCTGAGTCATTCGTAACTGTCACTGTATGTCATGTTGTTACTTGTGGGCGGAGCACCAAGGCAAATTCCTTGTATGTGAATACTTGGCCAATAAGCTTACTGACTTACTTAACTCCAGGATAAGCGCTCAACTAAGAACACCAAGCCCAAAGCCAAAGTATTATCTAACTATCTAAGGACATAATATCTAAATAACTCCCAATGCAAAAAAACAGGTGGTACATGTCAACTAGCTCTTCGAACCATGTCATCTCTGGGTGGCCGCTCTATCACCCACCAAATGGAGCTCTGTCAGGGCCTGGCAGACTTTGACGCCAACAGAGACAACAACCTGGCTGCTCAACACCCGGCTCGAGATCTAACTATTCCTTTGGTTTATGTTTCATTTGCAAGAAGAAGAGCTCCTATAAAAAACTAATGATATAAATGGAAGTATATCATTGGGGTTAGCAGGTGGGCACCTCCCTTCACTGGTGTTTCATTGAGTTAGCCCCACAACACCCCGGGAAGGCTCAACAGTTGGTTTCCGTGTCCCAGAACCAACCCAGTCTCCACATGTCTCCCTCTAAGGCAAGGACATCCTTTGTTAGGTGGGGAGACCAAAACTATACAACAGTTTAGTTTATAAGTACAGCATGGAAACATGTCCCCCCAGCCCACGCTGACCATCGATCATTCACTCACATATTAGGGACGATTTGCAGTGGGCCAATTAACCTACAATTAACCTGCATGTCTTTGGGATATGGGAGGAGACCAGAGCACCGGGGTCACGGGGAGAACGTGCAAACTCTATACAGACAGCACCCGAGGTCAGGATCGAACCTGGGGTCTCTGGCGCTGCGAGGCAGCCGCTCTACCAGCTGCGCCACTGGTCCAGGTGCCAGTGAAAGAGCAACGATCAGCAAGCTCTCTGCACAAGCGCGACGTTGCGACAGCGTGCAGGACTTACCGATGTCGAGTAACCGGTCTCCTGGCCGGTTCCACTTCCACCCCTGGAACTGCTGGTGTTCACTGTACTGGAGGCGTCTGTCGTGGAACACCACCCGAACTGTGCTCTACCAAACAAAACGAGAGAGGTGGTCACGACACAAAGTGCTGGAGGTTCGATCCTGACCGGGGGCTTGTCTGTACGGATTTTGTACATTCTCCCCGTGACTGTGTGGGTTTTCTCAGAGATCTTGTGCCTACCATCCTGAGTGTTATGTAACACAGCCCCAGTTGGGATCGTGAACCATTGTACAGATGTGTGCAACTTTTGTGGCCTGGAATTAAGCAGTGGAACAGTATAAACACAGGAACAGGCCCTTCGGCCCACAATATCCATGCTAACCTTGCATTCATAAGGAGCGTAGGAAATCCTGCTTTCTATTTGGCCAGCTATAGAACTGTTCCACAATACCTTGCTGACATATTTATTCAGACTGCCAAACCCATATTAGCTATTTTGTTGTGTGCTCTCCTGTCGGTGGAGAGACCATACACGATTCCTTCTCTCCAGAGACGCTGCCTCACCCGCTGAGTTACTCCAGCTTTTTGGGTCCACCTTCGATTTTACCAGCATGTGCTGTTCTTTCTTAAACAAATGATTACAATCAAGCTGTCCACACTGTACAGATGCAGGATAAAGGGTATAAAACTTTGTGCAAGATAAAGTCCATTAAAGTCCGATTAAAGATAGCTTGAAGGACTCCAATGGGGTGGATGGGAGGTCAGGACCGCCCTCTGGTTGGTAAGTGGATGGTTCAGTTGCCTGATAGCAGCTGGGGAGAAACTGTCCCTGAATCTGGAGGTGTGCGTTTTCACACTTCTGTACCTCTTGCCTGAAGGGAGAGGGGAGAAGAGGGGAGAAGTGACCAGGGTAAGACTTCTCCTTGATTATGATTGTGATTATTTTGTCGTTTAGCGGAGTCGTTGACAATACAATAGAAACAGAACGTTCTGCCCACTTAGTCTGTGCTGTCCATTAAGCGCCTGACATGAATCCCACCGTGATTTTGCCCCCATTCCACCTCTGTGTCAGTCTCACCTTCAGCAGCTTCCCGTTTGACTCCATCAGTCCCCGTATATTCTGATTGCATAGCATCCGGATCTCATAGGACTGACCTGCAGAGGGAACAACCAATGCATGAGGTGTGTAGACCGAGCACTCCAACAGCCCACCTCTACTCCTCCTTAAGCCTCAGCCACTTCATTGTTAGCTTCAAGATGTCAGGGGTTATGGGGAGAAGGCGGGAGAATGGGGTTAGGAGGGAGGGATAGATCAGCCGTGATTGAATGGCGGAGTAGACTTGATGGGCTGAATGGCCTAATTCAGCTCCTATCACTTATGAAGTTATAAAGATGCAAACCCAATAAAAGATGCAGGTTGGAAGAGTGAAGATTCACTCATCTTGGGGTGGTACAGTGGTCAAGATGTCGTGGCTTGAAGCTGAGAGGGAAACATTTATAGGGCATGCATGAAGTGCAATCTTTACACAGAGAGTGGTGTGATGCCTGCAATGCTGTGATATGATTTGTATTTAAGAGGATTTTGCATAGAGACATGAATATGCAGGGAATGGAGGGATATGGAATGTGAGTGGGAAAAGGAGATTAGTTAAACTTGGCATCATGTTTGGCGTGTGCCTTGTGTGCCAATGAGGCTGTTCCTGTGCTGCACTCTTCTATGTAGGTATTCGTCAACCGCAGAACATACAGTACAACACAAATGCTTCTTAACACAGCACGGTGGCACAGTGGTAGAGTTACTGCCTTACAGTGCCTGAGCCCCAGGTTCGATCCTGACTACGGGTGCTATCTGTACCGATTTTGTACATGTTCTCCCCGTGACCTTCCCGTGGGTTTTATAGACAATAGAAAATAGACAATAGGTGCAGAAGTAGGCCATTCTGCGTTCACAATTCACATGAAATCAATGTTGGACTTGGAAAGTCTAAGTCTTTGGAAATTCATTTTAGACTTAATCCAATGTTTTGGTGAGCAAATGCACCTCCATGCACTGTTCATTATTCTTAGAAACATAAACAATAGGTGCAGAAGTAGGCCATTCGGCCCTTCGAGCCAGCACCGCCATTCAATGTGATCATGGCTGATTATCCCCAATCAGTACCCCGTTCCTGCCTTCTCCCCATATCCCCTGACTCCACTATTTTTAAGATATCTAGCTATCTAGCTCTCTCTTGAAAGCATCCAGGGAACCTGCCTCCACCTCCCTCTGAGGCAGAGAATTCCACAGACTCACCACTCTCTGTGAGAAGAAATGTTTCCTCGTCTCCGTTCTAAATGGCTTACTCCTTATTTTCTCCGATATCTTTGGATTGCTCCCACACTCCAAAGACGTACAGGTTTGCAGGTTGATTGGCTTTGTGTAAATGTACATTATCCCTAGTGTGTGTAGGATAGTGCTAGTGTGCGGGGATGTGGTGCGGACACTGTGGGCCGAATGGGCCTGTTTCTGCGTTGTAATTCGAAAGTGAACTAAACGCTAAACATACAAGGGCTTAACGGGGTAAGTCTAGGCAGGATGCTTCTTCTGGCTGAAGACTACTATACAAGGGGTCCAAATAACTGGTAGGTTGGCAACGCTGAAGAAAAAATAGTCTTCGCTCTGATGATGAGCAATGTTTGTAATCCTCTCTCCCGGAGAACTGAGGAGACCATGCACTCAAAGCAGGGACTGACAAATGTGTGATAAATTAAAGAATCAAGAAGGGACACACTGATACCGCATGTAGTGCAGCTGCTTCACTGCTCCAGTGGTCCAGGTTCAATTCCTGCCTTCAGCTCCGGCTGTGTAAGGTCTGTCCACACATTCTCTCCGGGACCACAAGGGTTTCTCCCAGGTGCTCGGGTTACCTTTCACGACCAACGCTGGTTGGTAGGTTAAATGGCCGCTACATATATTCCCCCCCGTGTCATAAAGTCATAAGTGGGCACAAGTAATAGGAGTCGAATTAGTCCATTCGGCCCATCAAGTCTACACCGCCATCCAATCATGGCTGATCTATCTCTCCCCCCGAACCTCATTCTCCTGCCTTCTCCCCATAACCTCTAACACCAGTACTAAGCAAGAATCTATCTATCTCTGCCTTAAATATATCCATTGCCTTGGCCTCCACAGCCTTCTGTGGTGATGAATTCCACAGATTCACCGCCCTCTTTTTAGTTTAGTTTAGTTTAGTTCAGCGATACAGCACGGAAACGGGCCCTTTCCACCCACCAGCTGACCAGCGATCCCCGCACATTAACACTATCCTGTACCCACCAGGGACAATTTTTACATTTACCAAGACAATTAGCCTACAAACCTGAACGTCATTGGAGTGTGGGAGGAAACCGAAGATCTCGGAGAAAACCCATGTAGATCACAGGGAGAACGTGCAAACTCTGTACAGACAGCACCCGTTGTCGGGATCGAACCCGGTCTTCAGCGCTGCATTCGCTGTAAGGCAGCAACTCTACCGCTGCGCCACCGTTACCGCCTGACTGTTGAAATATTTCCTCATCTCCTTCCTAAAAGAACGTCGTTTAATTCTGAGGCTATAACCTCTAGTCCTAGACTCTCCCACTAGTAGAAACATCTTCCCACATCCACTCTTAGAATAGAGTCAGTGCTTGATTAAAGAACGCAAGAAGTGTCAGTGGGCATGTGAACGAGAGAGTGGGTTGTAGGGAAGTATGTGGAGGAATAGAATCATTCTGAGAGCCAGTATGGATTTAATGGGCCAAAGGACCTCCTTCTATGTTGTAAGGAATTTAGGAAATAAATATGAAATATACGTTATAGGCAGGAAGAACGGTGTTTGGGGTTGAAATTCAGCCGCGTTGAATGACAGGCGCAAGGAACTGCAGAGGTCGGTTTACAAAAAAAGAACAAATGTGCTGGAGTAACACAGTAGGTCAGGCAGCATCTGTGGTGACCATGGGTAGGTGGCAGCAACTCTGGAGAACATGGATAGGTGCAGCAACTCTGGAGAACATGGAGGTGACGTTTCAGGACAGGATAAGAAGGCTCTGAAGAAGGGGCCCGACCCGAAACGTCGCCTATTTCCTTCGCTCCGTAGATGCTGCCGCACCTGCTGAGTTTCTCCAGCACTTTTGTCTACCATGCTGCTTGACCCGTTGAGTTACTCCAGCACTCTGTGTCTACCTCTGTAGGAGGGTTGCAGTGCAAAGTTCTATTTGATGCAGGTGTGTAGGAGATGATGTCCATGCACACCTGTCCTGTGTCGATCGTGCTGTTTGCATGTGGCGGTACCTTGGTTGAGGTAGGTGAGTGTCTCCTCATGCAGTTTAACGGCGGGCGAGGTGGCGGCACTCAGAATGTACTGGAAGCTGACGGCACTGGGCTCATGGTCTGAAGAGAGGGCCGAATCCTCGTGCTTGAAAAGCGGCAGTGGCAGCACGTCCCTGAAAGTAGCAATGTTACAAAATTTTGAGATTTTAAAAATCAAGTCTGCAATTTATCCCATCAG
Organism: Raja brachyura; assembly: GCA_963514005.1. The sequence goes on along the minus strand of OY740812.1, from coordinate 5,534,015 downwards.
ATAAAGCATAAAAATAAGTTTAATTTGACACCTAATTCACTTTCATATCTTCAGTATTAAGAAAGTTATGGCCATTTTCATACTCGGAAATTAGCATCTTGTTCCCCATTGCCTTTCAATTGACTTAACTCAAAAGCTGTGATCTGGAACAGTTAAAAGCCCATAACTTTCTTAACAATTAAGAGAACTCAATGAAATTTTCAGTTATTATAGATTGAAGCATTCTGAAACAAATATGAAACAATCTTACTTGGATGACCTGAAATTAAAGCATATAATTAGTTAGTTATCTAATTGTAGCTAATTACAAAATTCAATGAGTAGATCTAAACATCTATCCATTTCTTAAGAAAAGATAAACTTTTTTTAAATTGCCTAAGTGTCCAAATAACATTCACACAATAATCCACAATATAACATAATTTTTAAATCTAATTTTCATGAATTTCTGGGCCAAATGGAAGGAATTTAGTGTTTGATTCCTGTAAATTAATGGCCATTTAAATCAACTAGCGAGTGGGTTTTAGTGGAATGGGGTGGATTGGAACGTTGCGGTTAGCGGTGAAGTCGGGAGGAAAAATACTGTTTGTTCATACATTTTTTTGGACCCCATTTCGCAACATGAAAATGGTATTAAAGCCTCCCGAAAAACCAACTTTTAATATAAAAATAAACTACCTTTTTTTCTCCCCTACGCAAAATCCTTCTGGTTGTCGGTTCTCACGGCTTTTGAAGGTGATTTTTAAATTACTCTAGTTAATAAATAATTTAGAGTAATTTAAAAATACCTTCATTCATGAAATGTCGGAGCGATTTTTCTTCCGCAACGAAATCGCCCGACATTGATCGATTTTCCCTGACTGTGGAAAAACGGCACTTTAAGCCCACCCCCCTCTGAAAGGCGCCAAAGTCGCGCACACGGGGAGCGGCAGAACTGCAGCACTGCTCAAGGTACGTTTTGTAACATACCTACTGAAAGGAGAGACAAAAACCTTCACCATCGTCGGCTAAACGTATGTTGCACCCCGTGTACCAGCCTCTTCATAAGTTCTTAAATTGGGGCGGCACGGTGGCGCAGAGGTAGAGTTGCTGCCTCACAGCGCCAGAGACCCGGGTCCGATCCTGACAATGGGTGCTGTCTGTACGGATTGTAGCACCCATTGCCCCGTGACCGCGTGTGCTCCAGTTTCCCCCCACACTCCAAAGACGTGCAGGCTTGTAGCTTAATTTGGCTTCGGTAATTGTTAATTGTCCCTACTCTGTATGATAATGTTGGTGTGCAGGGACCGCTGGTTGGCGCGGATTCCGTAGGCCAAAGGGCTATCGACGCCAAATTAACCTACAAACCTGCACGTCTTTGGAGTGTGGGAGGAAACCGGAGCACCCGGAGAAAACCCACTCAGGTCACGGGGAGAACATACAAACTCCGCACAGACAGGACCCGTAGTCAGGATCGAACCCGGGCCTCTGGCGCTGTGATGCAGGAACTCTACCGCTGCGCCAACGTGCCGGTCGAAGTTAATAATGAAAATGGTAGATCTCAGTGTTGTCGACTGGGAGTTGCCAGAGACAAGGAGTGGGATCGGTTAACATAGGCGTCACTGCCAGTCACATCCTTGCAATTCCCGAAATGTCCAATGCAAACTATATCGAGTTCTCCTGTGATGCTGCCATGGTCAAACAGCCAACCTAGACTCTATATTTTGGATTGCATATTATGATGACTTCAGGCTAGGTTTTTTTTTTGACGGGATGAAGGGGGGATGGGGGAATGACATAGAACCATACTGTGCCGGTCAAATGAACAAATTTGTAAATTAACTGGGGAAATTTTGACAATGACAAACTGACGAGAAACACCGGGCAAAATACTCACCTTTCTCACTCTTGCTTCAGGATGTGTCTCAGTAATTAACTTCTGAGAACTTGTGAGTCCCTCTGAGGAAATGTCTTTCAAGCTAATGTCTTCTATTAGTATTTTCATTTACAGTTATTAAAATCTTCGTGAGTGCTTCCAATTTAGATTAACCCTAAAGTAAAACAAATTATTTGTGGAATAGAATATCCACAAAAGAGTCATTATCATGTTTATGATAATGTATTAAAATCCTTGAGCAATTTGCGTTTGACATGAAGCGTAAACTCACTATAATGGAATTAATCGGTAAGCGTGCAAGGCATCAGTGTGTTGAAGATGTTTTTCACTCAAATACGTATCTGAGATTGAGCAGTAGAGAAGGCGGCTGTACAGAGGTGCCGTCTATTTGAGACTACATTGAGCATGTCCACCTGGGAAAATGAAAATAGGCAGCACAATGGCCTAAAGATGTGTGACCCATCTACACTTTATCCCATTTACCAACATAACATAGAAACATAGAACATAGAAAAATAGGTGCAGGAGTAGGCCATTCGGCCCTTCGAGCCTGCACCCCCATTCAATATGATCATGGCTGATCATCCAACTCAGTATCCCGTACCTGCCTTCTGTCCATACCCCCTGATCCCTTTAGCCACAAGAGCCACATCCAACTCCCTCTTGAATATAGCCAATGAACTGGCCTCAACAACCTTCTGTGGCAGAGAATTCCAGAGACTCACCACTCTCTGTGTAAAGAATGTTTTCCTCATCTCGGTCCCAAAGGAATTCCCCCTTATCCTTAGACTGTGACCCCTTGTTCTGGACTCCCCCAACATTGGGAACAATCTTCCTGCATCTAGCTTGTCCAACCCCTTAAGAATTTTGTAAGTTTCTATAAGATCCCCCCTCAATCTTCTAAATTCCAGTGAGTACAAGCCGAGTTTATCCAGTCTTTCCTCATATGAAAGTCCCGACATCCCAGGAATCAGTCCCAACATCCCAGGAATCAATAAGGTCCATGTCCTTCTGTACCTTGTGTGAGAAGGAACTGCAGATGCTGGTTTAAACCGAGGATGGACAGATCGAGCTGGAGTAACTCAGCGGGTCAGGCAGCATCTCTTGGTGAGATGGAAAGGGTGACGTTTCGGTGTAGACCCTTCTTCGGACTGGTCAGGGGATCAGGGAAATGGGAGATATGGATGATGATGTAGAGAGATAAAGAACAATGAATGGGAGATATGCAAAAAAGTAACGATGATACAGGAAACAGGCCGTTGTTAGCTGTTTGTTGGGTGAAAACGAGAAGCTGGTGCGGTTTGGGTGGGGGAGGGATAGAGATAGAGAGGGAATGCCGGGGCTACCTTGAGTTAAAGACATCAATATTCATACCACTGGGTGTATTGGAGCCTTGGGCGCCCTGCTAATAGTGCAGGCATGTATGTGCAGCACGGTGGCGCAGCGGTAGAGTTACTGCCTTACAGCGCCAGAGACCAGTGCTCGATCCTGTCTACGGGTGCTGTCTGTACGGAGTTTGCACGTTCTACCTGTAACCTTTGCCGTTTTCTCCGGTTTCCTCCCACACTCCAAAGACTTACAAGTTTGCAGGTTAATTGGCTTCTGTAAATTATCCCTAGTCAATCATAATCAATGATTATCCTCAACCAACACTTAGTTAGCCAAGACCTCAATGGTGTGGTGGCTGTCTGTGCACCAGTCTCCCCACGTTAAAGTCATGCATGGCGTCCTCCAACCCTGGAGACACCCATGGTCAGCCATGACCAAAGGGGGCCTAAGAACTTTGATAGCCACTATGTTCACTGCTGTTGATGAGGACTTGCTGTGGGCAAATTGTCCATCCTATAGTGTAAACAAGACCGCTCTTTTACCTGTGCTGCTGAGTTACTCCAGCATTTTCTGCCTTTTTTGGTAAACTAAGCATCTGCAGTTCCTTAGAGTCATAGAGTCACACAGCGTGGAAACAGGCCCTTCAGCCCAACTTGCCCACGCCGACCAACATGTCTCATCTAAGCTAGTCCCACCTGCCTGCTTTTGGCCTATATCCCTCTAAACCAACCCTATTCATGTACCTATCTAAAGGTTTTTTAAAAGTTGCGATAGTACCTGCTCCAACTAACTACCTAGCTAGGTAACAGGACCTCCCTTCGACACTCAATACTCTAACATGAAGTCCAATATACTGAAAGTCTTCTTGACCACCCTATCCACCTGTGTTGCCACTTTCAAGCAACTATGTACCTGCACTCCTAGCTTCCCTCTGCTCCACACTCCCCGGAGCCCAGCTGTTTACTGTGCAGGTCCTGGCCACCAGGATCTGCAATTCCCTGTTTAAATTGTACTTGTGAATTGTAAAGCACTTTTGATGTCCTGGGCAAACTATAACAACATGATTACGCTGAGGAACACGGCTCTCTCAGGTTGATGAAAAGATTGCGTTACAGACTGGGAACGTGCTTCTGATATTCTGGCCAAGATTTACTTCCCAATAAACAATTGTAAAGCAGATTACTGGTCATGCTCACGTTGCTTGCCGACTGTAAATTGCTGGCACAATTTCCTACATTTCCATAGTGTCTCTGCTTCCACTAAGCCATTCTGATAGCCCTTTCTGAATGCCAGCCAGCGCACCTTTTAAATAAGGTGCATCCTTTAGTTTAGTTTAGAGATACAGCGCGGAAACAGGCTCGCCGACCAGCGATCCCCACACATTAACACTATCGTACACCCACTAGGGGCAATTTTTACATTTACCAAGCCAATTAACCTACTGTGGGAGTGTGGGAGGAAACTGAAGATCTCGGAGAAAACCCATGCAGGTCACGGAGAGAACATACAAACTCCGTGCAGACAGCGGCCGTAGTCAGCATCGAACCAGGGTCTCTGGTGCTGCGTTCGCTGTAAGGCAGCAACTCTACCGCTGTGCCACCGTGCCGTTCCTCTGATGGCTGTGGTAACAAATGCCTTTCCTTATTGTGAAGATAGACACAAAATGCTGGAGTAACTCAGCAGGATAGGTAGCATCTCTGGAGAGAAGGAATGGATGATGTTTTGGAGTAATTCAGCGCGTCAGGAGGCATCTCTGGAGAACAAGGATAGGGAACGTTTCGGGTGACCATGACCCGAAATGTCGCCCATCCATGTTCTCCAGAGATGCCTCCTGACCCGCTGAGTTACTCCAGCACTTCTATCTTATCATCAGTATAAACCAACTTCTGCAATTCCTTTCCACACATTTCAACTGATGAACAAACACACAACGACCATTGAATAACGGGGTCATATTACATCCCTTTATGGACTGTATGATATGATAGTTTGCATGTTACTGCATCAGTGCTCAGTGTCTGTTTGTATGTGTGGAGAAAATCACAGCAGTGAATATTGTCATAACCCTACAAATGTTATTTTCAATAAGAAAGTACCCTTCCTGTTTAATTGTTTAAGAAGGGACTGCAGATGCTGGAAAAATCGAAAGTTGACAAAAAATGCTAGAAAAACTCAGCGGGTGAGGCAGCATCCATGGAGCGAAGGAATAGGTGACGTTTCGGGTCGAGACCCTTCTTCAGCCTTTCTCCATAGATGCTGCCTCACCTGCTGAGTTTCTCCAGCATTTCTTGTCTACTTCCTGTTTAATTGATCCCCCATCTATTTCTCAATATTATTTTCCTTTCATGTACCTATTTTCACACACTTCCTATGTCACGTTTCCTTATTGCAGTGAAAAATTATAATGTATAAAAGGTGAGGGGTTGTCGGGTGCCAGGGGTTACGGGGAGAGGTTGGGAGAATGGGGTTGAGAAGGAAAGATAGATCAGCCATGATTGAATGGCGGAGTAGACTTGATGGGCTGAACGGCCTAATTCTGCTCCAATCACTTACGAGCATACGAACTTATGAACCATACAAATAAATACTTCAGCGACAGTGAAAAACATTAACTCCAAACTATTTATTCTGTAATTCTACAATTGCCATTGACATCATCCAACAACCATGAATTCTAAGTCTAACACATATTTTCCAATCATCTCCAGTTTGGAAACCAAGTGAACAAATAATGTAACCGGGCAGTTGTGCACAAGAACGGAACTCGCTATCAAAACATTGAGGGGGCGGGGGACACAATTTGTTTTGGTGGCCGCGCGCGCATGCGCACACTCACACACACGTGCGCGAGGCTTCGGAGGCTCACTCCAGCGCTAAATAAAGATACTCGAGGAGCCGAAGCCCTGAAACATTCGCAAGCCAATTGTGTTTTGCATCCGAATCGGGTTAAAAAGTTCGAACAGGCAATTAAAGTCAACCTTTTCTTTTCGTTCAGTTGACATGTTTGACCAAATAATAAATTGCTAGTATCTTTGGTGCTAAATGCAGCTCAACTCTTCCTGTGTCGCCGGGTTAACTACAGCCCTGACTGGACTGACGGGACACCAGCGCTGCTTCTCCGCGCTGCCCATATTTCCCGCAAACCCGGGCAGGTTCACCAGGCAGAGTTGAGCTGGGTTTAGTGCTGCTTCTCAGTGCTGGCTGTGGGCCTGGGGGTACAGCTCGCGTCTGACTCCCGACCTGTCTGGCCACCCGTGTGGGGGAGGAGGGCACTAGGGTGGGGACGGGACAGCGCCAGAGACCCGGCCGGAATCCTGGCTGCGGATGAGGCGCAGGTCTTGGGGGGTTTGTCCCCCACCTCTGAAAACATGGGGCTCTGCCCCCCCCCCCCCCCCGTGTTTCCCCCCCCCTGGTTGTGCAGACAGGGAGATTTTCCTGGTTTATTGTGGATGTTTATCGAGTTGACAAATTTCAACCAAGGCAGAATTAGTGCTTTTACTACTAATATTATTAGTCCAAAGATTGGTTGAATGATTGAACGATACAGCATGTAAACAGGTGCTTCTACCCTCCCAGCCCACACCGACCATCAATCACCCGTTCACACTAGTCTTGACCTGAATCGTCACCCATTCCTTCTCTCCAGAGATGCTGCCTGTCCCGCTGAGTTACTCCAGCTTTTTGTGTCAATCGCCCGTTCACACGAGTGCTTTGTTCACATCCACGCCTGATACACTGGGGGAGTTTTACAGAGGCCAAGTACCTACAAGCACAGTGTGCGGAAAGGAACCGCAGATGCTAAAGATAGACATAAAGTGCTGGAGTAACTCAACAGGTCAGGCAGCATCTGAGCTTATCTTAAACTACAAACCACACACGTCTTTGGGATGTGGGAGGAAACTTGAGCTTCTAGAAGTGCCTCAGGAAGTGGCACGTTGCCTCAGGGAGAACGTGCAAACTCCACACAGACAGCATCCAAGGCAGGGATTGAACCTGGGTCTCCGGGGCTGTGCGGCAGGGGCTCTACCAGCTGCGCCAATAAGTGAGGAGAAATCTAAAGAAGTCAGAAGATGAGTCTTGACCCAAAATGTCACCCATTCCTTCTCTCCAGAGATGTCGCCTGTCCTGTTGAGTTACTCCAGCTTTTTGTGTCTATCTTTGGTTTAAACCAGCATCTGCAGTTCCTTCCTACACAGAAAGTTATTGATCCTGATGTGAAAAGATATACAGGACAGGCTAGGGTGGTCAGCAATTAGATTTCGGGCGATTAACACAAGATTGAGTTTAAAAAGCCTGAAGATTATTTAGTTTAGTTTAGTTTAGAAATACAGCGCAAAACAGTTCCATTTGACCCACCGAGTCCGCACCCACCAGCGATCCCCGTACATTAACACTATCCTACACACACTAGGGACAATTTTGTTTTACATTTATACATTTATACCAAGCCAATTAACGTACAAACCTGTATGTCTTTGGAGTGTGGGAGGAAACCAAAAATCTCGGAGAAAACCATGCAGGTCACGGGGAGAACGTGCCAACTCTGCACAGACAGCACCCGTAGTCAGGATCAAACTGGGTCTCCCTCCCCCCCCCCCCCCCCCCACGCTCCAAAGACGTACAGGTTTGTAGGTCAATTAACTTGGTATAAATGTAAATTGTCCCTAGTTTGTAGGGTAGTGTTAATGTGCGGGGATCGCTGGTCGGCGCGGACTGGGTGGGTTGAAGGGCCTGTTTCCGCGCTGCATCTCTAAACTCTAAACTGTAAACACCCATTTTACACTGATCCTATTCTGAATATATATTTTATTACTCCCATGTTCTCTTCAGCTCCCCCGGGCTCTGCTGCTCATTTACATATGAGGGGCAATTTACAGCGACCATTTAACCTACTGACCCGCACGTCCTTGGGATGTTGGATGAAACGGGAGCAGAGTTTTGTGATTCATTCATCATCGTTGAAAACATCAGCGACGCAGTGGTGCCGGTTTCCGACGGGAACGGTGACGGACGCACCACACATCTCCGTCCTCCAGTTCCTGCGGACTTCCGCCTCTGGAAGTACAGGATTTTGGTAGGTGTGTGTATGTGCTTTATCATCTGTCCTTACAATGCTCTGTACCACAGTGATCTTCTACTTCTACTTCTACTGCAGTGTGGATGCCGTTGGCTCGCTAGAAGCTCATCCGCCCTTTGACAGGTCTTGTTTTTGGTCCTGCTGGGGGTCCACAGCCCCCTCCTCACCTGGCAAACCAGGTGGGGGAGACGGTTTAGTCGCCGACTATCCGACCATGGAGCAGGTAGCACGGGGTTACATGGTCCCCGTGGCGGTGGGAACTACGCCCGACCTGACCTGATACAGTGCACGAACGAATGATGGACCTGATTTAGTTACTGGACAAGTTAGTGAGCAGAAAGGGAAAGACCCTTATACCCGGTATTTATGAATCAGTGGCACCAGTTACGGATTAGGAAAATAAATCGTATGATTAAAAATAGACAATGATTTTGATTCTTCCAGAGAGGAACCCACGCTCCTGGGAAGAACATGCAAACTCCACACAGTCAGCACCCGAGGTCAGGATCGAACCCAGTCGCTGGTGCTGTGAGGCAGCAGCTCTTCCCTGCTGTTGTTTTTATTGTGCCTTTATTGTGGTACGGATCGATGCTCTCAGTCGCAGTGGCTGAGAGCTCAAATGTAAAGTTGTCACAGCCTTGATGAATTTGTCTTATTTTTAGTAATGTGTTGCTGAAAAATTAATATCGACCTTCACACCAGGGATAACTCCTCCGCTACTCTTCAGCAGGTAACAGTGACAGTGGCTCTCACTCAACAACAAGGGCCGCAGTTTAACATATAGTAGATACCAGGATCTGCAGACGCTGGCTTACAAAAAAAAAAGACACAAAGTGCTGGAGTAACTCTGCGGGACAGGCAGCATCTCTGGGGAACATGGATAGGTGATATTTTGGGTCAGGACTCTTCCTCAGACTGACTATTTAGTTTAGTTTAAATATAGACACAGTGCGGAAACAGGCCCTTCGGCCCACCGAGTCCAGGCCGACCAGCGATCCCTGCACACTAGCACTATCCTACACACGCTAGGGACAATCCACATTAATAGAAGCCGATTAACCTACAAACCTACACATCTTTGGAGTGTGGGAGGAAACTGAAGATCTTGGAGAAAGCCCACGCTGCTCATGGGGAGAGCGTGCAAACTCCGTACAGACAGCACCCGGAGTCAGGATTGAACCTGGGTCTCCGGCACTGCAAGCGGCGTAAGGCAGCAACTCTACCGCTGCGCCACCGTGATGCTGTGGGGGGATTAATGCTGGGAGAGAGGAGGGGCAGGCGGTTAACAGGTCGATAGAGGTGGTCAAGATGGTGGATAAAGGTCAGGGATGAAAAGACAGAAGGTGTGAAACAAAAGTTGTGGTGGCACAGTAGCACAACTGCCTCACAGCACCAGAGGCTCGGGTTCGATCCTGACCTCGGGTGCTGTCTGTGTGGAGTTTGTACGCTCTCCCAGTGACAGCGTGGGTTTTCTCCGGGTGCTCCGGTTTTCTCCCACACTCCAAAGATGTGCAGGTTTGTCGGTTAATTGGCTTCGGCTAAAATTACAAAATTGTCCCTAGAGTGTAGAACTAGTGATCGCTGGTCGGCGCTGACTCGGTGGGCCGAAGGGCCTGTGTCTGTGCTGTATCCCGAAAGTGTAAAGTTGTGAGTTGTGAAGCTGGAGGAAGGAAGGTAGGTGGAAGTTTATTCCCGAGGTACAGGGAAAAGCTTTTGTTGCGTGCTAACCAGTCAGCAGAAAGACAACACGTGATTACAATCGATCCATTTGCAGTGTATAGATACAGGATAAGGGAATAGCGTTTAGTGCAAGGCAAAGCCAGCAAAGTCCGATCAAGGATAGTCCAAGGTTCATCAATGAGGTAGATAGTAGTTCAGCACTGCTCGCTGGTTGTGGTAGGATGGTTCAGTTGCCTGATAACAGCTGGGAAGAAACTGTCCCCTGAATCCGGTGGTGCAGCTGGTAGAGCCACTGCCTCACTGCGCCAGAGACCCGGGTTCGATCGTGACGTCGGGTGCTGTCTGTGTGGAGTTTGTACGTTCTCCATCTACGTTTTCCACCGGGTTTTTTCTCCTACATCCCAAAGACGTGCGGGTCGGTAGGGTAATTGCACGCTGTAAAATTGCCTCTAGTGTGTAGGGAGTGGATGAGAAAGTGGGATAACACAGAACTGGTGTGAACAGCATACTCTTGGTGGGCCGAAGGGCCTCTTTCCATGCTGTATCGTTCAATCAATCAATCAATCACTTTTGTCTCTAACATTATTAAGACGTATTTTACCTCCAGTCTCTGCATTTCCTAACTGACAATAACCTACATATCATTGTTGGTGAGATAATTTAATGGTTGTTCCTTTCATCTGGGTGGTTTTGACGTGTTTCTATTTTTAGGACAAGTTTGTCCATTGACAGTGAATGTGTTCACACATCCATTATATGCCAGACAGAGGAAGTGCTTAGAAACCCATTAGTGAGTGAAATCCCGACAGTGTTGCCTTAACACAGGTAGAATCTCCCTCAGAATGCCCACGGAATGTGTTTGTGAAATCGCTATCAGCAACTTCAGAAGCATAGATGCAGAAACAAAGAAAGGCGGACGCTGGTTGATACACAGAAAATACACTGTCTGCATCAACTGTGCCCACCGAGTCCTCACCGACCCGCAATCTCCGCACATTAACACAACCCTACACACTCCAGGGACAATTTATATTGATACCAAGCCAATAAACCTACACCCTTCGGTGGCAAAGAATTCCACAGATTCACCACCCGGATATTCCGGTTTCCTCCCACATCCCAATGATGTGCAGGTTTGTGTCCTAATTGGCCTGTGTTAATTGCCCATTAGTGTGCAGGGAGTGGATGTGTGGAGTCGGCATGGAGTCGGTGGGCCGAAGGGCCTGATTCCATGCTGTAATTCTCAACTAATTTGAAGTATACTTAGCAGCAGCAAGCTGACAATTTTACTACTGCAAGATCCCACAGTCCATCTGTCCGTAAATCACTTGGTTTGTGAGATCTTGCTGTGGATACACTACATGCTGATTTCCCTACATTGTAACTTGGACAAGTTTAGTCAGAGGGTGGTGAATCTGTGGAATTCTTTGCCACAGAAGGCTGTGGAGGCCAAGTCAGTGGAGATTTTTAAGGTAGAGATAGATAGATTCTTGATTATTACGGGGTTCAGAGGTTATGGGGCGAAGGCAGGAGAATGGGGTTAGGAGGGAGAGATAGATCGGCCATGATTGAATGGTGGGGTAGACTTGATGGGCTGAATGGCCTAATTCCATTCCAATTCCTTATGACAACATTTCAAAGTGTGGTCAAGCGTGGTTGCAGATGTCGGCATCTGGAGCAACAAGCAATCTGTTTAGCTTAGTTTAGTTCACAGATACAGCGTGGAAACAGGCCCTTTGGCCCACCGAGTCCGCGCCGACCAGCGATCACCCCACAGACCCGTACTATCCTACACACACTCTAGTGATGGTTACAGTTTTACAGAAGCCAATTAACCTACAAACCTGCACGTCTTTGGAGCGTGGGAGGAAACCGGAGCACCCGGTGAAAACCCACGCAGTCACGGGGAGAACGTACAAACTCCGTACAGACAGCACCCGTAGTCAGGATCAAACCAGGGTCTTGGGCGCTGTGAGGCAGCAACGTTACCGAAAGGAATTGTTGATGTTTCTGGTCGAAATTCTGCATCAGCCCTGAGATCCTCCAACAAAGGTTGTACAGTGTAAGTGCTGGGGGATAAAGTGGGGGGGGGGCTAGATGGGGGGGTTCTCAAAGGAAGTCTGGAGAAGTCCTGTACTCATTATCTGACAGGTTTTGTCCTGCCTCCACCTCTATCCCAGCTTCCCCCCAACCCCTACAATCCAGGATCCCAATCTGAAATGTTGCCCATCCACTCGATATTACTATACAATGAACTGCAGATGCTGGTATATATGAAAAAAAGGCACAAAGTGCTGGAGTAATTCAGTGGGTCTTGCAGCATCTCTGGCGAACATGGACAGGTGATGTTTTGGGTCTCGACTTCTCAAGTGATGATGCCAGCGACTCTGAAGAAGGGTCTCGACCCGAAATGCTTTCCTCCAGAGATGCTGCCCAACCAGCTGAGTTCCTCCGACGCTTTGTGGTTTGTTCAGGGTACTAGCATCTGCAGTTCCTTGGTTCTCCATTTTACAATCAAGTCACACACTCCAAAGACGTGCAGGTTTGTAGTTTCCGTGGCTTTTGTACAATTGTAAATTGTCCCTTGCGTTGGGACAGTGCTGTCGTACGGGGATCACTGGTCGGCACGGACTCAGTGGGCCGAAGGGCCTTTTTTTACCGCACGACCCGGCTTCCATTGGATGTGAAAGCTTTTCACTGTACCTCAGTCCACGTGACAATGAACCAACCTAAACTGATTTTCCTCCCGCATTCCAAAGACCTACAGGTTTGAAGATTAATCGGCTCCGGTGAAAGATTGTAAACTGTCTGTGCGTAGGGTAGTGCTAGTGCACGGGGAGATGGCTGGTCGGGACGGACCCGCCGGGCCGAAGGGCCTGTTTCCCCGCTGCATCACAAAACTAAACTAAACGAAACATTAAGCCTCATGCAGCAAGGATGGCTTTGAGCTCGCTCTTACTCACCGGCCTCCGTTGGAGTTGACGTATTGGTGGTAGTGTTCAGTTTGCGCTGGCCAGTAGTGCTCCGTCTGGTTGTGCCAGTACAGCATGGTGCCTGCGTGTAGTCCCAGAGCGGTGATAGTTCCCGGGGATTAGTTGGCTGGACTTCTGCAGGAACTGAAACCTGAGCAGGCCCTTAAATAGCGCGGGGCTGAGCCTCGCTACGGGTGCAGTGGGAGGGTACAGATGGAAAGTTCTACGCAGCAATTCACATGCAAATACGGTCACACAAAACCCTGAGGCACTCCACTAAAGCACCACTTCAGGTGAATGATCCATCCACACCCAGGGAAACACTGGCCCATAGCCCAAAACATTCTCGCAACAGTTTCAATCAAACTCGGAACAAGAAAGTTCGTGCACGTACTGTTGTTTCTTTTCTTAAATTCATACATTGAATCTGTTGATTTATTTTCATTTTTATGTCACAAAATGACCAATGTTGCACTGGCGATGTTGCAGAAATGGAATTAATTCCTTACACATGGTGCGCGGACCCATTTTGAAAGGGAAATTAAGCTGTTTAAAAGCAATTGGGTAATGGTCCATTGGAGAGAAGAATGTTAAGAATGCCGCACACATTTGGTCAATCATTTTTAGTCTCAAGGCTTGCGGGAGTTTGTGGGTGCCCCTGGTGACAGGAGCTGCATCGGCCTCCTTCGAAGGGTGCGGTATAACCCCGCCAGTGGTATTGGTGAGCCCATGCTGGCCTGGCCCTGGTGTTCATCCAAATGCTGCCAATACTCTATGTCAAAGGTATGCCCGCCAAGGCCCACTGGATCTCCCGGTTGCCAACACAGAAGCATAGACATGAAAAATAGGTGCAGGAGTAGGCCATTCGGCCCTTTGAGCCAGCACCGCCAATCAATATGATCGTGATGAATTCTCCAGAAAAGCTACTCCTCTCTCTCTCTCTCGCTCGCTCAATACTGGATGGGAGAACGTGCAGAGATTTTTCTGCAGTTCATTGTAACCAATTAACCTACAAACCTGCACGTCTTTAGTTCCGGGACCACTGGGCTCCGCAAGGTGTAGAATGTATCCTCAATAAGGATTTATCATAATTGTATATATAGTTTATTACGGATATATGTTTGTATTGTACTATGGTGGTGGGCTCTGGCTTGTTGTATTGTGGTGTAAATATTATTTTTTTAATAATTGAATACATTTTTGGATTAAAGAAAAGCAAAAAACCTGCACGTCTTTGGAGTGTGGGAGGAAACCGGAGCACCCGGAGGAAAAGCATGAGGTCACGGGGAGAACGTACAAACTCCGTACAGACAGCACCCGTAGTCAGGATCGAACCCGGGTCTCTGGCGCTGTGAGGCAGCGACTCTACCGCTGTGCCACCATGCCTCCCCTTTTCCTTCGATGGAGTTCATTGTGCTGGTGATGCCTAAATGCCTTTCTGGTCTTTAAAAGGCTCTATTAACCCATCTCTGCTGTTGAGTTCCGCTGCATCTGCTATTTCCTGAGGCCTGGGTGATCCTAAGCTAATTTTAGTGAGCAACTGGCAGAGATTGAAGACCGAGGAAAAACATCTATCTTTCTACGTCTCTAATATTGACGTAGAATGACCTGATTTGAGCTAAAAAATCTCTGCACCTTCTCCCGCCCAGTATTGAATGAGAGCGAGAGAGTTACTCTTCTGGAGAATTTATCTTTGGAATCACGTTGTTAAACCACGAGCTTAGATGCTCTTTCTGATTAATGTGGGCGGCTCTCCTGTTACTGGGCTAACAAGGGTAGTGGAGTTACATTGCACTGCAGATGCTGGAATCTTGAGCAAAGCAACAAACGGGGGCGTAACTCAGCGGGTCAGGCAGCATCTGTGGAGGGAAGTGGGCAGGTGATGTTTCAGGGTGTAGAAGGGTCCCAACCCGAAATGTCGCCCTTCCATTCCCTCCGCAGATGCTGCCTGACCCATTGAGTTCTTCCAGGACTTTGTGTTTTGCTCAAGGGTAGCAGTTATATCGGACGTGCAGGTCTTGCCAATAAACATCGCTAAAAATAATTCCATTTGGTCAATACCACATCAAGGTTTGGTGGAATTTGCTCTGATGAAATCGACCATAGTATCCCATACCAAGAAGGTGTGTGGCAATATGACTTCTTTGCTTTTTTTTGCTTTCACTGCATTCACATTCACATGAAATCAATGTTGGACTTGGAAAGTCTAAGTCTTTGAAAATTCATTTTATTGCGCATCCAATGTTTTGGTGAGCAAATGCACCTCCACGCACTGTTCCTTATTCCTAGAAACATAGAAACATAAACAATAGGTGCAGGAGGAGGCCATTTGGCCCTTCGAGCCAGCACCGCCATTCATTGTGATCATGGCTGATCGTCCCCAATCAACAACCCATAAACCACAAGAAATTGCAGAGAATTGTGGACGCAGCCCAGACCGCCACACGAACCAACTTCCCTTCCATTGACTCCATCTACACCCCTACGCTGCCGCAGCAAGGTAACCAGCATAATCAAGGATGAATTGCTACCCGATCATTTCATTTCCTCCCCTCTCCCATCGGGCAAATTGTTCAGAAGTGTGAAAATGCACACCTCCAGATTCAGGGACCGTTTCTTCCCAACTTTTATTGGGCAACTGACCCGTCCTATCAACAACTAGAGAACAGTCCTGAACTACTATCGACCTCACTGGAGATCCTCACACTATCTTTGATCGGACTTTACTGGCTTTGTTTTGCACCAAACACTATTCCTGTTATTCCTTTTATCATGTATCAGCACAGTGTGGGCGGTTCGATTGTAATCATGTATTGCATTTCCACTGACGGCTCAGAACACAACAAAAGCTTCTCACTCCACTTCGCAACAATAATCAAAACACAAAGTCAAACACTAGATCGTTTGTGATGTTTACAACTCTAGCCCCTGCTACTGGCGTGGTTATCAAGGGGCACTCACTCCAGGAAGACCTCCTGGTCCATTCTATGATCAATGTTGTCAACTCATCCCAAGCATGTGGCCACAAAGAAGTTGGGACCATCTGCTTCCTGGTCCCTGCACAATGATTACCAGCAGCGATGTTCACTTCTGGGGTAAAAAAGCACCTTCTGGAGAATTCTTTTGGGGGAAAAAAGCTCTTCTGGGTAAAAAAGCTCTTCTGGAGAATTTATCTTTGGAATCATTTGTTATACCATGAGCTTAGAGTGGTAACATTTTGCACGCTGCTCCTCTCAAAACGGGCTCAGGTAAAGGATTTTGCTTCATATATTCATAAGTCACAGGAGCAGAATTAGGCCATTAGGTATTTAGCCTAGATTTTTTTCAGATTTGAGATACAGCGCAGAAACTGGCCCTTCGGCCCACTGAGTTCGCACCGACCAGCGATGCCCACATATTAACACTATCCTACACACACAAGGGGACAATTTTACATTTATACCAAGCCAATTAACCTGCAGACCTATACGTCTTTGGAGTGTGGGAGGAAACTGAAGAGCTAGATAGGGTTCTTAAAGATAGCGGAGTCAGGGGATATGGGGGGAAGGCAGGAACGGGGTTGATCAGCCATGATCACGTTGAATGGAACTGCTGGCTCAAAGGGCCAAATGGCCTACGCCTGCACCTATTGTCTATTGTCTATTGTCTATTGTCTATTGTCTATTGTCTATCACAGAGAAAATCCATGCTGGTCATGGGGAGAACGTGGAAACGCCGTACAGCCAAGCTCCCGTAGTCAGGATCGAACCCAGGTCTTTTTAGTTTGGAGATACAGCACGGAAACAGGCCCTTTGGCTCCCTTCAATAAACATAAAGAGTCATGGATATACATTCATACAGCATAGAAACAGGCCCTTCGGCCCAACTTGCCCACTCTGGTATGCATGTCACATCTACACTAGCCCCTACTGCCTGCATTTGGCCCATAATCCTCTAAACCTGCCCTATCCACGTACCTGGCGAAATGTTTCTAAAACGTAGGGATAACTCATCTGGAGTAACGCAGCACTTCCACCTGACGCTTCTGCCAGAGGTGTAAGTACAAACAACCGAGGGGGAACATGGCAGTCAAGGCTTGGGCTGGGGGGCTTGTGATGTGCCAGACACAACAGGGATTTCATCCCCACCCCAGCCCACACCTAGCTAACGTTCAACCCGACTTTGAAAATAAGCTGGAAGAGGCTGTTTTGAAGGGAGATCAGGGTTTGCTGCATTCCTTGCTTCACTGAAACATGACGCACCTTGACTCACCTGACTGACCCTGCTCTACAACCCGAGGGTTTCTCCATTCTGTACCGTCCACAACTGTATTCTGTGCTGGACTGTACGAAATCCTCCAATAAAGGGGAAAGGCAGTGATGTCTGTTTTTATGATCAAGATTTCGTGGTGGACCGATATGATGGTTGTACTTGGTCAGTTTTGCTCCCCTGACCTGGAATATCTGATTATAAGGTGTAGTTTGTCTTGTCTACTGAGCATAGTTACCTCCAGCATCTTCTCAGCAGCCTACATCCCACCCTGGCACGGGGTGACTTCTTCATCTTTCGTGTCCATCTTCCATGTTCCAAATGTTGACCTCGCTGTCATCATCCGCCCTGAAAAGGACGCGAGCTTCCGGCTACAATCAGTGGGAGCCATCACTTGTTACAATAGATGATGGTGGCAGCAGAATTAGCTCAGGGATACTTCCAGTTTCCAGCCCCGCGACGTGGATGCTTCTGCTATGGGGCTGCGGGTGACTTATATCTGGTCACCAGCACTCCCGGGACAGCAAACCCTGATGGCCTGATCCTCCTCGCCGTTGACTTCAATCGAGCAGACTTCATGAAAGAATGGATCAACTGGGCCTGTATTCACCGGAATTTAGAAGGGTGAGGGTGGATCCAAATAGAAAGATATAACATTCTTAAGGGATTGGACAGGGTCGATGCAGGAAAAATGTTCCCCATGTTGGGAGGAGTCCAGAACCTGGGGTCACAGTTTAAGAATAAGGGGGAGGCCATTTAGGACTGAGATGAGGAAAAACTTTTTCACCCAGAGAATTGTGAATCTGTGGAATTCTCTGCCCTGGAGGCCAATTCACTGGCTGTATTCAAGAGAGAGTTAGATAGAGCTCTTAGGGCCAACGGAATCAAGGGATATGAGGAGAAAGCAGGAACAGGATACTGATTCATGGTGATCAGCCATGATCATATTGAAATGTGGTGCTGGCTAGAAGGGCTGAATGGCCTACTCCTGCACCTATGGTCTATTGTCTATTGAATGGCAGTGCTGGCTCGAAGGGCCGAATGGCCTACTCTTGCACCTATGGTCTATTGTCTATTGAATGGCGGTGCTGGCTCGAAGGGCTGAATGGCCTCCTCCTGCACCTATGGTCTATTGTCTATTGAATGGCGGTGCTGGCTCGAAGGGCTGAATGGCCTCCTCCTGCACCTATGGTCTTTTGTCTATTGAATGGCGGTGCTGGCTCGAAGGGCCGAATGGCCTACTCCTGCACCTATGGTCTATTGTCTATTGAATGGCGGTGCTGGCTCGAAGGGCCGAATGGCCTACTCCTGCACCTATTTTCTATGTTTCTACGATTGGCCTCCCTAAATATCATCGGCACGTTTCCTGGCCCAGAAGACTGTCATCACCTCACACCACTGCTGCACCATCATCTTTAGGCATTAGACCTTAGTGACACGGACACAGGCCCCTCAGCCCACCGAGTCCTCTCCGACCAGCGATCACCCCGTTCACTAGCACTATCCTACACGCCAGGGACAATTTACAATTTTACTGAAGCCAATTAGCCTACAAACCTGCACGTCTTTGGGATGTGGGAGGAAACCGGAGCACCCGGTCACGGGGAGGGTGGTTGCCACGGACTCGGTGGGCTGGAAGGCCTATTTTCCGCGATGTATCTCCAAAGTCTAAAGATACATCTCTACTGGTGGAATTCAGTGCCGTTTAGGAGCAACTCAAAGCTCAAAGTTCCTCCAAGGCGTGTTCCTCTACCCCCTGCTGGCTCAGTCCTACACATCTCGGTGGGAGGAGACAGATCTGCTTTCACGGGGAGGGTCAACTGTGGTTATTTGCCCGGCCCGGTTGGTGTACCTGGTCGGGGTCAGAAGTCGTGCTCCAACTAACTGGCCACAGCCTTCGCCAACATCTTCAACCTCTTACCTCAACTGTCCACTGTCCCCATCCGCTTCAGGTGAAACCGTTGCAGACCCCCAGAAACGTAAAGGGCCCTGACTCAATGATTACCGCCCAGTATCTCTAACATCAACCAAATTAAAGTGCTTTGAAAGTTTTCAGGGCAGCATTGTAGCCCTGTCCCACAGTACGAGTTCATTCCAAGAGCTCTCCCGAGTTTAAAAAAAATCAAACTCGTGGTAAGCACGGAGAATGAACGTAGCGGGTACGTCGGAGCTCGGGGACGTCTCTTAGCGGCTCGTAACTAACGGCAGGTACTCAGGAAGACTCGCTAACGGCAGGTAAGCACGGGAAGACTCGTAAAGATTTTTCAACACGTTGAAAAATGTCCAAGAGAGCCCCGAGTACCGACGAGCGGTCATTACCGTAAATCTCCGAGTTCCAATCAGGGCAAACTCGGGCATGAACTTGTACCGTGAGACAGGGCTTTTAGAGTTGCTGCCTCACAGCGCCAGAGACCCAGGTTTGATCCTCACTACGGGTGCTGTCCGTACGGAGTTTGCACGTTTTCCCTGTTTTCTCTGGGTCCTCCCACATCCCAAAGACATACATGTTTGTAGGTTAATTGGCTTCGGTAAAAATGGTAAATGTCCCCAGTGTGTAGGGTAGTGTTAGTGTTAGCGGGGAGATCGCTGGCCGGCGCAGGCTCGTGGGGCCGAAGGGCCTGTTTCCGAGCCGTATCTCTAAGCTAAGCCAAACTAAAACTAAGCAAGGCTAGAAACCAAAGAAAACGGATTTAATTGTCAAAGAACTGGAAGAAATGAAGCGAATCTTTTTGTGTCATGGCTTGTTGTGATCTGAAGCAGCGGTGGAGTCTAATTCATTGGTAACTTTCAGCAGGTAATTGGGCACATTCTTGAAAAGGTTGCAGGCCGCAGGGATCGAGCGAGGGAGCGGCGCTAATTGGAAAGATCTTTCAAAGCGCTGTCGCAGCACGCTGTCTTCTGTGCTGCCACCACTACACATCCACGACCAGGCCAGAAGATGACTTACAATGTGGCATTTCCAGACTGTGATGAAAGAAAAATAAACTTCATTCATCTCATATATTGGAATAAAACCGGCGATTCTTTAGCCTCCCTCAGCTCACATTTCTTAGTGCCATAAGAGCCTGTCTCACTTGGTGACATTTTCGGCGACTGCCGGCATCATTGGCTGAAGTATCAGATCACCGAAAAATTTGCGGTGTGATGCGGCGTGATGAGGCGTGATGCGGCGGTGATGAGGCGTGATGAGGCGTGATGAGGCGTGATGAGGCGTGATGAGGCGTGATGCGGCGGCGATGAGGCGGGATGAGGCGTGATGAGGCGTGATGCGGCGGCGATGAGGCGGGATGAGGCGGGATGCAGCGGTGATAAGGCGGGATGAGGCGTGATGCGGCATGATGCGGCGTGATGAGGTGGGATAAGGCATGATGAGGTGTGATGAGGCGTGATGAGGCGTGATGCGGTGTGATGAGGCGTGATGAGGTGGGATAAGGCATGATGAGGTGTGATGAGGCGTGATGCGGCGTGATGAGGCATGATGAGGCATGATGCGGCGGTGATGAGGCATGATGAGGCGTGATGCGGAGTGATGCGGTGTGATGAGGCGTGATGAGGTGTGATGCGGCATGATGCGGCGTGATGAGGTGGGATATGGCATGATGAGGTGTGATGAGGCGTGATGAGGCGTGATGCGGTGTGATGAGGCGTGATGAGGTGTGATGAGGCGTGATGCGGCGTGATGAGGCATGATGAGACGTGATGCGGCGGTGATGAGGCGTGATGAGGCGTGATGCGGTGTGATGAGGCGTGATGCGGTGGTGATGAGGCGTGATGAGGCGTGATGTGGAGTGATGCGGTGTGATGAGGCGTGATGAGGCGTGATGCGGTGTGATGAGGCGTGATGCGGTGGTGATGAGGCGTGATGCGGAGTGATGAGGCGTGATGAGGCATGATGGGGTGTGATGCGGCGTGATGAGGCGTGATGTGGCGTGATGCAGAGTGATGAGGCGTGATGAGGCGTGATGCGGAGTAATGCGGTGTGATGAGGCGTGATGAGGCATGATGCGGTGTGATGAGGCGTGATGCGGTGGTGATGAGGCGTGATGCGGTGTGATGAGGCGTGATGCGGTGGTGATGAGGCGTGATGCGGAGTGATGAGGCGTGATGAGGCATGATGAGGTGTGATGCGGCGTGATGAGGCGTGATGAGGCGTGATGCGGAGTGATGCGGCGTGATGCGGAGTGATGCGGCGGTGATGAGGCGTGATGCGGCTGTGACACGGCATGATGGCGTATAGACGCGCGGTGTTTTTTCAAGTGTCGTAACATTATTTTTTGTCGCCGCTGAATTTTGAAACGTTCAAAATCTTTTGGGGACACCGACATGACGCCGACAGACTCCAGAAAAATCGGCCAATGGGACAGGTCCTACACAGCGTGGAAACAGGCCCTTCAGCCCAACTTGCCCACACCGACCAAGGGCCCCAATCTACACCTGTGCCACCTGCCTGCGCTTGGCCCATCGCCCTCTAACCATCTCCTATCCATGTACCTGTCCAATCGCCTCTTAAATGTGATGATAGTACCTGCCTCAACTACCTTCTCTGTCAGCTCATCCCAAACGGCCAACAGCCTTTGCCTCCACCGCCTCTATCGAGTGGATGTGGAGAGGATGTTACCACGAGTGGGAGAGTCTAGGACCAGAGGCCACAGCCTCAGAATAAAAGGCTGTACCTCTTGAAAGGAGATGAGGGGGGATTTCATTAGTCAGAGGGTGGTGAACCTGTGGAATTCATTGCTGCAGGCAGCTGTGGAGGCCAAGTCAATGGGTATTTTAAAAGTGAAGATTGATAGAATCAGGGATTATGGGGTGAAGGCAGGAGAATGGGGTTGAGAGGGAAAGATCGATCAGCCGTGATTGAATAGTGTAGATTTGATGGGACGATTGGCCTAATTCTGCTCCTATAATTCAAGAACTTATGAACCAACGAACACGTCCCATCTACACTAGTCCCACCTGTCTGTGTATGGCCATCTAAACCTGTCCTAACCATGTAGCTGCAGGAATGTTTCTTGAACATTGTGATCGTACTTGCCTCAACCACCTCCTCTGGCAGCTCGTTCCATACACCCAGCACCCTTTGTGTGAAAAAGTTACACCTCAGGTTCCTGTTAAATCGTTCCCTCCTTACCGTAAACCTATCTCCTCTGCTTCTCTATTCCCCTAATCTGGGCATTTTTTCCATGTTTAATTTGCAAATGGTGTCACAAATGTTACTGGACAGCCACAGAGGAATGCCTACCATGAGATAAGACCTAGCCCCCAGCACTGGCATTGGTATTCCGTTTCTGCAGGTGTAGTTTGCTCATTTCTCTGCACCAACCTGTAGTGCAAGTTGGCTGAAGCAAGAATGGAGCATCAGGGAATGTTACTGGAAGTATAGACACAAAATGCTGGAGTAACTCAGTGGGTACAGGCAGCATGGGGTGGGTGACATTTCGGGTCGAGACCCTTCTTCAGACTGAGAGTCAGCCTGAAGATGGGTTCTCAGTCTGAAGAAAGGTCTCGACCCGAAACGTCAGCCACTCCTGCCCTCCAGAGATGCTGCCTGTCCCGCTGAGTTACTCCAGTGTTTTGTGTCGATGCTTACAGTAACATCCCCTGTTTTCAATCAGTCCCCTGTCTCCGCGTCTGTTTTGGAAACACAGCGGCTTGAGACCAGGTTTACACCGTAAACAGTGGCAAATACAACTGGCCGATGATCAAAGCAGAGCTCTGCCTGAGTATTCGAGACAAAGTCTTATCTAGTCCAAGCCAGAACTCAGGAATTCAGGCACTCAACCAGATTCTCACTAATCAGAATGCTTCTTCAATATGGGTAACGTCGCTCTTTGTGCAAGAGAGCATTTAGGTTGCTGGAGTAACTCAGTGGGTCAGGCAGCATCTCTGGAGGAAAGGAATAGGTGGCGTTTCGGCTCGAGACCCTTCTTCAGTGTGACTCACAGTCGGAAGAAGAGCCCCCTGTCGGAAGAAGGGTCTCAACCCAAAACACCACCTATTCCGTTCCTCCAGAGATGCTGCCCGACCCGCTGAGTTACTCCAGCATTTTCTGTTTAAGTTTTGTTTGTTGTCACGAGTACCGAGGTACAGTGAAAAGCTCTTGTTGCGTGTGAACCAGTCAACGGAAAGACAAAACGTGATTACAATCGATCCATCCACAGTGATGTGCCATTTTGTGTCTATCTTTGCGCAAACCAGCATCTGCAGTTCCTTCCTACACAGTTAGTTTGCAGGACAAAGCATCCCTCCAGAAACATGAAGTCAATCATAGAAACATAGAAACATAGAAAATAGGTGCAGGAGGAGGCAATTTGCCCCTTCGAGCCAGCACCGCCATTCAATATGATCATGGCTGATCATCCACAATCAGTACCCCGTTCCTGCCTTTTCCCCTTATCCCCTGACTCCACTATCTTTAAGAGCCCTATCTAGCTCTCTCTTGAAAGTATCCAGAGAACCAGCAACCACTTCCCTGAGGTAGAGAATTCCACAGACTCACCACTCTCTGTGTGAAAAATTCTTTACTCATCTCTGTTCTAAATGCCTTACCCCTTATTCTCCCATCTATATCTGTGCCTGTTTAAGAAGGAACTGCAGATGCTGGAAAATCGAAGGTAGACAAAAATGCTGGAGAAACTCAGCGGGTGAGGCAGCATCAATGGAGCGAAGGAAATAGGCGATGTTTCGGGCCGAAACCCTTCTTCAGACGGGTTTCGGCCCGAAACGTCGCCTATTTCCTTTGCTCCATAGATGCTGCCTCACCCACTGAGTTTCCCCAGCATTTTTGTCTATCTTATATCTGTACCTGTACCTGTTTCTGTATCTCCCATCTGTAGACGCAAAAGGGATAGTCAAAGTTTTGGATCAAAACACTGCATCAGGATTATAAGGAAATAGGTTTGTTGGAGGCAAGATTTGTTGGAGGGGTAGGTGTGGTGTGGAAAGATGCACGTTTGTGCTGATGCAGGGTCTTGATCCAAAATGTTGATTGTCCATCAGACACCACAGACGCTGCCTGGCCCATTGAGTTCCTCCAGCAGTGTGTTTTTTGCTCTGTGTGCCTGAGTTATTTGGTTGGTTGATTCTATTCTAGTTCTGTCCATTCCTCACTTTAGACTTCACAGATACAGCATGGAAATAGGCCCTTCTGCTCACAGAGCCCACACCGACCAGCGATCACCCTATACACTAACGCTATCCTACACACTGGGAACAATGTTACAATTCTACCAAAGCCAATTAACCTACAAATCTGTACGTCTTTGGAAATGTGGGAGGAAACCGGAGCTCCCGTAGAAAACCCACGCAGGTCACGGGTATGCAACTTTTTTCCTCGTCACTTCTTCGCCTCCCCTCGCGGCCTAACAACTTGGATTGGTGCGGCCTTTCCCGGGGTCGGGCCCAGAGCTTCAGCAGCGGGCGCAGCGTGGACTTTCCATCGCGGAGCGGGGCGATCCCTTGCCGGGGATCGCCAGGGAAGAGCTCCGACCGCCGGCCTGTGGCCTATAGCATCCGGTAAGGAAGTGGCTGATTCGGGAGCCAAGCTGCGGAGTGTGTTCCATCTGTCCCGACGTGGGAGCTTCGATCATCCCGACGAGAGGGCTGGCCCATCGGGCCGTTCGTAGCGGCGACTAATGAGGGTCAAGGCCCCCGACCACGGGTGAACAAAAGAGGAAGACTGACTGAACTTCCATCACAGTGAAGAATACTGTGGTGGATGTTTATGTTAAATTCTATTGTGTATTAAGTTATTTTTTATTGAATGGCTGCATGGTAATTCCTTTTACTGCACCTTAATTGGTGCATGTGACAAATAAATGTGAAACGTGAACCGTGAACCTTGAACCATGAACCGTGAACCTTGAACGTGCAAACTCCATACAGACAGCGCCCGTAGTCAGGATCGAACCCTGGTCTCTGGCGCTGTGGGGCAGCAACTCTGTACAGATGTAAAGACGGAACTTGCTCTGGGTATGTAGGGTTCTGCATGCTTCATTAAGCCAGCCAATTCCTGTCGATAGGAACGAATAATCGCAGTGCTAATGATGAATTATAATTCTCATTTTCTTTGTGAATTCCACCGGGATCTGTGCTCATTCTCAAACCGGTGAACCCACACACAAATAAAGCTATTTAAATGTAGCTCCCATCAATGAGTAGAAATAGCTTCAGGTCATTGAGTTTCAAACTTCAGGGAGAGTGCTGTTCTAATTAATTCCCACCTGAATCCAGGTACATTGTCTCTCTATTCCTCTCTTTCAATTTTATTACAATTACAGGGGATGTTATTTTTTGTTGGAATTGTTTTTAAATTATCCCAACTCATCAATTTCATTTCCTGCTCTGTTGGAATACATTTAGGGAGTTTTCTGTTCTGAAACGGGCATCTGTTCTTGAGCTGCCACCTTTCCATTGTTCCTCTATTTCCTTCGCTGGAGAGAACAATTGTCCCCTAGGCAAAACCAAAATCGCTGGAAGAACTCAGCGGGTCAGGCAGCATCTGCGGGGCAAAGTTCTTAAGTTCATAAGTGATTGGAGCAGAATTATGTGATCGGTCCATCATGTCTACTCCGCCATTCAATCATGGCTGATCTATCTCTCCCTCCTAACCCCATTCTCCTGCCTTCTCCCCATAACCCCTGACACCCGTACTAATCAATAATCTATCTATCTCTGCCTTAAATGGATCCACTGACTTGGCCTCCACAGCCTTCCATGGCAATGAATTCCACAGATTCACCAAAGAAATCCCGCCCCATCTCCTTCCTAAAGGGACGCACTTTAATTCTGTGGCGGCAACCTCTTGAACTTCTGGTTGAGACCCTGAATCACGATCAGAAAGCATGGACTCTGGACAAGTCTTTATTTATTCCGATGATAGACACAAAAAGCTGGAGTAACTCAGCGAGAAGTTTAGGGGTAACAAGAGGGGGAACTTCTTTACTCAGAGAGTGGTGGCTGTGTGGAATGATCTTCCAGCTGAAGTGGTGGAGGCAGGATCGATTTTAACATTTAAAGGTAAAGTGGATAGGTATATGGACGGGAAGGGAATGGAGGGGTATGGTCTGAGTGCAGGTAGATGGGACTAGGGGAAAATAAATGGTCGGCACGGACTGGAAGGGCCGAGAGGGCCTGTTTCCGTGCTGTAATTGTTATGTGGTTATATGGTTATATGGAGACAGGCGGCATCTCTGGAGAGGAGGAATGGGTGACGTTTTGGGTCCAGACCCTTGTTCGGTTATCTATTGCCATATGCAGAACTATGCTGAGGTGTTAATACAGCAAATATCTTGCTGGTAGCAGCATCACGGGCATGTAAACAGAGCCCATACATAAATTACTCATAGATTTTACAAGACTACGAGGTACTGTCACAACGTTTAAAAAACATTTGGACATGTATTTGGATAGATAGGTTTTTGAACGATATGGATCAAACGGCAGCAGGTGGGACTGGTGCAGATGGGGCATCTTGATCAATGTGGGCAAGTTGCGCTGAAGGGCCTGTTTCCATGCTGTATGCTTCTATGACTATGACTCTATCGGACTCTGAAAAGAAAAAGACTGTGCAAAAGCACAGGACACATCAGAAAACAAGTCCAATCTGAAGAAGGGTCTCGACCCGAAACGTCACCCGTTCCTTCTCTCCAGAGATGCTGCCTGTCCCGCTGAGTTGCTCCGGAATTTTGTGCCTATCTTCAATTTAACCCAGCGACTGGAGTTGTTTCTAAAAGTAGTGCAGGATGTATTCTGCAGTGGTCCATTGCTGAGGTAGGATTAGGGTTGTCTGCGTCAGTTCAAGAACCTGATGGTTTTGGGTTTTGAGCTGTTAATAAAACTGGCGTTGTACAACCTCAGACATCTTTATGTTAGAGATACAGCGCGGAAACAGGCCCTTCGCCCAGTTAGTCCCTGCCGACCAGCGGCCCCTCCACATTAACACTATCCTACACTAGAGACGGTTTTTACATTTTTTTAAATGCAAAGGCAATTAACCTACAAGCCTGTACATCTTTGGAGCTTTGGTCGGAGTAAACCCATGCAGGCCATGGGGAGAACGCGCAAACTGCGTACAGACAGCACCCGTAGTCAGGATCGAACCCGGGTCTCTGGCGCTGTGAGCAGCAACTCTACCGCTGCGCCACCGTGCTGCTCAGACTGTAGTGTTGTGATCTCAGGAGTTTTCCCTGCACCATGTGGTAATGAGAGTAGAATGAGAAGGACAGGACAGATGTACACAAGGCTAAAGAACTTGAGCAGGGGAGAGGACAGGAGACACTTAGATCACTGGGATCGCTTCTGGGATAGGTGGGACATAGACCACAAGATGGAGTGTTACACTTGGTACATTTTGGATGATCAGCCGTGATCATATTGAATGGCGGTGCTGCCGAATGGCCTACTCCTGCGCCTATTTTCTATGTTTCTATGTTTCTTCCCCACGTGACCGTTGTTTGTGTTGTGTGTGGCTCAGGTGTGCCGTCGATGGCTCAGTGTGATCTCTCTGATTGTGGAGATGATCAGCAGTGCCTGTAGCCCACGACCCTGCCTTCTCTCGGCCCTCTGTCACTGCGCCCTGCTCTCTGTTTAGGAAACACGATGGCTCGAGACCCTGTTTATACTGCAAATAGAGTGCGTACAGCAGAACAATGGTCAAAGGTGTGGTCAGGCATATCCTATCAATACGATCTTCGCCGGTTACATCTGGATCCCTCTGCCTTGGAAACATCTCTCCTCCATTTTAAGCTCCATCTTTAGTAGCTGGTGTCAAATTCACTGTGCCAAATAATTCATGAAACACTAAGTGTTATTGGGTTAAGTCTGTGTTAAGAGTCTTCTAAACCATGGCAGGCTTTCTGCAGAATAACGTCAGTGAAGTTAGATATATTCTGTCATATACTCCTGGGTGTCAGCAGTCTCTTTGTGTCTCAAGGGCCTGTCCCACTTGGTGTTTTTTCGGCGACTGCTGGCATAATTGAACTGACGTATCAGGTCACCGAAAAAGTCGCGGCATGATGGCGTATTGACGCGCGGTGTTTCCACAAGTGTCGCAACATTTTTTTTAATTTTGCCGCTGGATTTTGAAATGTTCAAAATGTTTTGGCGACCCGGATATGACAAGTGGGACAGGCCCCTATGAGTGTCATTAGCTGTTCCGGGTTCCAGTGAGTGTACCAGTCAGTAGTCATACAGCCTGGATACGGGCCCGACGGCCCAACTTGCCCATGCAGCCCAACATGCCCCATCTACACTAGGCCCACCAGCGTTTGGCCTATATCCCTCTATCTCTCCCTCCCAACCCCATTCTCCTACCTTCTTCCCTCTGACACCTCTGACACCCGTACTAATCAAGAATGTATCGATCTCTGCCTTAAAAATATCCACTGACTTGGCCTCCACAGCCTTCTGTGGCAACAAATCCCACAGATTCACCACCCTCTGATGAAATAAATTTCTCCTCATCTCCTTCCTAAAAGGATGTCCTTTAATTCTGAAGCTGTGACCTCTAGTCCCAGACTCTCCCACTAGTGCAAAGATCAATACTTGAGTGCGCAGCCTATGTTCTATTTGATCTTATTTGATTGTGCACGCCAGGTTGATTGCATTCGTCGACCACGTGAAGGTTGCAATCTCCCACCCCAATACTTCTATCAATACTCGGGCCCGGGGAAGGGAGAGGGTTTCTGACCTCCTGTTCAGTGCCATTTCCACCCCCATTGACTGGGCGGGCAGACGTTTAAATGGATGCTCGTGAAACAAGAATTTCTGGTTTTTTATCCAAATTCCTGATGTTAATGGATTTGCAGGAGAAGGGAGTCTATAACTGGAGAATGTCTGAGCAGCAAGTTCGCAAACACAGCTGTGTGTCGCTTCACAACATCGACCTGTGTTGCAAACAGGAGTGTTTATGTAATATACAAGTGGGTAATGTTACTGTAAATCACAATGCCTGCAGTGTGGGTATAGAATTTAGAGCCTCCTTTAATTAGCTGGTTCATCTCGAGCCTCCATGGTACACATTTCATCAGGAGATGGATGAGCTGACAAAACAGGACTATGGTGTCAGCATTACTGGAGTCAAACTCGCAGGCGGTTTAAAACTTCACAAAAATATGGGGTGTAACCAGTTATGTAACATGCTGAGAAATTCCCTTTGTGAAACCCTCAGCCTTCACAAAAGTCCTCTTCGAAATCTGGAACGGGAGATAATACCTTTCTTCAAAGGTGGAGTTGCTGCCTTGCTGCGAGCTCGCAATCCGGGTTCGATCCTGACCATGGCTGCTGTCTGTTCGGAGTTTGCACGTTCTCCCCGTGACCCCGTGGGTTTCCCCGGGTGCTCCGGTTTCCCCCCACACCCCCAGGATATACAGTTTTGTAGGTTAATTGGCTTCTGTAAATTGTAAGTTGTCCCTAGTGTGTGCAGGATAGAGCTAGTGTACAGGGTGATCAGCTGGTCGGCACGGACTCGGTGGGGTGAAGGGCCTCGTTTCCACGCTGTATCTCTAAAGTTTGAAGAAAGGTAATTAAAATACATTTGCTAAGATTTTGGATCCATTAATGTCTGTTTCTCATGTGTAAATTGTGTGCAAAGGGAGTTTTATCCAAGTAAGATCACGCTGGCGTTTGTTTTGAGGTAAAACTGGACCAGGCACATTCACCTTAACACGTCATAGAGCCATAGTGCTGTACAGCACAGAAACAGGCCCTTCGGCCCGACTTATCCATGCTGACCAAGTTGCCTAACTGAACTAATCCCACTTACATGCACCTGGCATTACCTCCAAGCTTTTCCTATCCACACACCTGTCCAAATATCCATTGATCGAGGCAGGTACAATGTCATATTAGTTGAGTCTATTGCCGCGTGTACCGAGGTACAGTGAAAAGCTTTTTTGTTGCGTGCTATCCAGTCAGAAAGACTGTCCATTTTTTACCATCAAGTTGTCCACAGTGTACAGATACAGGATAAATGGAAGAACGTATATAGTGCAAGATGAAGCCAGGGCGCAGCAGTAGAGTTGCTGCCTTACAGCACCAGAGACCCAGATTCTATTTTGACTATGGGTGCTGTCTGTACGGAGTCTGCACGTACTCCCTGTGACTGCGTAGGTTTCTCCAGATGCTCCAGTTTCCTCCTGTATTCCAAACACGTGCAGGTTTGTAGGTTAATTGCTTTCTGTAAAAAAAAATAATAGGATAGTGTGAGTGTACTGAGCGATTGCTGGTCGGCAGGGCCTCAGTGGGCCAAAGGGCCTGTCTCCATAACCATATAACCATATAACAATTACAGCACGGAAACAGGCCTTCTCGGCCCTTCCAGTCCATGCCGACCATTTATTTTCCCCTAGTCCCATCTACCTGCACTCAGACCATACCCCTCCATTCCCTTCCCGTCCTGACCGCATGTTTCTGTGCTGTGTCTCTAAACGAAACATAGAAACATAGAAACATAGAAAAATAGTTGCAGGAGTAGGCCATTCGGCCCTTCGAGCCTGCACCACCATTCAATGTGATCATGGCTGATCATCCAACTCAGTATCCCGTACCTGCCTTCTCTCCATACCCCTTTAGCCACAAGGGCCGCATCTAACGCCCTCTTAAATATAGCCAATGAACTGGCCTCAACTACCTTCTGTGGCAGAGAATTCCAGAGTACAATGTCCTGCAGTACAATAGTGGCTCCATTTTAACGGGGAATTTGCTGTGGTCACATTGGCCACATATAATCCAACAGTGATGGCACTTCATAAGGGAATGTCATTAACTGCAAACATATTTGTTTAGATACAATATGGAAACAGGCTCATCGGCCCAGCGACTCGACCCATGCCGACCATCGATCATCCGTTCAACACCTGTTCTATGTTATTTCGTTTTCTCCTCCGCTCCCTACATACAGTTCTGGGGGCAATTTACGGAGGCCAATTAACCTACAAACCTGCACGTGTTTGGGATGTGGGATGAAGGGCGTCAGGGGTTATGGGGAGAAGGCGGGTTGAGAGGGAAAGATAGATCAGCCATGATTGTTCGACGGAGTAGACCTGATGGGCTGAATGGCCTAATTCTGCTCCGACAGCTCATGAACTTCAACCAGAAATCCTCGAGGTCAGATGGAGAATGTGCAAACTCCACACAGACACACTCCATCCATGCGGTCAGGATCAAACCCGCGTCACTAGTACGGTGAGGCAGTGGCTCGACCAGCTGCGCCACGGTGCCGTCTGTGCGATGACTAGCAGCATTGAAGGGGAACTTTATCAACACAGATCCTTCTTTCTAAAGCACAAAAAACAGCAGAGGGCACTAATGGTTCTTTCTATGAAACGCTTCCCCCTCTCTCAAGCCTTCATGACACAGGTAATAATAAAATCCCCAGTTTGTTCCCAAGCAATATTGACCTGCCTTGGAAATTGTAGAGCGCTGAGTTTAATACCTGAAGATCAAAGCCTCCTGCGTTGTGTTATGAAGGATTCCATCCTCAGCAAATGGAACAATAAATTAAAGTCAGCACAGGGTTCATGAATAGGAAGAAGTGCCAAGGCAAGTTATTAAAATCCTTCAAAGCTGCTGCTTGAGAGAAGGAATGATGAAGTGTATCTACTGACTGCAGGCTGACATGGACCTTCTGCCAGGAGAAGCAATGTCCAGTCCCCGCACCCAACATTAATGGCTGGTAACATCAATTACTGATCCCCAGAGATGCTGCCTGTTCTGCTGAGTTACTCCAGCATTTTGTGTCTATCCGCAGTGTAAACCAGCATCTGCAGTGCCTTCCTGCTCATAATGCCGAGGCACTCTGATCTCAGCTGCCTGATTTTGTTTCAGAGATACAGTGCGGAATCAGACCCTTCGGCCCACCGCGTCCGCACCGGCCAGCGTACACTACCCTACACACACTTGGGACAATTTACACTGCTACCAAGCCAATTAACCTACAAACCTGCATGTTGCTGGCGATCTCGGAGTAAACCGACGCGGGTCACGGAGAGAACGTACAAACTTCGTCCAGACAAGCACCCACGGTCGGGATCGAACCCGCGTCTCTGGCGCTGAAGGCGCTGTAAGGCAGCAACTCTACCGCTGCGCCGCCCTTTTCAGGACGTAAAACATACTGAAACTTACGGGCGGCACGGTGAAGCAGCGCTAGAGTTGCTGCCTTACAGCGCCAGAGACCCCGGTTCGATCCTGGCTACGGTTGCCGTCTGCTGGAAGCCCATACATTTTCCATAGTGACCGCGTAGGTTTCCTCCGGGTGCTCCGGGTGGAAGTTTCCTTCCACACTCTAAAGACGTACAGATTTGTCAGCTAATTGGCCTCGGTTAAATTGTTAATTGTGTGTAGGATAGTGATAGTTACCGGGGTGGCCGGCATGGACTCGGTGGGCCAAAGGGCCTGTTTCCATGTTGTATCTCTAAAAGTCTAATTTCTAAAGTCTACAATGTCTTTGCCATTTTCTGGATCAATGGCATCTTTTGGAACCCTGATGGGATAGTCTGGCCAAGAGTCATCGGATCTTAACACACAGAAACAGGCCCTTCGGCCCATCTCGCCATGCCGATCTTGTCCACTTTGTACTCCATTTGCCAAGTTATCCACACACTCAGCTCACCAATGTTCCCTTGAATCCACTTTGCAGCCTCCTTACTGCTCACATTCCCACCTAGAGTCACAGAGTCTTACAGCACGGAAACAGGCCCTTCAGCCCAACTTGTGTTTGAGGGCAGCATGGTGGCGCAGCAATAGAATTGCTGCCTTGTAGCACCAACAGCACCAGAGTCGGGAGGTTCGATCCCGACTACGGGTGCTATCTGTACGCAGTTTGTACATTCTCCCCATGACCAAGTGGGTTTTCTACGAGGCACAGACAGTGGATATATTTAAGGTGGAGATTGATAGATTCTAGATTAGTGATTGTGTCAGAGGTTATGGGGAGGAGGCAGGAGAATGGGGCTATGGATCAGCCATGATTGAGTGGCGAAGTAGACTTGATGGGCCGAATGGGCTAATTCTACTCCTATCACTTATGATCTTATGATCTTTGTTTTCAGTGGTGAGAGTGGTTCGATTGAGCCCAGGTATTTGACCAAAGGATGTGGTGAACTCTCCCCTCCGATGCTATTTGGTTGTAAACATTCTTGCTGCATTGTCAAACAGTCGGCACAGTTTTATTATGTACATTAAATCTCCTGGCAATGTGCATGCTACTTGGCGGGAGAGAAGGCACCCGACTGCGCTGGATGATAAACAAGTCTAATGGTGACGGGAATGCTGTACTGAACCTTCCTGAACAAATTAATATTCCTGCTTTCTTGAATGTTGTTCATAATTGTGTCTTTCTGCACCACTGTTCTCTAGGGCTCATTATTTGCAGATAAATATATCATGCAAAACCCATTGTAATGTCTTTGTGAACTCATTACTTTGAATTGCTGAGGCCCCTATTAATACATCAGATGGAGAAAAACCTTGTGGACATACAATGTTGTACAATGTTTGGGTGTGAGATAGTAGATGAAGGACCCATCGGGGAATGGCCTCAATGGCGGCACGATGGTGCCGGGGTGGAACTGCCGCCTTACAGCACCGGAGACCCGTGTTCGATCCTGACCGCGGGTGCTGCCTGCGCGGAGTTTGCACGTTCTTTTTGTGACCGCGTGTGTCTTCTCCGGGTGCTCTGGTTTCCTCTCACGCTCCAAAGACATACAGGTTTGTAGGTGTTAAAGAAGGAAGTGCAGATGCTGGAGAATCGAGGGTATATCGGTGAGACCAAGCGGAGGATGGGCGATCGTTTCGCCGAACACCTCCACTCGGTCCGCAATAACCAACCCGGCCTCCCGGTGGCTCAGCACTTCAACTCCCCCTCCCATTCCGTATCCGACCTCTCGGTCCTGGGCCTCCTCCACTGCCAGAGTTGGAGGAACAGCACCTCATATTCCGCTTGGGGAGTCTGCATCCTCTGGGCTTAAACATTGAAGTTTCTCAATTCTGTTAACCCTTGCTGCCTCCTCCCCTTCCCACCTCTCCCTCAGCCCTCGGGCCCTGGCATTCCCTCTCTCTCTATCTCTCCCCCACCCAAGTTGCACTAGCTTCTCATTTTCACACTACAAACAGCTTACAATGGCATATTTCCTTTATCATCGATACTTTTTTGCATATCTTTCATTCATTGTTCTTTATCTCTCCACATCACCGTCTATATCTCTCGTTTCCCTGATCCCTAACCAGTCTGAAGAAGGGTCTTGGCCCGAAACGTCGCCTATCCTTCGCTCCTTAGATGCTGCTGCACCCGCTGAGTTTCTCCAGCCTTTTGTGTACCCCAGGTTTGTAGGTGAATGGGCTTCAGTAACAGTATGGTAAATTGGCCGTTGTGTGTGGGATAGTGCTAGTGGACGAGGTGATCACTGGTCACTTGGTGGCCCGAAGCGGCCTGCTTCCGTACTGTATCTCTAAAGTATGAGGTCTAGCGTCTAAAATGTCTTTGCCATTTTCTGGATCAATGGCATCTTTTGGAACCCCTGGTGGGAGGGGGTTGGGTCTGCATTCTCAGCATTGATCATTGCATGACGATCCCTTCGAAATTGAGATACTAGTGAAAATAATAGCAGATCAATGAGTTCACTCATCAATTACGTAGAGTTTCACCCGGTGATCTTTTCTTCCAGCGCAGTGCAAAAAGGTTGTCCTGTCTGCCGGTTCTTCAGAAGAACTGACTAATTGGTCCCATTCCTCGCTCTTCCCCTCTGCCCTGCAGGATGCTGCGCTAGAAGGTCACCATTGGATCAGCTTCCACTCACAACGCCATCATGTCCACCCCCACAAAAAGTTCTGAATTTCATTCCTGTCCTTTTTGCCAATTACTGTGGCTTCAATTTGTACCTGTCAACTGGCGGTGCCTCTGGGTTAATAATCCAGTATCCTAGCTGCAGCACGGAGGCACAGCGGTAGAGTAGCTAGCTGCCGCACAGCGCCAGAGAGCCGGGTTTCGATCCCGACCTAGGCCGCTGTCTGTACGGAGTTTGCACGTTCTCCCCGTCGCCTGAGTGGGGCTTCTCCGCTTTCCTGCCACTCTCCAAAGATGGACAGGTTTGTGGATTAATTGGCTTGGAATAATTGTAAATTGCCCCGAGCGTGTGCGGGATAGCGTTAATG
The DNA here is from genome assembly GCA_963514005.1 of Raja brachyura. The sequence goes on along the minus strand of OY740812.1, from coordinate 5,498,683 downwards.
TGCAAGGATCGTTGGTCGGTGTGGACTCGGTGGGCCAAAGGGCTTGTTCCCGCACTGTATCTCTAAACTAAGCTAAACCTGCAGTAAGTCAAGAGATAAAAACTCCACTACAATAACTGGAGAAGTTAACGTTAGCTAATTAAGTCATGAGAACCCACTATCTGTAATGGTGACCATGATCCAAGAAAGTCCCATAAAAATCCATCTGATTCACTGATGTCCTATAGGGAAGGAAGTCTATTGACTCCGTGAGCTACATGTGATCCATATCTATTGGGTATAAACTAGACCATATTATAAAATGCACTTTGATTAAACCAGACAAGTTCTTGTGTAGTAAGGAACTGCAGATGCTGTTCACATGGGGGTGTATAAAATCATGAGATACATCGATCGGGTAAACGCACAGTCTCGTGCCCAGAGTAGTGGAATTGAGAACCAGGGGATATAGGTTTAAGGTGAGCGGGGAAAGATTTAATAGGAAACTTTCTTCATGTGAAAGGAGGCAGATGTATGGAACGAGCTGCCGGAGGAGGTAGTTGAGGCAGGAACTATCACAACATTTAAGCGGCAATTAGACAGGTACATGGATAGGATAGGACAGGTTTAGAGGGATATGGGCCAAATGCAGGCAGGTGGGACTAGTGTACATGGGAAATGTTGGGCAGTATGGGCAAGTTGGGCTGAAGGCCCTGTTTCCACAATTCCACGCTCTATGACTCGATGACAATATCTTGTCGGACGCCAACTGCCTTCTGGAAAGTTTTGGCTTGAACATTGGTCAAAGATATTTAATGGGGGGTTTGATCGGCAGAGAGGTGGACATAGGCCAGAGGTGAGATGAAGGAGGCAAAAGGTATTGAGATAAAAAGGAGAGGGGACACAAAATATGAAGCTAGAGGAAGGGATTTAGGGGATTTAAGTGGGACAGGTAAATGGGAAGGGTGGGGGGTGAAATGTGTGCGCACAGCAGAGAGACAGGGTGGGGGTGGGGAGAGGGAGACAGAGGAGGGGGGAATAGTAAGATTGAACGAGAACTTACCAGTTCGAAGGTTGATCTTTATTTCATGAGGAGTCGAAGTGAGGGATTTCGTGAAGAGCCCGCCGGCGCGCATGCTCGACATACTTCAAAGTAGCGGCGTGGAATCACAGAACCAACAATAGAAATGACTTCGCATAGTATGATTGAATTGACTAAGATTACCAGATGAAGGTGATTGAGGGTTGGGCGAGGAGGGCACGAAATCCCTCACTTCGACTCCTCATGAAATAAAGATCAACCTTCGAACTGGTAAGTTCTCGTTCAATCTTACTATTTCATTTCGGAGTCACGTGAGTGACTTCGTGAAGACTTCAAAGCTTCTGTGATTACACGCCCTGGACCACGTCCATGCTGACACACCACTACCAGGGATGGATGGGAGGAACAAACTGGCTCAATAGCTCATACTGCAAAACAAAAGCATATTTATTAATAACAAATCAAAAACCCCTCATGCGGGGACATCTCCACGTTCTTGACCTGCATTCAGCACGGCTTCTGCGAACTGTAGAGGAGCAGCAACAGGCTTGTTATAAAAACGCTGGAACACAGCTTCATTCGCCCATCCTGCTGTGGCGAGAATTTGGTCCATGGGCACCTCCATGACCCTCGCCGCTGACGTCGATGCAGCCCTGGTGGAATGAGACTTGAACACATTAGTGTCGATACCTGACTTACCCAAGACGACTCGAAGCCACCTGGATATCGTCTGGACTGTCACTCGATGATGAGGTCTCTTATGAGTGACAAGCAGGTATCTCTCCATTCCTCTGATGCGTGCCGTCACCTTGACATAGTGGCGGATATGTGAGGCCAAACATAGCCTAGCATCTGCGGGGTATGCCGGGAACTTCAGCTGCAGCCCTGTGCACCCAGGTCTATGCTGCTTTAGTAGCTCGTCAACGAAAAAGACTACTTCTGTAGGGGTAGATGTCATTCTGTCGACACGCAGTTTGTGTAGTGTCTGTACCCTCTGAGCTGAAGTCAGCGCTAGTAACATCACCAGCTTCATGGTGAGTTGGTCCAGTTGGAGCCCTTCCATGGGAGACCACGTCCTGAGCAGGGTTAATACGTCCCTGACATCCCAGGTGATATTATAGCGTGGTGTAGGCGGATTCATATTGAATATACCCCGCATGAGTCTGGACACTAGCCTGTTGGATCCTACCCCAATCTTGAGGTAGAATGATAGCGCACTTCTGGCGCTGTTGATGGCACTGTAACTTAAGTGTTCATCATGGTGCAACCCCGCGAGGAATTCCAGGACGTCGGTTATTGTCACGTCATCGTACGTGATGCGAGAGCGGCTGCAGTAGGCTTCCCACTTCTTAATATGCGAGCGGTATCTTCGCCTTGTGGACTCTCGACATGACGCCCCGATGGTATCCATGGTCCGAGCCGAGAGGCCGTATTGGACTAACGGCCTGTTCAGAACCTGCAAGCCAACAAATTTAAATAGCCATGGCAGGGATGTGGCTCCCCTGACACAGGGTGAGTAACCAATTGTGGGCAACCCTTCAAAAGGACCCAAGGTTCGTTGAGCATGTCAAAGACCACCGGATACCAAGGCTGTGTGGGCCAGTCGGGTATAATAAGGATGCCCTTGGCAGCATCTGCCTGAATCTTTCGCAATACCCGACTGATGAGGCAAAACGGAGGGAAGGCATAGAAAACCCAATTCCCCCAGTCCAGCGAGAATGCATCTAGCGCTATTGCCCCAGGATCTGGTTCCCATGAAACGTAGGCTGGTACCTGATGGTTCAACCGTGACGCAAAAAGGTCAATGTCCGGTTTACCAAATTTGGCTGTGACTTTAGCAAAAATCTCAGGATGCAACATCCATTCAATGTTGTCATTAAATTTGCGTGACCTGGTGTCCGCCACAGTATTAAGCTCACCTGGCAAATAGGTAGCTGAAATCCAAATGTCTCTTTGAATACACCAGAGCCAAATTGAGTTAGCCAATTTGTCACACGAAACTGACCTGGTACCACCCATATGGTTTAAATATGCCACAGCTGTGGTGTTGTCTATTTGGAGACGGACGTGTGCTCCAACAAGCTTGGAACAATATGCACGAAGTCCGTGGAATGCTGCCAGCAACTCCAAATAGTTAATCCCTTGAGTCAACAACATCGATGCCTCAAGGGTGTCCCATCTACCCCCACAACTAGAGCAATTATCAGTAGCTCCCCAGCCATTGGAGCTTGCATCAGTCTGTAAATATACCACCGGATTAGCCTCCCTGACAGGCTTAAATGAGTTGCTAATGTGACACACCCACCATTGCAACTCAGTTATCGCTTCGGACGGCAGCTGCATAGATCGATCGTAATGACCAGCGTTCCATTTTAACGCAGTAATTTTAGCTCTTTGCAAATTCTGATAATGCAAAGGTCCATATCGTGCTGCCGGAAACAAAGCCACTAACTTGCCAATTACTGTGGCTGTATGCCGAATCGATGGTATATTGGTGCCAATTAAATCTCTGCACACCTTAGTGACTTCCTCAATTTTGTTAATTGGTATAGTTATCCTCATGCTCATTGAGTTCACCGTGAACCCTAGGTAATTAATTACCTGGGCAGGGCAGAACTTTGATTTCTCTGGATGGACAATGAATCCTAATTGTTGAAATATATTGACAGCAGCTGCAACACCCTGTTCAGCCAATTGCAGGGTGTGGCCCACAATAAAGACATCATCTAAATAGGCCATAACTATATGATGTCGTTGTCTCAAATAAGCCATGATTGGCTTCACCAATTTAGTGAACAATCTAGGGGCTGTAGTAAGCCCATTAGGCAAAGCCTTATACTGCCAAAGTTGCCCCATCCAGATAAATTTCAAAAACCTTCTATTATCTTTCTGGATGGATACTGAATAATATGCATCCCTCAAATCAATGCATGCCATAAAGCAGCCATGAGAAATCAATGATTTGGCTGTTTCAAACGTATCCATTTTAAAATGAGTATATGTTACAAACGTATTCAAACGGGTTAGATCAATAATGACACGACAGCCTCCATCCTTCTTAGGTCTAGTAAATATGTTCGAAACAAATTCAATCGGCTCATGCACTGTTTTCTCAATCACACCCTTCTGTTCCAAACTTAAAATTTCCTTGTAACCTGCTGCCTGTTCTGCAGCAGACAATTTGAACGTACGACCAGGCATGTGCTGGGATGGAGGAATGTCGCCATTAATAAACTCAATTTTATGCCCCTGAATATTCCGCAACACATACTCATCACCAGTAAAATTACCCCATGCATCCAAAAACAACCGTAAACGACCACCAACATGGGAAGTTAAACAGAGAGAAAAGAGAGAACCAGACCCCCTCACCTCCGTGGTTACCGGCGGTCCTTGACACGTGTGGGTGGCCGTGGAGGTGCTGGGTTGGCTTGAGGGCGCGGCGTCTTCGATTTCCAAAAAGGTCTCTGCCGACCCTGTCCTAAAAAAGACCCTTGGTGCTGGTTCTGGTGTTGTTGTCGTTGTGGAGCTAGAGGGTGAGTCCTCGTCGAGGCACTGGCCGACCCTCGTGAGCGAATGTATGGAGCTTTTGAGCCGGACGGTGTGGGGGCACTCTTAGAGCGCATGATCCCCACCGTTTTGGCTTGTTCGTCAAGCTCTTTGACTCTCTTCGAGAGGTCCTCACCAAAGAGCTGACGGGGCGGCGGCGGCGGCGGTGGTTTGCACAATCCTGCAAACTTCGGGTTGAGTGCTGGGCGGATGCTGTTTTTGCGAAACCCGTTGATTTCGTGCTGGGTCGCGCACAATAAGGCCAGAGCATCTTCCTGGTCCAAATTCAGCTCGTCCTCGTCCACCGACCGCGCAAAGGCGGTAATACCGGCCGTGAGGAGTTTCAGGATCCGCTGCAATTGTAGCTCTTGTTGACGGATAGCCGCACTGATGTTGCCCCATATTGGCGTATTGACCACAGGCACGTTGAGGGAGTTGCAGTTTGATGGAGCCTTGTGACGGCTCATAGCCTGGATGAGGACTTCTTCCTGCAGCACCTGATTATTAAGAAAGTCCACTGTGGCTGCCAGCTTTGAATTGAGAGGAAGACCAGCCGTATGTGGGGCCGCGAATTTGGTCGCCACATCCAAAAGTTCCTCCGCTGGCACCTCCACCGGAGGTGGTACGGGATCCACCAGAACCTCCTCCTCGTGCTGCTCCAGGCTGATAGTAGATGTTGGTGAAGACGCCCTGTGCCTGTTGCTGCCCTGCTGTTGTTGACGTTGAAGCAGGAGCTCCAGCAGCCGCTCCATACGGTCAATACGCCCTTCACCCTGAACACTCAGGTGGTCGGAGTCCTCCGGCTCTGAAAAGAAAACCGGGCTCCTGTCATCGGCCCGCACCTCGTCGAGGCCCTGCCGGTGCCGGTAGTTGTCGCTAACAGCCGCCGAGGCGAAACTGCGCGATTCCTGCGCGGGCGTGTTCAATCGCCTCCGTTTAGCGAGAGCTGAAGCCGCTGCCACTAAGGGCACATGCGGCGAGGTGTCGGCCCCAGCCGAAGCATGGCTGCCTGGGGCCCGCGCAGTCTTGCCGGCTGCCCACATCGTGGATGTTGCCGACGCATGGTGCCGCCCACCCATCCATGGGGGGCTCGGCGACCGCGACGAGACCCGACCCAACCGACCCGTCCCGGCGTCGAGAGTCGGGGTGTACCGGCTGGACCTCACAGCTGCCCCGGGTCTCGCCCTGGAACCTGACCGCTCCTCCGCGACAGGCAATGCCTTAGCCCTAACAGGGTTAGGCTTCTGGGCTCCTCCCCTCCCCCTTCTCGGAGGGCTGAGTGGAACAGGCCGTGCAACGGCACGCGCCCTGCTCGAGGTCGCCAGCGAGCCCGCTGACAACCTGACTGCCATGGCAGGGTCCCCCTGCTCTGGCGGCACACCACACTCCTCCTCGTCGAACTCCTCCGAGCTGTGGTGTGCTGGCGGATCTGGACCTGTGAACACAGGGCTTACCCACATCTCCGCCTGAGTCCCGGCCTGCGCTGCAGGTACTGCCGATGGTAAAGGCCCCGGAACTGTTGACCGGCGAACTCGTCCTGACGTCCTCCGGCCCTTCGAACTCCCATCCATGTCCTTGCTGCAAGACATAATCAGACAACAAGGACCACCAACTAAAGGTGGAATACTCACCTCCGTGGCCCCTTATGAAGGGCTGGCGAGGAGCGCGCTCCACCGCCAGCCGTCGCAGCAACGCGTTACGACGATATGTCGAGCATGCGCGCCGGCGGGCTCTTCACGAAGTCACTCACGTGACTCCGAAATGAAATTGTTGGTTAGTTACCTAAAATTGGAGATTTCAATGTTCAAATCCTCACTCCCACTAAAATCGAGTTTCTCCTTATCTGCACTGTTGGAAATCCTCTGTTAGATCTTGCTTAACTATTGAAACATGTAATATCAGATGTGTCCAACATTAAAAACTGTGGCATGAAACCACTTTGTTTAAAGATTGAATGCTCCCTTTATTGTAACGCCCACCAAGGTAGAGTCCAATTCTTTCTTTGCAAATAGATAAGCATGTTGTCGGGCAGCACGGTGGCGCAGCGGTAGAGCAACTACCTCACGGCGCCAGAGACCCGCGTTTGATCCTGACTAGAGGTGCTGCCTGTCTGTACGGAGTTTGTACGTTCTCCCCGTGACCTGTGTGGGTTTTCTCCAGGAGATCCAGTTTCCTCGCACATCCCAAAACCTCAAGATTCAAGATTCAGGATTCAAGAGAGTTTATTGTCATGTGTCCCAGATAGGACAATGAAATTCTTGCTTTGCTTCAGCACAACAGAACATAGTAGGCATGAATCAGTGTGTCCATATACCATTGAATATATATATATATATATATATACACACATAAATACCAGATAAAGTGCAATGGGCTATTTAACGATCAGAGTTTTGTTTGAGTTGAGTTTAATAGCCTGATGGCTGTGGGGAAGCAGCTATTCCTGAACCTGGATGTTGCAGATTTCAGGCTCCTGTACCTTCTACCTGAAGGCAGCGGGGAGATGAGTGAGTGGCCAGGGTATTTGATGATCCCGGCAGCCTTTTTGAGGCAGGGCCTGCGATAGATCCCCTCGATGGTAGGGAGGTCAGAGCTAATAATGGACTGGGCAGTGTTTACAACTTTTTGCAGTCTTTTCCGCACCTGGGCGCTCAAGTTGCCGAGCCAAGCCACGATGCAACCGGTCAGCATGCTCTCTACTGTGCACCTGTAGAAGTTCGAGAGAGTCCTCCTTGACAGACCAATTCTCCGTAATCTTCTCAGGAAGTAGAGGCGCTGATGTGCCTCTTTATAATTGCATCAGTCGGTTCGAGGCATTAAATAACTATTTTGGTCGGTTCGAGGCATTAAATAACACACCTGCAAGCAAAGGTATTCCTCATTGTGAGGAAAAGGCACTCAGTCTTGACATAGTGGATGTTCGGAGGACCCTAAAAGGAGTGAACGCGCGAAAGGCGGCAGTCCCTGAGAACATACCAGGGCGGGTGCTCAGGAAATGTGCTGATCAGCTGGCACATGTCCTTACGGACATATTTAACACCTCGCTGAACCAGGCTGTCATCCCATTATGTTTCAAGACTGCCACCATCATACCAATGCCAAAAAAATCCAACATACAATGTCTCAATGACTACCGCCCTGTAGCACTCACCCCCATAATGATGAAGTGCTTCGAGAGGCTGGTCAGGGACCACATCACCTCCAGACTCCCCTCCACACTCGACCCATACCAGTTTGCTTACAGGCCAAACCGCTCCACAGAGGAGGCTATATCCTCCGTGCTCCATCTGAGCCTGGAACATTTAGAGGAGAAAAACACCTATGTGCGAATGCTGTTCGTGGATTTCAGTTCAGCATTCAACACCATTATCCCACAGCACCTGATAAGCAAACTGGTTCCATTGGGCCTCGGCACCCCCATGTGTAACTGGCTACTGGACATCCTCACTGACAGACCTCAGTCTGTGAGGGTTGGAAATAACACCTCCAATACCATCTCTCTGAGCACCGGCTCCCCTCAGGGCTGTGTCCTGAGTCCACTGCTGTTCACCCTGATGACTCACGACTGTTGTGCCAGGTTTAGTACAAACCACATCATGAAGTACGCAGATGACACAACAGTGGTGGGCCTCATCAGGGACGACAATGAGCTGGCTTACAGGGAGGAGGTGAAACAACTGGCGGACTGGTGCAATACGAACAACCTGATCCTGAATGTCGAGAAAACAAAGGAGATTATCGTCGACTTCAGGAAAACCCGGCACAGTCCCACACCACTTCACATCAATGACAGCGATGTGGAGGTGGTCAGTAGCACAAAGTTCCTGGGGGTGCAGATCACTAACAGTCTGACCTGGTCAAATAACATCTCATCAACAGTTAAGAGAGCGCAGCAGCGGTTGCACTTTCTGCGCCGGATGAGAAGAGCTCATCTCCCCCATCCCGTCCTCAGTACTTTCTACAGGGGCACCATAGAGAGTATTCTGACCAGCTGTATCTCTGTCTGGTTTGGGGACTGTAGAGCCTCCGACTGGAAGTCTGTGCAGAGAGTGGTGAGGACAGCGGAAAAAATCATCGGGACCTCTCTCCCCTCAATCGGGGATATTGCGACCAAACGTTGCGTGTCTAAGGCCAGCAGTATCATAAAGGACCCCACACATCTCCATCACGGACTGTTCACTCTGCTGCCCTCGGGAAAAAGATACCGCAGCATAAGGAGCAGAACATCAAGGTTCCGCAACAGCTTCTTCCCACGAGCCATCAGACTCCTGAATGCCATGTAATGGGCTGCCAAACAAACACTCAAGTTTGTTTGACTTTTTGACTTGATCAGTGTTCTCGGACCAGGAGAGATCTTCAGAGATGTGCACGCCCAGGAATTTGAAGCTCTTGACCTCTCCACTATCGACCCGTTGATATAAATGGGACTATGGGCCCCCCATCCTACCCCTTCCAAAGTCCACAATCAGTTCCTTGGTTTTGCTGGTGTTGAGGGCCAGGTTGTTGCGCTGGCACCATATGGACAGTTGCTCGATCTCTCTTCTATACTCTGATTCATCCCCATCAGTGATACGTCCCACAACAGAGGTGTATTGAGTGAACTTGATGATGAAGTTTGCACTATGACCGGCTACGCAGTCATGAGTATAGAGTGAGTACAGCAGGGGGCTGAGCACGCAGCCTTGAGGTGCCCCCATGCTGATTGTTATCGAGGCTGACACATTTCCACCAATACGAACTGACTGTGGTCTGTGAATGAGGAAGTCGAGGATCCAATTGCAGAGGGATGCGCAGAGACCCAGTTCTGAGAGTTTGGTTACCAGCTTGGAAGGGGATGATTGTGTTAAATGCTGAGATGTAGTCAAAGAATAACAGCCTTATAGCTTTATAAGTTAATTGGCTTCGGTAAAATTGTAAATTGTTCCCAGTGTGGGTAGGATAGTGTTAATGTGCAGGGATTGCTGGACAGCACGGACTCAGTGGGCTGAAGGGCCTGTTTCCGCGCTATATCTCTAAACTAAAAAATATTAAGTACAATCCCCAGTTCAGTACATAATGAAAAGAAACAGCCCACTGAGTCTACATGCAAGAGTGGCCAGTTTAGTTTAGTTTAGTTTAGAGCTACAGCGTGGAAACAGGCCCTTCAGCCCATCGAGTCCGCACCGACTAGCGATCCCCGTGCATTAACGCTATCCCCCACACACTAGGGACAATTTACACTTAAACTGAGCCAATCAACCTCCAAACCTGTAGGTGTGGGGGGTAAACTGAAGATCTGGGAGAAAACCCACATGGTCACGGGGAGGAAATACAAACTCCGTACGGACAGCGCCCGTAGTCGGGATCTGACCCGGGTCTCCGGCGCTGCGAGCGACGCAAGGCAGCAAAACTACCGCTGCACCACCGTGCCGCCAGGTTGCTACGTCTCATCAATGCCCCGTCCCGTGACGGTGAGACAGTCTTGCTACTCTGTGCCTCGAGACCGAGTGAGGGAAGCGAGAACGAGGGTAAGACACGGTGCACTGTCAACAACTCCATGGTGAAATTCACTGCACAAACGCAGTTTACCTGCATTATTAATATCCATCTGGGCCCCTTAGTCTAAAATTTATTGTCAAGCGACAAAAGGAAACCTCAGCAATTTTTGGGGAAGTCAAATTTCCAAAAGAACAACGAACGAAAATTCCACCAGATAGAATATTTTAATGAGGTTAATGAAGCATTCATTAAAAGATGGGATTCTCAGAGATATTACAACTGATGCTAATCAGTGTTTCACAGCTGACACACGCACTGCCGAGCTAAGGGATTTTTTTTTTCTTACTCTGTTCTGCAGTTGCTTAAAATGAGTTCATCAAAAGTGCCTCGTCCCAGTTGTTTGACGGTGAGATTCACATTGTCTGAAATAATGAGGTAGTGGGCAGCTGAGACGCAAAGCGAGTTGTGCTTTGTATTCTACCGGGCGCTTCCTGTTATTAAAACAATAATTAATGGTGTAATTTATCACAACTGCAGACTGGTCTCACACACTTTCTGCAGTAGGGACTTTGCGGTGACAAAATTTAACCCTGTTAATGCTTCGGTAGTTGTTCTGAAGGGCAAAAACATGACCTACGTACAGATCGCTATGTATCAGGTATAATCAGCCATGATTGAATGGCGGAATAGACTGGATGGGCCGAATGGCCTAATTCTGCTTCTATCACTTATGAACTAGTCCACATTATAAAAAGGCATTCGGATTAAACCAGAACAGGGACAGTTTCTTGTGTGGAAAGGAACTGCAGATGCTGATCTTATAGGGGTGTATCATGAGAGGAATAGATCGGGTAGACGCAGAGTATCTTGTCCAGAGTAGGGGAATCGAGAATCAGAGGACATGGGTTTAAGGTAAGGTGGGGGGGGGGATAGATTTAATAGGAACCTGAGGGGTAACATTTTCACACAAGGGGTGGTGGGTGTTTGGAACGAGCTGCCAGAGGAGGTAGTTGAGGCTGGGACTATTACGACTTTTAAGAAACTATTATTCGGGCACATGGACTGTCCGACAGGTTTGGGGGGGATGAGGGCCAAATGCAGGTAGGTGGGACTGGTGTAGATGGACCGAAGGGCCTGTTTCCGCTGGCTCTATAACTCTTTGCTGAAACGTCCAGGTCGCGGGGGCTGGAAACTGGAAGTATCCCTGAGCTAATTCTGCTGCCACCATCATCTACTGCGACAAGTGACGGCTCCCGCTGATTGTCGCCGGAAGCTCGCGTCCTTTTCAGCACGGACGATGAGAGCGATGTCAACATTTGAAACATGTAAGATGGACACGAAAGAAGAATGCTCCTTGCTGCTAATACACAGACAATGTGTACAAAGTGCTGGAGTAACTCAGCGGGTCAGGCAGCATCTCTGGAGAAAAAGGACGGGTGACGTTTCGGGCCGGGTCTCTCCACCTGAAATGCCATCCATCCTTTTTTTTCCCAGAGATGCTGCCTGGCCCGATGAGTTACTCCAGCACTTTGTGCCCATCTTAGGGACAGTTTCTTGCCTGTTATCTGGCAACAGAACCGTCCTCTCATCACCTAGATAGCGGTCCTGACCTCCCATCTACCTCATTGGAGACCTTTGAACGATGTTATCTTGCATTACATTGTGTACCCTTCATCCTGTATCTGTACACTGTAGACGGCTTGATTGTAATCATATATAGCCTTTTCTTTGACAGGATAACCAGCACCAAAAGCTTTTCACTGTAGATCAGTACACATGACAATAATAACCAAAACATATTCAATAGACAACAGACAATAGGTGCAGGAGTAGAGGCCATTCGGCCCTTCGAGCCAGCACCGCCATTCAATGTGATCATGGCTGATCATCCACAATCAGTACCCCGTTCCTGCCTTCTCCCCATATCCCCTGACTCCACTATCTTTAAGAGCCCTATCTAGCTCTCTCTTGAAAGCATCCAGAGAACCCGCCTCCACCGCCCTCTGAGGCTGAGAATTCCACAGACTCACAGCTCTGTGAGAAAAAGTGTTTCCTCGTCTCCGTTCTTAATGGCTTACTCCTTATTCTTAATCTGTGGCCCCTGGTTCTCGACTCCCCCAACATCGGGAACATGTTTCCTGCCTCTAGTGTGTCCAAGCCCTTAACAATCTTATATGTTTCAATGAGATCCCCCCTGATCCTTCTAAACTCCAGAGTGTACAAGCCCAGCTGCTCCATTCTCTCAGCATATGACAGTCCCGCCATCCCGGGAATTAACCCTGTAAACCTATGCTGCACTCCCTCATTAGCAAGAATCTCCTTCCTCAAATTAGGGGACCAAAACGGCGCACAATACTGCAGGTGTGGTCTCACTAGGGCTCTGTACAACTGCAGAAGGAGTATTCATTCACATACCAGAATTGAAGAAGGGTCTCGAATTGGTGAAGAAACGTCACCCATTCCTTCTCTCCATAGATGCTGCCTCACCCGCTGAGTCTCTCCAGCATTTGTTGTCTACTACATTCCCCAATGATCTATGATGAAACCAATCCACATTTGGATTAAACTGGTTCATAAAAGTTAACACCCATGGAATGGCAGCTACAAATCCTGTAAGGTATTCGAGCCATATTACCTAGCATACCAATACTAATCTGATCAAAAGGACGCACAGTGCTGGAGCAACTCAGCGGGCCAGGCAGCATCTCCGGAGACTGTGGACATGTGACATCCCCAGCTTGATCAATATTGAGTAAGAGAATTAAATAAATCAATGAAAATGAACTAGTCTGGAAATTAAAAAAATAAAATAAATGCCAGAAACACTCTCCCTAAATTAACTCTCTACACAGAGTTGCTGCCTCAGAGACCCAGGTTCAATCCTGACCTTGGGTGCTGTCTGTACAGAGTTTGTACGTTCTCGTGTGGGTTTTCTCCGGGTGCTCCGGTTTCCTCTCACATCCAGAAGGGCCGAATGGCCTACTCCTGCACCTATTGTCTATAAGACATGCTGGTTGGAGGTTAATTGGCTTCTGTAAATTATCTCTAGTGCGTAAGATACAACTGGTGTACGGGTGATTGCTGGTCGGCACGGACTGGGTGGGCCGAAGGGCCTGTTTCCACGCTGTATCTTTAAGCTGAACTAAACATACAACAATCTTGTTTCTTGGTAGGCGATAAAGATGGTACCATTTATCAAATCTATGAATGACACTAATGAAAATCAAAGAAAAAATATAGTCTGGAAATCTGAAATATATTCAGAAGATGCGATTAACACTCTAAATACCACCTGAAACATTATCTCTGCTGTTCTTTCTTGCACGTGGAGGCCAAGTCAGTGGATATTTTTAAGGCAGAGATAGATAGATTATTGATTAGTTCAGGTGTCAGAGGCTATGGGGAGAAGGTAGGAGAATGTGGTTAGAAGGGAGCTATGGATCAGCCATGATTGAATAGCGGAGTAGACCTGATGGGCCGAATGGCCTAATTCTACTCCTATCGCTTATGATATGATCTTATGAATGAATGGCGTAGACCTGATGGGCTGAATGGCCTAATTCTGCTCCTATAACTTATGAATTTCTTTCAATTTTACATTACAAATAAATTAATGTTCCTTAGAATATTTAGATTAGAAGGGTTCAAATTCCCAGAAAAATTGCAATCAAACATGTTCCCATTCTTCACAGAATTAATTAGATCGATAATCTCTGATGGGTCAGAGTTACATTTGTAGATGAAACTGGCGGATTTTCTGGCTGCTAAAACCAATCCCATCGTTTCTTGGTCCTTTATATTTTAAAATTCCTATTCCAATGCTCTGAAGATGGAAGGGATATGTTCAGAAACTCCCTTGGGACTGGCAGGGAGCGGCGCTCCAGAAATAGACAGCTGCACAGCACAGGTGTAAAGAAGAGAGTCTCAGCCTAGATTTCACCTGCCAGGTAATGTCATCAAATGACACCAGGTGATGGTAAAAATAGAAAGCTGCTTCGGCCCTCTGGGCTTGCAACTCTCGCAGTCGAGTGGAAAGGGCTTTGCTTTTCTCTCACGGTAAAAAAATACTTAAAGTGGAAAGTTAACATGAAGCCTGCGCCTAAGTGGGTCATTATAAAACAAGGCTGAGATGTATCATTTTCACTGTTCCCTTGGGCTCCGTCTAATGAAACTCATCTGTACACTCCGTCCATTGCTGGAGCGAAGTTCTTTCTTACCCCCCTCCCCTCCCCTCAAAGCTTTTCTCCTGCATCGGTTCCTTCGAGAGCTTCAAGAATATGCAAGCACTTCCCACCATATAAGGCAGTCGGGTTCATTATCCCCCTTGCTTCGAGAGGCTTCCCGTCAAATGAAGGGGGAGGTGGGGGCGGGAAGAGAAAGGAAGCTGAAAGCTTGCACCTGAACCTCCAGTTAGATTAACAATGCAGTCCAGCAAATCGTGGCCGTCAGGTTAGTCCGCTTCAGTAAAAGTTAGCTCACGCCCTGAATGTTATTTCAATGTTCTTGGCCTGAGGAATCTTTGTATTACTAAATAAAATCTGGAATAGCACAGGGAGCTATTTGAAACTTCCAAATTTGAAACTGGCTCCCCACTGGACTAAAGCCACTGTTTGACTGCCTTATTTAGCTTAGTTTAATGTAGAGATACAGCATGGAAACAGGGCCTTCGGCCCACCGAGTCTGCACCGACCAGCGATACACGCTTTCCTAATCTCACGAGGGACCATTTTACATTTAAACCCAGCCAATTAGCCTACAAACCTGCATGTGGAATTCTCTGCCTCAGATGGCAGTGGAAGTCGATTCTCTGGATACTCTCAAGAGAGAGTTAGATAGAGCTCTTAAAGATAGCGGAGTTAAGGGATATGGGGAGAAGGCAGGAACGGGGTACTGATTGTGTGTGATCAGCCATGATCAAGATGAATGGTGGTGCTGGCACGAAGGGCCGAATGGCCTCCTCCTGCACCTATTGTCTATTGTCTTTGGAGTGTGGGAAACTGGGAGAAAACACACGCAGGTCACGGGGAGAACGTACAAACTCCGTACAGACAGCACCCGTAGTCAGTATTGAACCGGAATCTCTGGCGCTGTATAGGTCATCACAGACTCGGTGGGCTGAAGGGCCTGTTTCTGTGCGGATTTTATCCAGCATCTGCAGTTCTGTCTTACACAGGGAGGTGGATCGGGCAGGTTTAGAGGGAAATGGGCCAAAGGCAGGCAGGTGAGAAAAGTGTAGATAAGACATGCTGGTTGGTGTTGTTGTGGGTGCGTTGAGCCGATGGGCCTGTTTCCGCACTGTAAGACACTATGATTCTATGACCCAAATGAGATGAAACATCGCATCAACTTACAGAATTGCTATAAAAACATTGAGGGTAAGGGAATTTGAACTTGTTAAGCATTCTCCAAGCCTGTGTATCATACTGGAGTTTCCGTTCCATGGGCTTCATCAATGATTTACTGGTGTTTGAGAGGTTTCTTACGCACACCTGGGAAACTTCCCCACACTGGACCTCATTTGACTGGTTGGACCTTTGTTTGTTTGTGAGCTGCCCAAGTCCACTTCCTGTATTCTCACTTTAGTTTAGAGATGCAGCATGGAAACAGGCCCTTCGGCCCACCGAGTCCGTGCCGACTAGCGATCCCCACACACAAACACCACCCCACACACTAGGGTTATGGGGAGAAGGCAGGAGAATGGGGTTGAGCGGGAAAGATAATCGATCTCAGCAATGATTGATTGGCGGAGTAGACTCGATGGGCCGAAAGGCCTAACTCTGCCCCTGCAGCTTGCGAACTTGTACAATTTTACCAAGCCACACCCGTACGTCTTTGGAGTGTGGGAGGAAACCGAAGATCTCGGGAGGGGAGCCCACGCAGGTAACGGGGAGAACGTGCAGACTCCATACAGACAGCACCCGTATTCAGGATCGAACCCGGGTCTCTGGCGCTGTGAGGCGGCAACTCTACCGCTGCGCCACCGTGCCGCCCTGAATTCTGCGAGAACATTTTTTTTTCCAGCATGCACGTCGGTTTGATAAATGAGAGCAGTCTCTTCCTTTCCAACATCGGGCAATTCATCTGCATCAAATAGACTGTTTAAGTATTTCACCTGAGGCTGATTCTTTTTTTCGACATGGCTGTCGCCAAATCTCCAAATAATTGGCTGGTTGAGAAAAGTGAAGAGAGTCAATTTTGATTTTTGAGACATCGGGAGTGTGACAGAGTGTGTGTAAGTGCTCGAGGTGTAAATACCAGCTTATTAATGATCAGAAGCAGCCATTTCATCATTCAGTATTAAGGTTGGATTTTCCGAGTTGAGCTCGTCGGTAACTTTAGTTTAGTTTCCGGGTGGAAACAGGCCCTTCGGCCCATCGCCTTTACACAGACCACCGATCACCCATTCACACTAGTTCCATGCTATCCCACTTTCACACCCACTCCCTCCCACACCAGGGGCAATTTGCAGAGGGCCAATCGACCTACAAACCCGCACGCGTTCGGGATGTGGAGGAAACCGGAGAGGCCCGGAGGAAACCCACGCAGCCAAAGGGAGAACGGGCAAACTCCACACAGACAGCACCCGAGGCCGGGATCGAACCCTGGACTGTGAGGCAGCAGTTCTACCCGCTGCGCCGCCATGCCACCTTAACGGGTTCGTCCGTTTCTGCTCATCAAAGGGAGGAGTGTTAAATTGTGCCAACAGTTCCTGAGAATTAGTTCATAATTACAATAAAATGCAGATGATAGAAATCTGAAACAAAAGGTATTGTGTGAAATATTGAGTACGGTTCTGGTTGCCTCATTATAGGATGGACCTGGAGGCTTTGGAGAGGGAGTGGAAGAGATTTAACCAAAGGCTGGCTGGATTGGAGGTACCAGCTGGAAGGAGAGGTCAATTGATAATTGGCGTTTAAGGTTGTGACCCCACATTGGGTTTCAAAATGCAGACATCTTCCCTTCCATTGAGGGTGCTTAATCCGCTGAGTTCCTCCAGCAGTTTTGTTTTTTCGTTCTAGTTTTCCAACATCTGCTGTCTCTTGTGTCCTAGAATGAAAGCTCGCAGTTACAAGAAAAGTGGGACTTGGCCACTTACATTTGAGGTAATGAAGAATTTCTGCTCTTGGAGAACTGTGACTATTTTTGGGATTCTTTTCTCCAGAGAAGGGTGAACACGTGAACATATTCGAGACTAAGACAAAATGTTTTGTTCGATAGGGAGACAAGAGTTATGGTATTCTGGCAGGAAAGTACCTGGAGATCAGAACAGCCCAGCCCCCAATGAATGTTTCAATGTGAAAGTGACACGGTGGTGCAGCTGGTAGAGCTGCTACCTCACAACGCCAGAGACCCCCCGTTCGATCCTGTCCTTAGATGCTGTCTGCGTGGAGTTTGCATGTTGTGGTTTGTAGGTTAATTAGCCTTGCGTGTTTGTAGGGCGATTGGCCTTTGGTAGATTGCCCCTAATGTGTAAGGAGTGGATGAGAAAGTGGGATAACATCGAACTATGGTGAATGGGTGATCGAACAGGGGGGGGGGGGTATCTTATAGAAAGATATAACTTTATAAAAGGACTGGACAAGCTAGATGCAGGGAAAAATGTTCCCAATGTTGGGCAAGTCCAGAACCAAGGGCCACAGTCATAGAATAAAGGGAAGGCCATTTAAGCCTTAGGTGAGAAAAAACTTTTTCACCCAGAGAGTTGTGAATTTTTGGAATTTCCAACCACAGAGGGCATTGGAGGCCAAATCACCGGATGGATTTAAGAGAAAGTTAGGGCTCTAGTGGCTAGCGGAATCAAGGGATATGGGGAGAAGGCAGGCACGGGTTATTGATTGGGGACGATCAGCCATGATCACAGTGAATGGTGGTGCTGACTCGAAGGGCCGAATGGCCGCCTCCTGCACCTATTTTCGATGTTTCTTTGTTTCTATGGTCGGCGTGGACTTGGTGGGCTAAAGATCTATTTCTTTTCTCCAGAGATGCTTCCTGATCCGCTGAGTTACTCCAGCATTTCTTGTCTATCTTCGGTATAAACCAGCATCTGGATTGAGTGGATGTGGAGAGGATGTTTCCACTAGTGGGAGAGTCTAGGACTAGAGGCCATACAGTTGCCTCAGAACAAAAGGACGTACCTTTAGAAAGGACATAAGGAGGAATGCCTTTAGTCAGAGGGTGGTGAATCTGTGGAATTCATTGCCACAGGCGGCTGTGGAGGCCAAGTCAATGGCTATATTTAAGGTGGAGATTGATATTCACTTGATTAGTGCGGGTATAAGGGATTATGGGGAGAAGGCAGGAGAATGGGTTTGAAAGGGATAAATAGATCAGCCATGATTGAATGGCGAAGTAGACTTGATGGACCGCATGGCCTAATTCTGCTGCTACAACTTCCAGTTCTCCAAGAGGTTCAGTTCCTTCCTACACATTTTGGTGGCTAAAGAGCCTATTTCCATGCTGTATCTCTAAAACTGAAACTAAAACTAACGGCTCACGGGACCGAATAACCTACTTCTACCGCTATTTTTATGTTGTTACGTTCTTTTGCCTTTCCTCCTCCCCATCGGCCTTAACACCTCTTACATTTCCTTTTGTCTCTCTCTTTCTCTCAATGTTTCACCTCAGGATGTTCTATCTCACCATCTACACCATCACGTTGCCTCGGCAAGGCCAGCAGCATAATCAAGGAAGAGTCGCACCCTGGCCACCCCCTCTTCTCCCCTCTCCCAAAGGGGCAAAAGGCACAGAAGCGTGAAAACGCACACCTCCAGATTCAGGGACAGTTTCTTCCCAGCTGTTATCAGTCAACTAAACCATCCTACCAACAACTAGAGAGCAGTCCCGAACTATCTACCTCGTTGGTGACCCTTGGACTATCTTTGATCGGACTTTACTGGCTTTACCTTGCACTGAACGACAGTCCCTCGTCATGTATCTGTAGACTGTAAATGGCTCGGTTGTAATCATGTATTGTCTTTCCACTGTGTTTAGCACGCAACAATTGCTTTTCCCTGTACCTCGGTGCATGTGACACTAAACTAAAACTCCCTCCCTTTCCCTTCCTCTGTGTCCACTTTATCAACTCTTTTTCATTTTTTTCTAGTTCCTTAAGGGCCTGTCCTACCAGCATCCGACACCAAGCGATGAGCGCAATCAAACTAGAAGCGGGGGCCGCGCGGAGGTCGGGTGATCCCCTGTACAGGGCCGTTCCCACCAGCATGCGCCTGCATGCGGCAAACGCGACCAAACCGGCAGCGAGGGCCGCGCGGAGGTCGGGTGAGTGGCGCAACGCGGCGGAAAGTGAGGCGAACTTGGAGCGAAGTCTAAAGGTAAGTTCGCCAGGACAGAGAGGAGCACACAGAGAGGGGCACAGAGGCACACACAGAGGGCCATGGAGCCACACACATAGAGGGTCACGGAGGCACCTACAGAGAGGGTCACGGAGGCACGACGTCGAGACGGTGTGTAATGCGTCGAGGCGACTGCGAGCCGACAAGCCGTTGCCGCATGGAATTTTTGAACATGGTCAGTTTTTCGGAGCCCCGCGCGATGTCGGGACGAACTCCGCACAATTCCGCACGGCTCCGGCGATCGAAGTGGGACCGGCCCCGCGACACCGGACAGCTCAAGCGACCACGTTAGGTCGCGCTCATCGCATAGAGTTGCATGCTGGTGGGACAGGCCCTTTACTGCTAAAACATGTTCCTGCAGATCGATGGCACTTTTATCAAGGCAGGATTCTGTCTGCTTCGTATCTTGCCAATAATCAAAGACTGATATATCTAAAATGACCTGTTTTTCACCTGATGCTATTTTCCAGCATCAGTCAGCTTTCATTCAGCTTGACTGTACACTATTTGCAACTCCCATTAGACAGAGAGCAAGGCTGCCACCACCGACACAGCACCACATTGCCACGGGCACGTTAGTGGGTAGAAGTGATTATTTGAGCTCGCGGAGGTTATTATTTTATACCTTGCCTTGTCCGTTCAGCAAGTCCCATTGCCTCTGTTAAAATGCTGTTGTAGGCAATGAGGTTTTAATGATGCAGGCTCAACTTCCCCTCCAAAAGTTACACACCGTCCTAACTTGTATGTAGAGAGACACAAAAAGCTGGAGCAACTCATCGGGACAGGCAGCAAGGGATGGGTGGAGCCGAAACATCGGCCGTTCCTTCTCTCCAGAGATGCTGCCTGTCCCGCTGAGTTGCTCCAGCCTTCTGTGTCCATCTTCAGTTTAAACCAGCATCTGCAGTTCCATCCTACACTAACTTGTATGTGCATGGCTATCACATGGATACGCAGGGAATGGAGGGATGTGGAGGATCATGTGCAAGGCGAGGAGATCAGTTTAGTTTAGCATCATGGTATATGGACACACTGATTCATGCCTACTATGTTCTGTTGTGCTGAAGCAAAGCAAGAATGTCATTGTCCTGTGCTGTACTGTCCTGTGTTCTATGTTCTATACCTTTGTATACCCAACAGCAACAGTGAGGAGTACCTTTACCACAAGGACTGGAGAACTTCCAGAAGACAATTAGGGCAGCCTACCGATTCCGCGCTGACCAGTGATCACCCCATGCACTAGTACTATCCTACACACACTAGGGACAATTTACATTTTTTTACCAAAGCTAATTGACCTACAAACCTGTACGTCTGTGGATTGTGGGAGGAAACCGTATACATACAAACTCCGTACAGACAGCTCCTGTAGTCAGGACCGAACCCGGGTCCCTGGCGCTGTAAGGTAGCAACGCTTCCGCTGATCCATCGTGCCTGCCACTTACTTGCATACGAGCGGAAGTTTACAGTGGCCAAGCACCATACGTCTTTGGGATGTGGGAGGAAGCTGGAGCACCCGGAGGAAACCCAAATGGTCACAAGGAGAACATGCAGACTGCACACCTAGATTCAAGATTCAAGAGAGTTTATTGTCATGAGTCCCAGATAGGACAATGACATTCTTGCTTTGCTTCAGCACAACAGAACATAGTAGGCATGAATCAGTGTGTCCATATACCATTGGATATATATATATATATATATATATATATATATACACACACATAAATAACAGATAAAGTGCAATGGGCTATTTAACGATCAGAGTTTTGTTTGAGTTGAGTTTAATAGCCTGATGGCTGTGGGGAAGCAGCTATTCCTGAACCTGGATGTTGCAGATTTCAGGCTCCTGTACCTTCTACCTGAAGGCAGCGGGGAGATGAATGTGTGGCCAGGATGGTGTGGGTCCTTGATGATGCTGCCAGCCTTTTGAGGCAACGACTGCGATAGATCCCCTCGATGGAAGGGAGGTCAGAGCCGATGATGCAGTCTTTCACGCTCCTGGGCGCTCAAGTTGCAGAAGCTAGCCACGATGCAACCAGTCAGCAAGCTCTCTGCTGTGCACCTGTACAAGTTCGAGAGAGTCCTCGTTGACATACTGACTCTCTATAATCTTCTCAGGAAGTGGAGGCGCTGATGTGCTTTCTTTATAATTGCATCCATGTTCTCGGACCATGAGAGGTCTTCAGAGATGTGCACGCCCAGGAATTTGAAGCTCTTGACTCCTTCTACCATCAACCCATAAATGGGACTGTGGGTCCCCATCCTACCCCTTCTAAAGTCCACAATCAGCTCCTTGGTTTTGCTGGTGTTGAGAGCCAGGTTATTGTGCTGGCACCATTTGGTCAAATGGTCAATCTGACTTCTATACTCTGACTCATCTCCATCAGTGATACGTTGCACAACAGTGGTGTCGTCAGCGAACCCGGGCCAAACCCGGGTCTCTGCAGTTGTGAGGCAACAGCAGCTATGCATAGATTCATAGAATTATAGAGGCACAGAGTCTTCTTTCGTGTCCATCTTCCATGTTTCAAATGTTGACATCGTGAAAAGGACGTGAGCTTCCGGCGACAATCGGTGGGAGCAGAATTAGCTCGGGATACTTCCAGTTTCCAGCCCCGCAACGTGGACGCTTCTGCTATGGGGCCAGTCTCAGTCATAGACAGCATGGCAACATGCCCAAACTCCCTACAGACAGCTCCCGTAGTCAGGATCGAACCCGCGTCTCTGGCGCTGTGGGGCAGCAACTCTCTCGCTGCAGATTAGAAATAGAAGACACTGGATTCACTCAACATATCTGACACTGCCCTTGGAGAGGGAAGAACATGAGTTAGTTCACAGAGTCACGCAGTATCTATGGAGGGAATGGACAGATGACGTTTCTGGTCTTGTACCTTCATGTATTGCACTTTCTTCAGACTTGTGCGCTGTATAAATTTACCTCTTGCTGCATCCAAAACCTAGTGCGATGTAAACCACCAAACCGCAGACGTTGGAAATCGGAAATATAAAAACGCAGATTTTGGAAATCTGAAATGAAAACAGAAAATCTTGGAAACGGCCTGCAGGTCAGGCAGCATCTGTGGAAGGAGAAACAGTTAATGCATCGGGTCTGGATTCCGAAACATTGAGATATGATAAGATATCACCTGGAGGCATGGTGGCGCAGCGGTAGAGTTGCTTCCTTACAGCGCCAGAGACCCGGGATCGATCCTGACTCCGGGTGCTGCCTGTACGGAGTTTGTACGTTCTCCCCGTGACTTGCGTGGGTTTTCTCTGAGATCATCAGTTTCCTCCCACACTCCAAAGCTGTACAGGTTTGTAGGTTAATTGGCTTGGTATAAATGTAAATTGTCCCTAATGTGTGTAGGATAGTGTTAATGTGTAGAGATCGTTGGTCGGCACGGCTCGGTTGGGTCGAAGGGCCTGTACCGTGCTGTACCTCTAAACTAAACTTACCTACACCTGGCTAGCTGTATAGTAGACAGGTAGAGGCTGGCTTTTGATGCATTCAAACCAATTAAGCTCACATCTTCTATCTTGATGCCATAATTTAACTAATTAAAAATACATTTTTTTTGCTGTAATAAGCAAATCAAAATCTTGCTTTGAAAGATCAGCTTTCACATCTGCAGAAAATATCACACGGAATTTGCAGCTGTCAGCAATCTTGGTACACACGGAAACATAGGATTGAAACTCCGTCCCTGGCTTATAGTGGTAAATGTTCTCAATAGTGACTTCTTCGCACCATAGCTGGTCTCTGACATTCAGTTGGACACAAGATGCTGGAGTAACTCAGCGGGTCAGGCAGCATCTCTGGAGAAAACACAAAAGGTGGTGGTGGGTGTGTGGACCGAGCTGCCAGTGGAGGTAGTAGAGGCTGGGACTATCCCAACGTTTAAGAAACAGTTAGACATGTACATGGATAGGACAGGTTTGGAGGGATATGGACCGAGCGCAGGTAGCTGGGACATGTTGGCCGGTGTGGGCAAGTTGGGCCGAAGAGCCTGATTCCAGGCTATATCACTCGATGACTCTCTCTAAAAGAGATAAGAGTCAGGGGAAAGGGAAACTAGAGGTATCAACAGGTACAAAGAACAAATGAATGAAAGAACAAATCAAAGCCAGCATTGGTGATCAAGGAAAGATGGAGCCCACAATGGTCCATTGCTGGCTGTGGAGAAGGTGATAACGAGAGTGTACGGACAATGAAACTAATTCAATTCATTGGCTTTAATGTGGATCTTAGTGTAATAAGACGTGTACTTCATAGGCAGTAGTGTGTCTGGTCTCAGGTTTCTTGTGTACCAGGTACAATGAAATGCTTTTTTTTGCATACCGATCAGCAAGACCATCACCAGGACACACATCAGCACAATCCCCAGTTAGTACAGAATGTACAGAACACCTCAAGATAGACACAAAATGCTGGAGTAACTCAGCGGGACAGGCAGCATCACTGGAGATAAGGAATGGGTGACGTTTCGGGTCGTGATCCTTCTTCAGGCAGAGACCCTTGGAGTCTCTCTGGAGATGCGGCCTGTCCCGCTGAATTATTCCAGCATTTTGTGTCTATCTTCGGTTTGAACCAGCATCTGCAGTTCCTTCCCGTACCCGAACAGCTCACTGAGTCTATATGCACCATTCGGGTACCTTACAGTCCCAGCTGCAGTTGGTGAGAGCCTGCAAACTCTGTACAGACAGCACCTGCCGTAGTCAGGATGGAACCCAGGTCTCTGGCGCTGCAAGGCAGCAACTCTACCGCTGCGCCACCGTGCCGCCCGTTTCTCACGTGTAACGTGGTACAGTGAAAAACGTATGTCTTTGTAGTGTGCTAACCAGTCAGGAGAAAGACAGCACATGAGTGCAGTCGAGTCGTCCACGTGATGAAGGGAATAACGTGAACACCGTTCAGTGCAGGATAAAGCCAGTAAAGTCCGATCAAAGATAGTCCGAGCAAGAGCGGAACTCGCTATCAAAACATGGGGGGGGGGGGGGGGACACAATTTGTTTTGCATGCGCACACTCACACACACGTGCGCGAGGCTTCGGAGGCTCAACCCAGCGCTAAACAAAGATACTAGAGGAGCCGAAGCCCGGAAACATTCGCAAACCAATTGTGTTTTGCATCCGAGTCGGGTTAAAAAGTTCGAACAGGCAATTAAAGTCAACCTTTTTTTTCGTTAATTTGACATGTTTGACCAAATAATAAATTGCTAGTATCGTTGGTGCTAAATGCAGCTCAACTCTGCCTGTGTCGCCGGGTTAACTACAGCCCTGACTGGACTGACGGGACACCAGCGCTGCTTCTCCGCGCTGCCCGTATTTCCTGCAAACCCGGGCAGGTCGACCAGGCAGAGTAGAGCTGGGTTTAGCGCTGCTTCTCAGCGCTGGCTGTGGGCCTGGGGGTACAGCTCGTGTCTGACTCCCGACCTGTCTGGCCACCCGTGTGTGGGGTGTGTGGGGGGGGGGGGGGCACTCGGGTGGGGACGGGACAGCACCAGAGACCCGGCCAGGATTGATCCTGGCTGCGGATGAGGCGCAGGTCTTGGGGGGATATCCCCCAGCTCTCAAAACATGGGGGGGACGTGTCCCCTCTCCCCCCCCCCCGTGTTTTCTGCCCCTGAGTCCGAGGGTCTCCACTGAGGTGAATAGTAGTTCAGGGCAGCTCTCTCGTTGCGGTAGGATGGTTCAGTTGCCTGATAACAGCAGAAGAAATGCTGCAGACAGAGTAGAGGTTTAAAAGGGTGGGACGATTGTAATGTATGATTGCAGATCCACATCTGTGACCAGCACACAGGCAGTCGCCCAGGGTTGGGTGCCAGATAATGAGGTCCAATGAGGCAGAACCCAGGAAGAAGGAGGTAAATGAGAGGCAGGATAACTAAGTCAGGCCACGAACTAAGGACCCAAAGGTTTTGCATCTTCACACTTATGGTTCTGAACTCATAAAATATTCTGCGACTGAGGAAAGTGAAAACAGGTTGTGTTGATTCATCAGAATGTAAAAAGTGGAACAGGTCCCCGATGGGATGTCGGTGCAGGCTGCGAGACGTAATGAAGATTTATGATGCACCAGGTGAGCTGCTTCCTTGCAGTAAGAAGTGAATTAACACCCGACAGCACTGCAGTGTGTCACAAGGCACAAACATCACCGTCCCTGCCCCTCAAGCCCGCAGTGCAATGGCCTTACATCTCATACCCCTGCGGAACCTGGGTCATGGAGAATGGGGTTAGGAGGGAGAGATAGATCGGCCATGATTGAATGGCGGAGTAGACTTGATGGGCCGAATGGCCTAGTTCCGCTCCTATCACTTATGACCTGATGATCTTATGAGAATCGCAGCACAAAGTGCGGGGAAACACTCTGAAGGTCAGGCAGCATCTGCGGAAGGAGAAACAGCTCCTCTATCAGTACCGGGGAAGATACATCAACTAGTCAGGTTTTAAATCACAAAGCAGTGGGGAGGGGAAGGGGAACAAAGGGAGAGAAATTGCTGATGCTGGAAACAGGAGCACAAAACACAAACTCAACGGGTCAGGCAGCATCATCGATTAGTTTAAAGATACATCGCGGAAACAGGCTCTACGGCCCACTGTGTCCGCGCCGACCAACGATCCCCGCACACTAAAGGGGCTGTCCCACTTGGGCCACCTAATTGGCGAATTTAGAAGAGTTTAAATAAATGACATGTTGAAGACCTCCTTCAACCTCCTTCAACCATGTTGCCCGGGTTCCAGCAACTAAGTTACAGAGAAAGGTTGAACAAGTTAGGTCTTTATTCTTTGGAGCGCAGAAGGTTAAGGGGGGACTTGATTGAGGTCTTTAAAATGATGAAAGGGATAGACAGAGTTGACGTGGATAAGCTTTTCCCATTGAGGGTAGGGAAGATTCAAACAAGAGGGCATGACATGAGAATTAAGGGACAGAAGTTTAGGGGTAACATGAGGGGGAACTTCTTTACTCCGAGAGTGGTGGCTGTGTGGAATGATCTTCCAGCAAAAGTGGTGGAGGCAGGATCGATTTTAACATTTAAAAGTAAAGTGGATAGGTATATGGACGGGAAGGGAATGGAGGGGTATGGTCTGAGTGCAGGTAGATGGGACTAGGGGAAAATAAATGGTCGACACGGACTGGAAGGGCCGAGAAGGCCTGTTTCCGTGCTGTAATTGTTATATGGTTATATGGTTAACCATGTTGAAACCCCGCTTTGACTAGCTATGACTAACTTCCGGAAAATTGGACACCGAATAGTGGAGAGTGAAGACGACCTCCTTCGATCTCCTTCAACCTCCCTTCGACTATGATGAAGACTATTTACGACTACCTTCGACTATTCTTAATTACCTACGACTAACATGCCGACCTACTATGACCTTCTACGACTAAACCTACAAGTAAATAAAGTATCGATTTTTCCCATGGCGACCTTTTTTTACTCTCGGGCATTTTTTCACACGTTGAAAAAAACGCTGCAACCTAGCTGAGGCCTCGAGTACACGGAGACCACTCTCGAGCATGAAGGAGAGTTACGAAGACCTCCTACATCCTCATGCGGACCATGCTGCGAGTATGAGTCGAGGGCAAACTCGCCAGAACTCACGGATTAGGGTTGCCCAAGTGGGACAGGCCCTTAACACCATCTTACACACATTAGGGACAATTTACTAATGGCCCCTTATTCTACCCTGATCATAGCTGCTTACCTGCTTAAGTTCCCAGTGCTGAACACTCCCTTGGTCCCAGCTTTGACTGCACACATAGTACTATTCCAGACCTTGACTCTGGATGCACACTTGGCCCTGCTCCTAGCCCCGTTGCAATATATCTGGCCCACACTTAAAGCCCCATATCTGACCCCCTGGACTTAACCTATTACGTTCAAGTCCACAGGTGCTTATCTAATGCAGTGATCCTTTATGGGGCACTTCACAGACCAAATTGGAGCAACCGAGTAGGGAGAGGGTGTGAAAGGAGGGTGTGAAAGAAGGGTGTGTCCCCCTCCCAGGGTAGGAACTTTTTGAAATTTGATGTATTAAAATCATGTTTTAGTGCATTGTAGATGTATGATTTCAATGTTTTTTGTATGAAGTATTTTTAAGAGGTAACTTTTTAAGGGGTAGCTTTATCCACACAAGGGGTGGTGGGTGTATGGAACAAGCTGCCAGAGGAGGTAGTTGAGGCAGGGACCATCCCAACATTTAAGAAACAGTTAGACTGATAAATGGATAGGACAGGTTTGGAGGTGTGGACCAAAAGCAGGTAGTGTAGCTGGGACATGTTGTCGGGTGAGGGCAAGTTGCGCTGAAGGGCCTGTTTTCACACTGTATCACTCTATGACCACATTATACCTCCATCATGCATGAATGCTTCAAAATCAAGTGATCGAGTTTTATTGCCATATACTCAAGCATAGAAACATAGAACATAGGTGCAGAAATAGGCCATCGGCCCTTCGAGCCAGCACTGCCATTCAATGTGATCATGGCTGTTCATCTAAAATCAGTACCTCTTTCCTGTTTTTTCCCCATATCCCTTGATTTTGTTAGCCCCAAGAACTAAATGCAACTCTCTCTTGAAAACATCCAGTGAATTGGTCTGCACTACCTTCTGTGGCAGAGAACTCTCTGCGTGAAGAAAGTTTGTCCTCATCTCAGTCCTAACTGTTCCCCCCCCCTTTATTCTTAAACTGTAACCCCTGGTTCTGAACTCCCCAACATCGGGAACATTTTTCCTGCAGTTACAGTAAGTGAAAATCTAGCAGGCACGCAGGATGCTTTCTCCAACCACCTCCATTTGAAGTCCACTGTCTTCCACCGTTTCTACCCAGTGATTGGTACTTACTTCCGGCAGCCACTGTTTGTCCTCCAGGATGCACCGAGCCGCAGCCTGATCCATGCCGGTCACCTGGGCGAATCAGGCACAGAGACTCTCACGGCAGTGGCGCAACACTTCTGACACCTCCGTGTCCTCCGACGGCCGGGGACTCTTGCACTGGGACTGCTCAATGGCCACTCGCCAGCCACGCAAATACTCACCAGCACCGGATCTCCGTCCGCATCTGTCTCCGCCGCTGGTTCTGCTTCCATCCCTCCCTCAGCCTCGGCTCTCCAAAACCCGCGGACCATGCAGTTTATCTAAGTTTTTAAATTTTATTTGATCACAGAATTTCTCGCCACAGAGCGTGAGAAATCTCTGATCAGCGTGAGGGCGTGAGAATTTGATGAAATGCGTGATTCTCACGCTCAAAGCGTGAGAGTTGGCAGCCCTGGTGCTGTCAAACGCTGTACATGTGCTAATCCAGTGATTCCTAGATTCATATGTAACCCCCTCCCTGACTCTCAGTCTGAAGAAGGCTCGCCACCCAAAACATCACCCATTCCTTCTCTCCAGAGATGCTGCCTGTTCCGCTGAGTTACTCCAGCATTTGGTGTTTATCTGCGGTGTAAACCAGCATCTGCAGTTCCATCCTACACATAATGCCTCACCATCTCTGATCTCACCAGTCTGCCCAAGGTTTATATCCTACCAATCCCTATTCATGTTCAGTCTAGTTTAATTTAGTATATTTTAGAGGTACAGCACGGAAACAGGCCCTTCGGCCCACCGCGTCCGCACTGACCATCTTTGGCGTGTGGGAGGAAACCGAAGATCTCGGAGAAAACCCACGCGGTCACGGGGAGAACGTGCAAACTCCGTACAGACAAGCACCCGTAGTCAGGATCGAACCCGGGTCGCCCGTTGCTGTCAGCGCTGTTTGCTCATGCTGAAGCTCTTGGAGGAAGTCCCTACATCAGTTCTTCAGCAGGTGGGAGTGGGAGGTGGGAGAAAAATAGAAATACCGCAGCAAGGAGCTAAATATACTAGTGTGTGCGTACACCCAGACTCTTTCTTAACTTGCTCATCTGCTCGATTTGCAGGAGTGGAAACCTATAAAGAGTGGCACCGTTTGGGCTGGGTACAGGGGTTAGAATCTGCTGTCAAACCCGCACAGCCTTTATGAAATCGGGCAGCAAGGTGGTGCAGCAGTAGAGTTGCTGCCTCACAGCGTCAGAGACCCTCGGTTCGATCCCGACTACGGGTGCTTGTCTAAGGTCGCCAACTGTCCCGTCTTAGCCAGGACATCCCGTATATTGGACTCTCTCGATGTGCACAGTAGAGAGCTTGCTGACCGGTTGCATCCTGGCTTGCTACGGCAACCTGACCGTCCAGGAGCGGTAAAGGCAGCAAAAAGTTGTAAACACTGTCCAGTCCATCATCGGCTCTGACCTCCCTAACTTCGAGGGGATCTATCGCAGTCGCTAAAAAAGGCCGGCAGCATCATCAAGGACCCACACCATCCTGGTCACACACTCGTCTCTCCGCTGCCATCAGCGAGAAGGTACAGGAGCCTGAGATATGCGACGTCCAGGTTCAGGAACAGCTTCTTCCCCACAGCCGTCAGACTAGTAAACACAACATCAAACAAACTCTGAACTATAACAGCCTATTGCACTTTATCTGTGTATTTATGTGTGTATATATATATATTCTATAGTATATGGTCACACTGATCTGATGTCATCTGTATTAATGCCTACAATATTCTGTTGTGTTGCAGCAAGCACGTATGTCATTGTCCTATCTGGGGCACATGACAATAAGCTCTCTTGACTTGACTTAAATTGGTTTGTCCCGTATGGGATCGCCCTTGTCCCGTATTTGACCGCTACTACTCGGGTCGAGGGGGCTGTCGGGTCGGAGCCCCGAGTCCGGCCCCGCCTCACCCGTCCCGACCTAGTGCAGCCTGTGGAGTGCAGCAGCAGCAGCAGCAGCGCCTCGCCCGTGGCCCCGTCGGTCGGTCAGCAGCCCGGCCAGCTGTCCGACCTTCAGACCTTCACTTACCGCCACCACCACCACCACCACCCCTCCCTCTCACGGCCGATCATCGGTTCGTGAGTTGGATGGGCTGCGGGCCAAAACTCCTCAGCTGGCCCTGCGGCTGGGCTTTGTGTGCAGTCCAGCACCCGGGCCAACTCATCATCCACCCAGGCACGGCCCAGTCGGTCAACGAATCGCCGTACGCAATTTGTCCCGTATTTTGACCTTGTGTCCCTTTTTTTTGAGTGAGAAAGTTGGCAACTCTATGCTTGTCTGTACAGAGTTTGTACGCTCTCCCCGTGACCTACGTGGGTTTTCTCCAAGATCTTCGGTTTCCTCCCACACTCCAAAGACGTGCAGGTTTGTAGGTTAATTGGTTTTGGTATAAATATAATTTGCCCCTTGTGTGTGTGTGTAGGATGGTGTTACTGTGCAGGGACTGCTGGTAGGCGCTTAGTCGGTGGGCCGAAGGGCCTGTTTCCTTGCCCTGTCTCCAAGCTAAACTAAACACAGCTCTTTAGAGCAATTTATCATTGATGTCAGTTCCCCCCCCCCCCACCCCCCCCCCCCCCTCCCGCTTCCCTAAACCTCACCATGCAGTTTGATATCTCTGTTACTCCTTCAAACTGGATTCCAGCGAGAATGTGTTGCTATGGTTACTCAGTATTTCTGGAGTTCAGGAGATTGGAGACTATTTTGTATTCATGTATTATTGACTGGGTGCAGATAGGCAGGATAATTGAAAGGGAAAGATTCAGCGAAGGGGAGAACTCATCTTCAGTAATGATCATTGCTTCAGGTTCAAAGATTACATTTGACAGTTTCACACTGCCTGCCGCTGCCCAACAAGGCCTTAACCCACAGATAAATAGCAGGAGAACCTGGATATCATTATAGGCCAACAATATTAGTCTTTCCTTATCTCAATCTGCAGGTGACCAGGGGACACATTTTACAGTTTAAGCTGATAAAAAGATAGATCCCTGATGCTCAAACTGGACAATTGATTCAATGTTTTCTCACCAATAAAACTTTGTGCTAACAACAAATACTAAATGCAGGATTTACTGATGTTGCTTTAAGAATGGCACAACGGCAGCATGTCCGGATTGAAGAACAGCTTCTTCCACCTCTGTCATCAGGCTTCTAAATGGTCGTTCTATAACATCTTAGACTTTCGAGATACAGTGCGGACAAGAGGCCCTTCGGCCCACCGGGCCCGTGCCGGACAGCGATCTCCCCGTACTCCAGCACTATCCTACACAGTAGAGCCAATTTATAATCTTTTACCTGAACACGATTAACCTACAAACCTGCACATCTTGAGTGTGGGAGGAAACCGGAGCACCTGGAGAAAACCCACGCGGTCACAGGGCAAACGTACAAACTCCGTACAGACAGCTCCCGTGGTCAGGATTGAACCAGGGTCTCTGGCGATGTGAGGCAGCAACTCTACCACTGCGACACTGTGAAGTTATATAAAATATCATCTGATCTGATTGCACAGCTTGTGAAATAAAGCTGTTTATTGTAGCTCAGTACAAGCGACAGCGATAAACTGGACACTAAACGCTTGTATCAGTTGAGAGTCTGGGGCAGGAAGGAACAGGCAGGAAGGGAGCAAAACAGGAGGATTTCACGATTACACGAAAAGACTTATCAAATAAATATTTAAAGTGAATCCTGAACCAGTTTATTCTGCTACCAATGCACATTGGGATTTGGAATAAAGGCGTAGACTATTTTCTAAATGGGGAGTGAATCCAGAAATCGGAGGTGAAAGAGATGGGAGTGCTGGTGCAGAATTCCTAAAAAGTTAATTTGCAAGTCAAATTGGTAGTAAAGAAAGCCCACGCATTGCTAGCATTTATTACAAGAGGGCTAAAAACAGGGAAGTAATGCTGAGGCTCTGGAAGGTGCTGGTCAGGCCGCATTTGGAGTATCGTGAGCAATTTTGGGCACCATATCTGAGGAAGGATGTGCTGGCTCTGGAGTGGGTCCAGAGGAGGTTTACAAGAATGATTCCCAGGAATGAGTGGGTTAACTCGCTGGAGTTTAGAAGAATGAGGGGGGGGGACCTCATTAAAACGTATAGAATTGTGAAAGGCTTGAATAGAGTGGATGTGGAGAGGATGCTTCCTCTTGTTAAAGAGTCCAGGACTGGAGGTCATAGCCTCAGAATTAAAGGACGTTCCTTTGGGAAGGAGATGGGGAGGAATTTCCTTAGTCAGAGAGCAGTGAATCTGTGGAATTCGTTGCCGCAGGAGGCCACCAATGGGTACTTTTAAGGCAGAGATAGATAGATTATTGATTAGTATGGGTGTCCGGGGTTATTGGGAGAAGACAGGAGAATGGAGTTAGGAAGGAGAGATACTGTAGATCGGCCATGATTGAACTGCGGAGTAGACTTGATGGGCAATATGGCCTAATTCTGCTCCTATCACTTATGATCTTATGACCTAATGAGTTGTGAGGCAACAGCCACAAAGCTTACAGAGTCAATGGCAACAGGCCCTTTGGCCCAACTTGACCATGCCGCCCAACATGTCCCATTTACGATAGACATGCCCCATCTTCTCTGCCAGATGAATGCACAAGACCTCCACGGAAATTTGCAAGTGAATTCTCCACTGGAACCTGGGCTAATATTTATCCCATGCAAGAAGGAACTGCAGATGCTGGTTTACACTGAAGATAGACAAAAAATGCTGGAGTAACTCGGAGGGTCACGCAGCATCTCTGGAGAAAAAGGAATTGGTGACGTTTGTTGGTGTCGAGACCGTTCATCAGGCTTCCATCACACAACTTTACACAACCAATATCACATCGCTTTCCTTTAACATAGAGACATAGAAATTAGGTGCAGGAGTAGGCCATTCGGCCCTTCGAGCAAGCACCGCCATTCAATATGATCATGGCTGATCATCCAACTCAGTATCCTGTACCTGCCTTCTCTGCATACCCCCTGATCCCTTTAGCCACAAGGGCCACATCTAACTCCCTCTTAAATATAGCCTCAACTACCTTCTGTGGCAAAGAATTCCACAGATTCACTACTTTCTGTGTGAAAAATGATTTTCTCATCTCGGTCCTAAAAGACTCCCCCCTTATCCTTAAACTGTGACCCCTTGTCCTGGACTTCCCCAACATTGGGAACAATCTTCCTGCATCTAGCCTGTCCAACCCCTTAAGAATTTTGTAAGTCTCTATGAGATCCCCCCTCAATCTTCTAAATTCCGGCGAGTACAAGCCGAGTCTATCCAGTCTTTCTTCATATGGAAGTCCTGCCATCCCAGGAAAAAGTCTGGTGAACCTTCTCTGTACGGAAAAGGGGAGAGAATGGCAAGAATGTCTTTCCTCAGATTAGGAGACCAAAACTGTACGCAATACTCCAGGTGTGGCCTCACCAAGACCCTGTACAACTGCAGTAGAACCTCCCTGCTCTTGTACTCAAATCCTTTTGCTATGAATGCCAACATACCATTTGCTTTCTTCACTGCCTGCTGCACCTGCATGCCTACTTTCAATGACTGGTGTACCATGGCACCCAGGTCTCGTTGCATCTCCCCTTTTCCTAATCGGCCACCATTCAATTGGGAGCTTTCATTGTACAAATCGGCTTTACAAAAACTACTTATGCTTTAAAAATATTAGTTGGTTGTTCGAAGAAAAGAGGGAAGTCCTGAAAGAGAAGAGAAATCACTCGGTAATGTCAAATCTTTCTTTTTTATGGGCCATTTATTTGCAATCAATTAGATGACAGGATTTAACTGTATGTATGAGAGGTGACTGATATTGAAATGCTGTTTTGATTTTCTTTGGCAAAAAATAAATTATTGATGAAAGAATTTCTTAATCTCACTGTCCACAACAAAAAGGAATAAAGACATATTTTGCGTTGGTGTACCGTTTTTGAGAATCAGGCGTTTCAAAGTGCTTTATTGTCCGTAACTACTTTCTAATCATAATAAGGGCATCTGACCAGGTTTCATAAAACAACCATTAAATGAGCAAAAATCAAAGGTAGACAAAAGTGGTGGAGAAACTCAGCGGGTGCAGCAGCATCTATGGAACGAAGGAAATAGGCAACGTTTCGGGCCGAAACCCTTCTTCAGAATTAAAGGGCGGCACGGTGGTGCAGCAGTAGAGTTGCTGCCTTATGCCCCTGTCCCACTTAGGAAACCTGAACGGAAACCGCTGGAGACTTTGCCACCCAGCCAAGGTTTCCGTGCGGTTCCCCGAGGTTCCCGGAGGTTTTAGTCGGTCTCCCTAATGGTCGAAAGTGGTTTCCGTTTTAAAAATCGGTAATTTTTTAGTCAAAGCCGGTTGCGATGCTAGTTGAAGGTGGTTGCCGGAGGACAGAAACCTCCGGGAACCGCACGGAAACCTTGGGTGGGGCGCAAAGTCTCCAGAGGTTTCCGTTCAGGTTTCCTAAGTGGGACAGGGGCATTACAACGCCAGAGACCCCAGTTCGATCCTGACCACGGGTGATGACTGTACGGACTCCCTGTGGCCGCGTGGGTTTTCTCTGAGTTAACTGGTTTCCTCCCACTTTCCAAAGACGTGCAGGTTTGTAGGTCAATTGGCTTCTGTACATTGTCCCCAGTGTGTGTAGGATAGTGCTGGTCTAGCTGGTCGGCGTGGGCTCGGTGGGTCGAAGAGATTCCACGCTGCATCTCTACACTAAACTAACCTAGTCCACATAATCTGCATTCTGTGCTGCATTGTTGGGACTGACAGTTCATTCTGAGCACCTTTAATAACCAGTTGGGAAGGAAGACAGAATCCAAGTTTAGCATTTAATCGAGGGCCCTGCAGACCACCTTTCAATCCACCCATCGGTTTAATGTATCGGTTTAACTCCTCTTCTGACCCAGAGCTGAGCAAGAGACCGCCGAGCCCCAGGAATATATGAGCCATCATCACTGTGCAAGAACGTCAGGTCTATTGTTAGAGAACAGCTTATTCCTCAGTTCACCATGACAACACCGGCGAAGATTTTCGAGAGAAAGATTAAATTATCTCACATCTAGTACACTTCAAATGTCACAACTCAAAATGTCAAAAGTATTAAGCACTAGGAAAGTAGCCATTTCGTGCTGGTCTCTTTAGTTTTTTTTTACTTTTCGTTTTTGAGATACAGCGCGGACACAGGCCCTTCGGCCCGTCGAGTCCGCACCGACCAACCTTCTGAATGTTGTAGTCGGCAGGGCAGTACTCTGCATATCGCCAACTTGGACATTTATACCAAGCCAATTAACCTACAAACCTGTACGTCTTTGGAGTGTGGGATGAATCCGAAGTTCTCGGAGAAAACCCACGCAGGGCACGGGGATAGCGTGCAAACTCCGCGTAGTCGGGATCGAACCCGGGCAAGGCAGCAACTCCACCGCTGCACCACCGTGCCGCCTGATCATGTTTCAAGATCATGTCTCTTCGACCAAGTCTTTAATTTCCATGCAAGTGTTTCTTACCACCTTTAATGGATCCAAGATTTGCAGACACGAAGATCTTGAATTTTGACGAGATTGGGGGGCTGATGAGATATTAGCGAGGATAATAGATTGTCAATGGCTTGACTGAAAGACACTTATATTTTTTATATCTCTCTGCACGGACATGGCATTTTTCATCTGACAAAGTAACGTATTCAAATTGTACACAGTGAGCTCCCAGATGTGGGAATCATATTTTTGCGTCATTTTAGGGAGATAGACACAAAAAGCTGGAGTAACTCAGCGGGACAGGCAGCATCTCTGGAGAGAAGGAATGGAGAGAAGTTTTGGATCGAGACCCTTCTTCAGGCAGAGACCCTTCCTCTCTCCAGAGATGCTGCCCGTCCCGCTGAATTACTCCAGCAGTTTGTGTCTGGCAAAATTAGATTAGGCTGGGAGTTGTTTAAGAAGGAACTGCAAATGCTGGAAAAATCGAAGGTAGACGAAAATGCTGGAGAAATTCAGCGGGACAGGCAGCATCTCTGGAGCGCAGGAAAAGGTGACGTTTCGGGTCGAGCCCCTTCTTCAGACTGAGAAATCATTCCACAGTCAACTTCATATTCTTAAAATAGTACTGTAGGCTCGTTTACCATCCAACTAACAACTAGAGAGTGGTCCTGAGCTTACTGTGCCATCCACCTCATTGAAGATCCTCGGACTATCTTGAACTTTATTGGGACCTTATCTTGCAGTAAACGTTATTCCCGTTATTCCCATGTAGCTCCACATCGTGGACGGCTCATGTATAGCCTTTCCGCTGACTGGTTAGCACGCAACAACAAAAAACTTTTCACTGTAGCTCGGTACACGTGACAATAAACCACGCTAATCTGAGTCCGACTGCTACAGTTTAGAGCTTCGCTCAGAAGAACGCCCTGTTAGGATGAAATGATACGTTGCTGGTGTACAAACAATTTGAGGTCGGTAGTGCACTGTTAAACCAGTGCTGAAAGATTGGGAGGGATTGTTAGCGGGCGGCACAATGGTGCATTTGATAAACTGCTGCCTCACATATCCAGGGACCCAGATTTAATCAGACCTCGGCTGCTGAATGTGATGTTTTGTGTCGAAGCACTTCCCCTGACGAAAAACGTCGCCTATCCATGTTCTCCAGAGATGCTTCCGGGCCCACTGATTTACTCCAGCACATTGTGTCTTTCTTTGGCATAAAGCAGCACCTGCAGTTCCATGTTATTGTACCACGTTCCGTGCGTGCATGTCTTTCATGGCTCAGCCTTTCTTTGGAAGGTCCTTTGTCCCTGTACCTGTCACAACTAAGTTATTCTGTTTAAGAAGGAACTGCAGGTGCTGGAAAATCGAAGGTAGACAAAAGTGCGGGAGAAACTCAGCGGGTGCAGCAGCATCTGTGGAGCGAAGGAAATGGGCAACGTTTCGGGGCGAAACCCTTCTTCAGACTGAGGGTTCTCTCCAACTGTGAATACAGTCTTCAGACAGGAAAGTTGGCAGCTTAACCGCTAACTTCAAATAGCCCTTGCTTTCCCTCTCACTCCATCCTCTGCCCCTTCCCAGTTCTCCCACCAGTCTTACTGTCTCCGACCACATTCCATCTCTGCCCTGGCCACTCCCCTGACCTGTTGAAGAAGGGTCTCGACCCGAAATATCACCCATAGCTTCTCTCCAGAGATGCTGCCATGTCCCGCTGAGTTACTCCAGGATGTTGTGTCTACCTTCGACTTACACCAGCATCTGCGGTTCCTGCCGCCATATATTGTTAGTGGTGTTCAGAGGACAGGCGGATGTGTAGCCAGTGATATTGGGAAGCCAAGGGATATATTGTTCATATCGTTTATTGTTTGGGGGGTTACATTCCTGAGAAATTTGACAGGATGGAACCAATATTATTGCTCATGATAATTGCTTTTGGTACTAATACTGTTCTTCCCCACTCCTCCATACCCCGTCCCCCATATCCACCCCCCCCACAACAGCCCCCCCCCCCCAATTCCTATGCCCACCAGAGGTTGTTACCTCAGAATAAGAGGACGCACCTTCAGAAAGGAGACGAGGAGGACTTTCTCTACCCAGAGGCTGGTGAATCTGTGGAATTTATTGCCACAGACGGCTATAGAGCACAAGTCATTGTGTATTTTTTTAAAATGGGGATTGATAAGTTCTTGATTACTAAGCATATTATAGGGAGAAGGCAGGAGAATGGGGTTGAGAGGGAAAGTTCTATCAGCCATGATTGAATGGCAGAGTAGTCTGGATGGGCTGAATGGCCTAATTCTGCTCCTATGACCTATGAACGTCCGAACTTACGAACCATCCATCCTACGGGTTCTGCGTTTCACTCCTCTATTTCACCCTTTCCTCCCTTTTGTCTCCTCCACCTTCAGCCTCGGTTGCCACCTTCACTCATCTCTCCCCCGCCTGACTCCCCCCCCCCCCCCCCCCAATCTGCCAACCAACCCCTCCTCACCTGAACCCACCTGGCACTTGCCAGTCTTGCCCCCACCCTTCCCCTCACCTCTCTCGACCAGCCATCTCCCCTTTATTTACTTTATTGACGTGGATAAGCTTTTCCCATTGAGGGTAGGAAAGATTCAAACAAGAGGGCATGACATGAGAATTAAGGGACAGAAGTTTAGGGGTAACATGAGGGGGAACTTCTTCACTCAGAGTGTGGTGGCTGTGTGGAATGATCTTCCAACAGAAGTGGTGGAGGCAGGATCGATTTTAACATTTAAAAGTAAAGTGGATAGGTATATGGACGGGAAGGGAATGGAGGGGTATGGTCTGAGTGCAGGTAGATGGGACTAGGGGGAAATAAATGGTCGGCACGGACTGGAAGGGCCGAGAGGGCCTGTTTTTTCGTGCTGTAATTGTTAGATGGTTATATGGTTATATGTTATATGGTTTATGCCACCAGGCTGAAGAGAGGTCCCAAAGTAAAACATTGTCTGCCCACCTCCATCCACGTCTGCTGTCCGACACGCTTGAGTTTCGCTGGGAGGTTGTATTTTGCTGAAGAATTCTCGGGGGCGGCACGGTGCCGCAGCGGTAGAGTTGCTGCCTTGCAGTGCCAGAGACCCGGGTTCGATCCTGACCACGGGTGCTGTCTGTACAGAATAATTTGTACATTCTCCCCGTGACCTGCATGAGTTTTCTCCGGGCGCTCCGGTTTCCTGCCACAAAGACGTACGGGTTGGGAGTAAATGTACCCTAGTGTGTGTAGGATAGTGTTAGTGTGCGGGGGTCTCGGGCTCGGTGGGCCAGGGGGCCTGTTTCCTTGCTGTATCTCCAAACTAACCTAAACTAAATCCTCTGTCTGCAGTTTCTGGTATCTCCATGGTGTATCTCACTGCCAGCTAGGTTTTGATGGGACAAGGATATATTGCAAATGACATCAACCAGAGTCAATGGTATATTGGTAATGATGTTTTGAGGACTGGAGTGGGTATTGACGATAAGTTTAGTGGATGGGGACAGGCATTGCTTGGCACATTTGGAGAATGGGAAGACATATTGTCAGGGAGGTTTGAAGGACAGGAGAGTAAATTGCTAATATTGTTAAGAAAACTGGTGGTGGATCTGTGGAATTCGTTGCCACAGACAGCTATGGAGGCCAAGTCAGTGGATAAATGTAAGGCAGAGATAGATAGATTCTTGATCAGTACGGGTGTTAGAGGTTATGGGGAGAAGGCAGGGGAATGGGGCTGGGAGGGAGAGATAGATCAGCCGTGATTGAATGGCGGAGTAGACTTGATGGGCCGAATGGGCTAATTCTGCTCCTATCTCTTTGGATCAACATGGAGCACAGTGGAGTACATTGTTCGTGATATTTGAAAGGTATATTGCTCATAGTGTTTGAAAGATAGGAAGATAAGCAAACAGCATCGCTGGTAGCACAGCAGATCAGAATTAGATTGGCAGTCAGGTTCATTGGGTGATGTTCGGCAGACTAAAAGGTAAACTGATTGTGATATTTGGATGGGTTAATTGGCTTTTGCTACTGTTGATTGCAAGACTGTGGGATCTATTGCTGATTAGGTTCAGATGACTGCAGTGAAAAATTGCAAGTGATGCAGAGCAGGGGGGTCAGATTGTTAATGATGTGAGGTGGACTGGATGGAAGATTGTTGGCGAAAGAAGAACTTAGAACACAGAACTGGGGGTGCTGTCTG
This sequence comes from Raja brachyura, assembly GCA_963514005.1. Next base: position 5,458,784 of record OY740812.1, on the reverse strand, counting down.
TACGGAGTTTGTTCGTTCTCCCCGTGACCGCGCGGGTTTGTTTTCCCCAGGCGCTCCGGTTTTCCCCCCACACTCCAAAGACGATTGGAAACAAAGAAACATAGCAAAATAGGTGCAGGAGTAGGCCATTCGGCCCTTCGAGCCTGCACCGCCCTTCAATATGATCATGGCTGATCATCCAACTCAGTATCCCGTACCTGCCTTCTCTCCATACCCCCTGATCCCTTTAGCCACAAGAGCCACATCCAACTCCCTCTTGAATGTAGCCAATGAACTGGCCTCAACTACCTTCTGTGGCAGAGAATTCCAGAGACTCACCACTCTCTGTGTAAAGAATGTTTTCCTCATCTCAGTCCTAAAGGAATTCCCCCTTTTCCTTAGTCTGTGACCCCTTGTTCTGGACTCCCCCAACATCGGGAACAATCTTCCTGCATCTAGCTTGTCCAACCCCTTAAGAATTTTGTAAGTTTCTATAAGATCCTCCCTCAATCTTCTAAATTCCAGTGAGTACAAGCCGAGTCTATCCAGTCTTTCTTCATATGAAAGTCCTGACATCCCCGGAATCAGTCTGGTGAACCTTCTCTGAACCCCCTCCATGGCAAGAATGTCTTTCCTCAGATTAGGAGACCAAAACTGTACATAATACTCCAGGTGTGGTCTCACCAAAACCCTGTACAACTGCAGTAGAACCTCCTTGCTCCTATACTCAAATCCTTTCGCTATGAATGCTAACATACCATTTGCTTTCTTCACTGCCTGCTGCACCTGCATGCCTACTTTCAATGGCTGGTGTACCATGACACCCAGGTCTCGTTGCATCTCCCCTTTTCCTAATCTGCCACCATTCAGATAATAGTCTACCCTCATGTTTTTGCCACCAAAGTGGATAACCTCACATTTATCCACATTATACTGCATCTGCCATGCATCTGCCCATTCACTCAGCCTATCCAAATCACCCTGCAGCCTCCTAGCATCCTCCTCACACCTAACTATACCCCCCAGCTTGGTATCATCTGCAAATTTGGAGATGTTGCATTGAATTCCCTCGTCCAAATCATTCATATATATTGTAAATAGCTGGGGTCCCAGCACTGAGCCTTGTGGTACCCCACTACTCACTGCCTGCCATTCTGAAAAGGACCCGTTTACTCCTACCCTTTGCTTCCTGTCTGCCGGCCAGTTCTCTATCCACATCAATACTGAACCACCAATACCGTGTGCTTTAAGTTTATATACTAATCTCTTATGTGGGACCTTGTCGAAAGCCTTCTGAAAGTCCAGATATAACACATCCACTGGTTCTCCCTTATCCACTCTACTAGTTACATCCTCGAAAAATTCTATAAGATTCGTCAGACATGATTTACCTTTCGTAAATCCATGCTGACTTTGTCCAATGATTTCACCACTTTCCAAATGTGCTGCTACCCCATCTTTAATAACTGACTCTAGCATTTTCCCCGCTACCGATGTTAGACTAATTGGTCTGTAATTCCCCATTTTATCTCTCCCTCCCTTTTTAAAAAGTGGGGTTACATTAGCTACCCTCCAATCCTCAGGAACTACTCCAGAATCTAAAGAGCTTTGAAAAGTCGGTTGTAGCCTTGTAGGTTGACAGATAGACACAAAGTGCCGCAAAAACTCAGCGGGGCAGACAGCGTCTCTGGAGAAGAGGTGATGTTTCGGGCAGGGACTCCTCTTCAGACTGAAGTAGGCTAATTGGATTCAGTAAAATTGTAAATTGTCCAGAATGGGGTCTTCTTCTTCTTCTTCTTTCGTGTGGCGTGCACGGCCTAAAGTTGTAAGACAACTTGTTCTATTTGATCTTCTGTTTGTGCACGTCGAGTTGATTGCATTAGTCGAAACAGGGCGGACCACGTGAAGGTTGCAATCTTCCACCCCGGAATGGGGTCGAGAGGGAAAGATAGATCAGCCATGATTGAATGGCAGAGTAGACGTGATGGGGCGAATGGCCTAATTCTGCTCTTAGAACTCGTGCACACGAATTCATGAACACCAGGGACAATTTTACAATTTCACCGCAGCCAATTAACCCACACACACACAGTCTGCAGAAGGGTTTCGGCCCGAAACGTTGCCTATCTCCTTCGCTCCTTAGATGCTGCTGCACCCGCTGATTTTCCCCAGCTTTTTGTGTACCCTCGATTCTCCAGCATCAGCAGTTCCTTCTTTAACCCACACACCTGCACGACTTTGGAGTGCGGGAGGAACCTGGAGCACCCGGAGAAAACCCACGCTGCCACAGGGAGAGCGTGCAAACTCCGCACAGGCAGCACCCGTAGACAGGATGGAACCCGGGTCTCTGGCGCCGCAAGACAGCAACTCTACCGCTGCGCCACCGAGCCGCCCTTGTTCTGTGTCCTCAGCATTTTCTATTTTTACTCGAGACCGGCAGGCAGCAGGCGTGTTGCTTTTGAATCGCACAACTTGGAACTGATTCAGGTTCAGGCAGCTGATGCTGGCGGCCGGGTGCTGGTGGCTGTGCCCCCCCTCCTCCCCCCCTCCCCTTGCCTCTAATGATGTGTATTGATCGAGGACCCTGGCTCCACGTTGCTTTGACCATGGCGGCATTGTGTTCGGATGAGAGCCATGCCCGTCTGATTGCAGTTCCCCCCCCCCCCCCTCCCCTCCTCTCCAGAAAACAAATGGGAAACATTGAGGCGTATCGAGCCGCTCTTCATACTGTTACAAAAATATCCTTAACTCATTGCAAGGGGAATTGAGGCAGACAGAAGATGAATACAGGGTGTTAATAGTAAACCATCCGGCACTGCGCTTCAGCTGTGGGAAGCACAGTACACATTCAATAACTTGCGAACCAAACCAGGCCGATGCTGTTGAAATGTCGCTTTTGACACTTCCCGCAGCATCTGTTCCTCCGCACAATCCACCCTCCCTCCCTCCCTTCTCCCTTGTAAGGGATCGCTGCTCAACGCCAGCTGGCACTCCGCTGCATCACCTCAGCCCCTGCCAAGGCACAGCATACACTGAGCTGCCTGCAGACTGTAGAGACCAGGCGGAGAGAAGGGGCAGAAGACAGACACATAACGCTGGAGTAACTCAGCGGGCAAGGCAGCATCTCTGGAGAGAAGGAATGGGTGACGTTTCGGCTCGAGGTCCTTCTTCAGACCTGTTCCTTCTCTCCAGAGATGCTGCCTGGCCCGCTGAGTTACTACAGGTATTTGTGTCTATCTTCAGTTTAAACCAGCATCTGCAGTTCCTTCCTACACAGAGAAGGGAGAGTGTGCCTTTATCTGTTTATCCATGCCCGGCATGCAAACAAGACATGTTTTATGCAGCCGTGTAACGGCCAGCAGGATGGGAGAATTATTGAGCCACCCCTGAGACATGTTTAAATCCCACCACAGTAACGCATACAGCACCAGAGACCCGGGTTCGATCCCGACTACAGGTGCTTGTCTGTACGGAGTTTGTACGTTCTCCCCGTGACAATCTGCAACAGACAATAGGTGCAGGAGTAGGCCATTCGGCCCTTCGAGCCAGCACAGCCATTCAATGTGATCATGGCTGATCATCCCCAATCAGTACCCCGTTCCTGCCTTCTCCCCATATCCCCTGACTCCGCTATCTTTAAGAGCCCTATCTAGCTCATTCTTGAAAGTATCCAGAGAACCGGCCTCCACCGCCCTCTGAGGCAGAGAATTCCACAGACTCGCCACTCTCTGTGAGAAAAAGTGTTCCTCGTCTCCGTTCTAAATGGCTTTCTCCTTATTCTTATACTGTGTCCCCTGGTTCTGGACTCCCCCAACATGGGGAACATGTGACTGCGTGGGTTCTCTCCAGGTGCTCCAGTTTCTTCCCACATTGCAAAGACGTGCAGGTTTGCAGGGTAATTAGCCTCTGTAAATTGCCCCTAGTGTGTAGTATGTGAAACTGGGATAACATGGAGCTAGTGTACAGGTTGGCATGGGCTTGGTGGGCCGAAGGACCTATTTCCAAGGTGTATCTGTAAACTAAACTAAATTAAAGTAGTGTTAATTATATCAATGTATTAGTCATGGTGATAGTCGTGCAAACACAACCTGTTCACAGACATGGGTTAACGAAGGACATCTTCCACCTGGTCTTCCCCATACCTAATCAGCTGGATAAAAGTGTAGATGGAAAATTGATGGTGATATAGGACATAGAGCTCGGGGTGCTGTCTGTATGGGATTTATATGTTCTCCCTGTGACCACGTGGGTTTTCTCCGGGTGCTCTGGTTTCCTCCCGCTCCGGAAAATCTGCATGTTTGTAGGTTGAAGATAGACACAAAATGCTGGTGTAACTCAGCGGGTCAGGCAGCATCTCTGGAGAAAAGGAATGAGTGACGTTTTTGGTCGTGACCCTTCTTCAGACTGAGGGTCGGGGGAGAGGGAGACTAGAGGTACGACTCGCTGAGTTACTCCAGCATATTGTGTCTATCTCCAGCTGAATAAAGGGTTAAATTACTGGTGGGCTATCTGGACTATGGGGCTGGAGACTTTTGTTTGAATCCCCCTTGGCAGGTAGATGGAGATGGGAGATAGCTGGTAGAGTTCCCTTGGTCCTCAGTAACAAAGCAAATCTGGAATTAAAAGATTAATGTCAGTAATTTGCTGGAAATATGAATCATAAGTCATAGGAGCAGAACTAGGCCATTCGGCCCATCAAATCTGCTCCGCCATTCTATCATAATGTCATGGACCTAACTCAATGAAACCAGTGAACCAATGCTATACCTGCATTTATACAATTGTTTTTTTAATGTCCTTATTAACATACATTAACATACATATTAACATACAGTTGTTTGTCATGTACATCAATGATCTGGATGATGGGGTGGAAAATTGGATAAGTAAGTATGCAGATGATACTAAGATAGGTGGTGTTGTGGATAATGAAGTAGATTTTCAAAGTCTACAGAGAGATTTGGGCCATTTGTAAAAGTGGGCTGAAAGATGGCAGATGGAGGTTAATGCTGATACGTGTGAAGTGCTACATCTTGGCAGGACAAATCAAAATAGGACGTACATGGTAAATGGTAGGGAATTGAGGAATGCTGTGGAACAGAGGGATCTAGGAATAACTGTGCATAGTTCCCTGAAGGTGGAATCGCATGTAGATAGGGTGGTAAAGAAAGCTTTTGGTGTGCTGGCCTTTATAAATCAGAGCATTGAATATAGGAGTAGGGAAGTAATGTTAAAATTGTACAAAGCATTGGTGAGACCAATTCTGGAGTATGGTGTACAATTTTGGTCGCCTAATTATAGGAAGGATGTCAACAAAATAGAGAGAGTACAGAGGAGATTTACTAGAATGTTGCCTGGGTTCCAGCAACTAAGTTACAGAGAAAGGTTGAACAAGTTAGGTCTTTATTCTTTGGAGCGCAGAAGGTTAAGGGGGGACTTGATTGAGGTCTTTAAAATGATGAAAGGGATAGACAGAGTTGACGTGGATAAGCTTTTCCCATTGAGGGTAGGGAAGATTCAAACACGAGGGCATGACATGAGAATTAAGGGACAGAAGTTTAGGGGTAACATGAGGGGGAACTTCTTTACTCAGAGAGTGGTGGCTGTGTGGAATGATCTTCCAGCAGAAGTGGCGGAGGCAGGATCGATTTTAACATTTAAAAGTAAAGTGGATGGGTATATGGATGGGAAGGGAATGGAGGGGTATGGTCTGAGTGCAGGTAGATGGGACTAGGGGAAAATAAATGTTCAGCATGGACTGGAAGGGCCGAGAAGGCCTGTTTCCGTGCTGTAATTGTTATATGGTTATATGGTTATATCAGTTTAGATAATACTTTGGCTTTGTGCTTGGTTTTCTTGGTTGCGCGCCTATACTTATGTTCCAGCACAAGTACTTTGTGGTTTAATTGTAGTTCATGGCTGATCTATCAACCCCTTCTCCTGCCTTCTCCCTGTAACCCCTGACACCCGCACTAATCAAGAACCTGTCAATCTCCGCTTTAATAATACCCAATGACTTGGCCTCCACCGCAGTGCATTCCACAGATTCACTGAAGGTGGCTAAAGATCGGGCAGCATCTGTGGAGAGAGAAAAAAGCTACTGGGCGTCTGTTTGCCCCGATAGCTCTTGCTTCTATTCTCGGCTCCTCGCCCTGTGTTAAGATTCTTTCCGGAAAGATGAGGCAGCATCTGTGGACAGTGAGAGGATTGACGTTTCATCTGATGGCCTTTCTTCAGATGCTCGTGAACAGGTGGTAGATCACAGACCTGGAGTATTAACTGCTCTCTCTCCACAGATGGCACCTGATAGAGTCAGACTCATGGAGTCCTACAGCGTGGAAACAGGCCCTTCAGAATGGGCAGGAAAATGGGCAGATGACCTTTTGGATAAATGGAGTAGATGGGAGATAGCTGTTCGAGTTCCCTTGGTCCTCATCTTTCAGCCCACCAGCCTCTGCATTCAATGCATTATTCTCTGATGCCCACCACCATTGGGAAGGTGTGGGGCAAGAACGAGCAACTGACAAGTGGATCCAGGTAAGGAGAGGTTTGTTGGCAGGTGAGTCGTGTGGGAGAGAGAAGGGTGGAGGCAGCCAAGGCTGGAGGTCATGGAGTCACAGAGTGATCCAATGTGGAAACAGGCCCTTCAGCCCAACTTGCCCACACCGTCCAACATGTCCCATCTGCACTAGTCCCACCTGCCCGCGTTTGGCCCATATCCCTCTAACACCCTGTGGCGTTGAGTATTTCCGACACCTGCAGAGTTTTGATTTTGGATGACTATGAAATTGTTGGATTGTTGCTTTTCTCATCTCCTTCGCCAGAAGCAAATCCTTGGTCATCTGGCCCCAATGTGACTTCAGACAAACCCATGTGTTTGGCTCTTAAACGCCACCTTATAAAGTCAGCGTGCAATCTGTTTAGGAGCCATTTCGAGAAGGCAACAACGTTGTTCCCAGCGGTAAATGAGTCTGGCGAAGGTTTCTGACCCGAAACATCACCTATTCCTTTTCTCCAGAGATGCTACCTGACCCGGTGAGTTAGTCCAGCACTTTGTTGGAGTAAGTCACCAAAGTGTTCCTTCCTACACAGTAAATGAGACCACTTAGGAAATGCCACCCCTCAAGAGATAGCAAAGAAGATGTTTGGAAGAAAGCCTCCAAGCCCAATTATTAGTATATAATGTCCCTTCATGCTGCCACTGGAAGGCTCACCTAGACTCTGGCTACAGAAATGTTTCATTAGCATTAGAGTCAACTTAGAATCGCTGGTGTCACTTCTTTGGCAGCCAGGCCTCTGGGACTGAGGACTGCTCGCCTCCACTATACGTCAACATGGTGATTGCAAGATGCTGGGCTTACACCAATGAAAGTCCCGTGACAGATAACTAGAGGCAATCCTTCACCAAGAGCAAAGCAAAAAAAACATAGAAACATAGAAAATAGGTGCAGGAGGAGGCCATTCGGCCCTTCGAGCCAGCACCGCCATTCATTGTGATCATGGTTGATCGTCCCCTCTCAATAACCCGTGCCTGCCTTCGCTCCATATCCCTTAATTCCACCAGCCCCTAGAGCTCTATCCAACTCTCTCTTAAATCCATCCAGTGATTTGGCCTCCACTGCCCTCTGTGGCAGGGAATTCCACAAATTCACAACTCTCTGGCTGAAAAAGTTTTTTCTCACCTCAGTCTTAAATGACCTCCCCTTTATTCTAAGACTGTGGCCCCTGGTTCTGGACTCCCCCAACATTGGGAACATTTTTCCTGCATCTAGCTTGTCCAGTCCTTTTATAATTTCATATGTTTCTATAAGATCCCCCCCCTCATCCTTCTAAACTCCAGTGAAGATAAGCCTAATCTTTTCAATCGTTCCTCATATGACAGTCTCGCCATCCCAGGGATCAATCTCGTGAACCTACGCTGCACTGCCTCAAAGGGGGGAAAAAGGGGCAGAAGGAGAGAGCAAGGGAGGAAGAGAAAAAAAGAAAGGGGAGGGGGGGAGGGGAGAGGGGGAGGGGGAGGGTTAAGGAGAAGGATAGGGAGGAGGGAGGGGGAGGTGGGAGGGGGAAGTGGAGGGTGGAGGGGATTAGGGGGAGGGAGCGCGGGGATGAGGAGGAGGAGAGGGAGAGGGGGAGGGAGAGGGGAGGGGGAGAGGGAGGGGGAGGAGGGAGAGGGAGAGGGCAGGGGGAGGGAGAGGGGAGTGGAGGGGGATAGGGGGGGAGGGGGATAGGGAGTGGGAGAGGGCAGGGGGAGGGAGAGGGGAGTGGAGGGGGATAGGGGGGGATGGGGAGGTAGGGAGAGGGAGAGGGCAGGGGGAGGGAGAGGGGAGTGGAGGGGGATAGGGGGGAGGGGGATAGGGGGGGGATAGGGAGTGGGAGAGGGCAGGGGGAGGGAGAGGGGAGTGGAGGGGGATGGGGAGGGGGATAGGGAGGGAGAGGGGAGTGGAGGGGGATAGGGAGGGGTAGGGGGGAGGGGGAAGAGGGAGGGGGAGAGGATGATGGAGGGTGGGGGACAGGGAGGGGGATAGGGAGGGAGTGGGAGAGAGGGAGAGAGGGAAAGACAGAGAGGAAAGACTAAAATAGAAAAACAAAGTTAAGAAATGTTGAAAGCGAAAACTGCAGTTCCTGTAAATCTAAAATAAAAATAGAAAATGCTCAAAATACTCAGCAGTTTTGGCAGCATCTTGGGGAGAGGAGCAGAGCCAGTTTTTTGTGGTTGGTGGATGAACTCCCAGCAGAACCGCTAAGAGAATAATATTATCGCTCACGGTCTATCTTGTAACAGATCTGGATGTATGATACATGTCATACGCCAAAGGTGGAAAACAAGCTTGAGTAATGTTGAAGATGTATTTTAAAGATTTAACGTGTGGCGATCGCTGAGCCGTAAGGAGCAGGAGAATTTAGAAACACTCAATTAATGCTGCTGTTGGTTGAATTATTAGTGGAATTAAGGATCTGGTTCAATCCAGGGAGGAAAAGTATTGCAGATATCAAGGTAAAGTTTTGCTAATTAACTGGGAACTACTGACTACCAGCCGAACTAAAACCAGCAACAAATTTCACAGTCCTTGCAAGTCTGTTCAATGGCACAACGGCCTATTGGATATTGAATGCGTTACAATATAATTATGATATATTTAATAAATATATCTCCCATGGTGCAGCTCATAGTGAGCAGAATATGCCATTGAATCAGGACACATGTATTATAGTTTGAATTATGTACTCCATTATTCTGCTATTAAAGAGGAGTTATGTGCAGGTCTCTTAACGTCTTAAAGAGTTGTAAACGGAAATAGCCTGTGCTTAAATTGGGAAAAATACCCTCTTGAATGCTCCCAAAATGTATTCATGAATAATTACTTTACCTTGTAAATCCAGGAGTCCTTCCTGAAGTCAATGAATGGGGGAGCAAGCAATGGTGACCCCTGACCAACCGAGACCAAGACCAGGCAAAGCCATGCATGAGCGGAAACAGGCCTCGTGCCCCGAGTCTACACTGCACATTGGGCATTCCTTTACAATAATCCCACTTTGGACTTTAGAGAGGGTTTTCTCCAGGAGCTCCGGTTTCCTCCCACAGTCCAAAGATGTACAGGTTTGTAGGTTAATTAGCTTTGGTAAAATTGTAAATTGTCCCTAGTGTGTGTAGGGGCCCCATAGCAGAAGCCTCCACGTCGCGGGGGCTGGAAACTGGAAGTATCCCGAGCTAATTCTGCTACCACCATCATCTACAGCAACAAGTGACGGCTCCCACTGATTGTCTCCGGAAGCTTGCGTCCTTTTCAGGACGGACGATGACAGCGATGCCAACCTTTGGAACGTGGAAGATGGACACGAAAGAAGAAGTATGTGTAGGATAGTGTTAGTGTGCGGGGATTGGTGGGCACTCAGCGGTTCGAACGGCAACCGTCTCCACGCTCTGCCTGTAAACTAAACTAAACTAACCCAACTCTATAAAGTAGAGAATTCCAAAGAATTACAACCTTCTGTACATATTAATGTCAAAGGTCAAAAGAGTTTATTGTCATGTGTCCCTGACAGGACAATGAAAATCTTTCTTTGCATAGCACAACAGAACATAGAAGGCATTGACTACAATTATATACGTAAATACACACATGAATTAATAAATTAATAAAGTGCAAATAACAGATGGAGGGATATTAATGTTCAGAGTTTTGTCCGAGCCAGGTTTAATAGCCTGATGGCTGTGGGGAAGTAGCTATTCCTGAACCGGGTCGTTGCAGTCCTCAGGCTCCTGTACCTTCTACCTGAAGGTAGCAGGGAGATGAGTGTGTGGCCAGGATGGTGTGGGCCCTTGATGATGCTGCCAGGCTTTTTGAGGCAGCGACTGCGATAGATCCCCTCGATGGAAGGGAGGTCAAAGCCGATGATGGACTGGGCAGTGTTTACTACTTTTTGTAGTCTTTTTTCTCAAGGCCGCTCCAGTTGCCGAACCAAGCCATGATGCAACCAGTCAGCAAGCTCTCTACTGTGCACCTGTAGAAGTTAGAGAGAGTCCTCCTTGACAGACCAACTCTCCATAATCTTCTCAGGAAGTAGAGGTGCTGATGAGTTTTCTTAATAATTGCATCAGTGTTCTCGGACCAGGAAAGATCTTCACAGATGTGCACGCCCAGGAATTTGAAGCTCTTGACCCTTTCAACCATCGACCCGTTGATATAAACAGGACTGTGGGTCCCCGTCCCACTCCTTCCAAAGTCCACAATCAGTTCCTTGGTTTTGCTGGTGTTGAGGGCCAGGTTGTTGTGCTGGCACCATATGGACAGTTGCTCGATCTCTCTTCTATACTCTGACTCATCCCCATCAGTGATACGTCCCACAACAGTGGTGTCGTCAGCGAACTTGATGATGGAGTTCGCACTGTGACCGGCTACGCAGTCATGATGTAAGAAACAAGTGGTGCAGCTGGTGGAGCTGCTGCCTCACAGCACCAGAGATCTGGGTTCAATCCTGACCTTGGGTGCTGTCTTTGTGGAGTTTACATGTTCTTCCTGTGACTCGTGTGGGTTTCCTCTGGGTGCTCGGGTTTCCTCCCACATCCTGAAGATGTGCGGGTTTGTAGGTTAATTGCCCCCTGTGTACATGGAGTTTAGTTGAGGAGTTTAGGCACGGGTTATTGATAGGGGACGATCAGCCATGATCACAATGAATGGCGGTGCTGGCTCGAAGGGCCGAATGGCCTATACCTGGACCTATTTTCTATGTTTCTATGTTTAGTTTAGTTATTGTCACGTGTACTGAGGTACAGTGAAAAGTTTTTGTTGCATGTACATTGGATGTGTGAAGTTGAATAACGTAGAACTAATAAGAACGGGTGATCGATGGTCAGTGTGGACTCGATGGGCTGAAGGGCCTGTTTCCAAGCTGTAGCCTTAAAAATACAGAACAGCTGGTTGAACTGTTTGCTAATTTTTAATTGAAAATATGTGCATGAATTATGAATACAGTTTTACACAATAATTTAATGCTAAATTATTCAGAATCTGAGCAATAATATCATAAAGAAAAACATAAGGCATTCACAATTCAATCCGAACTTAATGATCCCCAATGCCCATTATTAGCTAATTACCCGCCATTATGTATGCAATCTGTGAACTCTTTTTCACTGAATGAAATATTTATTATGGATCATTTTTAATAGCTAATGCAAAGATTCTGGGAATAATTGCTCTCCCACATTATCTGGTGGATGGGTTGTGAAGGGTTAAATCAAGCCGGGACATTTATTGGTTAATTTAGTTTAGAGGCTCTTCGGCCCATCGAGTCCGCACCGACCAGCTTCTTCTTCTTTCGTGTGGCGTGCACAGCCTAAAGTTGGTGGACAACTTGTTCTATTTGATCTTCCGTTTGAGCACGTCGAGTTGATTGCATTAGTCGAAAAACAGGGCGGACCACGTGAAGGTTACAATCTTCCACCCCGGAATGGGATCGAGAGGGAAAGATAGATCAGCCATGATTGAATGGGAGAGTAGACGTGATGGGGCGAATGGCCTAATTCTGCTCATAGAACTCATGCACACGAATTCATGAACACCAGGGACAATTTTACAATTTCACCGCAGCCAATTAACCCCCACACACAGTCTGAAGAAGGGTTTCGGCCCGAAATGTCGCCTATCTCCCTCGCTCCTTAGATGCTGCTGCACCCGCTGAGTTTCCCCAGCTTTTTGTGTACCCTCGATTTTCCAGCATCTGCAGTTCCTTCTTTAACCCACACACCTGCAAGTCTTTGGAGTGCGGGAGGAAACTGGAGCACCCGGAGAAAATCCATGCGGCCACAGGGAGAGCGTGCAAACTCCGCACAGACAGCACCCGCAGGCAGGATGGAACCCGGGTCTCTGGTGCCGCAAGGCAGCAACTCTACCCCTGCGCCACCGAGCCTCCCTTGTTCTGTGTCCTCAGCATTTATCCCCAATGTTGCAACCGACCAGCGACCCCCATGCAGCAACTCTACCCAACACAAACCAGGGAGAATCTTTGCACTAATACCAAGCCAATTAACCTACAAACCTGTACGTCTTTGGAGTGTGGGGGGAAACCGGGGCTTCTGGAGAAAACCCACGCAGGTGACGGGGGGAATGTACAAACTCCGTGCAGGCAGCACCCGTAGTCACGATTGGACCCGGGCGCTGTAACTCTACCGCTGCGCCACCATGCCGCCCGCAATGAGATGGCTTTTAGCTGAACCAGACCATGCTGGGATTATTGCTCCATTCAGACCTCATCTCATCTATCCTCACCTATCAGGGCGACCCTCTATTCCCTTGTCCGTGATCTATTTGTGAAGGGTCAAGAGAATCGAGAGTGTTTCATTGTCATATTTATCAAAAACAGAACAATGACATTCTTACTCGCGGCAGCCGAACAGCTAACAGGTCTGACATGTACTAACGTCTAACTGGTCTGGGACAGCTTGGTGACTCAGCGGTAGTGTTGCTGCCTTACAGCGCCAGGTTTGATCCTGACTACGGGTACTCTCTGTGTGGAGTCTGTACATTCCCACTGTGACCACGTGGGTTTCCTCCAGGTGCTCCGGTTTCCTCCCACACTCCAAAGACGTGCAGGTGTGCAGGTTAATTGGCTTCCGTAAATTGTCCCTGGTGCGCGCAGGATAGTGCTAGTGTACGGGGTGATCGCTGGTCGGCGCGGACCCGGTGGGTGGAAGGGGCCTGTTTCCACGCTGTATCTCAAAGCTAAATGAAAGCAACTAGAAGTATATAAAATTACGAAAGGCAATGCAAAGGATAGACAGAGAGAACCCTGTTCTCAGGGTGGAACTATCAAAGACCGGAGAGCATAGATTTAGGATGGGAAGGGCGCAAAGATTAACGGAGATGTATGCGGCTAGTTTTTTACACACGGCATGGGGAACGTGCTAGCAGGGTAGGTACTGAAGGCAGATGAGACTGTGGCATTTTTGAAGCTTTTAGGTAGGCACCTGTATACGTACACCAGAGGGGTAAGGATCATGGCAGGCATGGGTGATTCGAGTCATAGTCATAGTCACAGAGTGATACAGCGTGCAAACAGGCCCTTCAGCAAAACATGCCCACACCGGCCAACATGTCCCATCTACACTCCTCCCACCTGCCTGCGTCCGGTCCATATCTCTCCAAACCTGTTCTATCCATGTGCCTGTCTAATTGCTTCTTAAACATTGCGATGGTCCCTGCCTCAATTGCCCCCTCCGGCAGCCCGTTCCATTCACCCACCACCCTTTGCTTGTAAAAGTCACTTCCTCAGGTTCCTATTGATTTTTTCCCCCTTCACCTTAAAATCTTTGCCGGCTGATTCTCAATTCCCTAGTCTCTGGGCTAGAGGCTCTGTGCGTTTACCCAATCTATTCCTCTCATGATTTTACACACCTCTATAAGATCACCCTCCTGCGCTCCAGGGAATAGAGTCCCAGCCTGCTCAACCTCTCCCTATAGACTAGACCCTTGGGTCCTGGCAACATCCTCTGTACCCTTTCCAGCTTCACAACGTCTTTCCTATAACATGGTGCCCAGAACTGAACACAATACTCTAAACGCGGCCTCACCAACGTCTTACACAACTGCAACATGACCTGCCAACAAGGACAATGTGGGCCGAAGGGCCAGTTCCTGTGCTGTGCTCTCCTCAATTCCAAGTCTATTTCCTTCTTGAAAGCAATTATTGAGTCTTCCATGGCCTTCCTTTAATGAACGCATCCCGGATTGCGACCACTCGCTTGGTTAAAAAAAACTGATCATCAGTTGTGGCTGTTTGACTAATTATCTGAAATCTGTGTCCTCGGCTCGCTGACCTTTCTCGCTGTGCAAAATAGTTTCTGCTCAAATCCCCCACGTTTTAGAGGAAAAAAAAAATTATAAATACAGGTGAGCAGTCAACTGGGATTGATAAAACAGCAACGACAAGGTTAGTCCTGGCAGTCAGTGTGCCCACTACCAACATATATAGTGCACCCGACACGGTTTATAATTAGTAACATCAAATCTGCAGAATATATGATGAAAATGCAAATGGCCGAGTTTCACAGAATATCCACAAGGTTGCATTCTCATTGTTTAAATTTAATAAGCAATTTGAGATACTGAGGTAATGTTATACAAATTTAAAGTCACGTTCCCATGCGTTGGTTGGTATTTTGACTCCGTGGCTGTTACCGTGGGAAGTGTGTCCCTTGGAGTGCACTTTTGATTCGTTTCCTGTGAGGGGAGGAACTGCAGACGCTGGTTTAAACCAAAGGCAGGCACAAAAAGCTGGAGTAACTCAGCGGGACAGGCAGCATCTCTGGAGCAAAGGAAGAGGTGACTTTTCCGGTCGAGACCCTTCTTCAGACGACTGTCTGCCTGTCTGTCTGTCTTCGCCTTTTATTCATTTGCACTTTGTACCTCTTCATATCTCTAGTTTATCCCCTCCCCCGACTCTCGTTCTGCAGAAGGGTCTCGATCCCGAAACGTCACCTATTCCTTTTCTCCAGAGATGCTGCCTGACTCACTGAGTGCACCTCGGTAAACGTGACAATGAACTAAACTGAGACTGAGTTACTCCAGCATTTTGTGTCTATTTTTGGTGTACACCAGCATCTGCAGTTCCTTCCTACAGTCTTAGGACAGTGCCCAGAGAGACAAATGGATGGAGATATCTTGAGGTTGAATCATTATCATTGTTACTTCTGAAGAGACGGCAAGGAATCAAGGGCCTTATCAACAATTTTTTTTTAATTTCACTTTCACTTGCACTTCCATTTCATTGCCTAAAGACGTACAGCTTGTAGGTTAATTGGCTTTGTTAAAAATTGTCCCTAGTGTGTAGGATAGTGGTAGTGTTCGGGGATCACTAGTTGGCGCAGACTCGGTAGGCCGAAGGCCTTATTTCCGCCCTGCATCTCTAGACTCTAAACTACATTAAAGGACACAGAGTACTGGCGTAACTCAGCGGGTCAGGCAACATAACTGGAGAACATATGATGAATGGTTGAAGGCACAGGGCCCGTACACGCTGGAGTTTAGAAGGATGAGGCGGGGGGGGGCTCATTGAAACTTATCGAATAGTGAAAGGCCGGGATAGAGTGGATGTGGAGAGGATGTTTCCACTAGTGGGAGAGACTAGGACCAGAGGCCCAAGTTACTGAATAAAAGGACGTACCTTTAGAAAGGAGATAAAAATAAATGTAATTTAGAAACATAGAAACATAGAAATTAGGTGCAGGAGTAGGCCATTCGGCCCTTCGAGCCAGCACCGCCATTCAATATGATCATGGCTGATCATCCAACTCAGTATCCCGTACCTGCCTTCTCTCCATACCCTCTGATCCCCTTAGCCACAAGGGCCACATCTAACTCCCTCTTAAATATAGCCAATGAACTGGCCTCAACTACCCTCTGTGGCAGAGAGTTCCAGAGACAACAGAAGGTGGTGAATCTGTGGAATTCATTGCCACTGATGGTTATGGAGGCCATGCCAATAAATATTTTAAAGTGGATATTGACGGATTCTTGATTTGTACGGGTGTCAGGGGTTGTGGGGAGAAGGCAGGAGAATGCGGTTGAGAGGGAGAGATAGATCGGCCGTGATTGAATGGCGGAGCATTGAATGCGATGGGCCAAATGGCCTAATTCTGCTGCTAGAACTGATGACCTTATGAACTTAAAACCTGGACACGTGACATTTTGGATCACCATTGTAAAACTACAGAACTCCATTGATCACGTTGAATGTCGGTGCTGGCTCGAAGGGCCGAATGGCCTCCTCCTGCACCTATTGTCAGTTGTCTATTGTCCATTGGGGTATTCAACTGGATTGTTGTGCTCAAACCTTAGACTTGGGCAGCAGAGCTGATGTTAGGGAGATGACTGACTCTCTTCCAATATCTGCTGATTATCCATAATCATTATTTTGTTCATTTTGAGCTTGTTTTTTACCGAATATTGTTTGGCAGAGCAGAAGCTCTCAGCTACTCTGACCCCTACTGTTTCTGCCACACGATACAGTGGAAAATTGCTGTAACGCAATTTTAGCAGGGCTATTAGATGGAAATTATCATCTGTTTTATCTATTATATTGCTTATATAATTACACGAGTTTGAAAGTAAATATTAACCGTCCTTTCAAGAGATCACTCACAGTGTGCTCAAAGATTATTTAATAAGCTATAATGCACCATGGTCCCCTCCGTCACCGCATCAACAACTTACTGTGGCAACTATAAAGAGCATTATGAAACATTCAGGCAGGTACATATGAGCGTAAGTGATAGGGGCAGAATTAGGCCATTCGGCCCATCAAGTCTACTCCGCCATTCTATCATGGCTGATCTATCTCTCCCTCCTAACCCCATCATACGTGATAGGGGCAGAATTAGGCCATTCGGCCCATCAAGTCTACTCCACCATTCTATCATGGCTGATCTATCTCTCCCTCCTAACCCCATCATACGTGAGTTACACAAAAAGCTGGAGAAACTCAGCGGGTGCAGCAGCATCTAAGGAGTGAAGGAGATAGGCGACGTTTCGGGTCGAGACCCTTCTTCAGACCCATGCAGAAGGGTCTCGACCCGAAACGTCGCCTATCTCCTTCACTCCTTAGATGCTGCTGCACCCGCTGAGTTTCTCCAGCTTTTTGTGTAACCCTCGATTCTCCAGCATCTGCAGTTCCTTCTTTAACAACCCATCATACGTGATATGGGCAGAATTAGGCCATTCGGCCCATCAAGTCTACTCCACCATTCTATCATGGCTGATCTATCTCTCCCTCCTAACCCCATTCTCCTGCCTTCTCCCCATAACCCCTGACACCCGCACTAATCCATGGATATAGGATGTGCATGGATGTACAGGTGCATGCGTCACCCAGAGGTGATCTTACAGAGGTGTCTAAAATCATGAGAGGAATAGATCGGGTAGACGCACAGACCCTCTTGCCCAGAGTTGGGGAAATCGAAAACCAGAGGACATAGATTTAAGGTGAGGGGGGAAAGATTTAATAGGAACCTGACGGGTAACATTTTCCACGCAAAGTGTGGTGGGTGTATGGAATGAGCTGCCAGAGGGGGTAGTTGAGGCAGGGACTATCGCAACGTTTAAGAAGCAATTAGGCAGATGCATGGCTAGGACAGAGGACATGGTATCTATAATTACAGACTTCAATGTTAATACTGTTGGGTTGTAGGCTACGCGAGTGTATTATGAGGTGCTGTTGCTCCAGTTGGCCTCAACTGAGGTCTCACTGCGGCAATGGAGGAGGCCACAGAGAGGTCAACGTGGGAATGGGAAGGGGAGTTCTAATGGCAACTGGGATTTCCAGCAGGCCTTGGTGGACCGAGCGCAAGTGTTTTGCCAACCGGCCTCCTAGTTTATGCTTGGGGTCTCGGTAATGTAAAGGAGGACACATCAGGAGCAGCAAATGCAGAAGATGAGTTGACATGAGTTAGTTCATCCCCTGCAATGCCTGTGTTACTGAGACTGCAATGCAAGCCTTCATTTAATGATCACAGTGTTCCCGAGGTTAAACAGCGACTAATTATTTATTATTAAGCCCGATCAGAGAGGAGATGTGTAAAGTAGGCACAAGGGATTGCAGATGCTGGGAGCTTTAATAAAAAAATAAACAGCTGGTGGAACTCGGTGGGTCAGGCAGCTTCTGTGGAACAATGGACAGATAATCTCTTTAGTTCACCAGTAACATTGAAATTCCCAATCAGAAGTTGGAGGCTGTCAAAAGTGCTGGAGAAACTCAGCGGGTGCGGCAGCATCTTTGGAGCGAAGGAAATGGGCAACGTTTCGGGCCGAAACCCTTAACTTGTGAACTTGTAACACCATTCAACGACTGAAGATGGAGAATGGTGGCTTTATTGTTGTAGTTTTTGAATGGGCAAATCGATCAAGTCAAGTTGAGTTTATTATAATGTACCCTACTATGGAGAGGTACAGGTACAGGTCCAATGAAAATCTTGCTTGTAGCAGCATCACAGACACACAACCTCAGGCAAATACATAAACACATAACCTGTCCGTGAATTGTACACGTAAATCTGTGCAAGACTGGAATATAAGGGTAACTTGCAGAATAATGAAAGGCACAAATAGAGTGGATGTGGAGAGGATGTTTCCACTGGTGGGGGAGTCTAGGACCAGAGGTCACAGCTTCAGAATTAAAGGGCGCTCTTTTAGAAAGGAGGTGAGGAGGAACTTCTTTAGTCAATGGGTAATTGTTCTGTGGGACTTTTCTTCTTGCGTATGGCGTGCACAGCCTAAAGTTGCAGGGCAACTTGCTCTATTTGATCTTATTTGCTTATGCACGCCAGGTTGATTGCATTCGTCGACACAGGGCGGACCACGTGAAGGTTGCAATCTCCCACCCCGATCTGTGGAACTCATTGCCACAGAGAGCTGTGGAGGCCAAGTCAGTGGATATTTTAATGGCAGAGATAGACAAATTCTTGATTGGAACGGGTGTCAGGGGTTATGGGGAGAAGGCAGGAAAATGGGATTAGGAGGCAGAGATCAGCCATGATTGAATGGTGGAGTGGACCTGATGGACCGAATGGCCTTATTCTACTCCCTTAACATGTGAACTTGTAACAACATTCATTGACTGAAGTGAGGTAGAACATAAACACAGCACAGGAGCTGGCCTCAGATCAGCACGGGTGTCGGGGGTTATGGGGAGAAGGCAGGAGAATGGGGTTGAGAGGGATCAGCCAGGATTGAATGTCAGAGTGGAGTTGATGGGCCGAATGGCCTAGTTCTCTTCTTACAATTTATCAACTTATGGCCCGTCAGCCTGCAATGACCTTGTCGAACATGACCCCATGTTAAACTGTTCCCCTCTGCCTGCACGTAGTCCATGTTACCTCCATTCCCTACATATATGTTGACTTAAATTCCACTCTCGTACCGACCTACACCAACGCCCTTGGCAGTATATTCCAGGCACCCACCCCTCTGTGTAATAAACTTGCCCCGCACATCCCCTTTACACTTTGCCCCTCTCACAATTAAAGCTTTGCCCTCTAGTTCTATCCCTTGACATTCCCACCTTGGGAGTATCTGTCTCTGTCTGTCGACCCTATTTATGCCTCAGTTGGTAGATTCAAGATTCAAGATTCAAGAGAGTTTATTGTCATGTGTCCCTGATAGGACAATGAAATTCTTGCTTTGCTTCAGCACAACAGAACATAGTAGGCATTTACTACAATACAGATCAGCGTGTCCATATACCATTATATAAATACATACACACGTGAATAAATAAACTGATAAAGTGCAAATAACAGATAATGGGTATTAATGTTCAGTTTTGTCTGAACCGGGTTTAATAGCCTGATGGCTGTGGGGAAGTAGCTATTCCTGAACCTGGACATTGCAGTCTTCAGGCTCCTGTACCTTCTATCTGAAGGTAGCAGGAAGATGAGTGTGTGGCCAGGATGGTGTGGGTCTTTGATGATGCTGACAGCCTTTTTGTGGCAGCGACTGCGATAGATCCCCTCGATGGAAGGGAGGTCAGAGCCAGTGATGGACTGGGCAATGTTTACTACTTTTTGTAGCTTTTTCCATTCATTCATTCATTAATCCACACTTGTATGGGTTCAGTTACGCTGGGGTGATATTAAGGTCATGCCACATTTCTAACAACCTCACCTTACCTTAAAGAACGTTACAGGTAAGTGTACTTTCATGTTTACATAGCCGGCTGTCAGAACTAATTATCATACAGTAAGTTCCCACTGACATCAATTAAATTTATGGCCCGTCTGGAGGTCATGCAGTTGATGCCATTAGTAATCCACTCCACAGAGTACATATAGCTGTACCTAATATAAATGGCAGTGTGAAATGGGACAGTGGTTTGTTGGGAAAGGAAGTGGATGATGAATTAGTCCCAAATAGTGCTCAGGTGTCTGGCTAAAATCCAAACCGAACAACCTTGGCAGTAGATGCAGGGAGACCAGATGAAAAAGACCAAGTGCTCAGAACTTTCTCACTGCCTCAGAGGGCGGTGGAGGCAGGTTCTCTGGATGCTTTCAGGAGAGAGCTAGATAGGGCTCTTAAAGATAGTGGAGTCAGGGGATATTGGGGAGAAGGCAGGAACGGGGTACTGATTGGGAATGATCAGCCATGATCACATTGAATGGCGGTGTTGGCTTGAAGGGCCGAATGGCCTACTCCTGCACCTATTGTATACAATATACAATATACAACTTTATGAAGATGCATGAGACTGTGGGTGCAGGAATCTGAAGCGGAAAGAAACGAGGGAACTCAATGGGGAGATAATGTCAAGGTAACTGTGGGACCCGGAGGGTTTGTAACATAAATTTGTGGATAGTCAGCCTCCCCCATAATGGAGACAGAGAGAGCAAGAAAGATGTGTCAGAGATGAATTTGTGGTCCAAGTGAATTGAGGGCCGGCTGGACGTTGGTGGTGAAGATGATAGAAACATAGAAAATAGGCGCAGGAGTAGGCCATTCGGCCCTTCGAGCCTGCACCGCCATTCAATATGATCATGGCTGATCAACCAACTCAGTATGCCGTACCTGCCTTCTCTCCATACCCCTGATCCCTTTAGCCCCAAGGGCCACATCTAACTCCCTCTTAAATATAGCCAATGAACTGGCCTCAACTACCTTCTGTGGCAGAGAGTTCCACAGATTCACCACTCTCTGTGTGAAAATGATTTTCTCATCTCGGTCCATAAAGACTTCCCCCTTATCCTTAAACTGTGACCCCTTGTTCTGGACTTCCCCAACATCGGAACAATCTTCCTGCATCTAGCCTGTCCAACCCCTTAAGAATTTTGTAAGTCTCTATAAGATCCCCCCTCAATCTTCGAGTACAAGCCGAGTCTATCCAGTCTTTCTTCATATGGAAGTCCTGCCTTCCCAGGAATCAGTCTGATGAACCTGCTCTGTACGCCCTCTATGGGAAGAATGTCTTTCCTCAGATGCCCAGTGGCTGCATTGGTGCAGGGGACAACCCAGATATAGTCCTCAAGGACTGGATACAATGGATGTGGAGTGGGTGGTTCCACTGGTGGGAGAGTCTAGGACCAGAGATCGTAGCCTCAGAATAAAGGACGTACTGTTAGGAAAGAGACAGGAAAGAATTTCTTCAGTCAGAGGGTGGTGAATCTGTGGAATTATTTGTGGAGGAAGCCAATGGATGTTTTAAAGGCGGAGAGGGATAGATTCTTGATTAGTACAGGTGTCAGGGGTTAGGAGGAGAAGGCAGGAGAATGGGGTAGAGAGGGAAGGATAGAACAGCCATGATTGAAATGCGAGTGGACTTGATGGACCAAAGAGCGAGCTAGACAGGGCTCTTAAAAATAGCGGAGTCAGGGGATATGGGGAGAAGGCAGGAACGGGGTACTGATTGGGGATGATCAGCCATGATCACGTTGATGGCGGTGCTGGCTCGAAGAGCCGAATGGCCTCCTCCTGCACCTATTGTCTATTGTCTATTGTCTATTGAATGGCCTCATTCTTTTCCTATCACATATGAACACGAATGTTGTGTTCATTTCTTCAATGTAATCATAGCCTGGCAGTAACAGTAGTTTGACTGGCGTCAATTACTCCCTGTTCATTAATCCCACTCAACAACAACAAAATCCCATTTCAGAAATAATTAGGGCATGTTATAAAAATATCACTGCCTCTATAGGGGACCCAAGGTAATTCACTGAAGGAGCTGATTGTACACATTGCTGAGCCTTCGGCACAGTGTAGGAATGCATGAGCATTTCTTGCAGTGGCGTTGGGTAGAGTGTGGTTTAGTCTTGCCTCTGGTGCAAAGGTGCCCTCTACAGGGCGGCTGGTCATCGCTTCCAGAGGCTGCAAGGCATGGAGTGAGGCGGGGAGGAAGGGGGGGGGGGGGGGGGGCGACGAGCAAGGACAGGAATCCGGGCGAGTGTGGGAGGGGTGCGTAGAGAACGGGCTGACGGCTTCGCCCGCGATGAAGATCACACCTACCTTATTACAATTGTCATAGAAGGAGCGGGGGAGAGGGAGAGAGAGAGAGAGGAGAGCAGGGAGTCGGAGAAAGGGAGAGGGAGAGGGAGAAAGGAAGAGGACGAGATGGGGATAGAGAGAGAGAGGGGGAGAGAGACGGGGGTGAGAGATGGAGAGAGAGACACAGAGAGAGAGAGAGAGAGAGGGAGAGGGAGTGAGAGGGACGGAGAGAGACGGAGAGGGAGAGGGGAAGATGAGGCGAGAGAGATGGAGAGAGAGTGGGAGAGGGAGAGGGAGAGGGAGGGAGGGAGACAGAGGAGGGGAAGAGAGAGAGGGGGGGGGGGGGGGTTGAGGAGGCAACGCCGTCTCACTAAAAGTGAGTCCCCCCGCACAGAAGATGCCTCCAGCTGGGCGGTGGCAGGTGGCCGCTGCTTCGCCGCCGATGAAGACATCTCCATGTCTGGAGCAAGCGGCGTTCAGAAGGTGCGCTCCTCCCTCCCTCCCTCCCTCCCCGCTGAGGAAGGACATTTGCAACATTTGGCCACAGGTAAGAGGAATAGCGGGCGGGCGGTCAGTCAGTCATTCGGCGGGATAGGGGCATTCGCCTCGTTAGAGATGGCTTTGATTCCAACGTTGCAACCAGTGCTCAATTGCACACAAACGTTGCAGCC